>JARZZO010000011.1:26515000-27715000 GCA_030544215.1 Zantedeschia hybrid cultivar
CTCAATAGGGCAAGCTTTGATGCCCTTGAGAGTCTCAGTCATCCACCTAACAACGAGGGTAGCCATCATGACCTCTATTAACTCAGTCCTCCACCTTGTCTTATTCATGGCAGGGAGCAATGCATACGGTTAAAGAGTATCTAATTCCACATCTATATGGCAGTCTAGTACAAACTATTCAAGCAAGATATGAGACTCCCTTCATCATCACTATGTAGGCCATGCTAGCTAACACCTTGAGAATCAGTCAACGTAATAGGTATCTATTATGGGACACATATCCCACTCTCCTTTCTACTAAGAGAGCAAAACAAATAACCAGTGAGACCCCCAAAAGAAGGTACGTTCAATATATACCCCTTATACTCTTTTCGCCATTACATTCCCACTTCTCTATTGGCCCAAGGCCGAACTTTTGACTTAGGAATCGGAAGATTTTTCCCCCGCTAAGACTGAGGGACCCTTGACATTGCTTCCTTCTCTCTTTTAGGTCCAGTGTTCTACACTGTCCATCAAAAGGTGGCGAGGGGTGTTGCAGCCGTCGATTCATTACACATTCCCGACCTCTATAGAAGACAAGATCTCTCATAAATGGGAAAGCCCCTGGTACCATTGAACCACTTGGTTGGTATCTAAGTTACTTTTTTAAGTGATATTTGGGCTATTTTGATATGTTCTGTAGTCATAATCAAATAAAGAGTGCTGCATGCAAACATACTCCTAACCAAAAAGGTTCTAACAAGATGGCGTGTAATTTAATTACAACATATGATTTAGGCATGAAAATTTGCCTGGATATACATCCAAGTATTCTTGTAGTGCTCAACTTTAGAAAGGCTTTGCATCAACACTCTTTCCCTTTTTGTAAATTAGGATTTTTGGCTTCACAAAGTCTTATAACCGGATGTGGCATCAATTATTTGATGTTACAGAGTGTTGTATCTGCAGATTAAAGACAAAAAGGAGATAAAGAAAAAGGAAAAATAGACTAATTTTCCTTTTCGTTTAACAACATAGTTGCTACAATATGTTGTGTTCAGTTTTCAGATCTTTCATACATCCAACAATACGTAACCCACATACGTGAAAATAGAATGGCAGGAGATCAATATGAAGCATATTAACATGGTAAAAATTCTGATCATTATTTTGTATTTCCATATGGCCCTCCAAATTTTACTACCACTATAACCTGCCCCAGGAGGAGGCAGGTAGGCCTAGAATTGTATTCGGGGCAGGTTGATAGCAAAGTCGAGAAATTATGATTCTTTTGTAATATCTTCTCCAGGTGGTTAATTTCCGCATGCCAGCGTCCCTCTTTGTAAAGACTAAGCACATTCGCAAGTAGTTTGCAAAATTGCTCAAATTGCAAGGTTTCACCAAATTGCACATTTTCCACCAGTACTTTGCAATTCCATACATTACATAGTTGAACTTCTGTTTGAATGTTATTTAACTCAAGGTTAAACTTTGCCTCCATTTGTTTTGCCCATGTGGCATTGTTTATACTGATTTATATATAGAGCATCAATCATAATTTTATAATGTGTTTAAAATTTTATAACCATCTCTAGGTAGAGAATATTTTTAGAATGTAGTGATGCTAGAGATCAAAATTTCCACTTTTCGTTTATTTAAAATTCTAAAAGTTACATTTATTTTCGCTCTCGCTTTCTCTCTCTCCCTAATTAAGAGGATAGTTATTATTTCATAGTTGAGCTAATTAACTCAGTTAGAATCCGATCAAATCGTTGTCTTTCGCGGCTACAGTAACAAATATGACGAATTCAGGGGCATGCCATCAAATAACGCAACTACTGAACCTTAGAACAGTGAGACATGCATATAGCTAACTAAAAGAGTACAGATCAGCTACATCTCTCTTTGGAAGGGAGACTCTGTCAGTAAAGAAAGAGGGAGGATGGCAGATTTTGCAACGTGCGTAGGTGAGATGTATTTTTGTACTGTTCTGCCTCCCTCTTCTTCTGTATCAACTTAGTCCCTCCTTTCAAAAGGGGACGTGGTACGTTCTTTCAGGTCAACAGTGATCAGACATATAGCCAAAAACCCCTTCGTTGCAACGCCCTTGTAACCTTAGAACAGTGACGCTGATTGGCCAAACGAGTAGCTAACTACCAGCTGATCAAATACTTATACCAGGAGAAGCAGCAATTAATTCCACCTTGAAATGTACAATATTGTGAGCCAGCAGTAGCAGTAGCAGTAACGAAGGAAGGAGAAGGAGGAGATATTTATAACAACCGAAAGAAACCACACACGCCCAGCACTTTCTCTCTGATCTCCTCTTCACTTGATGTAGTAAGGGAGGTCAAGGACGTAGAGCAGGAAGTAGGCCCAGATGACCCCGGAGATGCCCCCGAAGAAGAACCCCCCGGAGAACTGCGCCCACCCGTCCGCCGTCTGCAGCTTGTCCGCCTGCTTCTTCCTGCCCGTCAGCGTCAGCGACGGCGCCGTCGACGGCGCCCCCTCCTTGAACGACGCGATGCCGTACATGGTCAGGCACATGCTCAGGATGACCACCAGGCCGCCCGCCGCCAGCGACCCGGCGGCGCCCGCGTATTCGGTGTTCCGGAGAGGACCCGTCTTGACGAAGGGCCCTACCAGCAGGTAGCCGTGGGCCAGCCCCACCTCGATGCCCCGCAGCAGCGGGCTCACGGCGGTGCGGTAGGCCGGCAGGTTGGACAGGTACCAGGCGATCAGGGGACTCGACGTGATGGGGGTCTCCAGCCCGCCGATGAAGGGGTCGCCGTTCAGGGGCTGGACCACCTGGTACGTCGGCTGCACCCCCACACGGCTATATTGGTTAGTACCTTACATGGAGAAAAATTGTACTTTTTTGAAGAGGTTCGAATGTACAGGCTCGACCACATCATGCAGTAAAAAAACCTTTTTTACTTTATTTCTTCCACTTTTTATGGAAAAAGATAAATGAAATTTTTTTTTGACTATGATGTTCGACCGCATGATAAGATCGAACTCACTGGGTCACATTAAGGTTAGACCAACGGGAGGTATTGATGGTTTGCACGTACAAAGAAGGGAAGGCTACATTAATTCACACCATGTTTAGACAGGCAAACTCATGCACTACAGTACTATTTAAGGTTGAACATATGATTCGTACTCTTGAAATCACGTACATAAAGACTCTCAGATATATTATATGAATTGAGATCTTTTTCGTCTACATTTAAATTGAACTCGATCAGTAAAGAGAGATAGTGGGGGGGTTAAAATTTTGAGATCATTAGGACATGGGTGGAGTAGGTTTCACATGAGTATAGGTGGAGTGAGTTTTGGCACTGTTTAACCAGATCCCGGGGGCGTAAGTGGGGTGGGTTTCACAGTGACGGAATGAAATGGATTTTGACACTATTTGACCATGAGTCCAGGCTAGATCTGGACGTAGGGAATCTCAACTGAGCAGCGCTTCTGCATGAGAAGAGGAGGGAAAACTTGTCAGGCTCACCTTCTCTGCTTGGATGGCCCTAACGGTGAAGCATGGCCGCCGCTTGGAGGGGAGGGCGGCGCCGGGGAGGCCCCTGGGAGCCACCAGCCCTCTCAAGCCGGGGGAGCGGAGGCTGCTCTGGAGCAGCTGGCTGGCCATGGGGGACGCCGACGCTGTCGCCATTGCCCGGTCTCAAGCTCTCCCTTCCTCTTCCTCTCCCTCTCCCCACCTGCAAGCGTGGTACACGGGCGAGACTCTTGGAAGAAGAGAGTGGGAGAATGATAGGACGAAGGTGATAATATTCTCGGGCTCCAGAGCCGGTGAAGACGGGGTGTTGCGATATTTGGTGGGGCCGACGCGATCGAGTGGCTTGCCGTGATTGGATCCTCGTGGTCCCCATATAACCCTATCTTATCTAGAACCCAAGACCACCACATGAACAAGATCCTCCCTGCAGTCAGGAGGCTCGGGGACTTGCTTGGGATAACACTACGTTATCGGGTGTGGGGGTGTCCGGATCTTCTCCCCGGTCCATTGGGTCGGATCTGGGGCCAGCCAATCACCGGCACCCATGTGGATCCCCCGCTGCACTGCAGTCTTGAGTAGATTGATCGAGTTCAGATTACATGACCGAACTATATTAGTGATTACATCACCGGAGTAATCATCAAAGGAGTCTGTTAAACTTGGGTTCGGTAAAACCCGTCTGACAGATAACATATTAATTGGGAAACTCTCAGTGCACACTCACTCACACAAGTGTGCACTAAGCCGAACTCATTTTAATTTATTGATGTCGACCACAAGTTTGAGCAGAACTACCAATTTAGAACCAATTATAAATTCTTTTAGTAAATGCCATCAAGTCATGTGACTCAATCTTCAGAACCGTACATCCTTAACTCGAAGTGAGAGGAATTTCTTGATCTTCTGATTGGCTGAACAGCGTCCACCAAAAGAAGGATAGATGATGTGAAGTCATCATTGCCGCATTGGCATGATCGTGTGCATCCACCTTGACATCATCTCTGTGGTATGTCAGGGAAGTGAGTTACCAAACCATTATATCCGACCGTAATGAAGAGGAAGGGTATATGTGGATGTGTTATTGAAGTTTCCAAACACTAGAAGACAATAGAAATTGCCACTTAAAACAAACTGAATGTTGGTAGAAGTGCCGTTATTGAAACACACTTCCAAACAGTGATAACTATGCCATCGTTAACACTAAACTATCAGCCCTGTTTGATTGGGGGACAGGGATAGGACGAACTTGGGTTAGCTCAAAGGAGCCTGATCAAAGTAGTCTTGATTTAATCTATTTTTGATTATTCAGCGCGCGGCGCCCTTCAGAGAATGACAGTAGACGTCTTGTGCTTGGCAAGCTTTCAATAGCAAAACAATGTGGCCATCTGGGTAAACTTTTAAGCCTTTAACCACAAAAGTTCTCTCCATAATAGGTAAGGCATCATATATCTTTGAGTAATGCTTGCATCCGGTGCAAAGCACTCACGGGTGGTTGGGATTGCACTACCATTTGATCCATTTTTAGTGTTTTAATTGTCCGAGAGCAAAAATCAGATAATAGGAGGCTGAATTGAGGTGGGTCTTTAGCTCGATATTTTTTAAATAAAAAAATATGTACTGCTTTGTTGCTTATGGTAACATTACAAACTCGTTATTTAAAGAATATCTACCATGTCACCGTTTTCATTATCTCTTGTATTGAAGTTATTGAACCATTCAACTCAAAACTTTAAGTAACTTTTTTTTTTCTTTTTTGAGCCTTAGGATACCCTAATCTGACCAATTTTGTGCTTTGGCGTGCAGGATTTCTTATTCCGGAATAACTCGGGACAAATCGGTGTTGACCCCGGATTAACCCGGGTTCCGAGATTCCACCTCCCCCGGTGGATTAACCCCAATCCCTCTTCTTCTGCCCCATCCCGATGCCCTTGGTACGGCACGCAGGCTTCACGTGGGCCAAGTCCCAAGATTCTTGTCGCTCGCCCTCGCCGAGAGCCATGGCCTCCACCTACCCCTTCCTCCTCTTCCTCCTCGCTCTCGCCTCCCTCTTTCTCTCCCTTGCCGTATGCGTCGCCCTCGTCAATGAGCTCATCGCCGAGCTGCAGACCCCCTACTCCTTCTCACGCTTCCCCCCCCCCCCCCCCCCCTCGGCGTCATCCACCTTGACGATGCCGCCGTCTTCTACTTCCTCACCTCCACCCCCTCCCCCGCCGCCCATGCTCCCTCATTGTCTTCTTTGATGCCGCCAGCTCCGCTCCCGCCCTGACCTCCACCTCCCCAGCTCCGCTCTGAGTTCGCCCTCGTCTCCACCGCCTTCGCTGCCTGCAACTACGCCAACCCCTCCGTACTCTCCCACCCCTTCTTCTACGACATCGACTTCGCCAAGTTACAGCACTCCTTCACCCTCTTCGGCGTCTTCTCGTTCCCCTATGTCCGCCGCGCGGGCCCTGACACAGCCGACCTCCGCCACTCCGAGTAGATGTAGGTGGATTTCATCGAGGCCATGATGGGCTTCCCGTTGGCCCCATCGAGCTCCTGCTGCTCATCTTCGGGTGGCTCCTTGCACTCCTAGCGGCGGCGGCGGCGCTGGTCTTGGTGCTCGGTGGGTGGCAAGGGGGAACATGCCAGTGCACGATCCCAAGGTCTAGGAGGCCACGGGATTTGATAGTGAAATTGCTGCATATGGTTGGTTTATCCCAGTGAGAGTCTCGGGTTTCAAGGTTGGTAGTGGAAGTGGCCAGAAGTCGCTTCGTATTGGGTTGTTCAGAAAAAAAATCTAACTAGTGGTATATGAAGAAGTCAGACATGTTGGTTTTTCCTTTGTTTTAGATGCAGTAACATGAACTTGGTAATGTATCCTATCTAAACTCTTTGAATGTGCTAGATCACTAATCGGGCAAGGATGTCATAACGGGATGTTAAAAGTGGCTCTAAATATAGGTGTTGGTGTAGAAATGATGGTTGACCCAGTTTACCTTGCTGTGCAATTTGTAATATAGTTTCATGTCATAAGATGCTAATGGTCTCAGTAGAAGAATCAATTTATGCCCCAAATTATTTGACAAGGTGTGCATGGATAGATTACTATTTGAAAATGGTTGGCTTCAGTGTGATCATGTCTACGTAATTTATACTCATTCATGCTAAACGAGCAGGTATTATGATTGTAGGTAACTGGTTTAAATTGTACTTAAGGAGACGACCAGGTTTTATGTAATCTAGTACTTAGTATATGGAAATGGATGGCATGCGTGTGATTATGTCTATGTAATTTTTATGGTATTTTTATTTCTAGCAAATCTTCTTAATCAGGGAAAAATCTGAGCACTGACAAAGACTAATGACTCGTGGGTAAATCTGAGCATCATATTTTTAATCTAGAGATTAGCATCAAAATGGAATATTGTTCCACATAAATGATAAACTCATTATGGTAATGCCAAGGTTTGCCCATAGCTTGTCATAGGCTACCTCCCACCTTTAATTTTCTTACCCATTCTGCAAGCATTCTAAAGTGAGTAAAATTCATTTTTCTGAGAGCTCTAATCAATCACTCAAGAAATAAATAATCAACCTATACTTGCATACATGCAATCCACCTTGTAACTATTTGGATTTATGCAGTGCACAGGTGGATGTTTGAATTCATGCCAAGTGGATGGGCAGGCCTATCTTTATCTGATTTCTCTTTGACTTCCACTTAGCGTACATATATTCTTTTTCACTCGTTACTTGGTAGTGTGCTGGTCATGAGTAGACATTATACCTAAGGAAGGCACACTTGGATCTTGGCATGTTGTTGGCTAATAAATAATGCTGGTCATGTGTAGATGCTATATCATAACATGATACAAACTCCAAGCATCTTGGTATCACAATTTGGGATGCATCAAAAGTGCTTATCAAATTCAGAACATCAATTAATTATGTAAAGTGTTATTGGGACATTGATAGTTATTTTATGCAGCAAAAGAAAACATTATATTCTCTTTAAATTGAGTACACACCCAATCTAATTACCTCTGTTTATTCAAAAAAAGAATTGTAGAAAGGGTCAGTTTAATGAGCATTCCGCTATAGTAGTCATTAATTGCTTGTCATTCTTCTTATGTTCATATTCAGTTTCAGTCATATGGGCTTGCATCTAAGTGTGGTTTGGAACTATTGGATGTCCTCCATCAAGTGGAGTCTCCCATGATTGCCTTTATCATGATCTTTTATGCCCTTTTTACCTCAGCATCTTAGTAACCTTGTTTCCATGAGATAGGTGCAACTTTTTATAGAAAGTTATAGGCATTTTTAAAAAATAGATCTAATCTGAAGCCATTATCCAACAAAACTGCATATTCTTCTCATTGCAGCATTCAGTTTGGTGTGCAAGAAAGATTAAACAATTTCATACTTCTACATTTTAGTAGAATAAAGCTCATCTATTTGGGGTATAGACATTCTCCTATCAACCTACTTAAAGGATAGTTGGTTATGCAAAAATGTATTGCTTGGAAGGGGCACTATGTACTTTGAATGAAACTAAATGGTAATGTTATCGTCTAAAATGAGAGGGTATATGCCTTCTAAAA
The DNA here is from genome assembly GCA_030544215.1 of Zantedeschia hybrid cultivar. NCBI lineage: Eukaryota > Viridiplantae > Streptophyta > Magnoliopsida > Alismatales > Araceae > Zantedeschia > Zantedeschia hybrid cultivar. The sequence continues at coordinate 26,523,077 of JARZZO010000011.1, forward strand.
AACACCGTAGGAACACTTTTGTGATTAAGGTAGAAGAGTTTCTAATTTCAAATATATTACTGAGATCAGTGAGATGCTAATCAAAACAACTCGATTGACAATGTGTCTAAACATTCAATCTGAAGCTAAGGTGTGTTTTGACTCTTATATGAAATCCCACTACTTTTCATACTTACTCTCATTCGTTTTGAATTATTGTGTTATCATCATGATTTGTCAAATTTATTATAAAATGTACAAAATAAAAAAATAACACATCTTTTCTTGTAGACATGTTTAAGATACTTATTGCCAAAGTTGATTTAAAATGTATTTGTAGGTGAACCAAGTGGACATAAGCATGGACCTTCAAGAGGGAATACTGTTTGCTTGTTTTATTGTTGGAAATGTGGAATGAAATGGATGATAAACAAACTATTGTAAAGAGATGTAAACAAACTTTTTTAATTGAGACAATTTTTTAATGAATGGATTTATATGTGAATGATGAGCTTTTTTATTGTGTACTATGTGTATCATGAATAGATGAGATGGATGACTTGAGCATGTGTTGTGTTGTGCTTGAATTTATGAAAGTGGGAGGTGATTTACATTATACATATGAAAATTGACAACTTTACTTTTTTCTTATCTATTATGTGTAATGCCGATAGATGTTTTAGATGTAAACATGTGGTGTGTATAGATGACTTGAATTTAGTTTGAGGCTTTGAGCAAGTGGTACGACTTGAGTTTGGGTAAGTTCTAACGAATTAACTTTTATAGATGTAAATGACCACATTTTTTTTTTTTTGTGTTTTATAGATGGCATGTTGACTATGAGTAAGTGTTGTAGTTAACTTTGATTATATAAATGTAGGATGTGTGCGTTAGTACTCAGGTGCTTTTAGTTATACTTATGCATATGCACGTCTTTATGGGTGGGTTTACACAGAATACTGAGTCAATAAAATGATTGCATTGATCTATCCTGAGCCCAATGACTTTTTTAATATTTAACTTTTACCAGATTTATTAGAATTTTAACATGTTTAGTAATAATGTTGAGACGTATTTCATAGTTTCATACCTTATAAATATGTAAATGCCATTTAACAATTTTTTTGTGTATAGAAAGTAGAAAAAGAACTCAAAAGCATGAAGGTGACTATTATTTCAACTAGTCACCATCATATATGATGTTGATAAAATTGAGTCTTTTATTTTTGCAGATGCAGTTAAAATGACGAAAGAATGTGCGTTTGAGGAAAAACATGAAGACTTTTTTTTTTTCAAAATTATTGAATGTAAACAAACATTTACTTTTTTTTTTTATTTATGTATTTTTCTGTAATGACAAAAGTTGTGTAAGTCAGTTGAATCGAACACTTTATATACGGTATTATTTTTTAGTCGAATATAAATGGAGTTGCATAAAGTCTCATTATTTAATCAATATGTGTATGTGCTCTACTTTAATTGTACTTCAACAACTTGTATATTTGATTATGGTAACTAAGTGTGGAACAACTTAAGTATGAATATGGTATTTATTATTTTGATATCAATTCATGATCTTAAGTGTGGAACATATTATGTATATTTAATCACCTTTAATGTGAATGAAAACTGTGTTAGATGTGAATGAACATTGTGTTTTTTATTATCAATGAACAAATATGATTTAGTATTTCATTACTTTAGATGTGAATGAAGACTCTGTTATTTTCATTCTGGAACATGTTACATGTGTGAACTTGTTACTTAAATTTTTATTTTACAGGTTTGTTAATTATCATTTTAATCAGAGAGTTAGGTTGATTTTTACACAAATTATATGTAAATATCAAAAAATTATCTAAATAAAATTTTCTAAATGTCAACTAAAGTACAAGTGTGTTACGACAAACTCATAATAATATAATACTATTAATATAATAACGTAATACTCATAATGAATATAAGACTTTACATTGTCATATATTATAAAATAATAATATAATTAGTTAATTTATTAATCAACACTTGATGTGGTTAAATATAATAATACAATATTAACTTGATCTTAATGTCCTTGTGAAAATCCTCGTATTAGAACATGTTAAGATGATACTTAAGTTAGGTATATTACTTAAGTTAATTAATTATATAATCCTAAAGTTGGTTAATTATAATTATATAATAATATAATACTTAAAATAATTATATTACTATACATGGTCAAATATAATAATATAATATTCAATTAATACTTATGTTAAATAGTTAAATCATACTTAACATGGTAAAATATAATAACATAATAACGGGATTAAGCTAAGTAATTAAATAGTACCTAACATGGTTAAATATTATAATATAATGTTAACTTCAATTTAATGCGCTTGTTAAAATCTTTCTGTTAGAGCATTCTAATATGATACTTAAGTTAGGTATAATACTTAAGTTAATTAATTATATAAAACTAAAGGTAGTTAATTATAAGCTAATAATAATACATTCCTTAAAATATGTATAATAGTATACATGGTCAAGTATAATAATATAATACTCAATTAATACTTATGTTATATACTTAAATCATACTTAGGTTAAGTAATTAAATAGTACTTTATATGGATATATATTATATTATAATGTTAACTTGAACTTAATGTCCTTGTGAAAGTTAGGTACATTGCTTAATTGAATTAATTATATAATACTAAAGTTGGTAAATTATAATTATAGAATAATATAATACTTAAAATAATTATACTACTATACATGGTAAAATATAATAATACAATACTCAATTAATACTTATGTTCATTAATTAAATCTTACTAATATGATAATTAATTCTTCTATTAGAACATGCTAATATGATAATAAAGTTATGTACAATACTTTAATTAATTAAATATATGATCCTAAAGGTTTTCAATTATAATAATATAATACTTAACATATGTATAATAATATACATGATCATATATAAAATTATATTACTCAATTAATAATGTGTATATATACATACTCCATAGAATAAAGGGTAATATACCAGTGGGTTAAGTGTGGATCACCAAGGGCATTTTTATTCTTTTAATTAATTAACATACTTTTAACTACTTCCAACACCTTTCAATTTGGGAGTTAACCCATAATGACCCAATTTATCCAAAAGGGTTAAACATGTGCATATCAAAGCAAAAGGAGAGTTAACCCAGGATAACTTATCCCTCAGAGTTAACCCCTTTTTATTCTATCCCTCAATCAAAGGGGGACTAAGGCTTTGAATGGAGTAGTTATCATACAATTTGTGCTTTATTTGTCGAAATGGATAGATGATGGTGGGATAAAAAATAATAATAAAAAATGCTTAGTTTCCGTTGCGTTCTTCGTGCTCCACCTGATCCTTACATTTACAATATCTTAGATTCTACATGGGATGTGGCATATATGGGGGTTGGAATCTCCTAACCCATTGAATGTTATTCAAGCATGTACCAAGGTTGGCATCTCCGATCCCATTCAATGTTCCTAAGAATTCATTTGAAGAAAAAATCAATATTGGAATGAATTATCGACTTTTTTTTAACTGTACATGAAGTTTTGACTAGAAAGAATTTAGAGTAGGGACAAGAGATAATGACTTTTATATGGGTTACATGACATGTGACGATGAAGACACTAAAAATAATTGAGGAGTATAATAATTAATTATAGTTTAAGTTCTATTTACAATTACCGCGCACTACCAATTGCAACTTTAGATATTGATTTTTTTAAGAATCTGATTATTATTTTTACATGTAGAAGAGATTCTAACTTTAATTGTTGTAGTATCTTGATATTCACTCGGATGATGTGATATGTGTGATATTATCTTTCTCTCTCACTCTGGATTCTCTAACAATCTAATTTCTAAAGATAATTAGAAAATTAGTGTATCCTTTCAATATCAACTTTTGAAGTAAGGGCATGATCGAATCGGTCCAATGCCCCTATTATGGACCTTTATTGGTTTAGAATTTGAATTATAGATAATTGCCTCACGATAATTAATATACATTAAATAAAATTGACAAGTGGAGCACATCATAAGAAGTTCGTATCTGGATCATTTATACATAGTCTCAATATAGAATTCTATTATAATCAAATGTATAATTACAAGAAAATTTTGCATTATTTAGCCACAAGTCTATACAAGATACATGTCCAAAATACAAATATACAATGTACAAGTTATACTGATTTCTATCTTCCTACTATCATGCTGACCGTCGCTTGGAATAACTCTGATCACCATAATCACCTACACCCACAAGGGGACTAAGTGTCTAAAAGAGAAGTTAGTAAGGATCCTGCACCCATGAATCGAGTGAATAGTCAAAATAGAATCAAATTTCTAAAGGAAGTTCGCCAAGATAAATGACAACCTATCTATCTCATCATAAATCAACCTTCATGCGCAACTATGAATCATCAAGTCATTTCTCATGGATGTGATAAATGAATCATTCTTTTTATCATCTCGTACTATGGGTCCCTTCATGTCATTTCACATAGTAATCATTGTATCATAACATCCTTAAGTGATGATGGAGTATCTATATTTCTCATTCATGCTATCTGACTAACGTAAGTAAGTGATTCATAGTTCACAACATCATATCTATGCCAGTAATTGTAGACACGCTAATTTTGACATTATTTTGAGTAAATTTTATATCATATAATAATGCCTCAAAATGGTCTGATATTTAATCATTAGTTAATTTTTATTAATTTTTCTGAATTAATTTTTATTCTCTAAATGACATCGGTCAGACAGACATAATTTAAGTTTATTAAAGAAATTCATTTTAACTAATATTTTTAATCAAATATGAAAAATTCTAAAAGACGTCGACCTCTGAAGATGCCATTTAGGGTTATATTCTTATTTTGGTTTTTAATCTGATTTTTAATTAATTTATTAATAAACTAAAAGACGTGTACGATGCACGACGCTATTTAAGTTTCCTAAGCTGATTCTATCTCTTCTCCCCGATGTTTATCATTATCTTAATTAAGCTAAAAGACGTCTCCCATAGGCGACGCGTTTTAGTTAATTATAGATAATGATGAATCAGACTGTGTTTATCTATTTCTTAGTTGGATTGACTTCAAATTTCTTCATGTTAATCTTTAAGTAACCGCAGATGCGTGAACTTAAGCTTATAAATACCCAAGTCCTTGACTATTAAAAAGTTAGTGATTATTAGTGATAATCTTTGAAGAGAGTTAATTAAGAATCTTTGAGAGAGACGATGCCCAAACGCTGAAGGATCGAAACGCTGCTACTACTTCTAGGAGTCTTGAAGCAAGCTTCATCTTTTCTTCAACTTTTCTTCGTCCTTTTAAGATCCATTCAAGAACTAAAGCTTTCCAAGGGCCATCCAACTTAGTTCTTAATTGATTTCTGCATCTTTCTTATACTTTCATCACGTTAGCATCATAATTTAATCATATCACTTCATGCAACATACACTCACTAGCATATAATTTTCAATCCATGTGTTAAAGGGGTTTCAATGACCACAAGCAAGTAAGTTCATTTGTTTAGTTGCATGATTGAAATCATTACTGGGATAGATACTACATCTATTTGAGTTCTTATTGTTCTTTCCCTCTTTCTTTCTTTCTTTTCACTTTTTTTGCAAGGTACAAAAGAAGATCAAGATGAGAGAATCAACAAGAAAAGGAAATATGGACGATCCTAAAAGCCCCATAAGCATCCAAAGTAAGAACAAAGTCAGAAGGGCTCTTTTCCTTCAGCCGGTCGAAGGAGGAGAATCAAGGACTCCAACATCTCCCAATTATAAAACAGGTAAGCGATCAATCTCTGTCTTTTGGAACTTTTTAGTTAAAAGTTTCTGGCGATCACATTCACTCAGTTTTTAATAGGTTTATTTGTCACATAATCAACATAAATTTTCATGATAATCACACCCCTAATTTGAGCACTCACAGCTTTTTTTGGCGATCACGGTGGGACTTGGTCTCGCCATCTTTTAATCTTTGTTCTTGTTTTTTGTCAATCGGGCACCCACGGTGCACCACCTGTATCTCTCGACACGCCCTTACCGATCGGTGAGTTTTTAGTTTGGTTGTTATTCGCACGTGCACCATGTGCACACCCTTGCGGCAAGATCTTGCTCTCCCCGTTTGATTGATTGAAGAATTGTTTTTGTGATAAGAAGTATGTGTGATTGATTGAGTGTTTTTGTTGTTCACATGATAAATCATCCTGTTAAAAATTGAAATAAAAAAGATTTGCATGAGCCAATTATTCACCGCTTTTATTCTGTTTGTTTGAGGAGGAATCGATCCAAAAATTTCCCATGAATTGGTGATTCTGCGACTTGAAAAGCGTCCAGGAATAGCGACGCGTTTCATACCGCGTCGCCCTACCCAGATGCCTTTCAGGCTAAATTCTCTGCTGTCTGTTGCCTGGGCTTCTGCGAGGAAAATAAGGTTATGTTTTGAATAGCGTCGGGGCACAGCGACGCGATTCAGGCAGTTTCTTGTTTTTTTCTTCAGTTCTCAGATTTCTGATCTGCTTGCTACTACACATTACTTAATAAGTATTAGAGGCCATCCCAGCCACAGGTCATAGGCACTGGGGCTAACCCCCTTTTCTCTTAGGAACACCTTTCTTGACGTCTTCACCTCTCTCTGATTGGGTCGGTCCCTCGATCAGACTAGAGTGGTTGGTGTTAAAGACCTCCGTAAGTCTCCAAAATCAAGGTATTCCTCTTTGTTCATCGGGCTGGTTGTACCAATCGGAGTCATGGTTAGATTTTCATAACGTTGTGAGAGAAAGCCATAGAATATAACGGTGGAAATTGAACTGAAACTAGGATCCTACCTGTTGAGTAAACTTGTGATTAACTGAATCCAAATTATCCAACAAGGAATCTCAAAATAACGTTAAACATCCACTTGTTTGCTTAATCTCTGTACAACTTGTCTGCAAATCTTTGAAAAAAAAAAAATCTGACATCATGTTACTTCGATCAGGTAGGGATTTGAGCATGGCTTCGGGAGCTATGGTCAACTATGAGGGAGATACTAATGCTCCTCTCGAATCCAATTATCACTATGAAAATGGGGGAGATGCTAATGCCCCCCATGATCCTCATTCTTATCCATCTGAACATGAGGGAAACCTTCATATCCCTCCTCCTTTTATCCATGATCAACACAATTCTGGTGTTGATCTTCCTCCGCACGTGCATGCGGTTTCTAATCCTTTCTTTAAGGGGGCCATGAACCCGAATGAGCCCTCATCTTCCAATCCATCTGATCTGGTCAACGTCCTGGGAGTTCTGGCCTCCCATCTGGATCCTCACCAGCTCGAGGCAATCCAGTCTATTTTGAAGGAGAAGACGCCCATGTAGTCTGCCGAGCCGAATCCTGCGGCTCCCCCTGTTATTCTTCAACCACCTCCCCATCATGTTTCATTCATTCATCAGGCCATGGAAGGCCTTCAGGTTTCAACTTCTCGGCCAGCTGGGCCACAATTGTCCTCCTCGAGGCAACCGGCTAGACCGCCTACGCCAATGTATCAAAATGCCCTCGGGCATGGCGGAAGCGCTGCCGGACCTCAAGCCTATTGTCCCCTATGCCCTACATACTCTAGGCAACATGCCTATCATGTACCTCCACCTCCCCTTCCTCCAGTCGATCCGATGACTCAAGTTCTGCTCGCGAAGATGGAGCGTATGGGTGAGCAGTTCAATAACTTTCAGAAAATGATGGGAGTTAAAGCTGCACCTGAGATTAACCTGCCAAGTTTGCCCATGTTCCATTTTCCACCCTCCGAAATGCCAGTGTACCGAAAATACAACGGTACTGGTAACTCCTTCACTCATTTGAAGGAGTTCATGTACGAGTCATCTTTCTGGCAGAATGACAAGAGGTCGTTGGCATTTTTATTCAGGAAATCCTTGGAGGGACCAACCCTCGAAGGGTTTTTTTTCCTTAGAGCCATCTAAAGTAGAGGACTATGGTATCGTATCATGAAAATTCATTCAACGATACTAGGATAGAATTGCACCCTCTCTGTCCATTACTGACCTGATAGTAGAAAAAATGAAGCTCGACGAGGAATTCGTCAGTTTTGCTGATAGATGGAGGGGCATGGCAGAAAAAGTTAAAGATCATTTGTTTGAGTCCTTGCAAGTAAAGATGTTGATTTCCAATGCTACACCTCAGTTTAAGCTAGTCCTCGCCCTGAATAACTTGACTGGCTTGGCAGAGCTCTATGAAAGGGCGCGTTATTGTCAGAATGCTTTCGAGGATGCTACATTCTCTAGTGTCTTTGATCCTCACCGACCTAGTAGGCCTCCACCTCGGAAGCCAGCCGTGCCTCTGCTAGCATGGGTCCAACAACTAAGGGCATGCTCTCTCATGAGCAGATTAACACTATGAACAACAATTAGCCCCAGTTCGTGAGGAACTAGCGACCTTCATAGTTCGCAGGCCAAAGACCACCGAACCAGCAGGGTTACAGACAACAGCAGCCACAGTATCAGCAACCCCAGCAGCCAAATCCACAATATCAATAGCCACAGTACCAGCGGCCACAGCAGCCGAACCAGCAGCCGAACCGACAGCCACAGCAGCAGCCACAGCGGCAGTTATAGTACCAGCCCCCACAACAACAACAGTACCAGCCGCGCGCACCGCCGACATACCATAATGTACCTCCTCCTGCTGATTATAACCAGCAGAGGAAGCCTCTAGGCCCGAAAAGGGCAAAATATCCAGTCCTTCCAGAATTCTTGTGTAAGGATTGAAGTTTCGGATCCGGTTATCGAGTCATTTTCGGGGTCGGATCCCTTAGTTTGGGCCCTGGTGGGGCTGAGACTTAGTTTCCAAACTCGACCCGGTTTAATCGGCGTCCATCAATGTGGACGTGTTTTAGGCTGTGCCACGTGGGCGCCATGTAGGCTGGCCTTGGGGCGCGAGAGTACGGCCCCGGTCTTATCGTCAGAATGGCGTCTTGTATGGACAACGCCATTTAGAGTACGACCCCGCTTTGTCAGAATACGGCCCGGTCTTGTCATCTGAATGACGTCGGACTTGGACGACGCATTTTCCCCAGTATTTGTTTGACCCCGCGAACCCTCCCTCCTTTCCCTCATTCTCTCCTTTCTCTTCTCTCTCCTCTCTTCCCTCTGATCTCCGGCGAGTCCTTTCCCCTCTCCTTGCTTTCCTCTCCCCATTCCTCCTCTCCCTCCACTCCAGTAACCTCCTAACTTCCTCTACTACCACCACCACTTCCTTCGCGGCGCATTTCTCTCCGGACGGCGGCCAAGGCGGTACCGTCGACGGCGTGTGGCGAGGCGGGTTGGCGGCTTGGAGCTAGGAGGAGTTCGAGTAACCGGTAAGGTGACGATCCCCGTTGTATTTTGTTCAAAAACCATGTTTTTCCCGCTTTAAAGCATGTTTAGGGGTTTACTTGGGGCGAAAATACTAATTGTATGTAATGAGAATTTGGGTGTTTTAATGGGTATTTAGGTTCTTCTCCTCCTTCTCCACTTTTTTTGTGTTTTTACACGATTTGGGGGAGGAAATCCCACCCCGTGGATTGGGAGATGGCGGAGGAAGAACCTGTCTGTGAGGGTTAAATGGCGTCGGGGGACAATGACGCCTTTTAGAAAGGCGGCTACCACCCGCGACGCGATTTAGCCCAAATAACAGACTCTGTCTTTGGATTGTTGAGCGTCCAGGGACAGCGACGCCTTTTGAACGGTGACTTCCATGCCTGACGCGTTTTTAAGTGAAATCATCCGGGGTCTGTCTCTGTTTCTGTCGTTATTAGGCGACTAGGGACAACGACGCCTTTCAAAAGGTGGCTACATATGACGACGTGTTTTAGACCATTTTTCAGAGCCAGTTTTTATATAAACTTTAGGAAGCTTGAATGACGTCGGCCTTAGGCGACGCTATTCAAGCCAGAATTCCATTAATCCCTGCAATTAACACGTGTTTACATTGTTAGATAGTTTAGTTAATTGCATGCTTAGGAATGTACTCGATGACGATGGGTTCTATGTGATCGGATCGCACCGTGTTGTGTTTTGTGCGATCGTGGGCCTAGAGTGACAGTTGTTAGCGCTTAGGCACCCTGTGTCGGTGTGGGAGTGATACGGCGCCCGTGTGGGAGTGGCGGGGTGACGCCTAGAGAGAGGGTCACCTGGTGTACCCCGGGGTATAGCTTGTACCGGTGTAGGAGTGGTACATTCGGAGTGTCACTCGTACTGGGGGAAGCAGAACTACCTGGAGCCTGTCAGGCCGGAGTAGCTAGCGCGTTATCCGAGGGGTTGCTGTTTGGTCTCAGCGGGTCGGTGTTTCCCGTGTTCGGCTGTGTGGTTGGCGTGTTTTGCCGAGACGCTGGTTGTGGGCTCTGTGGTAGAATGGTTTCAGAATTGTGCATGTTATATTTCGAATGCATGTGTTTTATATCGAATTTAGGAATTGTGTTTACTGCTTTACTTGCTTAAATTATCTATAATTGTGTTGCTACACTTGTGGGTGCATGAGTGGACTATGGGGATCGAAAGATCCCTACTGAGTCTTTTCGATGAGACTCACCCCTGCGGTTTTCAGGTAAGGGTTCCAAGCAGGCGTAGCGAGGAGGGTGTTGCCTTGGGTCGCGCGCCAGCAGCCGTTGTTTCGAGGTATGCCCCGATGTAGTTGTTATTTTATTTTCTGGGCTGTATGCTTAATTATTTCCTTTCAGTTAGAATATGTAATTATTTGCTGAGTTGAGTCGTATTGTAATAATTTCTAATTCTTGCACTTCCTTTTTAATTCAATGCGATGTGAATGTTTAACTTAGTTTATTATTTATTTTCCCAGACTTATCAAGATCCTAGTTTGTTTCCAAATTAATGATTCGGTACCCATTTAGTAATCGGATCCCCGATTATAGGGTGGCGGGTCGTTACACCTTGTCAGATATCTTCAATGCTTTAATGGCAGCCAATGTCTTGGTTTTGCCAAAAGAAAAAACAGTTTGGCCTCAAAATGCCGGCACTTCCAGGTATTGTTACTTCCATAGACAACCTGGACACACAATAGATGCCTGCTTCCAATTTCAAGATTATATCCATGATCTCAACGAGCAGGGAGGCATTGATTGGGAAGAAATGAGGAAGTATATATCCACCTTGAAGGCGAGAAGGCCCCAGCAACAACAGCAGGAACCCCAACAATAGCAACAACCAAGAGCGCCGGCACAGGCGGCAACACCTCCAAACATGGGTATCGGGTATAACCCACTTCCGGAACACCAGTACCAGAATCAAGTTACCCCCATTTTAAGAAATAGCCAGTCTGAGGCTAATGGAGGGCAATAGTGGAAGATAAAGGACTCTTCCTCTATTTATTCAACGGGTCACACTCCGAGCACCACTGAGCAACCACCATGCCGCGCCCTCTATGTACCTAAACCACAACCCGTTACCATCACACCAGTACCAACACCCGCATACCGTCTACCCACGCCCATTAACCCATCTCCACCACCCGCTTCCCTTAAACCCATTACCCCCCACACCGCCACACCTCCGTCAAACAACCTACCGCAAGATAATTACGCACCCCTCATGCCATCCAAACCACTGCTCCGCGTACCATTCCCCACATCATCTACTACCACCACCGCCAACCCAAATATCATACAACCATCCAAACCATTACTCCGCGTACTATTCCCCACTTCAATTGCGCCAACCACTTACCACACCACTATCCAACCCTCTAAACCCCTCATTCGCACCATGCCATCATCAACTAACCCCACGCCATCACTCGTATACCAACCATCCACACCATCTACACCATCTACCAACCCTACGGTGCTCAAGTTATTACATGGCCCTTCCACTAGTGAAGAACATGCACTCCGGAGTCGGAAGATCTTCAGGGTTTAAGGTCTTTCCTGAATCTACAGTTAGAGACGGTCCATCACAGCCACCAGAGGAAGCGCATAATGATGAAAGTGCACCAGGCACTCAATATGACCTGTTGAAACAACTGGACAAAACACCCGCACGAATCTCTGTGCTTGAGTTAATCAAGAGATCGAAGACCCATCAGGAAGCTCTGATGGAATACCTACAAAAAGTGATGGTCAACGAAGACGTGTCGGTGGTGAAGATCACCGCACTACTAGTTCTGTAGGGGGATCAACCCTCTATCTTATTTCATACTTCAGAACTAGCACCATTAGCAGCCAGGAGCATGGCTCTGAGTATTACGGTCAATATCTGCAAAAAGGCCGTAGACACGTCTAGTTTGTTAGTTTTAGGTGGCCTACAAGCCAATCTGACTATGTAAATCTCGTTCATTTATTAATATAATGGCATAATATTCATTATGTGTAAATCGCATTAATTATCGTTTCATAATGAAGTCCGTGAATATGTGCTATAGTGATCAGATTATGATGAGATCATACTAATGAGATTGATCACTTAAACACACATATTCTTAATCGTTCCTAGTCGGAGGATATCCGAGAAGGACATCGGATATCCGGTTATACTAGTACAAATTACTCCTGATCATATGATGAGGGTGACTAATCTCATAAGTCACTTGTGTGGAGACACTAAGGCGAATCTGTAGGTGCTTATTGGAGAATGAGTTCACTGAACTGATCTGACTGAATCGCTGGATGGTATTGTACCTCACTGTCAACCAGCTTGATTCTATTGTCGCAGTTGCGTGGATGGTCCTCGGACCTGAGACACCAAGGACACCTTGTCGGTAGACTTCTGTGCTTTGACCTTGGTTTACGAATCTCTAGCCACGGGATTCTAATACGCCAAGGATTGGATACAACGGAATATCGTCGAAGGGAATTGTGTGTCAATAAGGAATCATTCACTCTCGGTCCTTAGAGAGAGAATGCTCTAGGAAGGATGCGCGGAAGTCCCTCGCCAGGGCGGACGATAATATCGGGAAAGGAGTTTTCTGATATTCATCAGCGGCATCCAATCCAAGTGAGTCGACCGGTTAGGGTTTGACAGCTCGCCATGCCCTGAGTTGACTCGAGAGCATTGTACGAATGAAGGATTGTATCCACGCAGTAACTGTCGGCGGAAAAGTTCCAAGAGTGGGTTACTTAACCCCAATACCTTCTGGGTTTACGCGGTGTTGCTTGGCACCCAACGTGATCGGAGGCCCGGTCGAATTCGATGTGCGACATCAATTCGATTGATTAATTAATTAATAAAGGGTTATTAATTAATTAATAAAGCTAGTGAGGAGTCTTTGGGCTTGTTGGGCCATTAACTGGACTGGTACTTGGGCCTAGAGGGTCACACACACATGATTCTGAAGGCGATGGATAAATAAGTGGGTTTTATACAAACCGGGGGTTTTTACGAAAAATCGCGCAGTTAGTATAAAACATAGCGAACGGGCTGAGCAGGACAAGCTGCTGCTAACCCTAGCCGCCCCTCCTCTGTTTCTCTCTCTCTCTGGCGTCCAGACAGATCCAGATCTGCTCCGCCGCTTCTTCGAATCCCGTTCAACGGGAAATCGTCCGCGCGTTGCAGCGATCGTTGCGGCGACCGGCGGAGGTTTCGTGGGCTGTGAAGAACGAGGAACGCGAGGATATCCATCGCGGGGAGGATCGCGTGGACTTTGCTAGAGGCCGGGCACTTGCGCGGCTTGCGGTGTCGCACCGATGGAACCGAACGGTTGCAGATTCGAATCCGCACCCGGTGAGAATCGATTATCCGATAATCGTAGGTTTTAGTTTTTCGAAACGGGAACGGATCGCTGAATTTAATATTTTATTTTCCGCTGCGTGAGCGATCCGGAGAAACCCGAGAAACACAACATAGTTGACACGGGGGCTTCAATTAATGTCCTGCCTCCGAAGACCCTTGAACTATGTGGTGTATCCAAGGAAAAATGGCTGCCTAGCTCCATTTCTGTTATAACATATGATAACTCCACCCGTTCCCCTCTGGGAATGGTCTATTTAAAAGTAGAGCTAGGCCCTGTATGTCATGCCGAGGTCGAATTTCACATCTTGGAAATCGATCATTCCTTGAAGGCTATTTTGGGCCGTCCTTATATTAAAATCCTTGAGGCGATTCTCTCTACGGATCATCAGTGTCTCAAATTTCCCTATAAAGGACGAGTCATTAAAGTCACGAGCATGCCAATCCTTACTGTTGCTCACTCCTTGAATATCAAGCCAACTTCTTCACCTGACCGACAATCTTTTCTGTCGGTATTATGGGTCTACCGTCCGGTGGCTGATCCTTTAAAGGCCGCCACTCTTACTCCTTACCCACTGGATGCCATAAAGCGGGGAAAGTGCATGAATACCCCTGGTTGGAAAATAATGATGAAGGGTGGTTATCAGCCTGGAAAGGGTCTAGGCACACAATTACAAGGCAGAACCACACCCCTTAAGGACAACCGAAGGACACCTGGAAATGGCCTGGGCTATAGGCCAAGAAAAGTGAGGCACGACATTACTCAGCAGGAAGAAAATGAAGAGGGCCAGAAGGACTGGGAAACAATGTCTACACCATGCAAAGAAGGTCGGGACCCCTTAACATGGACCTTATACACACATTTCGTCAAGGGGCCCGTGATCAGTCATAATAACACAGTGGTCATGTCAAGATTGAGGTTTCGGATCCGGTTATCGGGTCAGTTTCTGGGTCGGACTCCTTGGTTTGGGCCCTTGTGGGGCTGGGGCATGGGTTCCTGTGGACGCGTTTTAGGTTGGTTGTGCCACGTGGGTTGGTTTTGGGCCGCGAGAGTACGGCCCCGGTCTTATCGTCTGAATGACGTTTTGTATTGACGACGCCATTTAGAGTACGACCCTGGTTTGTCAGTGTACGGCCCGGACATGTCGTCTGAATGACGTCGGGCGTGAACGACGCATTTTACCTAATTTCAGTTTGACCCCACAAACCCTCCCTCCTTTCCCTCATTCTCTCCTTTTTCTTGTCCCTCCTCTCTTCCCTCCGAACCTCCGGCGATCCTTTTCCCCCTCTCCTTCCTTTCCTCTCCCTATTCCTCCTCTCCCTCCACTCCATCAACCTCCTAACTTCCTCCACTACCACCACCACTTCCTCCGCGGCGCATTTTTGTCCGGACGGCGGCCGACGTCCTGGTGGAGTAACGGCGTCCACGGCGGTACTGGCGGTGGCGTGTGGTAAGGCGGTTCAGCGGCTTGGAGCTCAGAGGGGTTCGAGTAACCGGTAGGGTGACGATCCTCGCAATATTTCGTTTAAAATTATGTTTTTCCCGTTTTTGAGCATGTTTAAGGGACTTTTAGGGGTGAAAATACTAATTACATATATTGAGGAATGGCGGGTTTTAATGGGTATTTAGGTTCTCCTCTTCCCCCTCTATTTTGTGGTGTTTTTTGTGCGAATTTGGGGGAGAAAACCCGTTTTTGAAACTCGGGGGAGGCTGGAGGAGAACCTGTCTGTGAAGGATAAATGGCGTCGGGGGACTGCGACGCCTTTTAAAAGGCGGCTTCCACACACGACGTGATTTACCCCAGATAACAGACTCTGTCTCCAGACTGAATAGCATCCAGGGACAGCGACTCCTTTTAAACGGCGACCCGTTTGAACGACGCGTTTTAGGCCATCTTCCGAGGCCATATTTCACATGAACCAGTTTAAAAGTCTTGAATGACGTCGGCCTTGGGCGACGCGATTCAAGACAGAATGTCATTAATTCCTGCAGTTAACATGTGTTTACATTGATAGATAGTTTGGTTAATTGCACGCTTGAAATCATACTTGAGGACGATGATTTCTACGTGATCGGATTGCACCGTGTTGCGTTTTGTGCGATCGTGGACCTAGAGTGACAATTGTTAGCGCTTAGGCACTCTGTGTCGGTGTGGAAGTGACACGGCGCCGGTGTGGGAGTGGTGGGGTGACTCCTAGAGAGAGGGTCACCTGGTGTACCCCGGAGTATAGCTAGTACCGGTGTGGGAGTGGTACATTCAGAGTGTCACTCGTGCTGGGGGAAGCAGAACCACCTTAAGCCAGGTCAGGCCGGAGTAGCCAGTGTGCTATCCGAAGGGGTTGCTGTTTGGTCTCAGCGGGTTGGTGTTTTCCACGTTCGGCCTGTTGGGTTTTCTCGGGTTTCTCCGGATCGCTCACGTAGCGGAAACTAAAATTAAAACAGCGATCCGTTTTCCCGTTTCGAAAAATCTAAAACACGATAATCAGATTATCTATTCTCACCGTGTGCGGATTCGAATCCGCAATCGTTCGGTTCCGTCGGTGCGACACCGCAAGCCGCGCAAGTGCCCGGCCTCTAGCGAAGTCCACGCGATCCTCCCAGCGACGGATATCCTCGCGTTCCTCGTTCTTCGCAGCCCACGAAACCTCCACCGGTCGCCGCAATGATCGCCGCAACGTGCGGACGATTTCCCATCGAACGGGATTCAGAGAAGCGACGGAGCAGATCTGGATATGTCTGGATGGCAGAGAGAGAGAAACAGAGGAGGGGCGGCTAGGGTTAGCAGCAGCTTGGCCTGCTCAGCCCGTTCGCTATGTTTTATACTAACCGCGCAGTTTTTCATAAAAACCCCCGGTTTGTATAAAACCCACTTATTTATCTATTGCCTTGAGAATCATGTGCGTGTGACCCTCTAGGCCCAAGTACTAGTCCAGTTAATAGCCCAACAAGCCCAGTGACTCCTCACTGGTTTTATTAATTAATTAATAACCCTTTATTAATTAATTAATCAATTGAATTGATGTCGCACATCAAATTCGACCGGGCCTCCGATCACGTTGGGTGCCAAGCAACACCGTATGAACCCGGAAGGTATGGGGGTTAAGTAACCCACTCTTGGAACCTTTCCGCCGACAGTTACCGCGTGGATATAATCCTTCATTCGTACAATGATCTCGAGTCAACTCAGGGCATGACGAGCTGTCAAACCCTAACCGGTCGACTCACTTAGATTGGATGCCGCTGATAAATATCAGAAAACTCCTTTCCCGATATTATCGTCTGCCCTGGCCAGGGACTTCCGCGCATCCTTCCTAGAGCATTCTCTCTCTAAGTACCGAGAGCGAATGATTCCTTATTGACATACAATTCCCTTTGACGGTATTCCGCTATACCCAATCCTTGGCGTATTAGAATCTCGTGACTAGAGATTCGTAAACCAAGGTCAAAGCACATAAGTCCACCGACAAGGTGTCCTTGGTGTCTCAGGTCCGAGGACCATCCACGCAACTGCGACAATAGAATCAAGCTGGTTGACAGTGAGGTACAATACCATCCAGCGATTCAGTCGGATCAGTTCAGTGAACTCATTCTCCAATGAGCACCTACAGATTTGCCTTAGTGTCTCCACACAAGTGACTTATGAGATCAGTCACTCTCATCATATGAGCAGGAGTAATATGTACTAGTCTAACCGGATATCCGATGTCCTTCTCGGATATCCTCCGACTAGGAACGATTAAGAATATGTGTGTTTAAGTGATCAATCTCATTAGTATGATCTTATCATAATCTAATCACTATAGCACATATTCACGGACTTCATTATGAAACGATAATTAATGCGATTTACACATAATGAATATTATGCCATTATATTAATAAATGAACGAGATTTACATAGTCAGATTGGCTTGTAGGCCACCTAAAACTAACAATCTCCCACTTGGACTAAAGCCAATCACCTTTATACAATAAGCCCATAGACTCTAAGTGACGCTCAAACACAATTTGAGCCAACGGCTTTGTCAGTAGATCTGCTACATTGTCGACGGATGGAACTCTTTCCACTACTACATCTCCATTGGATATGATCTCTCTGATAAGATGAAAGCGCCTCAGAATATGCTTCGATTTCTGATGAGACCGCGGCTCTTTCGCTTGCGCAATCGCTCCATGGTTGTCTCACAACAATGGAATAGGCTCAGAGATGTTGGGAACTACGCCGAGGTCGGTGATGAATTTCTCAACCACACTGCTTCCTTGGCGGCTTCACCTGCAACGATGTACTCAGCTTCTGTCGTCGAATCTGTAGTGGTTACTTGCTTGGAACTCTTCCAGCACACTGCGCCTCCGTTCAATGTAAACACGAATCCAGATGTTGACTTGCTATCATCTAGATTTGACTAGAAACTCGAGTCAGTAAAGCCTCACAGTTTCAAGTCACCTCCTCCATAGACAAGAAACATATCCTTAGTTCTTCTCAAGTACTTAAGGATACATTTCACTGCCTTCCAGTGCTCTTCGCCTGGATCAGCCTGAAATCTGCTCGTAACACTTAGAGCAAATGCAAGATCAGGCCGTGTACACAGCATGGCATACATGATAGATCCTATGGCAGAGGCATAGGGTATTCTATCCATGAATGCCCTCTCATTAGGAGTCTTAAGAGACCGCTCCTTTGAGAGATTAATTCCATGTCTCATCGGTATGAGACCTCTCTTGGAATTTTTCATGCCAAACCTTTGACTATGGTATCTATGTACAAGGATTGGGTTATTCCAAGCATCCTCTTTGATCTATCTCTATAGATCCGTATTCCCAACACGTAGGATGCTTCTCCCAAATCCTTCATGGAGAAGTTTTTCGACAGCCGGATCTTTACTGATGACATCATAGCTACATCATTCCCAATGAGTAGTATGTCATCTACATAAAGAACTAGAAAAGTGACTGTACTCCCACTGGTCTTTTTGTACACACAAGGCTCATCTTCATTCTTAATGAAGTCATAAGACTTGATAACCTCGTCAAATCTTATGTTCCAGTTCCGGGAAGGTTGCTTCAGTCCATAAATGGACTTATGAAACTTGCACACTTTATCTGGAGATTCTTTGGATGTGAAACCTTCTGGTTGTATCATATACACCTCTTCCTCAAGGTTACCATTGAGGAAGGCAGTCTTCACATCCATCTACCAGATTTCATAATCAAAATGTGCGGCAATGGCGAGCAGAACTCTGATCGACTTTATCATGACAACTGGTGAGAAAGTCTCGTCATAGTCAATTCCTTGCCTTTGACGATATCCCTTTGCCACCAACCTTGCCTTATAAGTGTCGATCCGTACATCAGCACCGATCTTTCTCTTAAAGATCCACTTGCAACCGATGGGTACAATACCCTCGGACAAGTCGTCCAAGTTCCAAACTTGGTTGGTGTACACGGACTGGATTTCTGAGTTCATGGCTTCTCGCCATTTCTCGGCTTCTGGGCCTTCTATGGCCTCCTGGTAGGTTTTAGGATCATCATCCTCATTATATTCTACCTTAGATTCACCTTCAGCAATATGTCCCACATATCGTTCGGGTAGTCTAGGTACTCTACCAGATCTACGAGGCTCATCTGTGTGTACCTGAACAGATTCAGGAACTGATATCTCATCTAATGATAATGCAGCTGTTTGGGGATCTGGAACCTCTTCCAGTAATATTTTACTCCCACTGTCCTCCTGGAGAAGGTATTCCTACCCCAGGAAGACAGCTTTCCTGGCGACAAACACCTTTTGTTCACCAGGATGGAAAAAATAGCATCCAAAGGTTTCCTTTGGATATCCCACAAACCTGCATTTATCAGTTCGTGATTCCAGCTTGTCTGGATCATGCCTCTTTACATGAGCAGGACAACCCCAGACTTTAACATGTTTAAATTCTGGTTTCCTGCCTTTCCATATCTCATATGGAGTAGAGGCCACAGACTTGCTGGGTACTCTGTTCAGTAGATATGCTGCTGACTCTAGAGTATACCCCCAGAGGGACACTGGTAATCCCGAAAAGCTCATCATGGATCACACCATGTCCAACAAGGTGCGATTCCTCCTTTCTGATATACCATTCATCTGTGGAGTATATGGAGGGGTTAGTTGAGAAAGGATACTATTATCCTTTAAGAATTGTGTGAAGTTAGTATTCAAGTATTCTCCTCCTCGATCTGATCGAAGAGCTTTAATACTCTTTCCTAACTGCTTTTCTACCTCATTCTTGAACTCCTTGAACTTCTCAAACGCTTCCGACTTGTACTTCATTAAGTACACATAGCCGGTGAACGTGATGAAGTATGAGTAGCCACCTTTGGCTTGGGTGGACATGGGACTACATACATCCGAATGTATTAGTTCCAAAATGTCCTTGGCACGTTCTCCATGTCCAGTAAATGGAGATTTTGCCATCTTTCCCATAAGGCAGGATTCACATGTTGCAAACGATTCATAATCGAATGCAGTAAAGTAACCACGCTTGTGCAACTTTTGCAACTTGCTTTCGCCAATGTGCCCAAGTCTACAATGCCACATGCAGGTCTGGTTCACACAATTCTTGCTCTTCTTAAGAGCATTATCAATTTGAAGATTGTAATAAGAAACATCTAAGAGATATAGACTGTTGACTAAAGATGCCGAAGCTATTGATTTATTACCATAATAAATCGAACAACTTCTATTCTCAATGGTCGACCTATATCCTATCTTATCCAAACAAGATATTGATATGATGTTCTTTATTATGCTATGAACATAATAACAATCTTCTAAAAGTAAGGCGTCTCCTGATGGAAGTCTTAGGTTTGCTGTCCCAACAGCAATCGCCGCAACTTTTGCGCCGTTTCCTAGCCTCAATTCTACCTCACCTTGTCTCAGCTTGCGCTTACTTGTCAGCATCTGCACATCACGGCAGATATGAGAAGCAGATCTGGTATCCAATACCCAAGATGTGGAATCTCTAACTGATAAGTTGATATCTATCATATAGATATCTAAAGCTTCAGACAGCTTCACCTTTCCATGAGCTTTATCGTTAAGGAACTCCTTACAGTTCCTCTTCCAGTGACCATACTGCTTATAATAGAAGCAGTCACCTCTTACTACTCTTTTGCCTTTGTCTTTTGATCTTTTATCGTTAGCTATCATCTCGGCTTTAGGGGCATCCAATACCGATTCAGCAGGAGGATTAGCTCTAGGGGCAAAGTCAATATGTTCAGATCTGAAGACATTCTTCAGGTTTCTGAACCAATCCGAGTAGATCAGGTAAGTCAAAAGGGCATCAAGTATGCCGCGGAGTGGGTTATTCGACGACATAATTCCCTACAGGAGATAAGTAAAATCTATTTAGCAGATGTTCAATTATTAAAATTTAAAACAAGACATGGTCTTTTGTTCAAGTTTAACTCCTACTAATTGTCGTCGGACTTTATAACCCTCAGTTATACAGAATTGGACATGCCGACAGTCTCCTAATGGGGATCAGAATCTCAATGACTTGCACTACAGCCTTGTGGATAGCACAACAAACTGTAATACAATCAAAGAGCACCCAACTCATGGGACTTGCAACTCTTTGCAATATCTGATCATAGCTTCAGTCCCCAGAGATTTAATGGCCTTGTGGATAGCACAACAAACCACTAATTCTGGTCTAAACTAACCATCATTACGCGACGAGCATAGATTTGCATGCAGCCCTTGTGGATAGCACAACAAAGCTACATGGTTCCTCTACCCCGATCATATAGGCATTTAATGTCATAGCCACAGTTTCTCCTCCCAATTAAGCAGGCCTTGTGGATAGCACAACAAACCTGCCTAAAGTGATTCGAATCCTATGACTATAACGATGGTGGACCACGCGGTAAGTTCTTAACTACTCGCGTTACGGCTTAGAGTTTATTTGAGGGTATTTAGATAACTTTTATCTTGGTCTCTCCTAGGTGATAGTATATAAATATATCGTATATATTTACTAAATACTATACCTGCTTTGATTCATAATCAAAAGAAAACAATGCATCACATACATGTCTAGTGTGGTCATGGATAGCATAGTGGGTTTGACTGGAGCCAACAGTCAAACGCACACATAATCTAGCATAACATTTACACAAGATAACCTGCAAACACATAGGCAAGAGATCTCCATCTTTTCGCCTTCATGGTTGCAGCTGTGGATCGTCCTCGCTCCTGCCTCGGTTGCCTCGATCAGATTACATTAACTCTAGAATCACATGTAATTAGAAGAGAGCCTTATGGCGAGTACAAGAGAGAGGGAGGTAGAAATACATCGGAGTATGAGAGAGGGGGAGATACGCAAATCTCTATTTATTAACAATTAATAAACAACCATACATCGACGATCCACACAATCCATTCATCACATGAATAATTTAAAGGTGCATATCTATGACCACGGTGTGTTTTAAACATCCCACACAAGATATAGCACATCATATGGCTAAAATAAAAGAGTTTTTCAAAATAAATAATTTTGGCTTTCAAAAAGCTGAGATCTAATCAAAATTGGTATTAGGATTTCGAAAAACCTTTTAATTAACTTAACGTGTAATTAAATCTAATTTAAAAGCATCAAAACATACATCACATGTGCAAACACTCCTAATTAATAATTCCAGATTATTCCATGCAAATTAGAACAATTCTAATAATCTAACACTTAGATTAAATCCCATTAATAATCTAACATTTAGACTATTAATAACTAATCTAACTTTTAAACTAGTCCATTAAAGTTAATTATCAATTTAATACTTAAATTATTAATTAACTCTAATTATTAATTAACTACTAATCTAACTCTTAGATTAGTCAATAAAAGTTAATTACTAATTTAACACTTAAATTAATAATCAACTCTAATAAGTTATTAACTACTAATCTAACTCTTAGATTAGTTAATTAAATGTTAATTACTAATTTACTCTTAAACTAATAATTAATACCAATTATTAATAACTATCAATTAAACCCTTAGATTAGTCAATTAAAATTAACTATCAATTTAACATTTAAATTAACAATTAATTTCAATTAACTAATAATGACTAATTTAACACTTAAATTAGTCTATTAGAATTAATTATTAATTTAACTTTTAAATTAATAACTAATGCAAATCATTAACAACAATTTGTTAATAATGATTCCAAAACCCATTAATAACCCAATCCAATATTATTAGAAAATAAAATTTAATTTTCAAAACAATTTTGAAATATAAATTTAAAATCTAATCAAATATTAATTGGGTCAAAAAGGGCTTAATAAGGTTTAAAAGGGGATTATAATAGGGATTTAATACAATAGGGCTCAGCCACATGGCTGAGCCATTGGGCTCGGGCCTTGGCCGAGCCAGGGCTCGGACCAGGCGCCCACAGTGGGCACCTGGCTTGGACCAGGTCCGACCAGGCCTTGGACCCGGCCCGGCCTGTTCGACCGGCTCGGGACCGGGCCCTGCTGAGCGGTTCGCCCCCTCCCATCCCACCCGAAACCCTAGTCTCACGCAGGTTGCAGGCGGCCGAAGGAGGTGTTGTTGCGCCGCCGCCGGCTGGTGCCCGGCGCCGCTCGGCCTCGCCGGTGATGCCCCTGGCACCGGCAACACGCCCGGCTCCGGCAGGGTCACGGCGGAGGCCCCTAAAAAGCTGCAAACCGAGCCCATTTACATGCCCTATTGCAGGAAACCCTAAAAGGATTAGGGGGTTGCAGTGGCGGCCGGCGGCCCTCGGCGGCGATGCCCCCTCCCGGCGGGCGGGAGTCCGGTGCCGTACGATCCTTCCAGCGACGGCGGGATCACCGAAGGGGCTTAAGAACTATTGGTTGAGCCCCTTTTATTCTCCAAAAACTGGTTTTTACAAACCTAGAAGGAGAACAAGAACCGCCCCATATCCGGCCACCTTGTGCAGCTCACCGGCGCCGGCCACCGGCCCTGTTAATGACCAGACAGGTCCCTGGTCATACCAGGTTCTCCAGCCATCACCCCATCGCATGGGAAGGCCCAATTAAAGCCGCACAAACCCGTCATTCTTCGTCCCACGAAGAACACGAAAAATCCCCAAATAAAATCTGAAAAATCACAGAAAAATAATCTAATTATTTGTGTTCATCTTATGAACACTATCCGGTCATTTTAATTGGATTAAACGCATGGAATAACTCATGAAAAAATTAATTTGGAGATCGAAACGGGACGAGAAATAGTGGAACCTGGCTCTGATACCACTGTTGGGTTTTCTCGGGTTTCTCCGGATCGCTCACGCAGCGGAAACTAAATTAAAACAGCGATCCGTTTTCCCGTTTCGAAAAATCTAACATACGAGAATCGGATTATCTATTCTCACCGTGTGCGGATTCGAATCCGCAATCGTTCAGTTCCGTCGGTGCGACACCGCAAGCCGCGCAAGTGCCCGGCCTCTAGCGAAGTCTACGCGATCCTCCCAGCGACGGATATCCTCACGTTCCTCGTTCTTCGTAGCCCACGAAACCTCCACCGGTCGCCGCAACGCGCGGACGATTTCCCGTCGAACGGGATTTGGAGAAGCGGCGGAGCATATCTAGATCTGTCTGGACGCCAGAGAGATAGAGAAACAGAGGAGGGGTGGCTAGGGTTAGCAGCAGCTTGACCTGCTCAGCCCGTTCTCTATGTTTTATACTAACCGTGCGGTTTTTCATAAAAACCCCCGGTTTGTATAAAACCCACTTATTTATCTATCGCCTTGAGAATCATGTGCGTGTGACCCTCTAGGCCCAAGTACCAGTCTAGTTAATGGCCCAATAAGCCCAGTGACTCCTCACTGGCTTTATTAATCAATTAATAACCCTTTATTAATTAATTAATCAGTCGAATTGATGTCGCACATCAAATTCGACCGGGCCTCCGATCACGTTGGGTGCCAAGCAACACCGCGTGAACCCGGAAGGTATTGGGGTTAAGTAACCCACTCTTGGAACCTTTCCGACGACAGTTACCGCGTGGATATAATCCTTCATTCGTACAATGCTCTCGAGTCAACTCAGGGCATGGCGAGCTGTCAAACCCTAACCGGTCGACTCACTTGGATTGGATGCCGCTGATGAATATCGGAAAACTCCTTTCCCGATATTATCGTCCGCCCTGGCCAGAGACTTTCGCGCATCCTTCCTAGAGCATTCTCTCTCTAAGTACCGAGAGCGAATGATTCCTTATTGACACACAATTCCCTTCGACGGTATTCCGCTGTACCCAATCTTTGGCGTATTAGAATCCCGTGGCTAGAGATTCGTAAACCAAGGTCAAACACATAAGTCCACCGACAAGGTGTCCTTGGTATCTCAGGTCTGAGGACCATCCACGCAACTGCGACAATAGAATCAAGCTGGTTGACAGTGAGGTACAATACCATCCAGCGATTCAGTCGGATCAGTTCAGTGAACTCATTCTCCAATGAGCACCTACAGATTTGCCTTAGTGTCTCCACACAAGTGACTTATGAGATCAGTCACTCTCATCATATGAGCAGGAGTAATCTGTACTAGTCTAACCGGATATCCGATGTCCTTCTCGGATATCCTCCGACTAGGAACGATTAAGAATATGTGTGTTTAAGTGATCAGTCTCATTAGTATGATCTCATCATAATCTAATCACTATAGCACATATTCACGGACTTCATTATGAAACGATAATTAATGCGATTTACACATAATGAATATTATGCCATTATATTAATAAATGAACGAGATTTACATAGTCAGATTGGCTTGTAGGCCACCTAAAACTAACACGGCCGTGTGACTTGTGTGTTTAGTCGAGACACTAATTGTGGACTCCGTGGTAGAGTGGTTTCAGAATCGTGCATGTTACTGTTATAAATGCGTGTATTTTATATCGAAATTTAGGAATTGTGTTACTGCTTTATTTAGTTAAATTGCCTATACTTGTGTATTGCACTTGTGGGTGTGTGAGTGGGTGGTGGGTGGTGGGGATCGAAGGATCCCTACTGAGTCTTTTTCGATGAGACTCACCCCCTGCGGTTTTCAGGTGAGGGTTCCAGGCAGGCGTAGCGAGGAGAGTGCTGCTTTGGGTTGCGCACCAGCAGCCGCTGTTCTGGGGTATGCCCTGACGTAGTTGTTATTTCCTTTCCTGTCCTATATGCTTAATTATTTCTTTTTCAGTTGGAGTATGTAATTAATTACTGAGTCAAGTCGAATTGTAATAATTTTTAATTTCTGCACTTCCTTTACAATTCGATGTGATGTGGATGTTTAGCTTAGTTTATCATTTATTTCTCAGACTTATCGAGATCCTGGTTTGGCTCCAAATTTAATGATTCGGTACACATTTAGTAATTGAATCCCTGATTATAGGGTGGCGGGTCATTACAGGTCATCACTTCCTGTTTTGATCTCAATGACATATATGTAAGAGACCTGGTTAGACATTGTTCAGAATTGTTGATGTACCAATCTTTGGAGGCCCTGCGGCCAATAAAAATGAGGAAGTTCCAAGATCCTGAGTGTGAATGGTACTGATGTTTTGACTTGAGGGATATGTATATTGCACTAAACAGACTATTTCTTGATCCTTCAGAACCAAAGTGGCCGTCACAAATAGATGAGCTGATTGAAGGGCCTGGTGCCATTTTTGACAAAAGAATTCTGCTGTCTGAGGAAACAGATGAAGGGGAGTCATATGACCCCTATGAAGCTGGTTATACCACGGATCTCCTTTGGAGGGAGACTTATCCCTCTTACATTTTCACACTCCGTACCTTATTCCACACTCTGCTTCTGACCCCGACTTGGTCGCGGGTCACCACTGAAGATATTCCACGGGCTTCGCCCATCATGATCACTCTATCCCCACGGGACTTTATCCCTCAACCTCCTCTCGATCTAGAGAGGATTTATGATTTAATCTGGGACATACTACTATATGATCCCCCCAATCCTTTGGCCTTGGTGCCGCTTCCTCCATCCCATTCTCCTCCTATTCATCTACATTCTTGTTTTATGATTAATTCATCTTTTCTCCAAAAAAAAAATACCAATTTGGCAACAAATTTCTCCCAGATTCTCATTGAGAAAACTTTCTACTTGTCCGATTGTACCCTATCGCGTGGGTCATTCGGTCAACATTCTCTTCTAGATCTACTCTACCCCTCCCCTCGAGAGGATTCTCCTGTATTTCCGCTTGTATCCTATAATTTTCATCCTTCTTCGTCCTCATTAGGTCAGGATAGGGAGTCTAGAGAAGTTAAGGAGTCTAGTTCTAGGCAGGTTAATCAAGTTAAGAAGTGTAGAAAATCTAAGGGTAAACAAATTCCAGATAGATACCTCTAGGATTTAACATTTACATGCCTTTCTTGCTCTATGATCCCTCAGCTATTAGAGAATCCTATTAAGATGCTAGAAGATTATGTAGATGATGAGTTAGTTAATGATGGATATGGGGTGTATGAATTGATACACGAAAAAGACCCCATTATTGAAGATAAGGAAGATGACGAGGACGCGGCTGAGGCATATGCCAGTGGAGTAAAAAGATTCGATGAACCCTCACCTGCCGTAAAAGAGCCCAACAAAGAGATCAATCTTGGGACTGAAGACGACCCTACGGTTGTCCTCGTTAGCAAAAATTTCTCTGAAATGGATGAGAAGGCAATGGTACAAGTTCTTAAGGATTATAATGACACTTTCGCCTAAAGTTATGAGGATATGCCGGAGTTAGACTCATCACTGGTGGAACACATGTTGACATTAAAGGATGGAGCTAGCCCGGTTAAACAGAAGTTAAGGCGATTCCACCCACAAATGGCTTGAAGATGAAGGAAGAGGACGGTAAGTTACATAAAGCCAAATTCATTAGAGTTGTCCTCTATCCGCAATGGGTGGCCAATATAGTCCCGGTTATGAAGAAAGATGGGAAGGTCAGAATCTGTATTGACTTTCGAGATTTGAACCGGGCGTGTCCTAAGGATGATTTTCCGCTGCCTCACATTGATGTACTCATCGATAACACGGCTGGTTATGAAACTCTATCATATATGGATGGATTCTCAGGATATAATCAGATCAAATTGGCAGAAGAAGATGAAGAAAAGACATCATTCACTACACCTTGGGGGACATATTGTTATGTCGTCATGTCTTTTGGATTAAAGAACGTTGGAGCCACTTATAAAGAGCTATGATGGCAATATTTCACGACATGATGCATATCGATCTAGAAGTGTATGCGGATGACTTGTTAGTGAAATCTAAGACTAAGGCTGAGCATGCCAAAGTTTTGGCAAGAGTATTAGAAAAATCAAGAGAATATCAGTTAACGATGAACCCTAAGAAATGTGTATTCGGGGTGTCCTCAGGGAAATTACTTAGATTCATTGTCAATAAACGGGGAATTGAGATCGATCCCAACAAGGCAAAGGCTATTAGAGAAATGCCACCTCCCAAGAACTTGAAAGAGTTTAGACGATTGATCGGGAGGTTGCAATTTATTCGTCAATTTGTCTCCCATCACTCAGAAAGGTGTAAGCCGTTCTACGAGCTTACCAAGCCGGGAGTCAAATTCGATTGGGACAATAAGTGTCAGGAGGCATTTGATGGATTGAAGAATTATTTGGCAAATCCTTTTGTTTTGAGACCACCGTCTCTGGACAAACCTTTGATTCTATACATTTCTGTCATGGATGATGCAGTGGGGGTTGTCCTAGTATAAGAGGATGAAGAAGGAAAGGAGAGGGCAGCCTACTATCTCTCTAAACTTCTCAACCCCGCTGAACAGAGGTACAACGATGGAGAAAACATGTGCAGCATTGGCTTGGGTTGTTCATAAATTGAAGCATTACTTTCTAGCCCATGAAGTTCATCTCATCGCTAGAATGAATCCGATCAAGTTTCTCCTTGAGAAATTTATCCTTACTGATAGGTTAGCACGATGACAAAGCTTTCTATCTCAATTTGATATCACTTACATTCAACAGAAAGAGATCAAAGGCTATGCCATAGCAGAACATCTCGCTCATCATCCCCTTCCTCGCTTTGATACAGTCTGATCGGAGTTTCCAGATGAGGAACTGATGTCCATAGACCGAATCAAAGATGACATGTGGACTCTGCATTTTGACGGAGCTCTGAATTCCCATGGAAAGGGTATTGGCATTGTTCTGTTATCACCTGAAGGTATCACCATTCCACAAGCCTTTCGCTTGACTTTCCAGTCACTAACAATATAGCTGAATACGAAGCACTCCTTACTGGCCTCGAGGCTGCTCATCTCTATGGTGCCACCAAACTCAGAATTGTGGGTGATAGCCAATTGATTTTTTGCTAGGTGTTAACCAAATATCGAACTCTTGATCCCAAGCTCAAGTCTTATCAAGAACTCACTTCTGCTTATGCAAAGCTTTTCACAAAATTGATCTTCATCCATGTTCCTCGGAATCAAAACATCTTAGCTGACGCTCTAGCTTCACTTGCATTATCCCTCAATTTCCCAATCAACGGACAATCCGAATTGATCATCGTTCATAGGCGTCTTTCACCCGTCGTGAAAGATCCTTCATTCCTTAGGACTAAGGAGAAGCTGTTGAAGAAGGTCAGAGATGGAAATATTGTGGAAAAGAGAAAAATTATGTTAATGGAGCTGTTAGAAGAGATGGATGATGAACAGAAACCATAGTACTACGAAATTGACAAATATTGTGAAGATCAATCATATCTTGAAGAAGCCACAATTTAGGAGTAAAGGGCGATCAGGCGAGTTACTCAAAGATACACCTTAGTTGGAGGAGCATTATATAAAAGAGGTTTTGATGGAATTCTTTTAAGATGTTTAGACGAAGATGAGCTTTGGAAGATCATGGAAGGAGCTCATGCTGGAGTGTGTGGTGGCCATGTTAATGGACAGATGCTAACAAAGAAGATCCTTATACAAGGATTCTATTGGCCAACCATGGAAGAAGATTGTGTAGGATATGTCCGTAGGTGTGCCAAGTGTCAACTTTACGCCGACAAGACCCATTCTCCTGCATCTTTACTCCATCCTGTTTCCTCCCCATAGCCTTTCTCCATGTGGGCTTTCGATGTCATTAGACCCCTTGGCAATCTTGATTCCGGCATTAAGCAGAAATCCTTCATTCTCACGGCAATGGAATATTTCACCAAGTGGGCGGAAGCTGAAGCGTATACATAAGTCAAAGCATCAACCGTCTGCAAGTTCATCATGAAGAACATCATCACAAGATTTGGAATTCCAAGCACCATCGTCACCGACAATAAACCGCAGTTCGTGTCACAAGAGCTGAAAGACCTCTGCAACACGTACAAAATTGCATTGCATCATTCGTCTCCATATTATCCGCAAGGTAATGGCCAAGCAGAGGCAACTAACAACACTTTGATAAAAATCATCAAAAAAACGTGCAAGTCTAATAAATTCACAAACTGACCAAAAAAATTAATTGAGGCACTATGGGCCTACCGAACTTCAATCCGCACGCCCATCGGGCAGACTCCTTATTCCTTAACATTTGGAATAGAGACGGTAGTTCCATACGAGATCCTCATACCATCATTAAGAGTACAATTGAATAAGGAATTCACCATTGATGAGCATCGCTCAGCACTCCTTGCTCAATTGGAACTCTTAGACAAGAAAAGATGGTCAGCTGCTAATCATGCAAGAGTTTATCAGAATAGATTAGCATGTTTTTATCAAAAGAAAGTCATTGAACGAAAGTTCAAAGTTGGTGAAATAGTCGTCAAAAGAATCTTTGTAAAATCTGGTGGTCTGCGTTCTAAGCTGTAACCCAATTGGGAAGGACCATATGTTGTATCACATGCTTTTCTTGGCAACGCTTGCCGTCTAGTTAATGCAGAAGGACAATAGTTAACTCACTCCTGGAATGGTCTGTATCTTAAGAAATACTACTCTTAGGTTAAAGAGTCGATCAGCATGGTGCAAAGACCAGTGGAATCAAAAATTTTAGAAACTCAAATTCCCTTATCAGTCTAGATAATTTAATTCAAACACATTACTACACATACTGACACATTTGATTCGTGAGTAACAAAAGATGTGAAGTCCAAAGGAATACCGAAAGCTTGACTAAGGGTGTAAAGTGCAAATCATTCTTTGTAAACAAAAAATTCTGTTTTTACACTCGGCCCATGATGTCGGAACGAGGCTTAGAATAGGCTACCAAGAATACCGACCATCTTAGTAGGAGGCCGTCGTAAAAAAAAGGGGGAGATCCGTCCCGTGAAAAGAAAAAGAAAAATCAAAAGGCAAAAGCCAAATATCAAAAGGTCATTACACTACAAACGTTACATCAAGGCCATGAAGTGAAATAAAAGGGAACGCAAGGTCGATAAATACCCCGGAAAGAAAATGACCGAACCCCAACAGATATTAGGATAAGAAAAGAACATCTTTTTAGGTCTCCGGAACCTTCTCGTAAGCTTTTTAAACCAATTCTTCCTTTCTTTCTGAAGAGGCGTACTCCAAGCTTAAGGAACGACCTAGATTGACTAAGGATCAAATCATCAAATTAGATCACGAATGGAAACACAAGTTCAAGCACGATGGGTCTAAGTTAGATTATTAATGAACAATTTGGGAATTAAGTTAATAAATGAATATGTTCTTTTGATCTGAGTACCATGCTGGTCTTTTAGTTTGCACAATATTTCAAATTTCAAAAAAAATAGATATTTCAAAATAAAAAAATATATTTCAAAATCTAAAAATATATATATATATTTCAAAATCCAAAAAAAATAGATATTTCAAAATCCAAAGAAAATACATATTTCAAAACCCAAAAAAAAAATATTTCAAAATCCAAAAAAAGTACATATCTCAAAATCCAAAAATATATACATGTTCCAAAACCCAAACAAAATGAATATTTCAAAATAAAAAATATTTCAATTAGCATTTGCTTGTAACATTTGGTATGCTTCATTCCTTTATTTTAAGCAAGCATTTGCATGCTTGTATGTTACATCTTACTCCGTTATTTCCTTCGGTTCAATTATTATTACCTTTGTTAATAAAGGCTATACCCCTTGACCCTTCTACCAAGAAGAGGATCAAGTAGCCGGTTACTTAGCCGGGCGAGGGGCAAAAGCCTAAATAGATACTTAACCTGTTTGTTAAGTATTGTACATGGTACAGATATGAAAGCTAAGGAAATCACACAAATGAGACACAAAACTGATTTCATATATATATCAAAAGGTACTTTGTACAAGATTCAAAAAGGAAAAAAGAAAGTACATGATGCAGCCGTCAAGGCTGACTCTCCCCAGCCCCCTCGTCAAACTGGCTCTGCGCCTCGTCAGGTCCCTCTGGCCCACGAATCGGAGGTGGAGGTGGTCCCATCGCACTCGGCCCTGTCTGGGTATAGACGACTCGCTGCACCAAAAGACAACCGTCAGTGGATAATTGTCAAAAATAAATTAAAAATAATCATTTCATAAGCATGCATACATACCAAATCAAAAAGTTCATTCTGGACCTGCTCCAGCTGGGCCTCGGCATCCTGGAGGCGGGCCCGGAGGTCGATGATTACGGCATCTCGTGCATCTTGCATACCACATATGCATACATTCATTCACAAATATAAGTTAAAGATAATAATCAAATGAAAGACGCATAAATCATACTTACATCAAGTGGTCGGAGGAGCCGTAGTTGATTGGCATAATGTGTCCGGTACTATTGGAGGTAGGCTACGCTACTCTCTGCTTGAGACTCTACTCGGACACCCCGGCGATGCCAATCTTCGTATTGTTCCGGGAATTTCGCCCGCCAATCCGTGAGGGCTTGCTTCCCCTTCATGCTCCTCCCGACGCCCTCTGGGACCTCCTCGTCAATCCACTCTTAGTAGAGGCCCAGCGTCCTCATCACAAGCCGGAGGCGAAGCGGCTCAGGCAGCGGAGCCACATCTGCCTACCAAACCGTCTCCGACCAGCCGTCACCCACGGCTGGCCCTCCTCGCCCATGCCCAGATAAGGGCGCCAGATCACCTGCATATAGGTTAGATGTATTCATATGAATAAATTGAATTTAATAAATGAAAGATTGCATTTAATAAACAACATTGAATAAATTAAAAGACTTGCCAAAAGCTCCGAATAGTCGAGGAACTGACGGCGAAGGGCCATTAGCTGATGGTGCTGTGGGGCCGTGTCCACTATCGGCTGCCAACAGCGAGCCAACAGGACGACATCCGGCCGAACTATCCTCGCTCGACCGAGCGGGAAGTAATAATAGCTCATATAAGTTAGAAATCATTGCATCTTCATGACATAAACAAATAATTAAATAACTTATACCTGAAGAAACGACGAGAAGCCGCGGACGGTGGTCTCACGGTCTGGTGTGACCGCGGAGAGATCGGCAAAGAGGTGAGCCAGGAGCACTGCACCCCACGCATATTCATGCAGACTCTCTAAATCATCTAATAAACTAAGAAACCTACAATGGATACGGTTGTCCTTCGTATCGAAGAGCAACCGACCAAAAAAGAAAACAAGAAAGACTCTAAGCTGTCTATCTACCTCTTCTATCTGACTAGGGTCACTACAATAAATGGTAGAAGAAGACTCGGCTAATCTATCTCTGAACTCTGCCCGGGTCTCATCTGACCGACGCCGGGGCTCTATCAATCCTAGGGCAACCTCTACCTCTACTCTGGGGACGGTCCTAGATTCCCTATCTAAGCTAGACACCTCTATGCCTAGTGGGGCCTCTGCTAGACCACGGTAACCGGGATAGGTAACCCCGCTCACCGGCCTACCATCTACTCTAAGGGCAATGATCTTGGCCACATCCTCCAAGCTTGGGACCATGTGGCCTCAGAGCATTAGAAATGTCCGACTCTCTGCGTGCCATCTCTCACGCAATGCCTGCAGCAAAACTAAATCGAGCCAAAATGGCTCGATCTCGAGAATCTCGCCGAACCCCATTCGGCACAGGCGCGCCTTCTGGAAGTCCGGGAGTCCCCAATATGCACCTACAACTAGGTCCCACGAAATTCTGGCCCTCATTGTTCCCTGCAAATAAAAACAAGGAAATTTCATCAGTTAATAGATATTAAAATAATAAAATATTCTGTTTGAAAGGCGTCGTGCGATGTGGACGCCCATTGAAAGGCGTCCACATGTCTTGACGCCATTTAAGCTTATTTTCTATCCTATTTAAAAAATGAATTTCAGTTTGAATGGCGTCGGACTATGGCGACACCCTTTGAAAGGTGTCACCTGGTATGGACGCCATACAAATCCGATTCCGGGCTCTTCCAAAGAGTCCATTTCCTCCCTCTTTTCTTCACTCAATTCAAACTATAGAGAACTTACCCAGTGGAGGGCCTCTTCTTTTCCTTCTTCTCCACCCACGACCATCGGAGGGGCTTCTTCCTCTTCTAGGAACGCCGCCACTGCTGCAAGCTCGGCCAGCGCCGCCTTGGGAACTTCTTCCATTGGTACCACCACAAGGGAGGCCGTCCTCCGCCTCTTTGCTATGGCCTTGGCCTTGCGCGATCCTTCGCCTTGTTCCATAGCCGTGAGAGAGGAAGAGAGCTCGAGAGATTAAGAGAGGAAGAGAAATTTCGGGAGAGGGAGTTTGAGAAGGAAAGGGAGAGCTTGAGTGGGATGCCGAAGAAGATGACAATCACCGGGGAAAAAGAGAGAGGGTCGCCGGAGGTGGAGAATCGTCGGAGATGAGGGAAGAAAGGTTGTTAGGGAGAATGAGGAAGAAAGGGGGCTTTCGCGGGTTCTGTTTGGAAAGTTTAAAATGCG
Organism: Zantedeschia hybrid cultivar; assembly: GCA_030544215.1. NCBI lineage: Eukaryota > Viridiplantae > Streptophyta > Magnoliopsida > Alismatales > Araceae > Zantedeschia > Zantedeschia hybrid cultivar. The sequence goes on from JARZZO010000011.1 coordinate 26,557,683, forward strand.
TTGGATACAGCGACGCCATTCAATGCACATAAACTGAGGCGGCAAAAGAAAGGTTTGAAATGGGATGAAAGGCGTCTTCACATTACGATGCGTTTAAGTTTAAACCGCCAATTATGCACAGACCCGTACCACGGTCAATGATTAACAGCGTCTTGTCTGAACGACGCGTTTCAGTGGATTAATCATAGGCTTAATGGCAGAGCTCTATGGAAAAGTAAGAGAGAGATTTGAAAGGCGTCTACAAGTAGGGACGCGTTTCATGCATAAATTCGGATTTTAAGGATTAATTTTTTATTTTTGGAAAAGATTTTTTGGTTTAATGGCGTCTACACATCTGGACGCGTTTTCAACATAATTCGGGATTTTCATAATTAATCTATGATTTTTGGAAAAGGATTTTGGTCTAAAGGCGTCTACACATATGAACGCGTTTTATGGATAATTCGGGATTTTAAGGATAAATCTCTGGTTTTTAGAAAATGAATTTTGGTTGAAAGACGTCTTTCCGAGTGGACGCGTTTTACATTAAGTAAACCCGAATTGTACTATTTTAAGGAAAAATCAAGTTTTTATCTTGGACAAGTCACAGAAGATTAAGGATGAATTTCAAGACATAAAAGAAGGATTCTTTATTAAAATAAGTTCTTTATTACATCAAACAGAAAAAGGAAAAATAAAGAGAGCTTTCAATGAAGGATTTCCCGAAGTCCCATTACATATGGATAAGATAATCCTCTATCTCTATTCTTGGAGGATTTTACACGATGATTGAAGCTAATGTTCCATAATGTAACTATGAGCTCAGTAGCTTCAAAATCTTCATCGGATTCCAAGGCACGCTTTTTGATTGGAAAAGTTTAAGAAAACTCAGAGAATTCATGGCGAGGCAGGTTGAGTTGAATATGACATCGATGAGGATTGTACAGTACGAACTCAGTAGCTCCGATCAGTTTAAGCTCTGCACCCGCTGCACGGCGCACTCGAATCGGTTTTGCTACAAGAGCAAGAGGTGAAGAGTCGAACCCATTTGATGACATTGTTCTCAGATAATCTCTTCAGTCAGCTCTAGTTTTGAGTTTGGGCATTCGATTGATCATCTTCTCATTGAATTTCACAATATTGGAGATATGGAAGATAAGGCTATTCTGATATATTTGAGACGGTCTTGCAGAATTTCTAGTGTGATATTCAAACTTGAAGTGCAACTTAACCCATGAAACAAAGAGAAGCATACAACCATAGAGAGGCTGACCTGTAGATGCTGCAGAAAGCCCACTGTAGAGATAGGCTAGAATCGCTGTGCCGATCTGTCTTCCCTCGAAGATCAAGTAGATTGCACTGGCTTGATCATCTTCTAGTATGTTGTCTTGAGCAGGAAAGAATAAAGCTCCAGCTAGGCACGTGGGGAATGCTTTCATCATGTTCTCAGTGTCATCCTCTCTAAGATCTTCAATCTCGTACAAAGTCCACTCTGCAAGCTTTGCAAGGTTGATTCCTTTCTTAGTGAGGCATCCTTTAACTTCTTTTGGATCCTTCATGATCTTCATCAACAATTGTTGACCTGTGATCTTCTCCCTCATCAGATCCATCTTATTATGGATCACTTCATCGTTGTTCAACTTGATCTTAGGAAGGCCCAATAGAAGTTCAACCTCCTCTAGAAGATTAGTATATTCGAATTCAGGAAAAATGAAAGTATGGGTTTGAGGATGCCATAACTCAATCAAAGTACTCATAGTCGCCCAGTCCACGTTTGAACTTTTGTAATGCTTTGCATGAATTACAAGACTTTGGATGTTCTACTTAGAAACAAAGGATTGCATGGAAATAGTAATACTTTTAGCAAGCTTACGGATCGAAGGAAGAGATGTGAATTTTTTTGGACCGGGAAACAAAGGATATGCCTAGAAAATAGAAGGGAGAATTGCTATGAAGAACTTAAAGAACATGGAGAAAAAAGGAAAATTGAAGAAGAAAGATTGAAGGAAGAAAAGATTTAACTTACTTAGATTATCTTTCACATCGGAGAGTTTCTCGAGCGTCTTCTTCATCCTCTTGCTTGAAGAATCCATCTTGTTCTTGAGTTTCTTCTTCTTGAAACCTTGAAAACCTTGAAAATCCTTGAACTTTGAAGAAAATCTCTAGCTTTAACCTCTAGATTGTGTTAAGGTTGCCTTGATATAGGTTAATGAAGTTTATATAGAGAGAATTGCGATTCTAGGAAGTCTTTTCTGGATTGGAGAAGGGATGAGCATGAAAAGAGTTGGAATCCGAATTAAATATAGCCAGAACCTGTTTCTGCGACTGAAAGACGTCGTTGAACAGCGACGTGTTTTAACTGGACTTAATGGCGTCGGCGCGACACGACGCGTTTCATATTTTTCTGTTATTTGTCCGAAATTCAATGTTTATCTAGATTTTAATGCACTTGTTTGAAGTTACTGATTATTTTTAAGTGCAGGAAATTTAGGAAAGTCCAAATGAAGCTGAGAATGTCAAAGAAGATCCCACTGTGGGAGTTTATAAGTCCCGACCGTGACTAAAAAGACGGTTATCTCTATCTTTGTATTATTTCATGTAATTGATTTTGCACCATCATTACTATATCTTAAATATTTGTTAGACTATGTCAAGGACCTTGTGGTTTTGATGAAACTGGAATTTGAGTTCTCCTACAACAAAAACAGTGATAATTCCAGAGAATTCTTAATCGCACGGATAGGCCGTTGGATTGTTAATTAGTGAGGACGATGGTTCTACTTTTGTGAAACAGTGCGTGGAAAAACGAACTTCGGCTTAGCACTGAGTTGCAAGAATTGGTATCTTGACTCATTAATGACAATTTAACAATGTTATCCTTGATTAATTTATATTTTATTTGACTTTATATTTTTCTTTTAATCCAGTATGCATCATGTAGGACTTTGAAATCATTGTGATAAGAATTAATTATTGATTAAGTTTCAGACTATTGATCAAATAATTCCAACATGATATGAAATATTCCATTCTGAATTGAGTATCTTGATTATCTTTCAGGTTCGCTTAAAGATATCCTTGGAATTCTATCTTTTCTTGAATTCTTTATCCAACATTTCTTGTTTTCTTTTAAGATCCATCATAGTTGCAGTACGTCCACATTGGCTAGCAATCGCTCCCCATGATGAAACCTGTAGGGTTTGTGACCTAGGGTACTTCCTAATCGTGGAGGTTGATCGACTTTATTTTATTTCCTTGTCTATCTCATCCAGACATGATTGATTTTATTAATCTTTTTGAGTTATCTTCATTGATGATTTTGAGAAAAATTTCAAACATGTGATGTTAAGAGCGTGTCTCATCACACCTTAGCATCACCTTTTCAGTACTTTTCATTTCATTTTACTCCCTTGCAAAGACGATGCTAAGGTGAGGCAGCTGTAGACATGCTAATTTTTACATCATTTTGAGTAAATTTCATATCACATAATAATGCCTCAAAATGGTCTGATAATCAATCATTAGTTAATTTTTATTAATTTTTCTGAATTAATTTTTATTGTCTAAATGACATCAATCAGACAGACATAATTTAAGTTTATTAAAGAAATTCATTTTAATTCAGATTTTTAATCAAATATGAAAAATTCTAAAAGACGTCGACCTCTGAAGACACCATTTAGGGTTATATACTTATTTTGATTTTTAATCTAATTTTTAATTAATTTATTAATAAACTAAAAGACGTCTACGATGCACGATGCCATTTAGGTTTCCTAAGCTAATTCTGTCTCTTCTTCCTGATGTTTATCCTTATTTTAATTAAGCTAAAAGACGTCTCCCATGGGTGACGCGTTTTAGTTAATTACATATAATGATGAATCAGGCTGTGTTTATCTATTTCTTAGTTGGATTGACTTCAAATTCCTTCATGTTAATCTTTAAGTAACCGCAGATACGTAAACTTAAGCCTATAAATACCCAGGTCCTTGGCCATTAAAAAGTTAGTGATTATTAGTGATAATCTTTGAAGAGAGTTAATTAAGAATCTTTGAGAGAGAAGACGCCCAAACGCTGAAGGATCGAGGCGCTGCTACTACTTTTAGGAGTTTTGAAGCAAGCTTCATCATTTCTTCAACCTTTCTTCGTCCTTTCAAGATCCATTTAAGAACCAAAGCTTTCCAAAAGCCATCCAACTTAGTTCTTAATTGTTTCTACATCTTTCTTATACTTTCATCACGTTAGCATCATAATTTCATCATATCACTCCATGCAACACACACTCACTAGCATATAATTTTCAATCCATGTGTTAAAAGGGTTTCAAAGACCACTAGCAAGTGAGTTCATTTGTTTAGTTGCATGATTGAAATCATTACTGGGATAGATACTACATCTATTTGAGTTCTTATTGTTCTTTCCCTCTTTCTTTCTTTCTTTCCACTTTTTTGCAAGGTACAAAAGAAGATCAAGAGGAGAGAATCAACAAGAAAAGGAAATTTGGACGATCCTCAAAGCCCCATAAGCATCCAAAGCAAGAACAAAGTCAGAAGGGCTCTTTTCTTTCAGCCGACTAAAGGAGGAGAATCAAGGACTCCAACATCTCCCAATTATAAAACAGGTAAGCGATCAATCTCTGTCTTTTGGAACTTTTTAGTTAAAAGTTTCTGGCGATCATATTCACTCAATTTTTAATAGGTTTATTTGTCACATAATCAACATAAATTTTCATGATAATCACACCCCTAATTTGAGCACTCACAGTAATCATGCATCTTTAATATTTTCAATATGAAAATCATAGGGACATGTTAAGAAAATATCAAGTGACTCTTCAGATTCCTAGGTGAGAGTCATCCGTTAGTCACTTCACTAATCAAACGATCATTCCATATATCATTTATTTAACCTATTCCAAGTTTGTTCATACACAATCTTGTATCTATCATATTAAATCAATCATCTATTAGCCTTGCTATTGACCCATTCCAGCGCCAGTTCATAATCATCCATTTATAGATCCATTCTAAGGTTGGATCACAATCAATCTCGTATTTACTCAATATTATCATCAATACATAGCAATGGCGAGGACACAACACTAGCACATATCAGTCATCCATTATTATTATCTTTGGATTTGGAACATCCAGGTAAACTTCTTACTCGATCAATGCCGTTCTGCCCTCTTGGATATCTGGAAATCGGCAAAAATGCAGGAAAGAATTAAAGTAAGCTAAGGTATATGATCGCTATCTCATGTAGTCCAGCCCCTAGCTAAGGTGTGCACACAAATGATCACCCCTACTGCCCTAGGTCAGATTAGTATCACAAACGTCCTGAGAGACTTCTCACTGGATCAATGTAATAGATATAGGTGTCCTCTAAGTCAATCATAAGGCACCTATTTCAATCTGGTTTACTAATAAATGACATTAAATTTATTATATAGGTTGACATATTTGTAATTGCGCATAATGAAGTCTATGAATGTGTGCAATAGTCATCAGATTGTGATGAGATCATAATAATGAGACTGATGACTTATAAACACATATTCTTAATTGTTCATAGTCGTAGGATGTTTGAGAAGGACATCAAACATCCACTAAGACTATTACAGGTTATTCCAGCTTATACTATGAGGGTGACTGATCTTGTTAGTTACTTGTGTGGAGACACAATGGTAAGCCTGTGGGTACTCATTAGGAATGAGTTCACTGAACTGATCCGACATGAATCACCGAATGATAATTTACTTGATTGTCAACTGGCTTGATTTATCGTCACAGTGGCGTGGTTGATCCTTGGACTTGAGACACCAAAGACACCTTGTCGGTGGACTTCTGGACTTTGACCTTGACCTACAAATCCCTATCTACGGGATCTCCAATAATCAATGATCGGGTCTAGCGGAAGACTTTCGAAGGTGATTGTGTGTTCAATAAAGGATCGTTCGCTCTCAGGTAACTAGAGAGAGAATGCTCTAGAATAGATCTGCAGGAGTCTCTGGTCATAGCAGAAACAATATCAGATAAGATATTTTCGGATATTGTACGACGGAGTCTAATTCTAGTGAGTTGACCATCTAGGGTTTGATAGTTGACCATACCCTAGGTTAACTTGAGAGCATTGCGAACGAAGGACTGTAGTCACGCGGTAACTATAGACAGATATATTCCATGAGTGAGTTGCTGAACCCCATTACCTTCCGGGATCATGCGGTGTTGCTTGGCACCTAATTTGATCGAAAGTCCGACCGAATTTACATGAGATGTTAATTCGGTTAAGTAATTAGTTAATATCTAGATATTAATTAATTATAATAAGTCAATAACTAGTTATTGGACTTAACGGGCTAAAAATCGGACTGGTTAATGGGCCTAGAGGGTCACACACAAATAGATTCTCAGTTGGTAGTATTTTAGTGGGATTTATATTAAGTCGGGAAGTTTTGTGAAAAGTCGCGTCGACTTAATATATACGCGTTGTTGAGAAATATTGAGCCAAGCTCTGGGCACCCCTCTCGAGGCGCCGGGATTGTTCCCGTCTCCGTCGCACGCGATTCTCGAAAGTTAGGAATTCCCGTCCACGGGTTTTCAGACATCGTTACAGCGACGGATCTTCAGTGAGTGAGCTGATACGGACGAGGGAGCGAGGACGAACCATCGCGGAGGATCGTGTGGATACTGTTGAGGCCGGACGTTTGTGCGGCTCACGGCATCGCCTCGACGGAACCGAAACGGTCGCGGATTCGAATCCACGTACGGTAATATGATTACATTCCGATTTTCGGTTTATCCTTTTCGTTTCGATTCGGATCAGCGGGAATTGGGCGGGAACTTTTTTTGTGTTTCTACTGCGTTCTTCGCGTCCCGCCCGGATCCTAACACAATGTAGCATCGCCCTCTTGAATCTCTAAATCTATAAGGCCAGCTTAGGTATACGATCATCATGTCATGTAATCTAGCACCCAGCTGAGGTGCGTACACAAGTGATGTCCCACATTGCCCTTGGTTAGACAAGGATAACAAAAATTCAGGTTCCAACAGTTAGACTAAATCTGTAAGGCAGAAGTTGGACTTTGACTTGATCTAATATTTATGCATACATGTTAAAATCTTAGATCTTTAGTTAACCCAATCTAAAATAACATTTCTTATCAATATTACGAAGTAATTAGAAAATTACAAGTAGTCAAATGCTTCCGCAGCAAGCCAGCAAATGCTTCCCTCTGCTGGACGGCAAGGCTCTCGACTGCTCAGCGCTGCTCTCGGCCGACGGCTGCTCAACCATCCTTCCTCAACGGGATCAGCGACGAAGGGGGGAAACCCAGCAGGTCTCGACGGTGTTGGCCGGCTACGGCCTCGACAAAGGGGAACTCGGGGCGGCCTCGACGGCGATGGTGTCAGCCAGACGTATGCATCTTCTTCTTCAGTCCCTCTCCCATTTCCCACTCTCCTCTTCTTCAATCCCTCTCCCATTTTTTTGAGGGTGGAGGGGTATGACAGATGAACATAGATTAAGGGTTTAGGAATGTCCTTGATCAACGTCTCCGACTGAAGACCAAGTCTTAATAATGTGCTTGATGTAGGCCAAATGAGTTGGTTGGAAAAGGATAAAAGAGATCTCCTCCACGGAGCTGTCCTAATATTGTATTCTTGTTCGTCGTTAGTGGTGGGGGGGGGGGGTTGGGGTGGGATGATAGATGAAGTGATAAACACAGATTTCTCCCCACTGTAACGTATGTATTTATGTAAGATCTGTTAGCCTTGAGGCCTTTGACAATACTCTGCCTATTTTGAAGATCTGTTAGCCTTGAGGCCTTTAACCAATACGTCTGGCTGCGATTCTTTTACTGTCTTTAAAAAAATTCATTAACTTTTGTTTCAGGACTTTGTGCATTTTCTCCAAGTTCTGAAGACTGCTATTTGGTTATTCCAGCAAGTAAAACCAAGGGATTTGTTTTGATCTACAACACTATGGAGCTCTTTTTGCTTTGTCAGGTTGTTATACATTTCACTGGTTATTATCGTGCTCAAGTTCTTTGCTTTCACGTCTGACATAAATATTCACCATTTTTATATCCATTTGCATTGATTCCCAGCTCAGGGTCAATTCTTTTTTGAAATGAATTGTTAGCATTTCCAAATGAATATAAAAGTATTTGCTTTTGTTTACTCTTTATATTGATGTTTTCTAACCAAGTCAGATAGGAATGCTGTATAGATGTTGACGCTAACATTATATTAGTTTTGACTTAAACTTTCAGTTTGCTGTGGTCATCTATTATTATTTTCAGATCAATGTATCTTCAGTTTTATTTTCAGGTCAAAGGAGTGTATTTTCAGTTTGTTTGTTGCCTCCATTGTTTTGGCGGTAGTTTTTAACCTTATATGCCACTCTGCTTTACGAGTTGTTATCTTAGCTTGATTCTTAGCCTGAGGTATATAATGCTATATCACAAATATCACCATCAAAGATATTTGAGAATTTTCCATTCATGGAGGTCACATAGCAGGGATGTGTGCTTTCATTTGGTAGTAACTGGCTGAGAAACTATTCTACCAATTTTATTTAGTTATAGTTGGAAACATCCATGATGACTTATCATATGCGAATCAAATTATAGCTTTCTCAAGAAACATGCAAACTAGTTAGAAAACGAGAGTTTTTTTTTTCCCTGAAGAAAACTTGAGTCAATTATTTTCGTAAAATATTTGAATCCATATGAATGCAGGATCTCTTACTTGAAAATTTGTCCATGCGGTCTCTCTCTAGTTTTTATTTCTCACCATAAACCTACTGATTACACTTAAATGTCTAAATTTTAAATGTTCTGCTTTGCAACTTAGAGCTTACTTGACATCAAGAGCAAGTCTCCCTGTCATTTTGGAGTATGTTTTCTTGGGGCATGCATGTGTAACATGTGTTCCCCAACTTGACCTATCTATTTTCTGTATATTTGAATGATCAATTATAAAAAGTTATCATCATTTAAATCCAAACTCCTGGAATGCATGCTTCTCTTTTCTGAAATTGAAGTTAAGGCAAAGTAGTAGTTAACATTGAAATAAATAAGAAAAAGAGTTAGAAGTTTGGCAAGTTATTTGATTTGGATAGATATGAGATGATAGATTACCCAATCTCTCTTGCATCGCATTGCTATCCTGCTTTCCTCTTATTTTTTTTTTTATTATTATTTATTTTTTAAAGTTTGAATCACAATATTGAATTCTGATGGCTAATAGTTTTCCTGTTGACTCTTGAAAATTTCAACAGATAGACGCACACCAAAAACCTTTAGCTGCAACCGTATTTTCTTCCAAAGCCCTCAAAAAGTGGCATCAGGCTGCCAAGAAAAGACATGCTAGGTCCACCCATTCCGCAGCTAGAACTCCCGGGGAGAGCCCCAATGCAAGCCTAAGTGTCTCCCCGGTTCACCCACTCCACCGGTTCAAGACGATCGACCACTCAGCCGGTGCCCTGGCCCAGTCCAAATGGAGAAGCCTTTTGCCTCTCCGACAATGAGCCGTCGGATACGGACTAGGATGTGCCTTCGACCTCGCCGTCGATCCCCATCCTGGGCCGAGTGCGGACCGGAGCGACCGAGAAGTGATAAAATATTTCATTATTGTGTGGTGAAAAATTCTTTTTATTTTGAAATGATGTTTAGTTGAAAGTCTTTGTTTAGGTATCTTGTAACATTTAGTTGTGAAGTTTAATGTATATACAGATTTTTAAATGTAACTTTATGGATACATGGTTACACTCATTATTTTTTAATCTTATTGATCATTATCTAATATATTAAGGCGTATTGATTATATTTATGTGTCATTCTATATGTTTTAAATAAATAAATCAAGAAATTAGTAAATTTTTATAATTATCAGAAATAATATCCGATTCCGATATTAGAATCGGAAACGGAAAATAGACTTTCCGATTTTATCGGAAACGAAAACGAAAAATACACTTTCTGATCTTATCGGAATCGAAAATAGATTATTGTTATCGAAATCGAAAAACGAAAACACATGTTTCGTATCCGTATCTTATCCGTCTACGGCCCTAGTCAATATGAAACTACTCCATAGGATGCTTTATCGGATCCGAGTTTGACCTCCCTAGTCCCTTTTTTTTTTCCTTTTTTGGAAAGGTACCTCCCCTGATGCATATATTCTGACTGAAGCTGTTCACCTACTCTTGAACTTGAGTAATACTTAGAATACCCAGCTGCAATGCAGCTGCCACAACCGCGATCGAACGGTGCAAAATTGTTGTAGAATTTAAAACTCCTGTATCACCCGAACTCAAGATCAGACGACAATTACAATAAATACTATTCCTTTAATTTTGGATCAGTGCGCTGCGGGTGCACTTACCGCTTTCTAGCCACCTAGTGAGCTAAATTGTGGACTGGGCTGGTGCCCGCCCAGGGGCTGGATCGTCCAACGTCTACTTAACGTTGGACCAATAGGGCCGATTGGGCCTCATCCGACAGTGACCTGTAATGCAAGAACACAATTCTGATGAAAATTTAACACGTCATTTCAAAAAAAAAAATGACACTCCTGGAAATCAATAACCTGGCTATTAAGATATTTCATAACTTCAAAACGTCCCTCATCATAATTCTTTGTTATAAGCTCCTAAAGTGCTTTGTGACTCATAACCCTGCATTAGCTGATCGCCAATTTTTTGCAAGATCCACCATACGAACATCGATTATTTTTAAGGGATGGAATAAGGAATGTTATTCCTTTGTCAAAAATACTACATATCGTTGTCCTTTCTCCAAATTCTGACAATTAGAATATGTTCCTTTCAAATGTAATTAGAATGGGTTCTTTCCAAATGCGAAGCATCACAGAATTCTTAAGATATTGATGCAAAATAAATATATCTTAGTTAATACCTAAAGGACAACAGAATAATCAGATTTTAGTAAAGAGTATATCTTTACTAAACGTACTATGTAGTTATTTTATTTTTTTTCTCCTTTTTTGTCATTCTTCTATTTTCCACTCATGCCATCTTGTCTCTATGATGCATGATTAAAACCATCCTTTTTAGCACCATAGCTCATTAACAAAAGAGTAATACTTGTTGCAACACCCTCACTGCTTCAATGGAGGTATTATTGTTGATATTTTTTTTTGAATTTTTTTGAGGTCGGATCCCACATGTCTTACATATTCTATGGTCTGATATCTAATTGGATGATCTAAAAAATTTTAGAAAATTGAAAATTATTATTGGACTTGGCCTATTAAGGATATTTTTAGTATTCATTGGATTTTTAATTTTAATTTTTTTAGAATTTTTTAGGTCGTCCAATCAAAGATCCAACTGTATGTACATGTAGGACATTGGCACCCAACTTTTAAAAAAAAAATACTTTTTTTTTATTAACCTACTACAATTCCCCCTACTGTAGTAGCATGATTTTTTTTTTTTTTTTACCTACTACAATGCCCCCTACTGTAGTAGCATGGGACATTGTGGTAAGTATTACTCTAACCAAAGAGTGTAGCTCAATTTGCAGCTCTTATCACTTAAATTGTCTTCACCTTTACCATAAAATATTACTCTTGAGATTACTAATTTTAAAACGTTCGAAAGAAAAGTCTTCATAATCCTTTAATCTTAAAATTATTGTTTTTTAAACTCTTCATTTTGGTTTTCAATAGTTTTGGTTGAAAATCGAGATTGGGCAAAATGAATGTGGATAACGGCATTTCCCAAATTCAATAATGATACAATAGAATAATAAGGGCTGGATACTTCAGGGGGTGAGCTAATATTTTAAACATAAAATTAATTTACAATTTTTATGATATTTTATAATACTTTCCTTGCACAAAACAACTTTTTGAAGTATAGACCTTGTTTGATCGGCCCAGCTTATCTTTCAAGGTTTTTAATCCCTCTAATATGCTTAATTTAGGTCAAACTCCCCATAACCTCGATATTTAGTAAAAGCTCCTTATAATACATTTTTATTTAGGAAAGACCAATTTCCAAAAAGTTTTTGCAAAACATTCTTAAACATTAAGGTGTTTTTTTTGCGATTTTTCGGGTTAACTCAGAAGGTAATTTGATTGGATAGGATAGTTAATTCGGAATACAAGTTGTTAAATAAGAGTTAATGCAAGTTAACTTTAGGTTTTGTATTCCAAGACCTCTTTTAGAATATAGGTAACTCAAGACTTCCCTTGTTGCCCTCATTCCAAAAACATTGTCTCACTTTTTCAAAATATATGTATGGGCATGCATAGTAATATACATATTTACCATATCTGTTATAGTAATGTACATACTTACTATATCTATTGCTCTATCTTTATACCCAAGAATAGTTACTTCACATAAAGTTAGCCTATTAGACTAATCCACTGGTTATTGAAGAAAATTCATGTTTTTCTCAGAATATATTATTCTAATTGAAGATCAGATTAATTCTAATTCTCAATCAAGATGCAACAAAAGCAAGAAACATTCTCCGGTGTAGCATTTGGTAATAAGTGTGAGAAAAATGTAGATTTTAATGTATGAGATTTTGAAGGTTATATGTTCCAATGTAATCACCAAAATCCATGATAATTTGTAAAATAACCTTTGAGTTACTTTTTGACTATCTCTCTTCACATCTAATTTTCAGATTTTAAAAATTGACAACTTTTAAAATATTTAATACTCTTGTCTTTTGTTTATTCTCTGCGAGTACTCTTATAATGATTGAAATCTGCAAAAACAGGAAAAAAAAACAGTTTAAGTACTCCTCAGAGTCCTTATCTGTAATAATAACTAAAAAACTAAATCACCCTTTCAACCGGCTTGCATTCCCAAGCATCGAACATTACAAGCCGGACGAGCACAATCGATATTGATGCCCTAGGGACCACGGCGGCCAGTCGTCCATGTGATGTTCCCCCGGCCGCCGTCCCCGCCCCGTCCGTCCTTATTGGTCCCAGACGCGTACGATTGGGTGTCCCGCAGGTTCCCCTCGTATCCACTCACCTCCCTCTTCGAGCTCTCCTCCTCCGCTCCCCTTCAAACAAAAAGGACAGATTTTACAGAGACCCCCTGTGGCCGTCGCATACCCTCACCGAAGGTGACCAGACTCGCATTCCTCCCATCAGAATCCTCATCGGACGGACGCGAATCGTCCTCGAGAGGAAGGCGCGCAAACTTCTCCCGGGCCCCGGCTTCCCCATTTGCTGCTGACAGATAGACGAGGTACTACGAATCGGACGGTCAAGATTCCCCCACGTGCCCGGTCCCGCCCTCACCGTCCGGGTTAGAGTTCCGAGCCCACGATAGCGCCAAGCGCAGCTAGAAACGAATATCGGCCGTCCATACCGTGAGTCTCGTCCCCAACGAAACCTTACCGATCGTACGGTCAGGATGGTCGCCCCTGCCAACGAGCCCTGTTGCCCCCTGCTAATGGTAAAAGAATTAACGAATTAATAATGGCCGCTATAAAAAGTACTGCCCTTTATAGCTGCCAATAGGTTGATTGGCAAAAGGACGACGAGAAATTAAAAAGCCCAACAAGATCACAAATCATCTCCCACGACGAGAGGACCACGTCGCGTCCTGTCGCCCGGGTACATCTCGCGTCGGGAAGCAGAGAATGGGGAATTCTGGGCCGTTGGATCGGGAATGGATCTCTGCGTTGCCTGACACGTGTCCTGAAGATGATGGTTGCGTACGTTCTGCCTACGGGGACCGGGAGCGTAGACTCGTATACCGTCTCGTCCTGTTTCTTCCGACTAGAAGCATTAATAATTAATTAATAATAGATGAAGATCTAATTTATTAGCTTTATTTTATTTATTTTTTCGCCCTTAAAAGTCGGGGATAGGCCTTCCGCCGTGGTACCTCATTTCTTCTTCTTCTCGTCGGCTTCATGCCTGTCACGTCTTTCGCTGTGAGCGCGAGCTCCTGGTCTGGTCAGGCGCGGCGCCGTCGCGGTCGTCGCTGAGGTGACAGCGCTCCATGGATTCTTGTCGAGTTCTTCCGATTTCCTGATTGTTTTTTGGGTCTGCTACATATATGTGCGTGGGTATTTCCGCTTCCGGTGGCTTCCAGATGCTGCTACGTTGGGCTCGATCTCTTTTTTTTTTTTTTTTCTCGTTTTATCTCATTCTGTATGATCAGATCTGGACGTTTGCTGCGAACTGGCTGCGAGACGGATTTGTCCTCTTCTGTTCTTGAATATTTCACTTCGAGATCGATTGTTTTTTTTCTTCTTGGGATTTGAAATTGTCTGTTCTAATCATTTTGTTGAAAACTAATTCTTCTCATCGGCATCTGCTGGATGTTTGCCTTATGTTTTTTTTTCTTTTTTTTTGGGTAACGCCGACGGCGATTTCATCGGGATTTCGGCCATTATCTGATGCTTTGTTTTTCCGGATTTTTGGAGTCTGGGATTAGTTCAGGTTTCACTCGGTTGCTTGCAGATCTCCATGGTTTTGACGCGAGTCCTTCCCGCTCTCGATCTCTAGACGGGTTTCCATCATATACATCTACTGCCACAGTTCGCATTTCTCGCTGGTAGTCCACTCTCAGTTTCTGTGATCTGGAGCTTGTCGGTCTTCTCGTCGCGACGCCTAGTGCGGCGCTTGAGGCGGCAACTTGTTCTCGCTGGCTCTCCTACTGGCAGGTTCTTACTGGTTCGCTCTTCGTTAGCAACTTCCTGTGTTTGATAAGAACTGGAAAGTCGCGAAATATTACCTAGCAAAACGACGAAGTTTTCTCGTTCTTTGGCTTCTTCTTATGCATCCCCCACTGACGTCTGAGATTGTGCTGGTTACATGTCATTCTCTTTGTTCCGCTGCAGACGCGTTGCTACATGCTTTACCTCAACAGGCGTTGTTTGACAACGAGAGAGAGCACGCCAGTCCGCAGCCATGCAAAGGGATAGTGGCTGTGTACCAGCGTGCTCTCCCTCGGTGTCAACCATTTCGCCTAGGAAAGCAACGAGAACCTTGCGCGACCTCCCGCACGCCACAACGCGGCAGCGAAGAGAGCACTGCTCGACCCCTCCTCAT
Organism: Zantedeschia hybrid cultivar; assembly: GCA_030544215.1. Lineage (NCBI taxonomy): Eukaryota > Viridiplantae > Streptophyta > Magnoliopsida > Alismatales > Araceae > Zantedeschia > Zantedeschia hybrid cultivar. Next base: position 26,572,724 of record JARZZO010000011.1, read on the forward strand.
CCGTGGTGCAGTGTGTCCAACGTCGGTCGTAACTTGCCGGTAAAACGCCTTTTTTGGGAACTTCGGCGGGACTGTCTTCAGATTGCTGTTTTAATCCTTTCCGATGTTTATTTTTCGTCTTGTAAAGGATGGTTACCATTTGGGCGCTCTCTCTCTCTCTCTCACACACACACCCACACCCACACACACACACCCACACCCACACCACAGTATGATTCCTTAAGCCTTTAGCAGCCGAAGATGTTCAGGAGACAGTCGGTTTCTCCACAGAAGGTTCCGCAAGTGTGTTATTGCATTTATGTCTTTTCTAATCTTTGTTGCAAAAAGCATACTTATGTGTGTTCCTTTCTACTTTCTTTTCTTTGTGCCCTTGGTTTCTGGAACTTGCAGTTACTCCTGGTGTAGATGGGAACAAGATTGCATTTTTCTCACCTCAACCATTGCAGACTTTGTCGTAATCAGAAAGTTTGTAATGTTGGCTTATTTCGGTTATAGGCCTCATGTCATTGTATCCAACCCTCGTAACATTTATCTCAAAAGTTTAATATGCACATGGGGTTCAGTTCATCTTTGGGCATGGGAAATTGTTCAGATGTACGGCAATGTGTTGGAAGATATGTCAATATCCAGCATGGGCAATTATCTTCTCGTTCAAGGCTATAATCATCCTGGGCTCTTGTTCTCTTTCTTGGGGAGCCTTGTTTTTGGAACAGAACTTCTTGTGCTTTGTCCCTCAATTGGTCATTCTCTCATATCTTTGTTGTAGTTTTAGATTTGGGTGCTTCATGTGCCTTTATTGGGATTCATTTTAGAAGGGATATCTGTACTAGTTTCGAGGATTGACTTTTCTGTATTCCAACTGAGCAAGTGACCTATTGTGTAACCTTTCATTGGTTTGCTTGGCCACATCTTTTAGCATTGTCTTCTTAATGTGATTTCCCTATCTTCCAAACTCTTGACCTCTTTTGTATTCAAAACATAGTTTCTTTGCATTTGTTGGGATGAATACATAGTTTCCTTTGAGCACTATCCTTTGCATATCCTATGGATCATTCTCTCTTTTAAATTTCCTTGTGCAAGTGCAGGATGTTGTCTCAAAGTCTGTCTTTCATGAATTGTAGAATGTTGTGGTGCATGTAACTTTCCTGCCCTTGTGATTAAGTACACTTAGGGTATGTCTCAAATGGAGTTCAATGCCCATCTTAGTTTCTTATATTTATTCTCTTGACTGATGATATTGATGATTTGATGTGGCACATGCAATATGTAGTGATGGCTCCATGTTTAAATCTTGTGTTCATGGACATAATTGGGAAGTGGACTCACACTTTGGGATGATGTCTCAATGGAGCCTTGTAGTGAACAACATACATGTGACTTTACATAAAGAAGTATGCAACCCCGACAAGTTATATTATGGATGTTTTTGCTCCTAGTGCATAAGTTTTCATTGACATTGTAGTCAAAGGTCAGAGGGGATCAAGGCTACCAAGGGCTCGCCTCAGCCTCAAATGCTTAAGCGATCACCTAGGCGTTTGAGGCGATGTGTCCTCTCGTAAATCACTATAAAGGAAGAAATGACCATACAAGAAAAATAAAAGAAAACATCCAAGATAATCATATGTTAAGCTATGAGAATCATTGATCATGTTCAACATGTAATGCCCTAAGACCATTTACTATTCATATAAGTAGTGAGTGGTCTTAAGAATAATAAAAAATAAGAAAAAATATAACATCATAAGAGAAAAAGGATACTAGACATTGTTAAAAGAGTCATTAGCCAATTTGGAATAATTAAGAATAAGAAAAAGTAGCACCTCATAATTAGAAAAGACAAAAACATATGGCATAAATATCATAGGCAAGTGCCTAGGTGAGTGAGGCGAACATAAGGCGAGGCCTTTTAGCTCGCCTCAACTTACTTCATCGCGTAGGTGAGCTTGCCTAGGTGATCGCATTTGATAACATAGTTCATGGATTGCTTTTAGGTGCAAATCCTTGTCACTTATATCAATGTGCATCTTCTTAGTTGTATTTGTTGGTGTTTGATATGATTGATCATTTTATAAAAAGCTGGCATTGCTGTATTTTGCAGTTACCCCTATCATTGGAATTGTCAGAATCAAGAAAGTATGTCAAAACAATGATAATCTAGAAGATATCTTGCATTTTATGTATTGTCCCTGACATTCTAGTCTCGATCCATGAAGCCTTTGCTTTGCAAACCGGTAAGCACTTTTTAACAACAGTATACCCAATCCATGGGTTGCCAACTCTAGTTGATTTGTGTTGACTCATGAGTTGACTTGGGTTCTCAACTTTCTAGGTCCTCAACAAGAAGCATTTGATATGGGTTGAGCAAGTGCACAGTAAATAGGTCCCAAAACCTCAACTTTGAAACTTTCTTCACTTTTTTATGCTTTTATCACAAGTGAAAGGATTTTTTCTTCATCGTTTGTGGAATATATAGATATACTCCATCGGAGTCAAATTAGAGAATTCTTATTTTAAATCTTAGGGAACTTTATTTTGGCTGGCATGCATTGGTCATGATTATGAGTTGTTACATTTTGGTGAGTCGACTTTGAGTCAAGAATTAACCAACCTTTACACCTTTGAATTTAATCTATTAAGCATTTCAAGGACAATGTTGATTTCTAGAAGTGTTTGTTGTGTAGTTATTGTCTCTTGTGGCATCAAATGTCAAATCGAATCATATGTTATTAAATGAATAAGCATTGTGAGTACTTAGAATATAATATGTCACCTTAATGATTTATTTATCCACCTACGATATTTTATGTCACCTTTGCACTTCGGCATGGGGTAAGGTTTGATGTATAAACCTTACCCCATGCACTTCGGCATGGGGTAAGGTTTGATGTATTAAATGAAAGAGAGAAACGAGGCTGTTTTCAGAGAAAGCAAAGTCTATGTGGAAAATATCGTTATTAGAAGTTTGAGTTTATTATATACTTGGTCTAGGAATATTCTAGATTTTTATGTTGCCAACTGGTATAAGGCTTTAAATAGATAAGGTCTTTGTAATTTTCCTGGTTCGTTGTTTTGATGGGATAGGAATCTCTCCTGTCCGGTAATGCATTGTACTTCCTCTATTTATGAATAAAATTGGTGGTACAAGCCATGTTTTTCTCAAAAAAAAAAAGGTTTAATGTATAAATATTTTATCCTGTGGTTTTTAAGTGTAGACCCTCCCTGGATGAAAATTGGATGAGAATCCATCCTTCATTTGTATTTTGTTTTATGCCTTCCGTTGGTAAATGTAGTTTTGCCTATGAGCTCATCATTACCTTTCGTTGGTCGGTTATTTGAGCTCCCTTATGTACCTTGATTAATTGATCAACTATTAAGAGTCCCTTATGAACTATGAACATGGTTAAATAATATCCAAGAGTTATAGATGTGTGCCCTCTCCTCCCGTATGAAAGTAGTGTGGTCGAGGAGGCACATAGGAAGGGAGAGGGGGGTGGTCCATTTCTTTATGACTAGGAGGGTAGGTTGAAGGGCTGGGAGGGTTCCTCTCTCTTGCTGAAGTTGACCCTTTAGCCACTCTCCTACCAGTAGGGTGATGAGTGAATTACAAAGAGATGGAGAGAGAGTGAGGTGATAGTCCCCTACTTTCTGATGAAGGAGGTTGGAGAGGGGGGCTACCCATTCTCAATTGAAGGGGAGGGGCCTGCTCTCACCTCCAACATTGGGGAGCAAGGAAGTGAGGTCTATTGTCCCCTCTTTCGCCAAAGCTATGGGAAGGGTGCCCCTCTCTAGCCAAGGGGTTTGGGGAGAACCCCCCCTTTTTTTAGTCGAGATCAAGACAGGGAGCCTGTCATAATTGTCAATCATATCCCGTTTTTCCACTAGATGGAGCATCCTAATGTCTTGGACAATTCTGCTATTTTGTCTCAGATTTTTTTGCATGCACTTTACAATAGATATAGAACATGTGTGTTCATCATGTATATGTGTATATATGTGTATGTATGTGTATATATGTATATCTATATGTATATGTATATATATAAAGAGAGGGATGAAAGTAAACATATCATATGTAAATAACACAAGGTTAATACATCTCATATGTATGTGTACATATGTATATGTATATGTGTATGTATATGTATATATATAAAGAGAGAGATGAAAGTAAACATATCACATGTAAATAACACAAGGTTAATGCATTAAAGGGGTTTGAGATGGATTTATGAACAAAGCCCCGATAGCTTTACAAAGGGTTTAAGCAAGTTGGAAGGTCTCCAGTAGGATTGTAAAAGTCTAGCCGGGACAGATTGGGACAGCTAGGACCAGTCAGGACAGCTTTAGATCGCCAGGATGGGCTGGGACACCCAGTAGGGTAGAGTAGAAAGTTTCAAACCATTTTCTCACTGGGAGGGAGGGAGAGGGGAAGAAGCATTGAACGAGCATTGGAGTGGTAATGGGAACAACTCTATTGGTATATTGATGGCACTAATTTTGTGGGATGGGCTGTATGACTTACGTGTGAAATTGTGCATATTGATGGTTGGGCAACAATGCTTCTGATAAAAAGCTTGCTCCATACTTTTTATGTAAGATTCTTATTTCTGTTATTTTCAGTTTTTAGCTTGTTGATGGTTGAGCAAATAAGATTCTTATTTCTTTGTAACATTAGAAGCTGAACCAGCTGAGAGAAGATAAGTTTAAGCAAATCACGTGTTTAAGGTTGTGTTTTCTCAGCTTGTTCAGAATCAAATAATCCACGCTATACTATATGATCTTAATGTGTGCTTTGCAGGTTGCATACTTAAAAGTAGGAGAAAGTTTACAAATATGTGATGCTATGCTCTAGACTTGCATTCCGTGGCTTAATCTGCATATTGGATGTAGTTGAGCGAGCAGGCTTTGTACTGTGACTAAGATATGGTCCAGGTTTTTATCTTCTTATGGAGCTTGGATCCACAGGTTTGTCTCTAGACTTTATTTTCCATTTCTTTTTTATTTTCTCAAGTTTATTTGGTCGGTCAAGTTTAAAATAGGCTAAATGGTTTGAAAATCTTGTTCACTTTGTGGCTCTGAGGATCCACTAATCTGAATTTTGTGGGGAGCTGAAAACAAGCTTCTGAGTGAAATCAACCACGTAAATTCTGGTTATTGGTATATATCTGAGGGTGAACAAAAATCTAAGATCATTTTAGAGTTCCTTTTCTCATTTTGCAGTAGAAGGTTTGAACTATTTTGTTTCTCATTGTTAACCATCTGTCATACGCAAAATACAGAAAGTAGAGTCTATTGCCATTCCTCTGAAGGGTGAAAGTTTGAATGCAGTGATAGTTCGTTGATCCCAAGACAAACAGTCAAGTACCACTACTGCGTTTACCCAAGAAGAACAGATTGAGAAGTGGGAGTTCACTGTCCCCAAAAGAAATTGCCTCCCTAAATAAATGGTGTTCTTAGCTGAACCTTACAGTGAACATAAGTTGTCGTAAATGCAGACACAAGTAGATGACCGAGGCATGGGAGCTTGGCAGAAGTTCAGTTAAACTTGCCTGCTGAAGTTAACATCATATCAACCTATGACTGATGCTTGTTTAAATGTCTACTTATATATAATTAAAGCATTGGCAGGGAAATGAGTTTGAGTTACCGAACGAAAAGCTTGTCTTAGTTAATGCGTCAATTTGCTGTTGGGTATGCGCTGGGAACAATTCCTCTCTGAGGTAATGATTGTAAACAACTGTCCTATTGCTTAATCTGCTTACTTCCCATTTTTCTGGTTAGTGTCTTGTCTTCATCCCTCTTCAAAAGAGACATTACCACTATATGTAAAGAACTAAATTTAGCCATAGATTGGTCATAGTTTCTTTTAGTTCAACGTCAATTTTGAAAGCTGTAGGGCTCCTAATATTTATTTTTGAAGTTGTCTTTGTACATGGTATTCTGTACAAAACACACACAACAGTTTAGAAATCAGTGAAAGGCATCCATCTCAGAGTCGAGCCGCATGATTCTGGTGATTACCATGGTCCATTCCATGGACATCTTCACTATTCGAGTGCTTCTTCAAGACATTTATCTGCCTCGGGAGGGTTTGAAAAGAGGATCTTGGCCTGGTGCGGAACAGGCACTTGAAGCTTGGTTCAGTCGATAACGAAAATGTCTCTATTGTGGTTTCTTATAAGGAGATTCTGGGTGCCGAGTGTGCAGAAGAGCCATACAAATGTTGTTACTGGCATGGGGAGCCAGAAAGGAGGATTAGCGTTCAATGTTGTTCAGTGCATTTCAATAACGATGCAAGGTAGGGAGCAAAATGCATAACATGTGTACATGGAAAAGTAGCAGGGCAGCCAGACCATTCAGAGTTGGGTTTTTTTGTCAATCAGCAAAATCTTTAAAGAGGCAACCACTAGTTAACCGGCTTGTGGTATCACATGAACTTGTAAGGGTCTGTTTCGTAGGATGTAAAGTGTCCTCCGAGGGCAGATCTTCGGGAAAATCTCATTATGTCCGACCGTTAGGTAACCCGTGAACTTGAAGTCAACTGAGAACTTTTTGGTCATGACCACCGTAAAATCTCGGAACAGATGCCGTTTTCCATGAAGTTTGCAGCACGTCCCACCTTTATCCTTTGTTCTCTAACGTCCTAGCTCTGACCAATTTCAAAACATTTGAACCGTCTGATTAGGGGGTACCGCCTAAGTGACGTGGTGGTTTGTCATGAATATGATTTTTTTTCCTTTTAATTTGAACCGTCTCGATCAGATGTCAAGTTAGAGTGTTCTCCCACTTATAAAGAAATAAAGGAAGAAGTTTTTAAATATTTTTATTTAAATGTTGATCACGAGAATGCATAATCCTTTTTTACTTGGACAATCCGATGAGATGTCGAGTTAGGGTGTCCTTCAAGCTCGAATTTTTTTTAAAGAAAAATAGATAAGTTCTTTCACTCTGCCGTTCAAGTTTTGATGATGCTAGGGCATGATCTTTTTTATTTGAACCATTTGATCACATGCAGATTTGGAATTCTTCCAACTTGCATACTTCTAAAAGAGAGAGAAAAAAAAAAAGATGTTGCCATTTGAATTTTGATCATTTGAGTGTTGGCTTTTGTATTTGAATTGTCCGGTCGGATGCCGAATTGGGGTGTTTTTCCAGCCCCAACAATTTTTAAAAAATGAACTGGGGTGTTTTCCAGCCCCAAAAATTTTAAAAAAACCTTTTAGCTCTGTCATATTTATGTTAGTAATCTTGTAATGTGAAAATGCTTTCACACAAATATATGAGATCATTGTTAGGAAAAGATAAAGAGTGTTTGCACAATCTGATTTCTATTTGGACGATCCAAAAAAAAAAAAAAATCAACCTCAAATGAACAGTGTAAATATGTTTGAATGGAGATCGGAGATTGTATTAGATTGTACGGTCGTATGGGGTATAGTGGGGTTCACCTAAAAAACTTTAAGAAGAATTTTTGAAATTAAAAATATTGTCAGCATAATATTGGCTGCTGATGTAGCAAGTTATTCCTATATTTGTAGGCACTTAATTTTTTTTTTACAAGCAAACAAATCTATGAAATCATCTTTAGGAAAACATCTTATGCGAAAACAGACGAATGAAAAAAATTTCAGGAAAATGTTTTTAAAAGTGTCAAACGCTTAATTCTGTTTTTATTTTTTTATAAATTGATTTTTTTAGAAAATATTTTCACTCTGAATCTGTTTTACTTAATAGCCCAGAAATAGTAATATCGAATGCACCGATGATGATGATGATGAGTTTGCGTATCTAAATGGCACTGTAATAAGGGTTGTGGTCCTTCTGAACGAGAGAAATAACGTCATGTTTGGAGAAGGCAAGTTGAGGGATATCTAGGACTAGTTAATGCTGGGAAACTCGGACATTATTGGTCGCAAGAACCATGAAAGGAGGTCATCATGCAACATAGAAGAGACTTACCAGTCGTATATGATTGTTCGCATGAACCTTGAAACCCAGTCACCATGCATGGTCTGTTGTAGCTACATAGCGTGAATTTTATCTGGGAAGTTGATGAACAGATAACAGGGAAATGGTTTTTGTACTCTTTTGAGATACTCTTAATGTATTTCTAGTCTCTCAACCATCCTACAGAATTAATTGCAGTGAACTTTTTGTCATCATGTTCAAGGTCCATTTAACTGATGGGGGTGATGGAGGAAGTATTTTAAGCCTTAAGGGAAGACATTAAGGGTGTATGAATAAACATCACTCGAAATCATATCGATGCGGGGCGATGGGAGATTATTTTTGTGATGTGAAAGTCTTTTAGTCGGAGATTCTTGTGTTAAGAAATTTGTGAATGCCTTTTGTTGTAATTTCTTTATAAGATTGAATGTTAAATTATGCTTTGGTAAAAACAAACTCTTCTAAGAGGCATCCTCATTTCAAGAGCCTAGGATATCGATCGTCATTTTCATTTGGCTTTTCTAATTTGCTTTTCTGTAGGTGAGTGGCGCAGTAAAGTTGCAACACATGAGACTTGTTAAGTTTGAGTAATATTTAGTACGCCACACGCGCTGTAGCGAATCCAATGTGCATTGCGACATGTCACCGCATTGCGCCATGCGTCCCACCCCACCCACTCTTTCCGCTCGCGCAAAAGACGTCAACCCGCCATCTCGACTCGCACGAAAAGACAATGATGAGAGGAGAAATGGGGTTCTGCTAGTGTCCTGACGACATTCAATGGGGTCCCGTCCCATCACTTTCCTTTGAAGAAAAATGTAAAATCTCTCCAAAATATCCTTTCCCGCCTAACACCTACCATCTACCATCTCATTTGGTCTTCGTCGCACGCAAGTTCTCCCTCTCTCTCTCCTACTCTTCTGATTTTTCTTCCTGTCTGGCTTTCCTCCCCCTCTAGCATACTACACTGGTTTGTGGTGCTGGCGAGATCACCTGGTAAGTAGTAAAGTTATCTTCCTGAATGGAAGCGCTTCCCAGGTACGAGGTTTAGGGTCCTAGTTTCATCGGGAACACAGACATTTTTGTATGTTCAACTTCATTGGGATGAGGTTAGAGCTTCAGCAATAACTGCAGTGCAGTTGGCTTCGTTAGGACGAGGTTGGGGGAGCTTCAACAATAATTGCAATGTAGTTGGCCGAGGTTGGAGGAGTTTCAACAATAACTACAATTTTTTCCTAAATAACTGCATCTCATTTCCAATCCTCGTTCTCACCTAGAAAATCACATCTCTTTGAAGAAAAAGACGTTATTTCTAATCATATCGTCTTGAAGTTACCTGTTGTCTTTTAAAAGTTTTATTACTTCCATTACAACGTTAGCACGTCCATTACAATTTTATCACTTCCTGCAGCATTGTTATAAATTTCACTTCATTTTTATCACTTCATGCAGCAGTGTTATCACTTCCTATAGTAGTTCTATCACTTTTAGGACAATTCTTATCACTTCCAATCCCGTTTTATCATTTGTTGGACCATTTACTTATTTCCAATATAGTTTTATCACTTCTAGCACAGTTTATCACTTACAATCACATTTTATCACTTCCATTCCTATTTGATCACTTCAAATATAGTTTTATCACTTCTACTACTCTTTTTAACACTGCAAATATAGTTTTTATCACTTTCAATTCTATTTTATCACTTCATGGGCCATTTTATCACTTCCAGTGTGCGTTTTATCGCTTACAATAAACTTTTTATCACTTTCATTTCCAATTTATCACTTCCTGGATTATTTGATCACTTCCAATGACCATATCATTACTTCCAATACAGTTTGATCACTTCCTAGACTAGTTGATCACTTCTAATATAGTTTTATCCTTTTACTATTCTTTTTTATCACTTCCAATCTCGTTTTATCACTTTCTGTACCGTTTGATCACTTCTAAGGCAGTTTTATCCCTTCAGCTGCTATTTTTATCACTTCTTAGACCGCTTAATCACTTTCAATGTAGTTTTATCACTTCCACTTCTCTTTTTATCACTTTCAGTATACTTTCTATCACTTACATTCTTGTTTTATTACTTCCTAGACCGCTTGATCACTTCCAATATAGGTTTATTTCTTCCACTGCTCTTTTTATCACTTCAGTGCAGTTTTTATCACTTCTAGAGAACTATTATCACTTCTTGGACTATATAATGACTTTCAATGTAGTTTGGTCACTTTTTGGACCATTTGATCACTTCCAATGTAGTTTTATCACTTCCACTGCTCCTTTTATCACTTTCGATCCCGTTTTATCAATTTCTGGATCGGTCGATCACTTTCAATATAATTTTATCCCTTTCAATATTCTCTTTATTACTTTTAGTATAATTTTTATACTTCACTTCTTAGATCATATTATCACTTTCAATGCAAATTTATTGCTTCTAACTATATTTTATCACTTTGAATCCCATTGTATCACTTTCTATGTGATTTTATCCATTTTTATGGCAGGTTTATTACTTCGTCTATCATACTACTACTTCCAATGTGTTGATCGGGGAGGGGGGTGGGATGAATGTGTTCTAAAAAATTACAGGCAAATTAAATCCTAACTAATCGCAAGATAATAGATGCTCTCCAGGAGATGGAAACAAGGAGGCAAACACACAAGAGGAATACAAAGATTTTATTACGTCCGGTCCCAAAGCAACTTCTTGGGAGTTTCACTAAATGCAAGGTACAAATGCCTTGCTGGTTACACAACCCTCAGCCTCAGCTGGTCCTTTCTTCAACATAATGAAGAGGAAAATACCATCCTGCACACTGCAGGCCCTCTCTTCCCATAACGCGGAAAAGGAACACAAATACGAAAAATATAAATAAAATGGGAGTACCTTCATTTATAGAACCCCCTAGCCTTAGCTGGTCCTTTCTTCAACACAATGAAGAGAAAATACCGTCCTGCACACTGCAGGCCCTCTCTTCCAACAACTCAGAAGAGGAACACAAATATGAAAAATATAAATAAAATTGGAGTGCCTTCATTAGACAAGTTTTCACATATGACACAATAGATCAAGACAATGAACCAAAGAAGAAAAATAATGAAACAGTAGTCTTGAATTGTAGAAGAACAACTGAGAGCTTCTCAAGGAGCAGAAGAGTGGAAAACTCAGGGTTTCAGGTTCTTCTCCTCAATCTAGTTCTTTTCTTTTCTCTGTCAACTCTTGAAAGCAGGAAGATGAAGAAGCAGAGTTTTTGGCGTGAGTTCTATCAGTATGCACTCCTTGTCTACTGCTGGTCCAAGTCTTGATTTTATAGTCCATTTTGAATTGAATTGTCCATTAAGACTGGTTGCCTCTTGTTGAGGCTAACGGTTTCTAGTTGAGCCTTAGACTAATGTAGACTACATGAATTTAGCACAAAATCGCCTTGGAGAGCGACCTTCAGACAGATTGCATGTTAATATCTTTTGGAAACTGTGCCTTATAGTCTTTTCACTTTCAAGATTGGCTCGTGCAGCTCTAACTATCCTGTAAACATACCAAAAATAAGAAAGATCCCATCTAGTGTATTTGACTAGAGGACAGGTGAGAGCAAAAAGTCTGCAAAAAGTAGACTGTAATACTGCATATGTATATACTTTTTAGGGTTAGAAGAATAAGCATTGTTCTAATTGCTTATGTGCTGAGGAATTAGAGGACCAATTAGGAGTTCAATAGATAATCGATCCAACAATTTATTTAAACAAAGACATAATTAATTGTTTCAATTAGTTCAGCTAATTGCTGCAATAAGAACACAATTAATCTCACATAAAGGATAATAGATAATCGATGTAGATTATACCAGATAATCGTTCAAGGTTGTAGAAATTAATCGCTATGGATAGAAAGAGCAAATCGATCCAAAAGAAAAAAAAATATTTAATTGATTTAATGTAAAAACTATTAATTTCTAGGAACACATAACAGTTAATCGGTTGGCACTAAGTGGGTAAACACATGAGCGAAAGCTTGTCAATCGATAAGGTGTTCAACGATGAACCATAATGAGCTGAGTCAACTATTGATTAAAATGAAATCGATAATTGAAGTGAAAATAGAGAGCTAATTGATTAGGTGAAACAACGGTTAATCGCTCAGGAAGTGTAACAGTTAATCGATTACAAAAGATAACGATAAGTCGACCTAGCAAAAGAGCAATTAATCGATTAGAGGATAAACACTTAATTGGTTTCAAACAATACATGTGAATTGATATGGCTGCTAAGTCTTCTAATCGATCGGAGGAGAGATCGATTAGCCGATGACTTGAGGTCGTACGATAATTGAATAATTAATAAGGTAGTCAATTGATTAGGAAACTGAGCGGATAGACGCTATAAGAGAAGGACTTAATCGACCGGTGCAATCGATTATCAAACTAATCACTTAGTCGATTATTCTGATGATTCACTAACTGATTGCCCATTGAGGCAAAGCTGAATCGATTGGATGAATAAACTAAGAGATCGATTACATGACTAAGTGATAGGTCTGATTGTTGCCTATTACACTGCTAATCGATTAGACACTTAATCGGATTTCAGTTGGCCTTATAAACGAAGAGGGTTTCTGAAAATTGACTAAGTCTAAGAACTGATAGAGTTAAGGCAATGTACAAGGTCATAGCCTAATCAATTAAATCAACCTTACAGCAAACTCATATTTTCATAGTATTTTATCACCAAAATCTAGGGAACAAAAGAAGTATTGAAGGTTGCTTAAGTTCTAGACTTTGAAGATCTGATTAGTGATAAAATATATAACATATAATCGATTAATTCTACTATCTACCTTAGGCTATCTGATATTTTAGAGTATGCTATCACCGAAGTTTATAGATAAAGAATAAACATACAATGTTAACTCAACAATCTCCTTTGGGCTATTTGATTATTAAAATATGACATTTTTAGAGTATGTTATCACCAAAATCTAGAGACAAAAAACAAATACACAAAGTAACTCAACAATGTTTCTCTTTTCGGTGATGACAAAATTTCTGAAAATGCAAGAACAACATTTTTGGTGATGTCAGATGTTGTTCTCCTACAAAAAAGAAATGCAAGTTGCAAGTGCAATATGTTGGATGGTGTTCTCCTGAAATTGTAAGATCAATAAGCATAGCATGAATAGAAAAGAAGAACATGTTAAGTGAGAATACAATTTTATTGATTAGAAAAAAAAACATGCTAAATGAAAATACAATCTAATACAATCTGTTGGATGTTGTTCTCTCCCTTTTTGTTATTCACACAAAAAGGTTGAAAGGGATAAGATGAGAAAAATGTCCGAAAGGGACAAGATGGGAGAAAGACCACATTTTCTCCTCCTCAATCCATGGTTCCCCCTCAACCTTATTATAGTGAGAGATTTTATTTTGGGCTTTTTTATCTTTTCAGGCTATAATTTTTTAATCTTTTGTATTAGTCCATACGATCTTCATGTTTATTTTAAGAGCAATGTCTTGCATCGTGAGCGATGTAGCATCATATTGTGCAATTAGGCAACTTGACATCTTGGATCGTGCGAGTATGTGATCTTTTTTTTTCATTTTTTTCAACTGTCCGATCAAAGATCGAATGACATGGAAGCTAAGTTGAGGTGGGCCCTTACTCAACAATTTTAAAAAAATAAAAAATTATACTGCTGTATTGTTGTCCGATCAAAGAGATTAGATGACAGTACCCCCATGTGGTGCAATCCATGTGTCAGATGGTGAAACAAGAATTATTTTTATTTTAACTCCCTACAAGTTGAACTTTCTTTAAAAAGTCCCTCAAGTGAACAACTATTTTAAAAGGCAAATATTCCTAGTATAGTCTATTAGAAACATGCTACATGGAAGGAATATGTTATAAATATTCTGTTTTTTCACTATTGCTAATCAGAGGGTCTCTTAAGGAAGGTTCAAAGTTTGTGGGAGGTTTAAAAGTTGGGAGAGACTAATATAAAATATTAAAAGAACGTAAGGTCTGAAAACTAAAAATGTTTTTTAGAAAGAGATAAAAACAAACCTTTTAGTTCTCTCTGCTGTCCATATGTAAATATCTTTCTATTCAGTTTCTTATAAGTGATTGGCTTCTGTGGCTTTGGATCAGACGATGATTTGTTCCATTATCTATCCAAATCATATTATGAATATCAACTCCCAAATCTTTAGCTCTTCTTTTTTTTTTCGTTTGACAAATCATTAACAAAATCTTTGCAAACTCTCAAAGAAGGTGAATTTCTCGGCTCTTGGACTCTGCATTTGAGGGTGCTAATAGTTCTGTTCTTATAGGCATGGATTTCCACAGTGGGTATGGTTGGGTAGAGGATTCTTCCAGAGTTCATTGGGGTATCTAAGGAGATGAGAATTCTTTTTCAGAGTAACTTGGTGCATATCCCCAAATATGAGACATTTCTTTTTGTTGATGTCTTCATGGCATTATCCTTTTACCTACCAACATGTTTTTTAAAATAATGTTTGCAATCATGGGTTCTGTAAATTCTGTTGTACTTAGTTTGGTTTTCAGGGGTATTGGCATTAGTGTTGCAAATGTGTTTATTGATGAATTCATTTTGCCCTTCTGTTGATGCATGGGAGCAGTTGAGCATCAGCTCCTTGCATGTCCCTTTTTTGTCATGAAAGAAAATGGAGGAAGCTGATATGTTGTTGTTTATTGAGGATTCATTAATCTCTAAAATCCTTACCTTTTTTTCTTTTCATGGTTTGGAATGGTCACAATCTGATGCTAGTATATTGTAATTACATGCAATGGGAGAAATCCCTCCTTATATAACTGATGAAGAGAAAAATAACAGACAGTACTGATACAATGAATGGGTTCTTAGTTACTCTTTTCAACTACAATATCAAATCATTTTTTTATGCCCATGATATTGATTTAATTTGTTTATAACATGTATTCTATTAAGCACATATTTATCCAAAGTATTATCACCAATGGCTGTACGTTTGAAGGGGAACTCTTATAAGTTTTTCAGAAATATATATCTTGTAGGATCACCAACGGCTCCCTTATAAGTAGAAGACTTCAACCCTTTTGTGACTTTCGTTATGGATCCACAGTTTCCACAAGGTTTTGATAGCTCCTTCTACGTACATGATGTTGAACTTGCTCTCTCAGGTTTTATCTATACATTGAATTTTAATTGTTTTTTTTTTTTTTTTTTTTTGGAAGTTGGCTTCGTATAGCTTTCAAAGCTTATGTGCCTTATGATTTCTACCCATCAAGTTTTAGCTTATTTGAAGAAAAGTTTGATTTTTGATCCTATTTTTACAGCAGGTGAGTGACACTTTGTCTGATCTATTGAATTACCCAAAACGCACAGCAAACAAGGCAAAAAAAAAAGAGAAGAGAAGAGAGAGAGAAAATACATAGGATTTACATGCATGTTTCGGTTGTAGCCTACGTCCATAGAATCTACCCCGTTTACTTTATCCGGCCACCTTCTGTTCTTTTCTTTCTTGCGGTTCAGTTTTGAAACTAATATAATATATATATATATATATATATATATATATATATATATGTATTTTGAGATTGTTTTTCGAAAATATATGTATATATATATATATGAAAAAAAAATCCCAAAATACTTCCGAACGGCCCCAGCTCACAGGCACAACATAAAAACTATAACCTGTGATCGTCTTTGTTTACTCTGCAATGGCCAACAGCAGTTCCTGGGATGGTTACAAGTATTGCAGCTGAATTTTACAGGTCATTACTGGTGGTACGTTATCTACTAACTAATAGCTGAAGCTGAGAGAATGACACTGGATGGACAATGCAATGAATAGTTCATTAACTTCTGCATATCATTCAAGGTGTGGAAGTGGAATCTCCTGACCACTTAGGGAGATATCTCATATGCTTGATGAAGCTTGCATGGATTAGCATAACATTGAGAGGAGGTTAGACGTATCTAACCTGAAATTAGTTACCTTTAGGGCACATTTGGAATGGCAAAAAAACTGTTAAATGCACAGATTTTTCAGAAAAATTGATCATGGGGATTGTTTATTAATGTGTTGAAAGCTTCGAGACAATGAAGAAACAGCCCCAAATTTTGGCATCCATATTATAATCAACTTTTTTCGGTAAATTTATGCAAGTAATTAGGGGTGTTCACGGTTTAGTTTGATTTGATTCTAAAGTAAAGTTTTAGAAATCAAACCAAATCGAAATATGGGTCCAAACTAAACCAAATCAAACCGTAAACTCTTGAGACTGAATCAAACCAAGCCGAAATAATTCGATTTGGTTTGCGGTTTCAGCTTTATAATGGGTTGGCCCAGTATGTGTATGGACGATTCTTCAAATAAATGGATTATTTATGACCTCTTTAAGATCAGTTATTTCAAGTTACGTTCTCTCTATTAAACCCAAAAGAAATTATATTACCCTCCCATCTATAGGAACTTATAAAAATTCATACTTTTAAAAGCTAAAAATATTCACATTCATATTATGCCCTTTTAAACATGTTCGATTTGCTTTATGAAAGAGGGAAATCGAATCGAGCCAAAAAAATTATTTGATTTGATTTCAATCTAAACCAATTTTTTTGTAAATCTAAATCGAACATTAGTCATTTTGGTTCAATTTTTCTGTTTGAACGAAATAGTGAACACGCATACAGTTAATAAATTTTACGGTGTACCAAATAGACTCTAGCCTTTTTGGCCAAAAAGAGATCCGGTTTCTTCTTCCTTGTGCTGTTTTCCGATGTAACGTACATTTTTTGTTTATTCTCTCATATTTGTTTGTATCAGTGCGCCAAGAGAGGATGCCACTCGAATTGGTTCAGCTTCTTTTGTACGATGTGAGGCAGTCGATATCTCCCCACGGAGGAGAGCCAACAAGGCACGATCCATTCTCTCCACTGGTGCTCGGAACAGTGCTTTTAGGGACATCAAAACAATAGCCGAATGCAACCTACGACCTAGACCATAATGTAAGATTATTATACAATCGCTCTTACACTCTCCCTCACGGTCAAGATTGGCCCTAAAAATTAGATGAGAGGAGGCAGCACAAGTTAGATGATAAAGTTGGAAAGATAAAGTTGGGTCAAACCCATGCTCTGATACCATCTTACAAACCACACAACCCAGGTGTTGAGTTTGAAGGGCTCAAGATCATAAACACTGGCAACAACTGAAATTAATCAATGTAGAACTATTATATAGTCACTCCAACAGTGGCAATCAGGAGATTCAGGACCATGGATTGGTTTGCCCTTCCAGTTCTTTAATAAATACCCAGGTTGTAATGATGCTTTTTGAGTTGCTATGTTTCAGTTAAAGCGTCGTGCAAGATTGGACTTAAATCAGGATTTAAAACAGTAACTGTTCATTGGGCTTGATTTCTGACTTTTAGTTTTTTTTGAGTCATCCGATTAAAAAACAGATTATGCGGACATGTAGCACCCAACTTAAAAAATAAAAAATTATCATTTTTTGTGCCGCACCCTATGCAGTGCAGTAAGTATTACCCTAATTAGAAACTTACAGCTTTTCCGTTTTTGGATTTGCCATTTATTTTGTCTGCTATCTCCAGTTTGTGAGTCAAACCTCTAAGTTTCCCCAAGCATATAGATACGATCGTCTCAGATTGGCCTCGACAAAATTATGCTTTCACATACTTGTTAACACAGAATTTGATTATTATTTTGGGCTATGTTTGGTACGAGGATAAGCTGGGGACAGAACCTCATTTGTCCTTTACAAAAAGATTGAGAATAGGAATAAGTGGTTCCCATTGTTGTTTTCAAGATGAGGTATGGACAAGTCATATTGTGGAACGACTTCTTTTCATAAAAATAAAATAAAATAAAGAATGACTTAGCATCATTTCTTCATCTTTATTTGGTAATCAATAGACAATGATACTCTTATCTAAAATCGTCCACTTCTACTCACTGCCACTACTATCAGCTAATACCACAGCCCTTGCCGCAGACCATTGCAGACCATCGTGCAAACAACATGTTAACCAAAGCATGGTTCTTACCATGCATATGCCCACGTAGGGGCCAAGAGTTGGTTATAGGAGATGAGTGGGAGTGGTTGAGGGAGTGGTTGTGGGGAGTTACCCACACTTGTGAAGCACCCCTTGGACATAACCATTCCCCCCTTTATTTGAAAGGTTAGAGGAGAGTGATATAAAAAGAGGAAGGAGGGCATTACGTGTGAATGGTTCTTGGAAATTCTGCAGAACACTCCCTTTTTGGGCAGCCCTCTTTCTCCCTCTAGACTCCCCTCCTTTCTACATATTCTCCCTCTCTCTCTAAGTGTTGCTCTCCAAGAGGCTATCACCAAGAGCCTAGGATTTGCAGTGTGGATTTTGGGGAGAAGCCCGTCACGTGGTTCTCATCCTCGTCCTCACGAAGCCGTCGCCGTCCATCTACGAACGTCGCCGTTAAGGTACGTTTTCCGTTACGATCCATCTCCGTGCATGCTTCCGTTTGTTCATTTGATGCATGGAGATATTATGTGTTTTATCAACATTGGTATCAGAGCCAGGTTTGCGGAACTATGGCAGCGTGGTCTTCGATCAAAAAGGACCGTTCCGATGTTGCGGCCTCGTCGAGCCGAATGGCTCCCATGGTGGTTATCAGTGACGAGGAATCGGAACGGGTTCCCGATGAACTGACCGACTATTCCGAGGAGGAATCCGGCGACGACCGCGTCCCATCTTCTCCTCCAAGGAGACTCAGAGCGCCGGAATATTTAGCCTACCTCAGAGGGTTCTGCGGCGCGCATTCTGGACGCGACCAACCATCCGAGATAGTACGTGACGGCAGCCACGACGAGGATGAAGACGGCGCCTGCAACGGCGGTCATGCGAACGGTGACGCGGACGACGAGGGAAGCCCGCCGCGACGGTCGACGTCCCTGCGCGGAGAAGGACCCAAGCCGACGAACGCAGCGGCGGCCATGCCGGCCAAAGTACCGCCCGGGCCCAGCGCGGCCGTGGCGCTCGCGCCCAGCGCGGGCGGAGCGGCCACGCCCCGCGCGGGCGTGGCGCTCGCGCCCAGCGCGGGCGGAGCGGCCACGCCCCGCGCGGGCGTGGCGCTCGCGCCCCGCGCGGGCGGAGCGGCCACGCCCGAGGGCGTGGCGCTCGCGCCGCGCGCTGGCGCAGCGGCCACGCCCGCGGGCGTGCCGCTCGCGCCGCGCGCGGGCGGAGCGGCCACGCCCGCGGGCGTGCCGCTCGCGCCGCGCGCGGGCATGTAGGCCACGCCCACGGGCGCGGTGCTCGCGCCCAGCGTGGGCGGTGCGGCCACGCCCGCGGGCGCGACGTTCACCCCCCTCGTGGGCGGAGTCCCCACGTCCCGCGTCGGCGTGGGGCTCACGTCCCGCGTGGACGTGTCGCCCACGTCCTGCATGGGCGACCTGCCCATGCATGCGGGCGTGGTGCCCTCCCCGCACGCAGGTGAGGCGTTCTCGCCCCTGCGCAGGGGGGCTCCCACGCCCATGCATGGGGCTGCCGTACCAGCCGCAAATGGTCCAGCGGGCGTGTCCTTGGCAAGGACGGGTCGAGCCCAACGACGCCGCCGCTGGGAGGCCCGTAGACGTCACCGCGGCGGACCATTTGGTGGCACGTGCCACATGGGTCGCCGTGAACATCACGATGCACCGTATTGGGCTGGATCCGGAATGGGCCGGTTGGTTGTTCGAATGGACCCGTTTCAAATTCTCCGTATGATTATGAACGGAGAAATTGAATTTGAAATTAAGGAGTATTAGTTTGTTTATTTATGATTAGATGATGCATTAGAATTTAATTTGAATCATAGACTTATTAGTTCAAATTAATGTAATTTGATTTCCATGGTCTATTTGATTTATAGTTGAATCATCTTGATTAGTGTCAATTATTTAAATGTGATGATTGTCTTGATATTATGTTGCGCAAAATGAAATAAATTGAATTGTTTTATTTCGTCACGCAAATAATTATTTTTTAGGTCACTGATATCGACCTTAACAGAATTTGCGTATATATGAAATGAATATTTGCGCAATAGAGTAAAATGACACTAATAATCAATTATTCAACTATGTAATATGCATGATTTTATGTTTGACACATAAATTGATTTAATTCGTGCAAAATTGTTGTATCATTTGAATATTGCGCATGCTCGTATAGCGCCGATTGAATAATTTTTAAATGATAATTTGTTAATCTGCACGTCTTGAATTGATCAATTTATACACACTCAAATTCAGTCACTTAGCTATCATTTCATTTAAAAATGATCATGTTGAAAATTGATATATTTACATGATCATGTGTTTGCTTGTAAATATTCATGATAGCTGAAATTTGATCATGTTTTTGAAATATCATGGACTTTGCTATTCCTGTTGATTTAATTATGTGAGTATTCAATTCCATGATATTTGAATTTAACTTGTAAATGTTGGATAAGTGGCTATTACGAGAGATTTAAAGTGTTTCTCTCGTTGTGAATTCGCTCAAAATCATTCTACTAGAATTAAGTTACCTTGATTTAATCGGAAGATGATTATAGTATCCTAGATCTATATTTCGATTCCGATGACTAAGTTAACTTAATATTTATTAGTCTGGATTTTTGGAAGCGAAATATGATGTGTAAACTATGTCAACTTAACTCTCTAAAATTTTACCTATGTAGTGATTTAAAATGGCCATGAAAAATGTCATTGCTGATCTGACCAAGGGTGACAAGTTAACGGGAATGAATTATGACATTTGGCACCGTAAGATTCAGTACTTGCTAAACGAGCAGGAATTGTTAGAACATCTTACCACCGTCATGTCACCGCCTGAGGATGGCAATACAGCACAGCACCGTAGAGATCAAGAAGCGTACCGTCAATGGTTCAATAAGGATCGAAGCGCGCGCTTTACCATGTTAAGCAGCATGCAAGACGATCTTATTGGGGAATTTGAGAAATTCCAAACTGCCAAAGATATGTGGGATCAGCTAAAGTTCCAATTTGGTGGAACTTCGACTACGCGGTTGCGAGCTCTTGTACTTAAGTTTGAGACCTACCGCAAGGACCAACGACAGACCATGACCGAACACCTTAGGGTTATGTCGGGCATGATCAGAGACTTAAAGTCGGCAGGTCACGATCTCACGGACGAGCAGCAGGTCCTTGCAATAATTCGATCTCTACCGGACTCTTGGGTCCATATGAAACAAATTCTTATCCACAACGAGAATATCAAGAATTTTTCTGATATTTCTCGTCATGTGGAGTTAGAGGCTGAGCGCGAAGAAGCCGTACGCGCCACTGCCTTAGTCGCCAAGGGAGGCAGACACCAAGGCAGGAAGGGCCCAAAGAAATTTTTCAAACGAAAAGATCGTGAAACTGCATCCAGCTCTAAGTACAAGGCAGAGCGGACACCGAAGCGCCACCACAGAGGCAAGCGCGGTGGAAAAAGGGACAAATCAAAGGTGAAGTGCTACAATTGTGAGAAGATGGGACATTTCGCTCGCGAGTGCGCTGAGCCGAAAAAGGTATCCCTCAACCCAGATTCTCTCTCTGTGTATGTTTGTTCTCATGTTTTAGTCGCCCGAACTTATCCTGAGTGGATTGTGGATTCAGGAGCGACCAAGCATGTAACTAGAGATCGAGAAGGGTACCAAGATTACCGCCGAATTCCAAGAGGGACGCAAAGAATTTACATGGGCAATGGGACCAGTGAAGAAGTTTTTGGAGTTGGTGTGTACCAGCTCAAACTTAGAACTGGTCGTGTATTGACATTGCATGATGTTCTTTATGCGCCAGGGATTCAGCATAATCTTTTGTCAGCTTCATCTTTATTATCCCTAGGATTTGCTCTTGTTATGATTGGTACTGGTATTGACATTTATTTAAATGATGTGCTGTATGGACATGTTTTATTGAGTGGTGGTTTGTTTAAATTAGATGTTGATTTCAATGATTCTTCTGTGTCGTATGTGGCTGATGATAGAGACCTTAGTTCAGAAATATGGCATGCTCGCCTAGGTCACATAGGACAGGATAGAATGACCAGGTTAGCTCGAGAAGGCCTTTTAGGTTCACTCGCTAAGGTCACTCTACCTTTATGTGAATCATGTTTGACTGGAAAGACGTGCCGAAAACCTTTCGGGAAAGCCAGAAGGGCCACTGATGTATTGCAGCTTGTACATTCTGATATTTGCGGACCTTTAAGTGTGAAGGCTCGACATGGAGCATCATATTTCCTTACCTTTATAGATGATTATTCGCGATACGGTTATGTTTATCTGATCGCTCACCGCTATGAAGCACTAGATTGTTTCAAACGCTTCCTAGCTGAGGTTGAGAATCAGACCGGTAAGAGTGTAAAAGCTCTACGCACCGACAGAGGACGCGAATATTTATCTGATCAGTTCAGAATTCTATGTGAGGAAAAGGGAATTAAAAGACAACTTACTATTCCATATACTCCGCAACAAAATGGTGTTGCCGAGAGAAGGAATAGAACGTTGTTAGACATGGTTAGGTCTATGATGGCGCATGCCAACCTCCCAATATCCTTCTGGGGGGACGCTTTGTTGACTGCCGCCTATTTACTTAACCGTGTGCCTTCACAGTCAGTTCCTTCTACCCCTTATGAGTTGTGGCGTGGCCAAAAGCCGTATTTGGGAAATCTACGCCCGTGGGGGTCAGCTGGATATGTCCATGACTCTTCCCACAAGTATGGGAAACCCCTAAAGCTAGAAAGTTTATCTTCATAAGATATCCTGATAGCTCACAAGGGTATGTCATGTATGGACAATATCATGATGGAGGAATGACAGAGAAAGAGGTTCGAGACGTTGTATTCTTAGAGAAAGAATACCCTAAACTTGGCAATGTCGGAAAAAGCTTTGATCTCCATGAAGTGGATGAAACAGCTCTCTTACCATCTTCCAGCGAAGGGAGGGAATTAGTTCCTGACCATGTCATCGCTGGAGATAGTATAGATGATCAAGCTAGTGGGAGTATACCTATTAATTTACCGAGTGGGAGTACTCCATTAGAATCGGAAGATGCCGACACCCAAGTACGTCGAAGTAAACGCGGCCACACTCCTCGTCGACGTTTTGAGATTGAAGAGGAGATTTTAATGTGTCAGCCTGCGGATGATGAAGAACCTAGAAATGTCAAAGAGGCATATTCATCATTATCAAAGAAAGAATGGGAAACTGCTATGCTAGACGAAATGGATTCAATGGAAAAGAATAAGGTCTGGGAGTTAGTTGATCTTCCGCCTGGGCGTAAAGCTATTGGAAACAAATGGGTTTTCAAAATTAAACGCAGGGCAGATGGATCAATTGACAAATACAAAGCACGACTAGTGGCGAAAGGGTATACCCAGAAGGAGGGTATTGATTTTGATGAGACGTTCTCCCCGGTGGTGAGATTTACGTCTATTCGCCTAATCCTAACTATTGTCGCACATTTAGATTTAGAACTCTTTCAGATGGATGTTAAGACGGCATTTCTTAATGGAGAACTAGACGAGGAAATTTACATGTTCCAACCAGAGGGTTTTGAGGTAAAGAAACAAGAGCGCAAAGTTTGCCGCCTAAAACGTTCCATTTACGGCCTCAAACAATCGTCTAGACAGTGGTATTTAAGATTTCATAAGGAAATCACCTCATTCGGTTTTGAGACGATTGAGGAAGACCACTGTGTGTACGTCAAACGAAAGAAAGAGAAGATTCTAATTCTGTCATTGTATGTTGACGACATTTTGTTGGCTGGGAATGACATGGAGTTTATCAATGCCACTAGGCAGTGGTTATCTTCCGTCTTCGAGACCAAAGATATGGGCGAAGCAAACTATGTGTTAGGAGTGAAGATAGTCAGAGATCGCTCTAGAAGGTTTTTGAGTATGTCTCAGGAAACCTACATTAATAAGATTCTAGAGCGATACCGAATGAATCACTCCAAGCCCATTGATACTCCAGTTGATAAAAGTTGTGTTTTAAGTATAAGCCAATGCCCACAGAATGAAGAAGAGAAGAATCAAATGAATAAAGTGCCATATGCGGCAGCTATTGGGAGTCTGATGTATGCTATGTTGTGTACTCGACCCGACATCAGTTATGCTGTCGGATTAGCTAGCCGTTATCAAAGTAACCCTGGTCCTGCTCACTGGAAGGCAGTCAAGAGAATATTCCGATATTTACGTGGAACAACGAACCTTGCCTTATGTTACGAAGGAGGTGATCTAAGGTTGAAAGGTTATAGTGATGCTGATTGGGCCAGCGACAAAGACGAAAGAAAGTCTACGTCAGGGTATGTGTTCATATTTGGTGGCGCGGCCATTTCTTGGTGTAGCAAGAAACAGACATGCATTGCTCTATCCACTATGGAATCGGAATATGTGGCATGTTCAGCAGCTTGTCAAGAAGCAGTTTGGTTGAGGAGTTTCCTGCGGCAATTAGCTGTCACTCCTTATGCAGAGGAGAGTGTACTTCTCTATGTTGATAGTACATCAGCTTTGGCCTACGCCAAGGATCCTAAGTACCATGGTAAAACCAAACACATTGACATTAGATATCACTTCATTCGAGATCTGTTAGCAAAAGAGGCAGTGGTCCTACGACATATTTCTACCGATCGTATGGTAGCAGACCCGCTAACTAAACAGATCACTAGAGAGGCTTTCACGACCCATAGTAGAGCCATGGGTTTATGTAAACTGTAATGTAAAGAACAGTTATTGTTGACTTCGATGCGTTCTCTTATTGAGTGTTTTGATGGAATGCTTGTTTACACATCAATGAGTGTCACCAGACTTGAATTGACCCTCTCACACGGGTAATTCGCCTTGGCGCTGAGACAGCGAGCAAGATGAGACATTATGTATCTATGGCGCTAGAAGAGCGAACAAGATACACTTAAAAATATTTATTTATGTCGCCTCGGATAAGAGCCGAGATGAGATCTTTAAAGATCAAATACGGGAATAATTGAGCCCATCCTGTATAGTCTGGAAAAGCCGGATGTGAGTCTTGAGACAAGGCGCTGAGAGGAAGCGACTGGGTCATGAGACTCAGGTTAATCGCAGTGGGAGTGATTAGACTAAGATCCGTATGGTGTTTAAATAATAAATCTAAAATTGACACGCCCACATTTGTGGAAGAACACCATAACATGCGTCTCATACCGCATGTGCAATTCACGACCGATAAATGAGAATGATGAATGGATCTCTGCTTCATCATTGTGTGAGCTCTTGGATCATATTGTTGATTCTACTTGTACCCTTTGTGACCTAGGAACTATGTCATGAAGAGGAAGCTCGGCGTCGCTACTTTAGCATGATCCTTAGGACTAAGGTTGATACAGTCTAGCGGGACATGACTAGGAAAGCGGCCGAGATTAATCGAATTGACATGAGAACTTGGGGAAGACATCTATATATTGCACCATGTTATGTGGATCATACCCCGAGGAACTCAGTCAGTTGTGTACAGACAGAGTTATGATCACATAACATTTGGGATTTAAACACTGCCAGTTATTTATCTGAGAGATCCGGAGTGTTAAATCAGGTGAATATAAGATTGTCTGGGGTACCACGAGATTTTATAGAGTATTGTGTTCCATTAGTTTTTGTGATAACTTAATGGATCACTACTCGCCTGTTAGTGTTATGCTCGTGAGGTCGCACGCTGCATTTCCTGTATGACAGTTGGATTGTAGCAACTTTGAGAGATTGTTTATTGATCTTTGCCCTCCGTGGGCAAGTGGGAGATGTTAACCAAAGCATGGTTCTTACCATGCATATGCCCACGTAGGGGCCAAGAGTTGGTTATAGGAGATGAGTGGGAGTGGTTGAGGGAGTGGTTGTGGGGAGTTACCCACACTTGTGAAGCACCCCTTGGACATAACCATTCCCCCCTTTATTTGAAAGGTTAGAGGAGAGTGATATAAAAAGAGGAAGGAGGGCATTACGTGTGAATGGTTCTTGGAAATTCTGCAGAACACTCCCTTTTTGGGCAGCCCTCTTTCTCCCTCTAGACTCCCCTCCTTTCTACATATTCTCCCTCTCTCTCTAAGTGTTGCTCTCCAAGAGGCTATCACCAAGAGCCTAGGATTTGCAGTGTGGATTTTGGGGAGAAGCCCGTCACGTGGTTCTCATCCTCGTCCTCACGAAGCCGTCGCCGTCCATCTACGAACGTCGCCGTTAAGGTACGTTTTCCGTTACGATCCATCTCCGTGCATGCTTCCGCTTGTTCATTTGATGCATGGAGATATTATGTGTTTTATCAACACAACACATCTGGTAAAGATTGTCATTTTCATCTTATCTGCAAATTTAGTAGAAAATGGCTACATAAAGTTTACAGCATTTAAGATGAAAGGAGATCCTCTCAGTACAATTTTGAATTGGAGTCCAACAATACTAAGAGGGGGAGGGCTCATATCTTTACCAAATTTAGGAATCACACGAGAGACTTTTTTTGCAATGTTTAGCCCCCTCCCCCTCTCAGTACTGTTGGACTTCAATCTAAAACTGTACTAAGAGAATCTCCTCTCATTTGAGATTGTTCTTACTTGCAATCGTTGGTCTGCTCTAGCTCTGGGATATGGGGTTCGAGAACTAAGCAGGCCACCTACTCCATGTTGAAGTGGTGGGGTTCAGACTAGCTCAAAAGTTGTTTTCGTGGAGGACACCCTACATGGGGTGTGGAATGTGTTAGTGTTTGCTCCCCATGGGTGGAGTGACAGGGTACTTACAGACAGCATGGGTAGTGGGGTTCAGATTAGCATTACTGATTGCCATTAGGACATCAAATTTCAAGCTGAAAGTTGTTTGGAGCGACAAGATATTTACTGTACAGGCAGGAAGTAATACTTTCCCCTTGGATTCTTGGCTACATAAAATTCCACCATCCGTTGCATGATCTGTCGCAAGATCATAGCAGCAGTTACATTGCCCTTGGTACAGATGCAAGAGTACCTAAAGGAGTAATGAGTAGGAGGATTTTCCCTTTCAAGTGTAGTGATGATGATCACTGCTGCCTAGCTAAACATTCATACCAAATAGACAACTCCCATTCCCTGGGAAATCTACATCCTGGTGAAGTGAGGTTCAGGGGAGATACTAACAAGTCATCTATTTATCAGCTAAGTTAGGGGCTTATTTTGTCTGTTACTCATGCCATTTTGGATGACATGTAAACCAGGGATGAAGAATGAGACTATGCAATGAGAAACCTGCCTTTACAAGCTGGACTTGGGACTTTGGGTTAAAGCAGCATAGAAGTACAGGCTAATTGGTGATAGTTTTAAGCTTAAGAGATAAATGTGTTGGTGTTTGATTTCGCTGTCTGGGGCATGCAAGTGAGGTGCTGATCTCACAGGCAAGGGTGTTCCCTGCAGGTCAGTTT
Organism: Zantedeschia hybrid cultivar; assembly: GCA_030544215.1. Lineage (NCBI taxonomy): Eukaryota > Viridiplantae > Streptophyta > Magnoliopsida > Alismatales > Araceae > Zantedeschia > Zantedeschia hybrid cultivar. The sequence continues at coordinate 26,600,128 of JARZZO010000011.1, forward strand.
GCATCAATGATTATTATCTTGCAAAGGTCACTAGATGATATGGCTGGCTTCTTGTGAAAAATACAAAGAGACTTTAGCACAAAAGATACTCGCTTGAGTCAGGATACTGAAGTTCCAAAGTTACAACTACAACCTCCTTAGATGCTTTTATTTACATATCTGATCATGCTAAACCAGAGGTCATGACACATTTCCTAGAAAGATAAATCTGATTGAGAACGCAGGCAGCCTAATGGCAATCAGAACTTACCTCAGACCACAACCTCCATCATCTTTATCTCCTTGAGCAGCCTCACAACTTCAAGCATGGTAGGCCTTTTCCATGGCTCATCGGACGTGCAAGATATTGCAACTGCAAGCACCTGCCGCATCTGGTCCTTCCACAGGCCTGTGCCCAACAGGCAAGTGTCAAACACTTCATCTGCCTTCTGGCGCCCCACAATCCACCTGACCCAGCCAACCAGATTGCCGCCTCCCTCCATCTCCTCCTGCCCAGTTGGGGGCCTGCCAGTCAGCAACTCTAGCATCACCACTCCAAAACTGTAGACGTCCCCCTTTGTGGTGGCCTTCATAGTCTGCCCATACTCGGGTGGGATGTAGCCAAAAGTTCCGGCGAGGTCTGTGCTAACATGAGTCTCACAGGCACTAATGATACGCGCAAGGCCGAAATCTGAAACCCTAGGCTCAAAGTTCTTGTCAAGCAGAATGTTGCTGGATTTCATGTCCCTGTGTATGATGTGGGGCACAAATCCATGATGTAGGAAAGCAAGCCCACAGGCAGCGCCTAGGCAGATCTTGAACCGAATTGGCCAGCCAAGTGCCTCCACTGCATCAGCCCTGTTCCTCAGCCACAATTCAAGGCTCCCCTTTTCCATGTACTCATATATCAAGAACCTTTCATCATTGAAGACACAGTACCCAAGCAAAGGCACAAGGTTCTGATGATTTACCTTGCCAATGGTCTCCATCTCAGCCAAGAACTCACGGTCTCCTTGGAAGTGACTGCCGCCATTGAGCCTCTTGACAGCAACCATTCCGCCTTCAGATAGGATTGCTCTGTACACTGTTCCAAACCCGCCATCACCAATAATATGGGCCTTACTGAAGTTCTCAGTTGCTTTTAGGATATCAGCAAGTGTTAGACGTAGCAGAGCATGCTCAAAGGTAGCAATATTAATGCTCAATGGTTCCTTCATCTTCTTACACAGGAGTTCATCAGTAGATGCAGGTTCAACAGTTGTCGGCTTTGCTTCATGAAGAGCAAATTCAGCAGCTTTCTGCTGATGTGTTCTCCATCTCAGTAGGACAAATAACAGGGCAAGGAAGAGAGCTATGGCTGCCAGTATGATTCCCAAGACAGAGGATTGTGTCAAAGCTGGGGAAGATGTAGGATAAGCCACCAAGGGAAGGAAGATAGAAATGTTGGAAGCACAAGGGTGTGTGGGGGCACAATTCTCTGGTGTAAACGTGTTAAATTTGTTGCCTGAGAGATTGACAAATGAAAGGCCTTCAATGTTACAGATGCCACAAGGGATGGCATCTTGAAGGTTGTTGTCAGACACATCAAGATATGTCAGAGAAGTAAGATCGGAAAAGAAGAGTGGTAGTCTACCAGACAGATAGTTGTTATGTAGATCCAGAACAGAAATAGAAGTAAGGTTTGAGAAACCATTACTAATGGCACCAGAAAGATGATTGTTACTAGCATTGAGGACCAGTAAGGGGATGGTTTCTCTGATGCTCTCGCTGGTTACCTGAAGGGTTCCAGAGAAGAAATTTTCACTGACATCCAAATGCGTGAGACTTTTGATGCTAAAAACTGATGATGGAAAGGCACCAGTCAGCTGGTTTCTTGACACATTCAGTTTAACCAAGCTGGGCAGCATTGAGCTCATGGCATCAGGGATCGAACCATTGATGTAATTACTTGAGAGGATGAGGCCTTGGAGATTTCTCAAAGTAAAAGCCTGAGGTATGGGCCCCGACAGAAAATTCGAGGATAGGTCAACAAAGGTCAAGTTCACAAGATGGATGAGCTCAGGAGGGATGCTGCCATTGAGCTTGTTCTGTTGCAGCTTTAGCTCTTTTATCACAACACAGTTCTTTATTGCAGCTGGGATCGGACCTGTAAATTCATTGTAGGACAGATCAAGCACACCATAATGCTGGGTGAACTCAGAGTCAGGAGGAGCCATCTTCTGAAACCCAGAACAAATCTCACTTGGGATGTGGCCAGAAAAGTGATTATTAGAAAGGACCAAATTGTCAAGCAGGTTCAGCTGAGATATTCTTTTTGGAATTGACCCAGTCAGGTTGTTGTTTCCCAAATCCAGTGCAACCAAGTTTGTACAATCAAAAAGCTCTGAAGGTATCTCACCACTTAATCTGTTTCCATAGAGAGAGAGATTTGTCAGATTTTTTAGTTTCCCAAATGACCTTGGAATGGCCCCTTCAAAGTAGTTATTGTCAAGCTGTAGCCTTTGCACACTCACAATTTGTCCGATGCTGTTAGGGATCTGTCCCACAAGTCGATTATTACTGAGTGACAACTCCAGAATAGTCAAAGACCTCAACAACTTATCAGGAAGCTCACCCGAGAAATTGTTCTGAGACAGTTCCAGTGTAACAAGGGGCAAATCCCCTAGATAACCCGGTATTTCACCAGACAAATTATTTCCAGCCAGGATCAAATCGGTGAGATTGTAACATCCCCTGAAAGTGTTGTTAATGTTGCCTGTAAGTTCATTCTCTGAAAGAGAAAGAAGAGTCAATGACTTGCAATCGCAGATCTGGGATGGTATTTCACCAGATAGTAGGTTGGCATCAGCAGAGAATGTGGTCAAGGACAGGAGTTTCAGTGGAGGCAGAGAGCCAACAAACATATTCTTACTCAGTCTTATGGAGTTCACTTCTTTCCAGTTCATAATCCATTCTGGAATTGGACCTGACAGCTGATTCCCTTCCACTATAAATGTGCTGATAGACTCCAATTCAACAAGAGTAGCTGGTAGAGGACCAGAGAAAGAATTGAAGGATAAATCCAGAGTCTTGAGATTCCTACAATTACCCAGCTCCTCTGGAATGAGTCCACTCAGTCCTGAGCGAGCAGCAAGCAGGTACATCAAATTTGTCAGCCGTCCAATTCCTGCAGGCAGCTGACCTTCAAAACTGTTCTCAGAGATGTCTAGACTCATTAAGTTTTGCAGATTCGAGATCTCTTCTGGAATAGTTTCTGTAAATTTGCAACTACGAATGACAAGTATCTTTAGCCGTGGAAGATCACCTATCTCAGATGGGATACTCCCAGTTAACCCATTTGGTCCTAGCCACAAATATTCTAGGCTTTCCAGTCTGCCCATACTCAGAGGAACGTATCCTGTCAAGCCATTTGATGAGAGGTCAAGAGTCAAGAGCCTCCTCAAATTCCCAATCTCCCCAAAGATTGATCCTGTGAATCCATTACGGCTGGCATCCAAGTGTAGCAACCTAGTAAGGTTTCCCAAGCTAGAGGGCAGATCCCCACTGAAGGAATTCATGCTTAAATCCAGATACTCCAGGTTTTGTAAATACCCAAGTTCAGTGGGTAGGCTGCCAGAGAATGAATTACCAGAAAGAGACAGCTTTGTTAGGTTGCGAAGCCGTCCAACTGTAGAAACCAGCATCCCAGAAAAGTTGTTGGAGTCGAGCACCAGCTCTTTCAGCATTTTCAGATTCAAGAGTGACGACGGCAAAGGTCCAGAAAGTTGATTCTGGCTCAGGTCCAGGTACTGCAGGTTCAGCAAGTTTGCAAATGTTTCTGGAATTTGGCCAGAGAACCCACAGTTGCTGAGGTTGAGGAATCTCAGATATCTGAATTCCCCTATGCAGTTTGTTATTGGAAGGTCCAGGACCATCTGGGACAAGTCTATGCTCTGGACATGCGGACCTTCACATGTTATTCCAGTCCAGTTGCAGGGTGGAATCTCCATGTTGAACCAGCTGGGAATGGATTCACTTCTTTCAGCAAGTGCATTCCTTAGAGTGCGCAGTGAGTGGATATCACCAGAATAACTTGCCTCACAGGATATTAGATAGAGAACAAGGACAAGGAACGTTGACGTCTGAACATGGAGTATCCAATATCCCGTTGCCATCCTGAGCATTTTAGCTGCTGCTGCCTGCAATGCCACAATAACAGCAGGCCTTGAATCTTCGGATTGAAGGGAGTCTTATCTGCTCAAACAAATTGGAGAAATGAGATCTTAAGATTTGACAATTTTAGATTCTTGTCCACATGAGAGGATCAAGGCAAAAGAATAATAGCATTGAGAAATAATCTCTGTAATTAAGTCAGCTGCAGTGTAAAAATCTGACTATAAATCATGGTGGTACAACACCACCCCAGCCCTGAAGTCAAATAATTCCAGGAACTACCCAAAACAAGAATTGTGCTACTGGATCATGTGTGGTTGTTAACACCATGCATCTAAACAAGATAATGCACCGCCACTGATTGATAAAATATCAAGAGAAGGAAGATGGCAACACGCTTGTGTATTACCTCTGCATAAGCGGCTTAACTTCCAAGCCTGACGTGTGTATGGCCTCAGCGCTACTAACGATTAATCCACAACAGCAAGATACCTAAAATCGATATTTAAAGTGAAAAAACAGACTGGGTGAACACGATATGATAAAAGTTCTAAACTTTTCCTCAACAAGATCACCCATTTCACATAATTGTTCAAAAAGAAGATGCAGCATTCGATGAGAGGTTCACATTAAGCTATTGAACAACGGGCAAAGAAAAGCGAATCCCAGCTTGTCCACCGAATATTTCACCTCGTTCTATGAACTGGGGGTTGGTAAATGGTAAGCAGTAGGAGCAAACATTTAACCATGGTTAAAGGATAAAAGTTTTCAGCTAAAATAAGGAGTCCAGCGAACACAAGGTGCCCAGCGAACAGTGTCCAGAAAGAGACAGAATTGGCTAGCCACACAAAGGGAACGAGACAAACATGAAGAAGGAAACTAAACCCACACAGAAGCTACCACCAACAGAGGAAAAACTAAAGGCCAGACCCAAAGGGCAAAACAGTTCTTTTGTGAAGAAGCAGAACGAAGAGTGAAAGCAAAACCGACCCACAGATCCGTATGAGGAAGAAACCGAGTGCACCCACCTTGCTGCTGAAGAAGGCAGCAACGTTCAGGAGATTTGGATGCCCAGCGGGCCTTAGGAGAAGAAGGCACGGGCCAAGCCAAGCACCCCGCCCTTCCCCTCGGATGAATGGGAAGAAAAGGTTCCAGCTTTCCGGTCCTGTACCGCGAGGAGAGCAAACCCCGCTCTCACGGACTGCTGGGGGGGCGAGAGGAGGCAAGAAAAGCCAAGTTTCACAAGTAAAGACGCAAAGAAAGGGTGCAAAGCACACTAAAAGACAACAATGCACGCAACACAGCAGGTGATGATACTCCCTTCCTTCACGGTTTTCCCTCGTCCCAAAGGACTCTGAAACCTGGCTTTCAAGTCAGAAGACTCAGAACCCAGAAACTGCAGAGAGATAGAGAGAGAGAGGAAGCTGAAGCTAAAGAACTGTTACTACAGAGTAACTGGGGTTTGGTGAGCGTAATGGCGGGGCATCTTCTCCCACGTCGGCCTGCCACTTACAGCTAACAGTAAATGAGGAGCTCTCAACAAGGGTAACAGTGGGAGCTGCAGGTGGGCCGGGGTGTCCCTGGGAGCAGGTAAACTTAAAACCCTTCTCCTCTCCTCTCTCTCTCTCCCCCCCCCCCCCCCCCCGCCCATAGGACTGTGCTTCGCGGCCCTCTACACCCTACTACTACGGCCGGGCAATGTTGAACCCCGCAGCACCAGCTGCAACCAACCCAGAACTCAGTCTCCGTGGGCGAGGATTGGGGGGAGTAAAAGAGACGACGCGACAGATAATACTATAAAAGAACTCAAGCATGGTGGGGATTGTGCGGGTGAAGAAGGAGATGATCGACTGATCGAGGGAGAGCAGAAAGGTGACGCCTTTAGCGCAGGCGCATTGGGTGGTGGAGGTGGGCTCGCAGGAGCCGGCAGTGGCAGCAGGGGGCAGCGAGGAAAACCCGGAGAAAAGGGTGCTCAGATGCTTTTACTCCTGTTGCCATCGGCGCACTAGCTAGGAGATGATAGATATATTATTTTCCTTCCCACCTTGAAACAGCGGATGCGATAATGCGATCACAAGAAAGCTCTTTTTTACCTGGATTTGATCGCACCATGAATAAAAAAGTGTCGGAATGCGCCGGAATGCATCCACTTCGGGATTTCAGAAAGGAAATATCGGAAACAAAAAGATTCTGGCAGCAAAGGATGCAGAAGGCAAGTAGCTACTATATAGCGAACCACAAAGCTGACAGCAACCCGAGCTAAGAAGGAAAGAAACCATTTGTGTTGCCGTCGCCAGGGGAAGAACATAACGAAAAAGCTAAAGGAACAAGAGCAAAGACGCCAAAGAACAAACAAATTCCTGTGTTTTTTTTTTTTTTTTTGAAGGATCGTGAGCTCAAGACGGAGATGGTGCGCGCATGGGGGGGACGGAAAAATGAGAGTTTTATGAGATGAAAAGATCAAAGCTTCGCGATAAGAAACGGAAGAAAACAGCGTAATCAGAGCGAAAACCTGAAGGGATCCACGGCCGGTGGGGTTAAGCGCAGAAAACACCATAGTTAACGAGCCGATGCACAGCTGGAACAGGCTAACATCGCCATACTTAAACCAAAACGGACAGATCATGTTGAACGGAAGAAGCTAAAAGACTTCTTCTCGGCTTACACTAGATATCTACTCTTTCCTGAACGAGACGATTCAGAGAAAAAAAAACTAAGCTTCGTAGATACAGCAACACACACACAGAGAGGAGAAGCACCTTAGAGGAGAGCCCAACCCGTGAGGAAGGGCATGGAGACTAGTGCAGCTGGCCCTCTTACTTTCCTGCCTTCCCACCGCTCGGCTGCTAACACAGAGGAGATGGCCGGGCGTAGTCTAGTCACGACGGCGGCAGCGGCGGAGCATTTGCAGTGGCAATAACGCTTCCCAACAACGCAACACACGACACCACCACCTCTTCCAAGACCCCCTTCACCTTCTACTCGAGAAGAAGAAGCACATCAGCAGGAATACCGTGGTTGCCACATTCCATGGCAACCCCCCTCCCCCAACCCCTCAACACTTTCCATTCATACCAATACTACTACTGGGCATCAGCTATAATGTAACTCCAACCCTACCCTCCCTCTCTCTCTCTCTCTCTCTCATACACACACACACACACACACAGCAATCTTGCCATCTCGCTCGGCCGTTCCTGGCAAAGGGTGGTCAGGCGCGCGCACACACTACCACCAGCGAAAGTTACATGAGAGAGTTGTGAGACAGAGGGTGAAGCTTCCGCGCCGTGGCACAATACGCCTCCAATGCAATTTTCCAAGAGCTCCTTGTGGTGCATTGCGCCACGGCGCATTTCTCTGTGTCATACACATATGGCCAAACACGGACGGTTACGTTAACACAAACGGCCGGGACCACGCGGGCCGACGACAAACCATGCTCAAACAAGTGCCACCCGCATGCCCTATATTTCCGATGCTGCCACTGACGGTTTCAAGGACCGGACGGCGTCCCCTGCCGGTGCGGGGGGAACTCGGGGCTACGTGGTGCCCAAGGCCGTTGAGTGTTCCATGATGACCAACAGGGGGGGGGGTCCACCCATCAGGCGGATGGAAGTACCCCACCGGTAACATCCAAAGGATGTTGAAAAGGAAAGTTGACGAGCTTTTGGATCGAGGTGGGCGGGGGACCCACCAGTGGACCATGCACCAGGAGTGTCCAAAGGCTTTGGAGATGGCATGACCGTAAATTATTGCAAGGATGGGGGCAGTGTAGGATGTCGCGCTGCACCCGCCGCTCTCTGCCGGGATTCGCGAGGCAGGGGCGCACGGCGGCACGCTCCCGTCGCTTTCTCGTGCGTCTCTCTCTCTCTCTCTGTGGAAAGAGCTTTAGTTAATAATTAATTATTGTTATCATAAGTAAGCACTTATGTTCAATAACTCTATCTCGTACCTTCTAATAATTGCCCTTGACGCCTTAAAACCTCGGATCAGACGCTTCTTCTACGTAATCATCATAGTGAAGTGGTTGCACCCGTGACGACCGTCGGATCAAACGGTACGAATATTGTGATCTTTGAATCATTATGAATGGACGGTCCGGGAGGCATCACCGCGATCTTTTTGACTCGTGGAGAGCCATCCAATCAGTGGGCCCATCTTTCTCCTGGGCTCGCGAGGGAGAAAATGGTGTACGGACGCCGAGCCGCTGTGGCTGGAGACGTACGGTTAGTGGCTCCAGACACGTGAGACGGCGTCCGCTGATGTGTTGTTCTCGGGAAGGAACAAATCGTGGGCGTCCGTCCATCAAGTTGTTTCTATCCGACACGTGGTAGATCAGAACAGATGAACGATCAGACGGTGGTCCTAAGGAGGTTTCCATACTTGGGTGTTTGGTGACAGGGCTTTGGCATAAGGTCCTCAGGAATCTCCGGGATTTTCGAATATGGGGTTGGAGGGAGGCATATACTGATACGGCAAATCTTTGCATATCGTAGACGCAGTGGTGGTTGGGTTAGTGGTTCGTGGGGTACGTCACCTTCACTTACGAGGGAAAGAGGGGTGGCAGCTGAAGGTAAACACCGATGGTAGAGGAGTGGTTCCTCTTAATAAAGATTTGGACAGAACTCAGTAGTACAGAAAGAGAGGGAGAGAGTTTTTTATAAAAATCTTTCCTCAAAAATTAAAAAAGTACTATATGAAATAGTTTTTTAAAACCTTCTCCTCTTTTTACTGACCGAGTTTAGTCTAAATTTACATACAGAAGATCTCTATTCATGCCACGTGCACGACCACTTTTCTTTTGACGGTAAAAGGAGGTGTCTTTTGAATTCAAAATTTGGATCCTTGTGTGGGCCCTGCGATCCCAGAAGTGCTTAAGATATTATAATTGTAATTGTTGTCCAATTATATAACGATCTTTTATAGGATAATGTAACGATCATACGTCACCGAATTTTATAAATGGTGCATGATTCATGGACAAATTAAGTTTGGCTGCACCCTCTATGTACAGAGGAGTCCACGGACTATGCTTTAATCTTAAGATCGGATGACCATTGTAATTATAATGCTTTGATAAATTACAGCTAGTAGTGTTCTTTTGTAACATACTAAGAGCCCATTTACTTATGACTTTAAGGCTTATCACTGATTTTTTTATTTTTTTTTTCCAAAAGTTGTGTTGAGAAGTGGGCTAGTCGTCTCGACAGCCAACATTGGATATGTAAGACATCTTCTTTTATGGTCTAAGGGAGGTTTTGCATAACATGACAATAACGCAAAGGAAAGCGATAAAGTAACACCATTTCTTAACATCACTTTTTAACACGCCTAAGTGACAAACACATATTGAAAGGTAAGATTATTAAAAGTGTGAAATCATAACACGATTGTCATCTAAGTATATTAAAAAGTGATGTTAAGAAACAATATTAGTATACCATTTTCCTAACTCAGATGCTGGATGGCGTTTGTTTTCCACAGTCCTTTACGCATCTCATAAGGAAGATGGACATTTCGGACATTTTAGGCAGCGTCAGGGATAGGTGATTCTCTCAATATCCTCCCTTGTATGGGAAGTAGCGGTCAGTGACACATAATAATTATTAGAATCGGCCATACTTGGAATCGCACGTGCCAACTGGTCATTTGTTTATAGTTTTCGCCCCACCTTCACTGGAGTCCCAAAAATTTAAGATTTAGGATAAACAAACACTGCCTTAATGCTAAGGAGAGTATCACACTATATAATAGTATATTTGATTTTGAGAAAGATTTCTTGTTACATAGCTGGTGCACCAAATCTTTCTCTTTGATTTTTAGTATTAGTTTTGATATAATATAACTTTGATATACTCACTTTTAAAAGTTTACAATATCAATATTGAAATTAGATTAATACCTAATGCAATGCCCCTTGTATGTATGTTGCATTCTAGGACATTGTAGCTAATATAAATTATTTAAAATTTAAATTTTTTGAGGTCGAATCTCACATGCCTCACATGTTCGTATAGGCCCATCTTCGACCAAACAATTCAAAAAACTCTAAAAAATTAAAATCTATTATTGGACTCAATCTGTATCTTTTTACTTTTCATTGAGGCTCGACTTTTTTTTTTTTTGTCTAGAATTTTTGGATCATCCAATTAGAGATTGACACGTACAAGCAAGTGGGGCATGTAGGGCCCGACTTTAAAAATTTCAAAAAATAAAAACAATTGCTGCAATGACCTATAGTACAACACCGGGGACATTGCAGTAAGTGTTACTCTTTGATAGGTAGAATTCTTTATTCTGAGAATAAATATAATAACTCATTCGATCTAAGGAAACATAACTACTTATTCCCTTATTCTGGTATGAATTAAAAAGTGTTTCAAACCAAAATGTCTCTTATTCCGACATAAGTAATATCAAAGTAACTTATCCCGAATAAGCCATAGAGGAAGATGACAAAAGGAAAAAGAGAGACTTAGAAGTGGAAAAAGAAGAAAATAGATCTTTAGACTCTCAAATACTATGTTTTAAACTTTTTGACAAAGGTTAAGACGTATTATATTTGTTAAGATGATACCTTTCCAACACTTAAATACCGAAATAAATAAAATTTAATCAAGCACCCATTATTAATAAAATATCAAAATTGATATTAATAAGTTATCTAATATAGCAACTAAACACCCAATAAGGAATAGATTATCTAATGTTCTCAATTAATCTTTAGAGTTTTGACTAGTAAAAGAATATCATGTTTATTGATGGTAGCTTAATATTTGATGATATAAAAGATTTTTGTTTTGTCAGTCAAAGGTCAGAGTTAGCTATGAGTGAATTTAGGCATTGAACAATTTTCTCGTTATAATGGGTCTATAATGTGAGCAGGATTGTTGACGGATAGGGGCTTTTGCTAAAATAATCTCTATCTAGACCCAATTCGAGGTTCTTATTTTTAAGTTTGAGCTCACTAATGCTTGAATTTTTTTTGTAATGGACAAGTGTGTAATTCAGCATCACAAGGCCTTTTTTCTGTGAGGAAGATTGTAGGGATTAAATTCCACCTCTTGAACCATACCAGAGGAGAAACTTTCCCTGATAAGTTTATGGAGGCTTATGCTTCAACAACAAAAAAAAAGGTACTCTTTTAAGTTTAAGGACATCAAAGAGAAGTACTTGTTTCAATACTCCAAGGTGTCATAGCAACAACTGATGTTTCTTCGGCAGATCCGACAGTTCATAACCTTTAAGATTTAAGATCTGTTGGACCTCCTATGAGATAGCATAACGGCTACACACTATCTAATCTATTGATCGGATGACAATTGCAATTGCAATGTCCGAAGACACTGCAGCAAATATATCACTAGGATTAAGACTTGTTGCAATGTAGGCGTTGTAACAGCATACTACAATCTGATGGCTTGGATTGCCTGAAATGCATCATCTCTTTTTTTATTATTATTTTCAGATCAAAGATCGGACAGTACTACGTCGAGTTGGATGGTCTCCTATCTCAATAACTTTTATAAAAAAAGAAAAAGAAAATTGGACGACCATATTGTGATTAGATGGCAGCGTCTCGGATATTACAATCCACGAGAATTTGCAATACTAGAGACTAGGGACGAAAAGGGAAAAGGATATCCCAACATATTCATCCTTATCTATAACTTACGGAGCATATGAGGATGTAAATTTAAAGATAAAGATATTGTCATTATCCTTTTTATTTTGGATAAAAGGAATTTTTTTTTTCATATCCTGTAATTCGATTATCTATTCTTTTATATTTTATATTATAATATAAAATATTATGAAAACATATTTTACATTCTGTATTATAATATTATATATATATATATATTTATATAATCTTTAAAAAAATTGACAAATGTGGAAGTTAAGTATGGCACCTTAATATATGGGGTTGCAACTTTGGATAGGTCAAACTAAACCCGAGTGAGCCAATCCAATGGTTGGATTGAATTGAACTCGATCAAGTTGGGACTACGTTGCGTTAGGATTGGAAGTGTCTTTCAACCCGGTCTTGGATGGATTTGAGGTTGAAGGTCGATCAACCTGACCTAACCTGAATCTGACATTAATATATAAATGATAACTTAGATCATTAGAACATGTTTCATTTAATTTTATATCATGGAACAAAAACTTAGTTTATAATATGAATAAAGATGTTCTCAAATAGTAACCATGTAATTATGTTTGTATTTTCTTCTTTTCTTACTTTGTTAAGGTAGATAGATAAATTTATTCATATCTTTGTACATCAAATTTTTATAGTAAGAAATGAAAGTTAAAAATATGGACTATTAAGAATGTAACCCGACTTAACCTGACCCAATTCGATGAAGATTGGTTACATAAGCTGGGTTGGTTAGGGCATTATTGTATAAGTTGAGTTAAGGTTGAGCAGGTGGATTAGGGTTAAGGGATCTCTTACATAGATTAGGATAGGGTTGACCACAACCTAACTTAATGTGACTTGAGTTGCAGCCCTATTAATATCTACTCATATATGGTATAGTATTTACTTTCTACATTTTTTTTTACATGTAATTAGTAAACTTGTTAATTTACTTTCTTCATAGGTATATAATTATGACTTCATTATACTATATATTCATTCACACGATAAATTTGAAGTTAGAACTAATATAATCACATCTTATACATACGATGAAAAAATTCTTATTTCAAGTTTTTCTGTGCAAATGTGTAGACTTATGTCTTGTCCAATAAATTTAACCTTTATGTATCTATCTTTGTTAACTTTTAAAGATAAAAATAAAGATATAAGTATATAAAGATAATATTTTTTATTTTAAAGATAAGAGTAAGAATATAACTAATATTCTCACTGTTAAGTAATCTTTTTCATCCCTGCCTGAAGCATTGCGGCAAGTCTTTCTTTATCTCTTGTTTAAAACGGCAGCTATGAAGACGCCCCGGGATACTCATGGGGCCAATCATACTTGACGAGGGGACACCTTTGATCAACGAGCAGTGGGCACTAAGTCTAGCATAATAGCACCCAACTATACAAGGACATTGGGCACTCCCAGATGCCTATGGGTTGTAACATACAATTTTCACACTAACAGTGGAAACTACCAAAGGGGGGAGCCACCAGTAATGGTAGATGCAGAAGTTTTTTCAGTGAAGTCACTCAGACAGTGGGATCACTTATTGAGTTAGAATTATTGGATCAATAAGGTCATTCTAATAGGTCGGAATCAATGATCAATCACTCTAATAAGTCAAAATTAAAAGATCTTAATAAATTTTTCAAAATCTAATAAGGTCATTGAACCCCAATAGACATATGTTAGATCCGTCATTGACCGCACTCCTAATATTGGGAGAACAATGGAAAAGGCTTGTGAGGGCCATGCCTGGTCAAGACTTTAAGTCAACCTCAAACTTGTTCAGCTTTTTTTATCCCTTTTTTATCTCCTTGTGGATTGAAAGAGAGCTGGTGGGGCGACTCAAAAAATCAGCTCAAGTCCAAATGCCCATTGAACGAGTCAAACCCACAACCAGCTTAGAGTTCAAGATTCTTTTGTTGCCTTCCATTTTAGGAACAAGATTCTCAACACCGCCCCCGACTAAGTATGGATCCATATATGTAAGATTAGTAGTGTGCTACTAATAATTTTATGGATGCAACCTACATTGTCACATAGTCAGGGGTACTTCATTTCATCGTAAAACTCCGTAATTCACCGGCTTTAAAATCATTGGTTTCAAAATCAGTGCGTTTAGAATGACATACACCATGCATGGATGAGAAAAGTTTATGCACCAAATGCACCATAAGTAAAGTTAAAATTGTTGGAGTGATTATATAATAGTTTTACATTAATTAATTTCAGTTGTGATCAGTACTTATGATCCTGGGTCCTTCAAACTTAACACCCGAGTTTTGTGGTTTGTAAGATAGTATCAGAGCAGGGGCCTAGTCCAACTTTATCTTCTCAAAGTTTATCTTCTAATCTGCACCGCCTCCTCTCATCTAATTTTCATGTCCTATCTTGGCAGTGAGAGAGAGTGATGGAGTGACCATATAATAGTTCTACATCGGTTAATTTCAGTTGTGACCAGTGCTTATGGTCTTGAACCCTTCAAATTCAACACCCGGATTTGGTGGTTTGTAAGAAAAATGATATTATCACGGTGCCTGTGGAATGTTGATGGCTAAAAGGGAGGGCACTCTCTAGTGAACTAGGCATCAACTGAGTTGTCCCGAAGTTTGTAAGGCTTGATTTGTCATGGGTAGACCGGGTAGAACAGGTTGAAATGGTTTCTTAATTACAACGTTGGTGGCCAGAAAACGTATATTTAGAATGATATTAACAAAAAATAAAATGTGAAATTCAGATATTCTTTCACATCTTCTTCTAGACTTATCTGGTAGGAAACCTGTATTTAGAATGACACTAACAAAAAAATGTGAAGTGCTTGAAATGAGATTTGAAATTTTTATTTGTGCAGTTACGTTAAAGACTGGAAGAAGGTGATTAGTCGGATGCAATCAAGACATTGTTTGGTCAACAAGGTCATCCGAAGACAGAGGTAGGACGCTAACGGTGTCGACAAAGCTGATGACTCAGCGGCACCTGTTTTCTCCTTTTTAAAGAGATCATGGATTTAATTTTTACCTTTCTTCTTTTTACTGTACAAGATTAATAAGCAGTGGCGGACGCAAAAATCATCTAGTAGGGTGATTCGGATATTAAGTCATAAGTATGGTTGGGTCACTAGAATCTTAGGCTAGGTCATACGGAGGCTTGAGTTGGATCAGTGGAGTCCTAGGTTGAGTCAATAGGATCCGAGATTAGACTGCATTAAATTAGGTCAATAGATTTGCAAAATTCAGTGAAATTTCAAGACTCCACTGAATTAATACTAGATCCGCCACCGGTAACAAGAGTAGACAATTTAACACACGGTTCATTAGAGAGACTTTGTCCAAGTATCCTCTGCAGATGGCAAAGCTCATGGGAAGAATATTTCTTCATATGATAGACTCTTGAGACCAAAATTGTTTTCTACGTAGCCAGTATAATTAGGGTAGATACGATAAGATCTCCCACTTAGAAGAAATAGATTGGCATTCTTCAAATTCGGACTCTCCCCATTAAAGAACTTGCAAATACTTTATCCGTTGAATCCACTTGACCAAGAAAAGGAAAAAAGATAACTAAGAAAGGGAAAAAAGATAGGATAAGGAAGTGATAGTGCACCACCAGTAGGAATGGGGTCTTGTCCATAGGGCTGCAACTCAAACTGACACCACATAGGTTCAGGTGAAATACTATAAACAGGTCAAATTTGATGCAGATCCAAGGTGGATATGTGACCTTATCTACTATGCTACTAGGTTATAAATTTACATTCATTTTTTGTCCACTATTCATATTTGAATTAAAAGGACTGACCATCAATAGAATAATAAATTAAAAATTGGTCGAATAATCAGATTATGAGTTACCATTTGCATTCCTACCAACCTATCAACTTTTTTTTTTTTTTTGAAGGGGCTCAGAGGCCGATTATGTACAGATATTTACAAGCGACTGGGGTTCTAATCGGGAATCCGAGATAATCTTTCAAAGTTGGAGATAATTCCGGCTCGGTCGATGGATCCGTCTAATTAGGCGACAGTTCCAAGTCCGTCTGATTTCTGGGAAAGTAATCTCACAGACCAGGGAATAAATATCCCAACAACACCTAAGGGGCTGCATGACTGGAGATTTTTAGGCCCAACCAGAATCGAACCTGAGACCTCCCTTTTGCAAGGGAGGTGGGTGAACCAACTGCCCTAGGTAGCTGGTTCACCAACCTATCAACTTACTACCCATTTCACTTCGATAGGGGAATCCCTACAAGCCACTCATCTTTTCTAGTGGGCAGATATGCGATGCTGCAATTCTCCACCCAAATGATCTTGCATCTATGTGGTTATATTTTAATGCGCAGTCTTGAATTCTCACATGTCATGCATTGACACTGGGATGAATGCTTTGATAGTGACCCTTGTTATCAAAGAATGTAAGAGACCTTTTAAGACCATGCAATATGTACATTTCGCTTATGATGACAACCTTTTCTGTGGTATATTATAATTGAGATTTTTGGGCCTGCAACCATTGTGGGAATGAAAAGGAAGGCTCACCTATGGAGGAAACATATACCTAGAGATGCAAATGGCAACTAGGTTCGGCCCAAAAACTTGGGCATAGTGAGAAGAAACTGTGCTACTCAAGAATATTCTTGTATCGTAAACTTCGAAAAGCCTCACCTACCTTCTTTCTACAAAGAAGGCCAATCACGTCTAACTAAAGTAAATGAAATATTCTCTTTCCCGCCTATAGCTTTCGATCACCTGTCCACTATTGACTTGAGTGTCGGAGGGGCCTCCCTAATAACATCTTCCGAGGCCCAGCTGATGAAGGTGCTCAGCGTGCAGATCTTCTAGACCCTATCCGATTCTGCTTAGGCCTTCCTTTGGACCGGACATGCCTCCTCTGATCCAACCCCATGAGCGCCTCAGCAGCATCACTATCTATACCATTATTGTTTAGGATAAGAATTTGACATAGATGTCCCACTCATTTCTCATTATTTCAACTAGAGTAATGCTTGTTACGACACTGAGGGCAGTGTAGTAAAATTGAGTCATCTTGCAATACAAGATGGCATTGTGGATCACATGGGCACACAACTTTTTCTACATGTGGGTCACACAAGCATTAAATACGAGTGAAGAATTTTGGACATGACAAATGTATGTACGGATGACAAACTTTACGTAGGCATGACAAATACTATTGTCATGTCTATGTTTTTTATTTGTTATGTGTACGAAGCATTTGTCATGCCTGAAAAATATTTGTCACACTTACAAATCTGTACACACGTATAAAGATGACAAATATATTTTAGACATGACAAATAGTATTTGTCATGCTTACAAAATATTTGTCACGTCTGTAAACTATTTGTCACGCCTAAAAATGTGTACATAAATGCTTAGAAATGACATATATTTCTTAGGCATGACAAATACTTCGTAAGCATGCCAAAGACTATTTATCATTTCTATGAAGCATTTGTCAGAAGTACATATATTTGTCATGCGTAGAATCTTTTATCCACATTTAATATTTGTGTGGTTCATCCGTGAAAAAACTACTCAACCCATGTGACCCTACTCAAGTGGATCAATCTCATCTTGCATTGCAAAATGACTCAACTTACTGTACCATCCTGGATGCATCAAGTATTACTCTTTCAACCAATTCCGTTTCCCCTCCTTTCTCTCCTTGTATGTACAGCCCACTAACCTCCCCTACATTTGTCATCCTTAATCTTTCCCTTTCTAATGATAGATTTGCAGTACTGCACTGCCAAGTCTCCCCTGTCTCCATGTTATATCTATGATGTCCACCTATCCTACCAGCCGGCATTCACTAACATTGGAGAGCCTACAGTACTCCTCTGTGGAAATTAATCAGTTGCTGATCCCATTCTGCACTGGTGGCAGTTTGGACAGCCTCCATTCCTAGGATTCAAAAAAGCTTACCTTTTGCAGCAATAATCCATTTCACAATTGTTTGATGGGTGCCCTTGATGGTCAGACATTTTCTCCTCAAGTTCTTGGATGAATAACACTTTGAAGCTTCTCCTTTAGGAAGATATGCATGTCAAAAGATATTTATGTTGAAGTTAGTGGGTCATTTACTAGAGAGAATTATTGTTTAATAATTTTTCATTTTGTTATTTAATTAATATGAGAACATTCTAATATATTCTCTCACATCCAAGTTGACTTAATTTTTGTCACGTGAACAATAATAAATATAAGATATACGGTCTAGAAATATAACTTTAGACTTTAGTACTATGTTAAAGTTATCAGGCAGTCCCACTTAAAGCTTTAAGGCAAAAAGTTGAGAGAGCATCTCTATTTTAAATAGGAAAATGGTACAGTGACACAGTTTCCTAATACAACTATTTGATTCAATCTACGTGACACACACACACACGTTAGAAAGTGCAACTGTCAAAGGTGTGTGACACTAATATTTCTCTCTAATGTGTGCACGCCACTTACGAGTATCAAAAATTGTGTTAAGAAACAGTGTCACAATACCATTTTTCTTTTAAATAAATAAATAAATAAATAAATATATATATATATATATATATATATATATATTAATTTTGTGATCTAATGTAAAACTATTGCAATAATACTTGTCATTATGATGGCATTATAAACACCACAACATCAATGACACGGAGATCTAGGGGATGTCCTTCTAAGTAACTTTTATTATGCTTCATGATTTTATGATAGATATAATTAATGTCTCCCTTCCCCAGACAACATTTTCACTCCAAATAAGAATGCAACCTAGAAAAGTTATGAGAAAAATATAAAATAGAAAAGGGCAGGATGGCTACTTAAGTGTACATTAGTAAAAGGGGATAAAGTCTGTTATTATTTATTTTTTAGAAAATTGTGCTTGCTTCACTAAAAGATTTAGATGGAAAGAATGCCAGGCAGTACTGTTCTTTGATAATTTTACGTTCAAATTCTTGATTATGATAACTTGCAGGGCAAGCTACGGCATAAAAGAAGGGAAAAAGAGAGAAAAGCACAATTTAAACCCAATAAACAGACATTTGTGTCGAACATTGGCATCCGTTGATTATTATTTCTAATTATGGTCATTTAGCATATCCATCAAAATATTTGCTGAAAATCACCTTAGTTTTTGTACAAAAAAGACAAATATTTGTAAAAACTTATAGAAGTATTCTAGTGTATAAATATTCTCGAAATTTATTTTCCCAAAGTGAAAGTTCTTTGAAGCTTACGACAAGAAGTAGGGGTGTGCACGGTTTGATTTTGAAGAAAATTTCTTTAAACTGAATCGAACCGAATTGTCACTAAAAACTGAACCGCAGCGAACCAAAATATTTCGGTTTGGTTCGGTTCAAACTAAAATTCTTTATTTTGTTCATATTAAATGTACATATATGTATTTAATATTAAAATTAAATTTTAAAAATACATATTTATACATAAATATGTATTTCATACTAAAATATTAATATATATTTTTTTAAAATCGATTTATTTAATTTTTCGGTTCTGTTTTGTGAAATCGAACCGAATCACTTGGTTCGGTTCTGTTCAATTTTTGGTTTGAACTAAATTATGCACAGCCCTAACAAGAAGGTATAAATTTCCACCAAACACCACAAACAAAAGATATTAAAGTTTTAAGCTTTTGCTGATCATTATGAAGAAAATATCTGTAACATTCTTATAAATATACCCTTCCTAAAATTTTAGTGAAGATATTAAAGTTTTAGGCTTTGCTGATCATCATGAAGAAATTTTTTGAAACATTTTATAAAATATACCCTCCTAAAATTTTAGTTACAAGATACCCTCCTTATGTGACCCTTAAGGTTAACATCTATTGTATAAGAATATATTTGAGAGGTTTCTTCTTTTACTAATATTTGCGAGGGAGTAAATCTGACATTTTTGTCCTCTTTTGCTTTCTTGCTTGTCGAGGGTCATGTCTTTATCTTTCTCTTTTGTGGCCATTACTAAAGCTTAATCCTTTTGGTCAAGACGCTAACCAACCTTGGTTAACAAAAAGGTTACCGAAAGTTGCACCGAGCCTGTACATGCATGCCTATATTGACATGCAAAAGAGTGCATTATTAATGGTTTTTTTACATGTATACTTTTTAAATACACTGTATTTGCATGCATACTCATAACTGTCACGTATTAGCATCAATACTCTTAAAATCTTTAGAAAGTTGTACTTATACATTATGTATCCCTGACACCTCCAATGATATCATGACTTACGCAATGTTTTGACCTATTTCGTTGCAATTCACTTAAATTTGACGAGAGGGTATCAATACAATATTTGAAGATTTCAGATGTTTTGATAATAATATGTGAGAGTTAGAAGTATATATGTAAATAATAACCGAATACTCGATGATTAATTTGCACTTAAGTAAATGAATAATAATAATAATTAAAAAAGGCATTCTCTCTAACATGATAATATAGCAAGTAAGGTCACGGATCCGATAAAGATCCGCACTTGATTCTGTCCCGTTTGCATATCTAGATGGGTTGTCCATGGAGGGGACGAGGGGGCATGTAGTTTGTTACTCTAATATTCCAATTCTAGTTATGTTGAGTAGCATTTAGAATACGAAGAAAAAATTAATATTGAGGCAGCGGCGGATTCAGTATTTTGCCAAATTCATTGGTCTAATTTAAAATAGTCTAATTTACGTTTTCATTAACTTAGTTCAGAACTTTATCGGTCCAACTCATAATCTCATATGACCTAACCTAAGACTTTATGTCCGAATGACTCTATTAGACAAAATTTTTATGTCCATCACTACATTGACATAAATTATTTGACTCATTCCTCTTTCTAAATAAAAGTCATTTGACTATTATAACTTTTTTAGTCTAGTCTTTTCACTCCCCAAATATTTTGATGAAGCCGAGCATCTCGTTATGTCACGAACTCACCGACATTTTAGCTGCTGGAATATAAATCTTAAAGCTACTGCCTCCCACGCATCCTTACTGCGTGAACATCGTCTCATGATCATCCTTTGACATTCTTCCGTCTTATTGTAATATCTTATGTATATTTACATTAATTGATTTTTTACTTATCTAGTACATCGTAAGATGCTTTAAAATGATGTTTTCCTTATGTTAGGAGTGCTGTAAATTATTTTAATATATATTTTTGTATGTTTAGTGCATCTTAAATTACTGTATTTTAAAATTGTTTGACCTTTAAATTTCTTTCTTTAATTAATTTCAGTTTTTAATCTGAAATCACTGTAAACTAAAATTGATGATTTTAAAAACAAAAGAAATATTTTTATCAATTTAAAACAATGACTTAAAAACGGGAATATTACTGCATTTTAAGATCCAAGCCCTTACCAAGTTACCCATCCCAAGAAAGGGAGAGAAAGAGAAAAGAAAGGGGGGAAGAAATCAACAAAAATCTCATTCTCGTCTTTTAAAATCACGCTGAGAGATCAACTTAAACATGATTAAATTAATTAAGAAACCCGACAATTTTAAATAAAACCGGAAGATCACTACATTTTAGAAGAAACAAACGGACGGAACAAAATAACAGCTCATTAATAATTCTTAAATCTGCCATTTCCAAGCGTGTAACAAAACCCCCTTTTTTTCCCCTTCTAATCATGAGATTAAAAGTCAAAGCGGCATCGCCCCCCTCGGTCCGCTCCGCCTCGTGTCCGTTTCTGGCCGTCCCCATCGTCCGCATGACGTCAGCGAGATCCTCCAAAAGGTCCATCCAGACACCACCACGAGTGGACCCCCCCAACCCTCGGGCTCCTCTCTGGCCGCGCCGCACCGACCCGAAAGGGCAAACGGGTATAGACTCCGAAATCGGAATCCCGAAAAGTTAAAGGGTGGAGACGACGGGGCAAATAAAAAAAAGATGGGGGAAAAAGGGGAAAAAGAGAGGAGCAGCGGCGTTGCCAGAGTGGGATGAGGCCGTATGGGAAACTGACACGTGGCTCACCGGCGCCCGTCCTTTTGCGTCGGTGGGTCCCACCCATCTGTCTTCCACGTGGCAGCTCGTGGTGCTTTTTTTACCTTGGCCTTTATGCCGAGCTTACGGATCGGGCGTGCAGTCCACTCGAAGAAGCCACGTTTCAGAAACCGCGCCAACGGTGATGGGTGTAGTGCGCCACGGTGGGCCATCTGGCGCCCGACGGTGGATTGTGGGGACCACCAGATCGGATAGCATTTATTCGGATTTGGGAGCATCAAACGGGTATGCAAGTCAGAAGGAGCCATTAGGGCTGTAAACAGGAGGATAAGATTAATAAGAAAAGGACTTTTTTTCTCTATTTTTATATGAAAATAATAACAATAATAATATATATAAGTGTTTAAATGAAAATATACATTTTCCATATAGAGGTTGTTTGTTTCAACGTAAACCAGCATAATTTTAAAAAATATTTTATTGTATAGTATTTTCTTTGTCTTGTATGATGTAGAACACCGTAAAATAAAATTTTGTCTGGACTATGTATGTCCACTTGGTAGGTTCATTTTCTTGTTTTAAGTCTACTACAAACAAAAATAACAACCCTTAAGCATTCTCTTATTTCATTTTACAAACAATTAAATAAATGTTCTTTGATTTTAAAACTATAAAATGTCACTTACGCGGTTCATACGTTTTTGATAGAGAAGAATTATCTTGTTATGTTTCCTCATTTATTTTCAAAAATAAAAACAGATGAGAAATCGAAAAATTGGAATATCATTTAGAGTAAATGCAATGAATGTTTTGCCAATACGTTTCTAGACTTATAAAAAAACCCTCATGTGCAGTAAATGAGTAATACTTGCTGCAATGCTATGCAGTCTGTCTTTTTTAAGGGGGCCGGTTGGGGGTGTTTTTTTTTTTTGGTTTTCTTGTCGAATTTTTTAAATTTTTTTGAGATGACCGATCAAAATCCGAGGGTATATCCGGGTTGCTCGGGTCTGCCGCTACTCGAATCTATTTTTTTTTCAAAAAAAAAAATACTTTGCACGTAATCGAGGTTTGTGTCCTTTTTTTTTTTGAAAAAAAATATATATTCGGGTCGGAGCCGACGCGGACAATCCGGATGTACCTTCAAATTTTTGATCGGACATCCCAAAAGAATTTAAAAAACCCAACAAGAAAACAAAAAGAAAAAGAAAAACGCCCCCAACCGGCTTCTCCTTAAAAAGGACGAGCTGCACAGCAACTGTCCGATCGGACGGCTGCTGTGCATGGCATTGCAATCCACGCAATGCATTGCAGTAAGTATTACTCGCAGTAAATATATGTGGATACCCTCTTAAATGATCATACAATAAAATGCACAATAAATTATTCAATTAATTGATTATTACACAGAAGATTTTGGTTTCGACGGTAGTTATTAGCAAAATCCCCATGAGACCTCTTTTCTAGAAACTCTGGGGACCTAGAACTTCAACACCTTTGCTGCCTTCTGTAAGGATTTTAATCCTCTAAAAGTTCAACTTTGTCTATTTCACTTTTATTTTTTTTTAAAGTGTTGTGATAGTAGAAATATATGTTAGATAGGACTATATGCAAACTTGATATCTTGTACTCATATCTACTTCTAATTTAATAAAATAGGTTTTGTTGTTTGAAATTATTTTTGATAGTATGCTAGGATAAAAAACAAATGTTTTAATACCTGAATTAGAAATGTCAATCTAGTCGACTAACATTTTTTTTTAGTTTTTTGAATGACTAGATTAGTGGTGTAACGACCCGCCACCCTGTAATCGGAAACCCGATTACTAAATGGGTATCGGATCATTATCCACGAGTTCACATCCGGATCTCAAACGACACGTCTGGAAAAGTAAGTGTTAAACAAGACTAAATATAACAATCTCACGAATTTCAAGAAAAATACAAGTGCGCAGGAAGTAAATTAATAATGTCCGTGTACAGTCTAACAATAATTACATGGTCCAAAGAATTAAATATGTACAGGCAGAAGCAAGGTACAACAATATCGGGACATACTCCATAACCGAGATAGCTGTTGGCCCGCACACTAAGGAGAATATCACACGTCGACACTCGCCGAGAAGTCCACACCTGAAACCGCAGGGAATGAGCTATACCAAAATTAAGCTCAGTAAGGATCATCCGATCCCCGCCTCCCCCCCCCCCCCCCCCACACACACACAAGTGCAACAATACAAAATGAAGGCAATTTAATTAAAGCAATAAACACAGTTCCCAATTCCGATATGAGACATATGCATCCGTAATGCAACATGCACAGTTCTAAGCAATTCGAGTAACCCAATTCAACACCACAGTTCGTAACCAAAAATCCGACTAAACACACAAACCACACTATCGACCGCGTACAAACGACGTCTCACAACACCACCAACACCCACGTCTGTCCACTCCTACGATGTTCCGGACACCGTAAGATGAGGCAGTGAGTCAAATTAGGACTAACTGGGACTAGTGAACTACCACCACTCAATCACGTGTGCACACAAGCAGTTTAGACCACTATCCTATCGACCGAACTTCCCTCAACGTCAGGCCTAGGCACTTCACGAGGGCCCTGGGGACCGGCGAAACCCCCTCAAGCCGAAACCATAGGGACTACCCGTAACCCTAACCTCCCGGGTCACATCAGGCCAAAGGGCGAAGGGTACCACTCATAACCTCGATATCTCATATTACATCAGACCCAGTGGCGAAAGGGTAAACTTCAGCAGCACCAGACCCGGCTCCACAGTAAGAAACACGTCGGAAACTGCCACGACAAATTAGGAAAATATCGACCCACTGAGACTAAACAACAACCCCTCGGATAGCACACTAACTACTCCGGCATGTCTAACTCTAAGTAGTTCTGCTTCCCCAGCCATAAGTGAAATACTAACATGTACCCCTCCCACACCGGTACGGCAATAATGCTACATAGACACCGCGTCCCTTCCACACCGGCACAAGGTGTCAAACACAAACCACAATCATTCTAGTTCCACAATCGTATAAACACACGCATACATAATGCAATTCCGATCATACAGAAATCATCGACTTCGATGTACGATTTCAAGCATGCATTTAATCGAACTATCTAACAATATAAACACATGTTAATAGCAGGAATTAATGATGTTCTATCTTAAATCGCGTCGCCCATGGCCGACGTTATTCAAGACCCATAAACTGGTTCATAGGAAAAATGGCCTCTGAATATGGCCTAAAACACGTCGTCCTTGGAAGCCGCCATTTGAATAGTATCGCTGTCTTTGAACGTCATTCAAAACAGAACTCTTTCTCATAAAAACCGCTTCCGGGATAAATCTGGCCTAAATGGCGTCGTCCTAGTACGTCACCATTTCAAATGGCGTCGCTCTAACCAGACGTCATTTAGAACCCAATATATGATTCTTTTATAACCTCTCTCCTAAAATTACCCTAAAAATACCCAAAATAGAAAATGACGGGGAGAATCTAATTCACCACTTGAAACACACTAATTCCCATTTCATAGAAATGACTATTTTCATTAAAAAACTCATTAAACATACTCATTCTACCCAAATCTCAACACACGTCACATACTTCAAGCGGGAAAATATGGATAAACAACCAAATCACTTATAAGGATAGTCCCCCTACCGGTCACTTGAACTCATCTTAACTCCGTGCCGCCGAACCGTTGTACCGCAAACTTCCGCCGGTACCGCTGTGGACCCCGTCATTCCGTCGAGACTTCGGCCGCCGCCCGAAGAATGAAATGCCGCGGAGGAGGTGGTGGTGGTAGTGGTGAGAGGTGTTGGAGTGGTGAAAGAGGAAGAAGGAAAAGGAAAAAGGAAAAGGGGAAACGGAGAGGATCGAAAAGAGGGAAGAGAGAGAGTGAGAAGGAGAGAATGAGAGAAAGGAGAGAAGGTTCGAGATGTTAAACCGAAACCGATGAAATCGCGTCGTCCTAGGCAAACGTCATTCACGTGACACGTCAAGAGCGTACTCTGACAGAATATCTGAATCGCGTCGTCCATTCAAGACGCCGTTTAGATGACATGACCGGAGCCATACACACGTGTCCCAACGCTTGTCCACGCGGCACAATCAGCAAGCTACCTAAATGGCGTTCGTACAGACCGATGCCATTCGAAAGGCGCCGTTTAGAAGATATGTCCCTGACCCACCGGGACTTAAACCAAAGAATTCGACTCCGAAACTGACCCAATAATTGTATCCGAAATCTCAATCCTTACATGTGATAACGGAGAAGAAGATTGCTAATCAAGGTCCTGAGTTCGAAACTCGGCATACTGTCGGATTAAGCGCGGGAAAGGAAAAGACACCCGCGAGAACACCCTCATAAGATTCGAACCCGGATCTCCCTGTTGAAGGCGGGGAACGTGTCTGTTGCACAGCAGGCGTCGGACCATTCAACTAACTTTTTATTAAAACATAAAATGCAGAAGATGATGCAAATTGTTGTTATATCTCTCTCTATATATATAGATAGATAGATAGATAGATAGATATCTTTATTGTAGAATACATCAAAACTATTGAATGTGAATCCAATGGTTGAAAAAAGTTTAAAAGAAAAAAGAAAGATAGGGGTATGCAGGGTGGAGAAATTGCGTGGAGGCCCCTGCGCGGGCTCACGTGCCAATCCTTGGTGAGATGAGTGTTTTCTTTTTGTTTTTATTTGAAATTGGTCCTCTACCAAGCTTTATTCTCATGTGAATTTTTAAGCATTTAAAGGTATCGTAATACCTTAAAAATCAGGATTTGTCGTTGACAAACATAAGTAAGGGAACAAACTGTATTAACTCTCTCGTATATGTGTGCATATGTATGTATATATATAGAGAGAGAGATATTTATTGCCACCAGTGGCATAATAAACATCTTATCACCTACTACATAAACATATATCTAAGTTTTAATTTTTAATCTAAATCATTAGAACTTCTTTTTCTAGAATGTGAATGTTATAAAGATAAAAATCATTCAATTTTAACAGCTAGAAATCATAGATTAGATATTAGTACTTATGACATGGTCCAAAAAGAGCATAATACAAGTTAAAGGAGCATAATACAAGTATTAAATTCTTGAGTTCAAGTATCAGTCTCTGTAAATTGCAAGGTCTAAAAGTCCGAATGACTTATAGATAATACTTTTTGGATGGTCATCGTTCATAAAAAGTGTTGAATTGTTGGTAAAGTAGATTGTTTAACTATAAGGGCTCACTATAAGGTCTAAACTCCCAATCAATTTGTGGATAACATTTTTTAGGTGACCATTCTTAAGAAAATGACGTTGAAGTAGGCTATTTAATTATGGTGCCCCGCCCAAATCACAACCAAATCAAACTAAATCGAATTGCTTCAGTTTGGCTTGGTTAGATTTGAAACATTTGCAGTTTAGTTTAGTTCAGCTCTACATTTCAGTTTGGTTTGATTTCTAGAATTTTACCTTCAAATCAAAAAATTAAATTAAACTGTGAACACCTCTATATCACTATAAAAAATAGAATGCTAGAAATATATAAATCCATTAGTCATTTCCTTCCCACAGCTGTTGTGAATGAATTCAAAGTCAACAAATGTGATACCTGGTTATTATGAAAAATAAAATTAAACACAAATGACCTTTGTCAGAACTGAAACCGGGCTTTTGTTTCACCTCCAATCTAAGGTACCGCCTTAATGGGAAAGCTTCAACTTATCTATAAATGAAATAATTCGGTCCAAAAAGGTACTTCTAACTTTAATTACCTCCTCCAACCATTTAATGCAAAAACTCCTGCACCCTGCATTTA
The DNA here is from genome assembly GCA_030544215.1 of Zantedeschia hybrid cultivar. Taxonomy (NCBI): domain Eukaryota; kingdom Viridiplantae; phylum Streptophyta; class Magnoliopsida; order Alismatales; family Araceae; genus Zantedeschia; species Zantedeschia hybrid cultivar. The sequence goes on from JARZZO010000011.1 coordinate 26,627,743, forward strand.
TTGACGTGCGTTTAATGATGGACAAGCGGTGAATGCAGAAGGAACGATTTCAAATTTTTTTTTTCTTTCAGTATCAGTTGTTTGCAGAATAGCTTAAACCAGAATAAGGAGGAAGGGATTTCTTAACTCATAATAAGAGGTATTTTAGTTTGGTAAGTAGTTGGTATTCCACCCAGAATAAGTAGAATTGCACTGCGCTATTCCAAGTGATTTGGTAAGAATAAGTAGAATAAAGAGTTCAAAATATTATATTGATTAATATATATTCATAAATATTAATTAATATTGATAATATTAATAAATATTATTGTGATTAATACATACTAAACAATATTAATATAGATTATTATGATTAATAAATATTAACTATTATTATTTTGATTAATAAATACTAGCAAACATTAATCATAGTTAATTATTAATATAAATTTTATTATGCTCCATTTAAATAGTATTAAATATTAAAAATGTTAAGTAATAAATGTTAATTATTATTAACAATGTTAATAAATATTATTAATCACCATTAATTCATATTAATAATAAATATTAATTCATAAATATTAATATTAATAAATATTAGTATGATTACTAAATATTATTTAATATTGTTTGATTAACTAATATTAATTAACATTAATCATAGTTAATTATTAAGATAAATTTATTATGCTCCATTTATTGATAAGAAATTTGAATAACAATTAACGTTAATCATAGTTTATTATTAATTTAAATAGTAATATACTAATTACTAAATATTATTTAATATTTAAATATCAATAAATGTTAAGTAATAGATGTTAACTATTATTAATAATATTAATAAAATATTATATTGATTAATATATATTCATAAATATTAATTAATATTAATAAATGTTAATTAATATTGATAATATTAATAAATATTATTGTGATTAATACATACTAAACAATATCAATATAGATTATTATGATTAATAAATATTAACTATTATTATTTTGATTAATAAATACTAGCAAACATTAATCATAGTTAATTATTAATATAAATTTTATTATGCTCCATTTAAATAGTATTAAATATTAAAAATGTTAAGTAATAAATGTTAATTATTATTAATAATGTTAATAAATATTATTAATCACCATTAATTCATATTAATAATAAATATTAATTCATAAATATTAATATTAATAAATATTAGTATGATTACTAAATATTATTTAATATTGTTTTGATTAACTAATATTAATTAACATTAATCATAGTTAATTATTAAGATAAATTTATTATGCTCCATTTATTGATAAGAAATTTGAATAACAATTAACGTTAATCATAGTTTATTATTAATTTAAATAGTAATATACTAATTACTAAATATTATTTAATATTATTTTGATTAATTAATATTAATTAACATTAATCATATTTAATTATTAAGATAAAATTTTTATGCTCCATTTATTGATAAGAAATTCGAATAACAATTAACGTTAATCATAGTTTATTAAGAACGTGTAATTCTGCCCCTATTCCACTTAAACCGGGTATAAAGTATTCCACCCTGGGTTAAGCAATGCCCTCCGCCAAACTGGGTTAAAGGGTTTAAGTGGAATAAGAGACCCTATTCCGGGCCTATTCCGCAAACAAAGCAAGGCTCAGGGGTTGGGTTTAAAATTATTTATTATTTTGTTAAATATTTATCAGAATGGACTTAATTAAAAATATTTTCAAATTTATATTTCTTTTGGCTGAAGTTTTATTCTTATTAAATGTCTATTTTTATTGAGAAGTTGTAGTCTAATTCAAAATTATATATTTTTAGCACTAAAGTGGATATTCTGATTTAAAATGTGCCTTCGATGCAAACGTATGCATTCTAATTTGAAAAGGACATAGAGAAAGAGGTTCAAATTCAAAAAAAAAATCAACCTAATTATATTTTCTTAACATAATATTATTTTTGAAAAAACAAAACCATTCTTGTTATCCAAAGTGGGCCAAATCTGAAAAGGTAGGATTGAAGTTAATTCGTTGATGAGGGGTGATTGGTATTTGGCCCAATCAAGTCCAACTAACAGAAAACCCAAGGGTCCACGACCCAACAACCGTCACGTGATGGCCTCACATGACTTCTCTAGATTCTCCAATAGGCAAGGTAAAGGCCGAGGCCCAGAACGTTGGGGTCCTGTTTCTTTAGAGAGCCAAGCCCTAAGGGGGCCAACCCTCTAGTCAGTAGTCCCCAAGATCATTGACGTCTCACTTGAAGCTCCCGACTATCGAGAGGGTCCGATTCTCTTGGTAACCCAGAGCCTCCTCTTCAACCGAAGAAAGCAAGGCTCCCAGACTCAAAAGTCACGGTCTTCTAACGTACCGAGAGAGTGAGGCCCCCTCGACTCGATCCATAACTCTACTCCGCCATCAGGCGAGACTTATCGTCTAATAGCGTAACTGTCTACTAAAGGAAAGTCCCCACTCAAAAGTCAAGGTACTTGGGCTTAGAGGGTCACACGCATAAAGATTATCGATTCATAGATCATAAGTGGTTTTATGTTAATTTAGATTTTTATGAAAAACTGTTGAATTAATATAAATAATGCTTAAGAGAGAATCATTGGGCCAAGCTCCAAGGCTGTTCTGGCCATCCCCCTCTCTCTCTCTATACCCGGATGACCCCTCGAGCCAAGCGCCTCCTTCGTTTGCTTCTGCCGCTTCCGTCTCCGATCGTTGGAGGCTTTTGTCTGCATGCCGCAAGTACTGTCGCAGAGAGAAATCTCGGCAATCATGCTGAATCGAGCGAGAAGACGAGAACGATCTATGAATAGGAGAATTGTGTGGATACCACTGAAGGTCGGATATCTGCGCAGCTGGCGATATTACTCTATTAGAACCAAACGGTTACCGATTCGAATCCACGCGGGGTGATATTCGATCATCGGTTCTTTGTTCTTGTTCTTTAAAACATATGTTGACGGCTGAAATCGAATAATAAATTTCATTTTTCACTGCATTCTTCGAAGTCTAGCATGATCCTTATAGCTTTGACACTAGGAAGTCTACTACAGACGACTTCTTTTCTCTTAGCGGGAGGAGCTATTATCTGGTGTAGTGAGAGGCAAAGTATTACCGCTTCCACCATGGCAGCTAGGTTTATTTCTTGTTTTAAGACTAGTGGGCAAGTCATTCAACTGTGGAATTTGCCCATAGGTCTATCATTTATAGATTTAATCTCTAGACGTATTAAGATATACTGTGACAATTTCGCTGCCTTCTTTTTTTCTAAGAATAATAAGGCATCTAAGGGTGGTAAAATCTTGTATATCAAGTATTTTGCTCTTAGAGATAGAGTGAAGAATTATGAGATATCTATCGAACATATTGGAATGATTTTTATGGTTGCTCACCACTTACTAAAAGGCTACTTGCTAGCATTTTTTGTAGTCATGTGATTTGGACGGATTTTGTTAACTATCTTGATATGTTGTGACACTTTCAATTTTGACATTTATAATTACTTGTGATCACATTTATACCATGTTTCTTTTGTTGTTTTTTGTCTATTACACTTGTTATATATACATGTTGATTATAGATTATGGTCGGCAGAATACATGTTTAAGTGGTGAATAACAGATAAATATTAAAATTTGAGTTTATCTACTATTTCAGGTTCAATGTTCATTTATAATAAGTTGGTGGCATTGTGGTACATAAAAGGTGGTGTGTGATTCGAGTACATTTTCTATCATGACTCCTATCATTTGATTTACTATACTTGAACTCTTTAGATTCTATTAACTGAAACGATGTGTAGTTTTGTTTTAATCATGCACGCATGTATTGTATTTTTCCCTTCAGGTGTGGGTTTAAGGCATCAAATTCTCAAGAGTCTTTTTCGAATCTATATATATGTCTATATTATAAAATATATATTTTCAAAATAAGATTTAATATGCTTGTCATAAATTGGACCAAGTAGAAGAATGTTAGATTTTATGCGGAATGTTGTGGTCCACTTGTGGTTCTCAAGTCGCACACACTTAAACACACGATCAAGTCTAGTGAATAGAATATCATTATCGGGCTGAACCTATTAAATGCGCGTCATGATCTTGTTATGGGTGGGATCTTAACTTAAATTTGATTGAGACTGATCTCTCCTCTCTATATATGTAACTGCAACTCTCCGTAGGATTGTATGCATGAAGAGATTGTAAAGAGAGGAAACTAGAGAGGCATCGAGTTACGTGCATCTCCACCTGGTCTTCGTGCGCGTAGGATCTTCCTCCTTGTCCTCTTCTTCCTCTGTACGTGAGATGACCTCTACTTCAAGTATTTCGCACATCCCTCGACATATCGTACCCACGTCTTAGTGTCTGATTCAGGATGGGTCTTGGGTAAACGGGGCAAACTTACACCTCCTACTAATAAGTATCAAGCTATGGTTATAGGCTCGGCTTAGGACCTTCCATCGTCCACGAGAGGAAAGCTTTCCCTCTTTTTTTTTTCAACTTTATTTTTTGAGCTCTGTTTATAACTTTCTAAGTACTCTTAGACTATGAAAAACCTATGCTAACTTGACATAGGTGAACCACCTCTATTGACTTACTTAGTCTGGGTTTGATGGCACAAACGCACTTGATATGTTTTTAGGTGCGGAAACACCGTTACTAAAGGTACAATTGTCTATACACCACCTTCGTAATCGTGAATTTACATGTCTACCTTTTGTATTCTATTGAACTCGGTGGGTACCTGGTGGGTTCATAGTTGAGCAGATTGCTCTCGTGGTCTCTATCTCCGTAGGAGAGCTGTTGGAGTTGGGATTTCCAATTGATCGGTCAAATCATCGATGTTATAGTCCTCCACGTCCACCCTCCAATTCCTTCTCCCTCTCCAGTCTCCACCAACCTCTCTCATTCTTAATTTATGGTATCAAAAGCTGACCCAGAAAGAGCATTGCTTCTGACCATATGAGTGCACCATTGATGTGTGATATGTGTGTGTGAGAGAGGTTATTCTTGTTTGAGTAATACTCGCTGCAATGTTTATACGTATTTTATGTAGGGGTATTGCAGTGGGTAAAAAGACGTATTTTTTTACTGTTTATTAGATTAGATTTTTTATTTTTTTTGATTTTTTGAGATTGTTCGATTGTACTTTTTTACTATTAATTGGATTCAATTTTTAATTTTTCATATTTTTTAATTTATCCGACCAGATTGCATTGTTACAACACAAAGAAACACTGCAACAAGTATGACTCATTTTCCCACTGTTACGTGTCGCCATCAATTAAAGCAATTTTGGTTTTGTTGAGGAGGTCACCGGCCACAACAGGGGTAACTATGCACATCTATTATTGTAAAAAGTTGAGTAAACTAGGCTTCCATGAAGGCTGTTTCTGTAGTTACAAGAACTAGAGGATACGGGAGCAATCAACTCTACATCTCGCCCCATGACTTGCGCGTCGCAATTTTGCACAGAAGTCCTAACTTTCGAAAACGTGTCCAGACGGAAAAACAAGGTACTATTTTTGCACATATAGAGAATGTTTTAAGGGGTATGACGCAAAAAGGCCCCCCAGTTACCTACCCCACAGGGGGAGGTAATAACTGATAGAAAAACCGAAAAAAGGTAACGACCGGCTGTCCGAAAAGGCCAAGGCGCGCCGGCCGCGCAGCTGGTCGGCCGGCTCGCTCGCGCCGTTGGTCGTGGTCCCCGGGTCTTCTCTCTCTCCCTCTCTAACCCTCTTTCTCTCTCTAACCTTCTCTCTCTCTCTAAAGTTTGTGGAGAGGAGAAGAGCGCCTCCCCTCTCCTCCCCTTCTCTATCTTGGTCATCACCGCCCCCCGGTCCACCTCCGCCTTCGCCAACCCCCCCCCCCCCCCCCCCCCCCCCCACCTTTTCTTCCGTGCCTCTCCCTTCTCCTTCTCTCTCTATCTCTCTCTCTCTCTACCATCGCTGGTTCTGGCCGGCGCGCCGGAATCGGAAGCGTGGGGCAGTGGGGGGCACGCAGATTGTCGGCGGGAGGGGGCGGGCGAGGATGGTCACTTGCTGCCGCGACTGCGACAGGCGCGCCCCGTGGTGATGGCGGCGTTCCTGCGATGGACTACGAGGGGGCCAGTGTCCAGATTCCCCGGGGCGGCAGGACGGCGGCCGCAGCGACGGCCGTGACGCAGGGATCGCTGACGCTGGCGCACCAGCTTGACAGAGGTGAGGGCGTGGGAGTTGGGTGTCGGTGGGCGGGGATTCTTCTGCCCCCCCTTGTGCTGGTTCCTCCGGTTTCGGCGATCGGTGTGTTCTGGCAATGTGGCAAGTGCTAGGGTTTCCAGATGTGGTAGATGGGGGAATTTTAGGGCTTGCGATGTGGTGAAATTGTGGATCACTCCTTCGGTTATGATTGGTTCAGCTTTCGAAGACTCCGTTTAGTTCATATGGTTTTTTTCTTCTTCTCTTGCTTGGAATTCGCATGATTACATACTAGTTTTTTATACTCTTGTGATTGGGTTTGCTTTTTCCTTTTTTTTTTTCAAAAAATATTTTCATTTATAAACTACTAGTTATAAGCCGCTTTTCGTAGCTTTGTCCCTCTTTACCTTTTTAAAATGCCCGACCTTTTGTTCTCTCCCTGAATGGACGGTGTTGAAATTACTTTGGGATTTGCCTTTTTTTTTTCCGAAAAAAACACATAAAAATGCAATGACATATTCGATCTTGGCAACATGCGTTTCGGTGGTCAGATTTTATGTTGAGCCCTTTTTTCTTGTAGCTTTGCCATTTCTCACATTATTAATGTGTTTTTTTTCTCTTTTGGAATCTCTCTTTGATTTGATGGTTTGAAGTGATTAAGATGCTTCCTCTTGTGAATTTCCTTTTCCCCCATAGGCAATTTCACTTTTCTAATCCATTCTCTTTTCTTATTCCTCCATAGTGTTTGACAATCTTGGAATGCTATTCAAAGTGCCAAATCACCTTTGAGCTTTCTTTGTGATGTAACCTTCTAGCTGTGTCTCTGATATGTGCAATCTTTATGATGTCATCACTCTTCCTGTTAGGAAAGAACAATTTCCTGTGGATGTTACATTTTTTTGTTGTTGTTGTCTTTGGCTTATGTTTCATTGCAGATAATATGTGGCAAATGAACATGAGAGCTAATGAAGCTGTGGAACCTGGACCATATCCTGAGCGTCCAGGAGAGCCAGACTGTGCTTATTACATCAGGACTGGCCTTTGTAGGTTTGGAATGACATGCAGATTTAATCACCCTCCTAATAGGAAGCTGGTAAATGTGACTTCATGCTGGATTCTGTTCATTTATCTGTTTAGCCAGCCCAGTTTATTGATTTTTGGCTTATTTTTCTATGTTACTTCTCTTTAGACTTGTAGGATCTCTATTGATAGCATAAGCTTATTATTATAACTCTGGAGTTGGTCAATCTGATTTGTTCACATTTCTCATTTTGCATACCTCTTAAGTATATGCAACAGTGTTTGGTCAGTCTTTCTGCTTTTTACTGGGTTTCTTTGCAAGGACATGGACTCTATTGGGTTTTCATTTTTTTGGTTGTTGTTTTTTTTTTTTTTTTGGGGGGGGGGGTGAGTCTTAATAGTTAGCAGGACTTGTCATCTCCACTGTATTCTGTACTGTTGAATTTATCTTTGTGTTTTCTTGCACAAGACAAAGTTCATAAAGCTACTATCTTGCCAGTGAGCCCATGCATGAAAACCTGAACAGGGGTATTATGTGCATATTCAGGGACTTATCTAATGTTGCTTGGGCCTTATATATATTAATATCTGTACTCTATGAGTGTGGACATGGATATAGGTGTCAAGTGTTGATACAAACATTTGTATCAAATGCAACAAATCGTTTAAAATAAGATGAGCACTTAAAGGTTCATAATATCAGGTAGGAATACATTTCCACTGGGGGTAAAATAAGTTCTATTCTACCTGCTATAAAAATTTACCTAATCTGATATGAAATTTTTAATCCAAATGGTTAAACTTTCCATGTGAGAAAACTATACACAGAAAAAAGAATTATTCGGTTGTGACATCTAAAACTCATGAATTAGATAGTCCTATGTATAACTCTATCTAGGCTATCCATTTTGCATAATATGATGCTCAAGCAATGAGCATAAGATGCATTTGGTCTTTTATTCATAGATAGTTTATTAGCAGTAGTGAAGGATTAATGATTTGGATTAGAAAATTACTATGCCACCATTGGCAATGGATCCTTTCCCATATATCATATATATCAGACATACATGCATACATACATACCTTGATTTATTTATTTATTTATTTTGGCAAGAAAATCTACATCAGCTGAAGCTTCTTTACTTTGTCCTAGAAAGATTTGAGCATGTACCAGGATTGAAGATCAAGCTTGATAAAAGTGTTATGATTGGGGTGTATATGACAGATAATGAGGTTAGAGTTGGAGCTACTATCTTGGGATGTAAAGTAGAAGTTGTTCCCATTCAATATTTTGGTCTTACTGTGTTACAAAAAAAAGGAAGGTCTAATTGGGACAGTTTAATAGTTAAGATGCAGAAGGATAACCTTGTTAAATCCATTTTCTGTCTTCTATTCATCAGCATTATCTGTTGTTATTCATCATGTGACAGTTGGCTAGAAAGAGAATAGATTGGATAAGGAGAAGGTTTCTTTTTTTTTTTTTGGGGGGGGGGTGCATCATTGAACAAATATGACCAGTCAAAAGGGTGAGAGTTTGCAAGCCTGTGGATAAAGGTGTTTTAGGAATAACTAATCTGAAATACAAGAATTTGGCACTTTTAGGGAAGTGGTTATGCGAATTGTGTTCGGATATTAAGGTGATCTAGAAACATGTTATTTGGGGCAGGCATTATGGAAATGGACATGAATTCTACTTGAATATTGAGAACCAAGTTTATGTCTCCATTTTTTCTTTTGAATGCGGATGGTACCTGATGCGGGACAGAGATGGGGAGTGCATGAGGGTGCAGAGGCCAGGGGTGAAGGTGATGGGAGAGGGGTGAAGGTAGAAGAAGAAGAAGATGCCGGGAAGGAGGGAGGGGAAGGGAAGGGGACGAGGGCTTTACGCCCTTCCACAGAGCTCCATCACGGGGTCGGTGCACACACAACACAACAACCTTTGGAACCTTTTATTCTTTTCCTTTTTTCTATCCACCCCCAAAAGATGTATGTACATGTATATATGGAGGGCTCCATGGAGTGCCCTAGAGAGAAAAAGACAAGAATGCCTTTGCATCTCAAAATGAGAAAAAAAAAACGTGCAAGAAATAGCACAAAAATAAAAGGTCTAAACATGCCTTAAATGGGCAGAATACGTGTCCAAAAAAAATAACAAAAAATGACAAAATGTAACTCAATCAAAAAATGTGTCTTTACCAAACTAAAATGAAACAAGAGTTGTAGTCGATGTCCTCCTCCGACGGTACACGTAAGCCGGGTCGAATCGAGTACGGGCTCTAGTGTCCTCACCAATCCTCCCCGACTAAGAGGAAATTGACCCTGTCGAGTGAGTGCCACGCCTGCTCAGGTACCACTCCCAAAGGTCTGGGTCAATTTGCTAAAGCTCCTCCTGTGTGACCCATGTGTCCTCAATCGTCGGCCGTCCTCTCTAACATACTAGGTAGTATTGGTAGGCCCTATATTTAGAAGTAACAACCTGCTTGTCTAATACTGGAACGGAGGCTGTAGGTAGACACTCATGGATGGGGTTACTCTCAAGTGGAGGACAAGGCTCAAATGGGTCACTAAGTATCACTGCCGGATCTCAGTAGGCTACCAAATCAGAGATGTTGAAAGTGATACTGATGCCGTAGTCCGGGGGAAGAGCCACCACATATGCATTTGGTCCGACCCATGTTAACACTTTGAACGGACTGGATCCTCGAACTTGCAACTTCTTTACGGCTCCGGATGGGAACTGTTCAGGTTTGACCCTAATCATAACATAATCGCCCTCCTAGATGGTCGCCGGTGCGCATCTGCCAACTCTTTGTAGTGTTCATTAGTGACTCAATACAGTGACGGACGCTATCATGTAGATTCCTGATGCGAGATGGGGAAGAGACTCAGTTGACTCTGAAGTACGAGACTGAATGGGTAGTGTGACTAAGTTTACGTAGGTCTATACTAGAAACAATCTTGAATGGACACATGCCAGTAGACCTATTGACAGAATTATTCTATGCAAACTCTACGTGCCACAAGACTTGATCCCAGCTACGGATATGCTTTCCAACCAGACAACGCAAAAGATTATCCGGACTCCTATTGACTACCTCAGTCTGATCATCAGTCCGGAGATGATAGGTAGTGGAAAATTTGAGCTTGGTTGATGCCAAAGGGTCTTCCAAAAATAACTAACAAATCGAACATCCTTGTTTGAGCAATGGTATTAGGTAACCCATGCAATCGAACCACACCCTCAAAAAAGTAATGGGTCACTCTAGACGCATCATAAGTTTTTGAGTAAGAAACAAAATGTTGGAAAATCGATCGACAACAACCAAGATAGAGTTGTGCCTTCAAACCGTAGATGGTAGGCTTAAGACAAAATCCATGCTAACATCTTGCCACAGATGATCAGGCATGGGGAGTGGAGACTACATACTGGTATTCTGTTCCCTCTGCTTTGCCGTATCACATGTACGACACTAAGCCACGATACGAGCAACATCGTGCTTCAAGTTCGGTTAGAAGAACCAGTACTCAACAAGATCAATGGTCTTGTTCCGACTGAAGTGACCAGTTAACTACCCGTATGAACCTCCTAGATCAGAAAATCATAGAGCAAAGTCTGTGGGATGCACAATTTTGACCTACGAAAATGGTAACCCTCTTGAAAGATGTAATCACAGTACTCTCTAGAGGGTCCAGACTGAACGACAGTATGAATCAGGCTGAAATCATGGCAATAGGGGTACTCATCCCGGAATCTCTCGAACCCCGTGATTTTAGCACTGACAATTGATAACAGGGAAGATGGACGGCTCAGCGCATCAGTTCTCCACACCTGCCTTGTGACGAAGAACGAACATATAAGCTTGAAGAAACTCAACTCATCTGTTATGCCTCGGATTAAGCTTCTTCTGGGCGTGGAGAAACCTGAGGGCCTCATGATCGGAGTACAACACATACTCCTAGGACAGTAGATAATGTCTCCAATATTTCAAGGCCTGGACTACCACATAAAACTCCTTATCATAGGTGGAATACTTCAGCTTGGTATCGTTTAATTTCTCGCTGAAAATGCGATGGGATGGTCTTCCTGACTCAGGATTCCACCTATGCCGACACCAGAAGCATCGCATGAGACCTCAAACACCTTCGAGAAATCAGGCAGTCGAAGAATATGTACTTAGGTCATGTGCTCCCAAAAGGCCGGAGACACGACCTTCGATCAAGAAATGCTCCATTCTGAATGCAATCAATAATCAGAGCCATAATTGAGCTGAACCCCCAGATAAAATGACGATAGAAGGTCGCTAAGCCATGAAAACTACGCACATCATGAATGCTATGCGGCTCGAGTCATTTTACTATCGCTCTGACCTTATCCGGGTCAGTAGAGACACTCTTAGATGACATAATCATTATGAATGCTATGCGACTCGAGCCACTTTACTATCACTCTGACCTTCTTCCGGTCAACAGAGATACTCTCAGATGACATAATGAACCCCAAAAATATCACATGATCTGTCAGAACACTTTTTGAGGTTTCCAAACAAGCTCTCGCGGCAAAGGACGAGGAGCACCTGACGTAGGTGTTCTATATGATCTTCCTCAGTACGACAGTAGATGAGAATGTCATCAAAGTATACGACCAAAAATGTGCCAATAAAGGGTCGAAGTACCTAAGTCATGAGCCGTATGAAAGTGCTGGGGGCATGGGACAGTTCGAAAGGTATGACCAACCACTTGTATAACCCGTCCTTCGTCTTGAATGTCGTTTTCCACTCATCTCCAGGTTGAATCCAAACCTGGTGATCGCCACTCTTCAAGTCAATCTTTGAGTCAGTGGCTCCCACCATCATGTCAAGCATGTCGTCCAAGCGGAGAATAGGAAAATAGTATTTGACCGTAATACAGTTGATGGCACGGCTATCCACGCACATTCTCTAGGTGCCTTTTTTTTTGGAGCTAACAGTATGGGGACCACGTAGGGACTCAAACTCTCTAGAATTGAGTCTCTCCTCAGGAGCTCCTCAGCTTGCCTTTGAAGCTCCACGTGTTCGGTAGAATTCATGCGATAATGCGGCAGATTGGGTATGGTGAACCCCAGAACCAAATTAATTGCTTGCTGAATGTCATGCATGGGTGGTAAACCATCCGGAAGGTCCTCGGGAAAACATTATGGAACTCCTGAAGTAGAGAGGTGACCTCGGCGGGGTGCTCGTTTGGGGTCTCATCACTTACCTCTTTAACTGCCAAAATGGATATGGGCTTGCTCTTAGACAGATCAATCTCAAACTCCCTGATGCTAATAAGCTGTAAGGTCATCATAGGTGGCGCATCAAGGATAGAAGGCTGGTGAGTAGACGGGATGATCGACTGAGTCGAGGGAAAAAAGTGGGAGTGCTCAACAGTGCCACACCAAGAGTAGGAGTAGTGCTCAAATGGGTAGCACCAGAAGAGGTAGCGACACTGGAAGTATACAGAGTAGAAGGAGAAATAGGAGTACTATAAGGGGTTGTCTCCTGCAATGGTGCTGACTTCAGTCGGGAAGGCTGCAAAGTGGTGCGCATGTCATCGAAGGGAAACGCACAAGTGTTGGATCGCCCATTGAGGACCGCATCCATGTCATAGATCTACGGCCGACCAAGAATAAGGCTCCCGACCTTTATCGGCAGAATGTCACACCAAATTTGATATGTATTACTGTGTATGGGTGGAAATGTACCGGAATGAGGCATCTCATTCGAATCAGAATGGACGTGGAGTCCACCCATGACACATGCTAGGGGCGAGGATGATCAACATAAATCAGCCCAAGGTGCTCAATAGCCTTCGTAGAGATGGCATTGATGCAACTCCCGCCATCAGTGATCACCTTACACACCTTATCACCGACGCGATAATAGGTGTGAAAGATAGAAGTGTTGCGCCAATCATCACTCCTTTGAGGCTGAGTAAAAGTACAATAGACCATGCCTAGTCTACCTCCATCAAGCAGATCCTTAATAATCCTCCACTCTAAAATATTCGGTGTGAATGCAGCTGACCATATCATGCTCCTCTGACTAAAACTCGGTAGCTAAATCAGTTTCAGCCTCATAGCTCGCATCCTGCATTACGGGAAGCGAAGGCTCCTCAAGATCAGTGCCCTCAATAGCTAGAGACCTCTTAGGGCACTAAGAGGCTAATACCTAACTTCTGACACCGATATCATCGCCCACGGGACCCACCATCCTGTGACGGGCCAATAACAGTCGGGACCTTACCCTTATCCTTCCGCCTATCAGTTGGGGCACCAATCAGGGGACATGCTGGAGGTAGAGGTAAAGCAGGTGCCGGGTCTCTCTGCGATAGAAATCGGGGACTGGGCGTAGTGGAGGATCTTGGCGGCTAGGCTCTATTGGACGGGGTACTTGACCCCTCTGTTGGGCTCCCGACGTGGCAGGCGGATCAAAAGGACACTGGTAAGACGGCCTAGCGCGTGGGGGCGAAGCCATCTCCAACTCGAATTGCTCTATCTCGCGTACGACCTGGTAGGCATCTCAATGGTCATTACGTGTTGACGGAATAGCTCCTGCTGATAAACATGATGTAGGCCTCTCCGAAAGTGGGAAAGAGTCGGTGCACCCTCCTCTCGAGCGCTACACTTCATCAGGTACTTATCAAATTCAGCAATTTACTCTGAAACATATCGAATCCCCTGAGTGAGGTTTTGTCACCTATAAATGAGAGAAGATATCGGTAAGTCGGGGGAAGATACTTCTCGCGAAGCAACACTTTCATGTCTTCCCATGACTCAATGGGCTCCTAGCACCTCTGCTCGTGTAGAGCCTCAACGTTAGACTAGTAGGTCTGAGCCTAGCCTATCAGCTTCATCAGAGGTAAGCGAGCTCGGCGCTCATCGGACATACCCATCCAATCAAAGTAGCGGTTCATGTTGGCCTTCTAATCTAGATATCCCTTTGAGTCTAGGGACCCGTCAAAATTGAGAGCCTCAGCACGAGCGGCCTGATGATCATCCTGGTCACCCAGGACACGATGGAAATAGGGTCTCTGCTCATTATAGCTATGTCCATCTCCAAGATATCTGTGGCGCCTCCGATCATCTCCAAATCCGTCCCGATCATCCCAATCTCTCAAGTAACGGGAAGGCCTTTGATCATACCCAAAACCCGCTCTACCAAATCAATTGAACCGATCTTCAAGACCAAATCGGTCGCCCCGATCATAATGATCAAAGCGGTCACCTCGGTCATGTCGATCGAATCTATCATCTCGATCATACTGGTCAAAGCAGTCATATCGATCGAATCGATTATCCCAATCATGGCACTCATACCTACCACCGCGATTACAGCGGTCACCTTGATGCCACTGATGCCTCCTCCCATGACCCTAGTCCTGATCATGCATCCTATCATGCCTCCTACCCCTACATGCATCAAATCATCGGCGTAACCCATCTCATCAGTAAAATTATCATCAAACCCATGATCCTCACCTCGCCAGTCAAAAGTAGGATCGGCTCTAGGAGGTGGGCGCACAAGAGGTGGTGGGTTCGCTGGATGTGGCAGAGGGTGTACGGGATGCTGGGCGGGGGCTGGGTTCCGGTCTTGGTGGTCTCCCCCCCGTACTGGACCCTGGCTCGGATGTTGTCCCTCGGAGGAACGGAATCATGGCCCGCCATCCCCTAGACCGTACGATCGGAATCGGCAAGTCTGTCGTATACGGTCCTAAGCGACTCTCCAAAGTGTCCAAGATGCTTATCAAGGTGATGGTCCAACTGATCCATCTGGCGCATGAGCTGGCTGAACATATCTGTCATCTCATGGACCGTGGGAGAATCAGTATGTGATCCTGACATCGGTGCGGAGCTACGTGTGGTCATGTGTAGCGAAGTGACAAAAGCAAAATCTAGCACATAACTCAGATGCAGCTACCCACCAAAGATCAAATGGCATGACAAAGTAAGCACAACTGAATGACACTAATAATGATGACGTAGAACAATGTGCATATATGGTAAAAGTCGCTAAACTGGCGTTAAAATGACATGATGAAAATCAAGGACAATAAAATACAACCACATATCCTCTCTAAATGATGCCCAGATGACAAGAGAACAACTACTTATGTGCTATTAATGATGGCCGTGCAGCAGAAATATGGAATATGATGAACAACTACTAAGAAGGGTTTGAATGTCTACACATATCGAGATCAGCCATGAATACAACTAAGGATAGCACATAGGCACAAACAGTCACCATTGTTTGGAATGACAATCATGTAATAATAAGAAGTAACTAACTCGGGAGTCGACCTCGCAGCGAGGAAACGTGTCGGAACATAGGTAGTGAGGACTACCACGGGTCTAGGGTAACAACATCACAACTCAGAGCCGCCAGATATGTAGCTCTTAATCTCACAAACCAGCAGTGAAATGCTAAATGATATAATCAAGTTAGACATCCTAAACTCGCACAAGCCCAGGAGCAAATTCGGATGTATATAGAATGAGCAAGTTGTGTTGGAGGGGCTAGCCAGACACTAACCTGCCCACTATGAGAGTGGGGCACAAAAACCGAGGCAACTTCAGTGCAAAACCATACTGAATATGAGTCGTCTTCGCTGGTATGAGGCTAATGGTACGATTAACGCGAGAAACGAAGCACAAACCTGCGACCTCGATACACGTGTAGAAGTGCCATGCAAAGCGATGCACAATCAGGGCCAACATATGCTGAAATTGGATGGGCCTCACTGAGATGAGACCAATGCCACTGACGGCACGCGACTCGGAGTCCGAACGGCCTAGGACGAGGGTGGTGCACTAATGACTCCAGTTGCACCGCCGGGTGCACTACGCCAGACCTAGCTTGGTCTAGGTTCGGACCTGGCTGCACCCTGGCTTGGTCCTGGGCTGAACCAGGTGGACCTATTGGAGAGCCTGGTTCAAACCAGGATACTAAGTTGGCGCGGACCAGCTTCCTACGAACCAGGTGCGAACCAGGCGCGAACCTGGTTTCACACGAAGGGTTCGGGCCCTTGGGGTTAATCTAGTCAAACCGGGTTGACCCAGTGGGGTTGGCCCGACTTCTTCGATCACCTCCTCTAACCCTAACACGCCAGTGGGAGGGAGAGAGGGAAGGCAGCCCAACATAGTCTTGGGCAGCATACGACACCGATGGGGCAGGGCGTTGGCGGACGGTGCTGGTGGGTGCTCGCGACGGGACCAACTAAAGGAGACGACGGTGACGTCGACGGTCGGGCGATGACCCCTGTGGCGGTACCAGCTGAAGGAGACTACGGCAACGTCGACGAAGGCCGACGAGGTGGTCGGCTGCAACCTGCTGAGCCATGCGGAAACATTCCTCGACGGGCTCTTCTAGTCGACCTGGAGGGATGTCCTCAACTCCCTCAAGAGCTGCGAGTCTTTTCTCGATGCCGTCGACGACTCCATCCTCCTGCAGAAGCTTGTCTCCGCCCTTCTCGGCAAGATCTTGGCCAATTTGGAGATCCCACTAACGACGGTAAACCCCTTCGCTTCCTCCTCCCCCTCCTCGTCCCCTGACGCCTCCGGCCTCAAGTTCTCCTCCTCCACCAAGACCCTCGAGAGCATCAAGCCATATTTCAGCAGGGAATGACAGGTCCCCATTTGGCCGATTCCGGCCGATCCGATCTCGATTCGGATCGGGATCGGCGGGTCCCGATTCGGGGATCCGATCCGACCCGGAATTCCTTGGCGACAATGGTGATGGCGAGGGGGTGGAGAGCGGATGCAGGTTGGACTACGGCGATGGGAAGCGCTGCTGGCTTCTCTGACAACAGCAAAGACACGCGAGGAGGGGTGATGCAGTGGAGGGGTTTTGGGGAAGATGAGGACGAAGGTGGTAACGAGGGAGATGAGAAGCGGGGACATGAGGGATTGGGCTTGGGCTTCGATACCAGAAGTTGATGCGGGACAGAGATGGGGAGTTGGATGAGGGTGCAGAGGCTGGGGGTGAAGGCGATGGGAGAGGGGGGGGGGTAGGTAGAAGAAGAAGAAGATGCCGGGAAGAAGGAGAGAGGGGAAGGAAAGGGGACGAGGGCTTCACATCCTTCCATAGAGCCCCATCACGGGGTCGGCGCACACACAACACAGCAACCTTTGGAACCTTCTATTCTATTCTTTTTTCTGACCACCCCCAAAAGGAGGTATGTACATGTATATATATAGAGGGCTCTATAGAGTGCCCTAGAGAGAAAAAGACAAGAATGCCCCTGCATCTTAAAATGAGAAAACAAATGTGCATGAAATAGCAAAAAAATAAAAAGGTTTAAACGGGCTCCAAATGGGTCGAATACATGTCCAAAAAAATGGCAAAGTATAATTCAGTCCAAAAATGTGTCCTCACCAAGTCAAAGTGAAACGGGGAGTCGTGGCCGATGTCCTTTGACGATGGTACATGTGAGCCTCGAATTGGGTACGGGTTCTGGTGTCCTCACTGGTACCACTATGCATTATAAAATAGAAGAAGAGTGAATTTACAAGAAACAGGGCACGACAACAAAAGTCCCTCTTATACAAAACACCAAGATGGTGGGACTCGCCCTTAACCTTCCTCCAAAACACTCGAAAAAGAGGAATTAGGATTGTCCATACAAGAAATCTTAGCCCACCTTTTAACCTATTCAGAGACAAAAAATAAGACCCTGTGTGTGGTAGATGCCTCCTGCCTAAAGATTCTACTGTTAGCCCTCATCCAAAGGGCCCAGATAGTTGCATGGAGAATCAGCCACCGGAGTACACGATCTTGTTGCCATGCCCAGGAGCATCCCCATGACAAAAGAACCATCTCCACCCAGTCAACATGCGTGAAGTCCATCCGAAGTTAAGTGCATACTAGCTGCCAAACCTCAGCCGTAAAGGAGCAAGAAGCAAACAGATGATCAATCATCTCCTCCTTCCGGCTGAAAGACAAAAACCAGTTGGCATATCATGCATAAACTGGCACAACCTGTCACGAGTAGGAAGCCAATAAAGAGAGAGGCTCTTCAAAGAAGAATATGCACTTTTGGTGAGATATTATGAAATCTGCCAAATGTGTGTGAAGATAGAAGAAGAAAGAGAGAAGATGGGCAGAAAACCAATGTGCGGTGGCTCTCTATGTCTCACACAGAGAGGCCGACCGGCACAATGGGCTTTTATATACTAGGAAATCAAATGTTGCAAGGCCAACGACAAGTTTATCCCTATTAACATAAAGGACAGGGATAAAACTAGAAAAAATAGGAAAAACAGAGAAAAACCAGCAAACACACAAAAGGCCTAAAATGTCCTAACTAAAGATTATTTTTTACTTTACTCCCCCTCAAGCTGAGTATGGATATTAAGCATGCCCAGCTTGTTAATTACATTAAAAAATTGATCCCAAGACAACCCTTTAGTGAGAACACAAGTCTCTACTATCAAGCTTTTCTTGAATAAAGTGTTTATCAATCTCAATGTGCTTAGTCCTATCATTATGAACTGGATTGTTGGCAATATTGATGGCAGCTTTGTTGTCATAATAGAGTTTCATAGGCCTTTGACAGAGATACCAATGTCCTGAAGTAACAATCGTATCCTTAAAAGTTCAACAACTGATTGTGCCATAGCTCTATACCCTGCCTCTGCATTGGACCTAGCACATACATACTTTTTTTTGCTCCTCCAAGTGACAAGGTTTTCTCTTAGAAACATACAATATCCTGTAGTGGATCTCTTGTCATCCTGGGAACCAGTCCAATCAGCATCTGTGTACCCTTCAAGTACAAGAGGCTTGCCACCAGAGAATAATAATCCCTTCCCTGGACTTGACTTTATGTACTTCAGGATTCTATCCACTGCTCCAAGGTGGGAAGTCGTTGGAGCATGCATGAATTGACTTACTACACTAATAGCATAAACAATATATGGTCTTGTCAAAGCCAGGTATATTAGCTTGCCAACAAGTCTCTGATAAGATCCTTTCTCAGACTCGAGCAATAGTTTACCATCTACAAGGCTGAGCCTGTGATTTGCCTCAATAGATATATTTGCAGCTTTGCATCCCAGTTTTCCTATTTCTTTCAGCAAGTCCAGTGCATAATTGTGTTGGCTCACGCAGATTCTTCTAGAGGATCTAGCAACTTAAATACTAAGAAAGTATCTCAATTTTTCCAGATCCTTAATCTCAAATTCTTTTGCCAATTTTTTCTTTAGGACATCAATCTCCTCTTCATTATCACCTGTTTTGATCATGTCGTCTACATACACAATCAAAATAACAATCTTACCACCTATTCTCCTGATGAACAAAGTGTAGTCAACATTGCCTTGAGTGAGGCCATACTTGACCATAGCAATTCTGAACCTTTCAAACCATGCTCAAGGTGATTTCTTCAAACTATACAATGCCTTCTTTACTTTTCCCCTAGTAACAACACCAGGAGATGGCTGCATATATACCTCCTCTGCCAGGTCCCCATTCAAGAAGGTATTTTTCACGTCAAGCTAGTACAATTCCCAGGAAAAGTGTGTTGCCAGGGATAAAAGTGCTATGACTAAATTCAGCTTGGCTACTGGTGCAAAAGTCTCCAGATAGTCAAGGCCATAAGTTTGAGTGAACCCTTTTGTCACATGTCTAGCCTTGAACCTTTCAACAGTTCTATGTGCCTGGAATTTGGTAGTATACCCATTTGGATTCCACTAGCTTCTTTTCATGAGGAAGGTCAACCAATTCTCGGGTATTATTTTGCTTAAAAGCATCCATTTCTTCTTCCATAGCTTTCAACCAACGGTGAACCTTGTTGGCTTCTGCAAAGGTAAGAGGAGGGAAACAAGTAGACAAGGCAGCAATAAAACTCATATAGAAAGGGGATAATTTTGAGTAGTAAAGGTATTAAGAAATAAGATATTTGGTACACTCACGTGCACCTTTCCGGACAACAATGGGTTTCTCAAAGCTATCCTGCAAACCGTCAGAAGGAACAAAGAACTCATAGGCTGTTCAGGCTCAAAGACAGTATTACCTTCCTAAGTTGGTGGGTCAGTAGGAGAAGCCTCTATAACCTCTGTCCCAACATCCTCCTGAATGTTTTTAAGGGGTTGCTAGGTCTTGTTCTTGCGAACATAATACTTTAGAATCTTGTTCCCTCCAGTCAAAGTAGTGTCACTATCATGTTGTTTCATAGATGTGGCTGAGACCTCAGAGATGACACCTCTGCTCGGGGGAATGGCAGTAGAGGATAAGGGTGGAACAACATGTGGCATATCATCAATAACAGTGGGAGGGGAACTACAATGCTCCCCCTCAGACATATCCTGGGAAGAAGAATATAGGAGGTGTTCAAAAAAGGGAACATCTTTGACAATATATTTCTTCCTGGTCTGGGGATCATAGCACTTATACCCCTTATGAGTAGAAGAGTACCCAAGAAAGATGGTTCTGGTGGCTCTGGCATCCAATTCTCAGTGACCCAGAGCCAAATTATGAACAAAACATAGACACCCAACCACTCGCAATGGCAGCGGAACTGGTTAGTGTTGGGGCCTGAGAAGGGAGTAGGGAGTCATGAAGTGAAGAACACGAGATGGCATTCGGTTGATGAGGTACGCAGCAGTGAGAATAGCCTCTGCCTGTATTTTTTGTGAAGACCATGGTGGAGGAGTAGTGCCCGAGCAGTCTCAAGTAGGTGTCTATTTTTTCTCTTAGCTACCCTATTCTGTTGGGGTGTATAGGGGCATGAGGATTCATGAAGAATACCTCATCTTAAAAGAATATATTCATATTTTTTTGAAAGTACTCTTTTGCATTATCTGATCAAAATACTTTTTTTTTTCAAATTGATTTTCTACCATTTTTTCAAACACCTGAACCACTCGTGGCGTTTTCTCTCTAGACTTCATTAGATATACTTGCATGTAATGTGTAAAATCATCAATGAATGATATAAAATACCGACTGCCATCAAGAGAGGGAATATAAGAAGGGCCCCACACATCAGAATGGACAAGTTTAAAGGATGTAGAACTTTTATTCAATGACTGTGGAAATTGAGTTCTACAATGTTTAGCAAGGTGACGCACTTGACAAGTAAGAGACTGCATGTCAACCTTATTGAACAACGAAGGAAGCAACATTTTAATGATTTGAAGGAAATTTGTTTTAGACGGAGATGCCACAACTGAATCTCTCTTATTTTGTTTGACATAACACTGATACTACTGGACTGAAGGGCAGTCCCATGCTTGGACTGAAGTTGATAGAGCCTCCCACTTCACGCCTACTCCCAAAAAGTTGTCCTGTCTTCAAGTCCTAAAACACACAATGAGAAAGAAAAAAATGTCACTGAACAATTTAAAGATTTTGTCAAGCTACTAACAGAGAGTAGGTTAATAGGTAGTTTGGGATATGAAGAGCTGATGACAAGACAAGGTGATCATCTAGAGGAATGTTGCCTTTCCCAGCAATGGTGGCAAGAGTGCCATCAACAATGGTCACTTTATCTTGTCCAGAGTACAAACTATAGGAAGTGAACAATATGGAAGTATTCGTCATATGATCGGTGGCTCTCGAGTCAATGATCCAGGAGTTCACACCAGTATGGGAGACAACATTGAGTGCTGTCCCAAGAGTACCTGACTGACTAGTGGAGGTGGAGGTGGAGGTGAACAACTGAGATAGGAACCGCTGAAGGTTAGCTATGTCAGAAGTGGACAGCCCTGCGAAACTCCCTAGAGTGGTGGATGATATGCTCCCATCAGAGGCTGAAGGTGTGGATTACCCTGTAGACTTGGCTGAGACTGCATTTCCTTTGGCTTTCTAGTTCTGCTTGAACTTTAGAGGCTTTTTGTCTGGTTGTAATTCCCAACAAAAATCTACAGAGTGATTCTCTCGTCTACAATGAGTACACTTTCTCCCTCCTTTCTTTGGATCTTTCTAGGCGCCATCTTCTCCTTCTGCATTGTTGTTTGTGTTGACAAGTGCATAATGTTCTCCAATACTAATCCCACTTGCATCAGCTTGCATAGTCTTTCGCCTCCTCTCCTTTGCAACAACTTTATTGTAACACTGCTCAAGTGAGGGGATCACTTCAAAGTTGAGGATACGAGATCTCAACCCTTCATATTTAGTGTTTCAGGTAATGTAGAAATTTTAGGATCCTCAGATCCTGTATGTACTTCAAATATTTCCTGTAGTCTACTACTGAGTCCCAATCAGAGCTAGCATAAATATCATGCTCTTCCACAAAGCCCTCAAGGCCTATAGTATTCACACACAATCTTACTGCCTTGTTTGGTGTTATGAATAGCAACCACATGATCATATATATTTACTGGGTTAGCCTTCTTACAGTACATCTCTTCCAGTATAAGTCACATTTGTCTTGCAGTAGACTTTCTTATAATATACTTCATATGTCCATCTGTCACAGAACTCAGTAAGGTTATTTTGCCATTTATGTAACCCACCTTTGCCCGAGCACTAACATAAGTCTTAATTGTTGTTGCCAAGTCCTGGTAATTTGAATCATTGAACTTTACAGGGGAAATTAAAGATGAAAATTTTCTCCCACGCTGTCCCCTTTGGAAGAGACTTCGTTTGTTGTCACCTCAGACACATTCTCACTCTGGGGGCCTTTCGGAGGCACACGCAGAAGAGAGATGATGCAGCCGCAAGAAGGGTTGCATCCACAACAAAAAAAATCTGCAGCAGCACAAAGTGAAGAAGCCGACCTCGTAACAGTCCCTAAAACAGGGGATTGGTGCAGCGAGAGAGTGACGAAGGCTTCCAAGGGAACCCTAGAAAGGGTGCAAACAGCAGCAACAAGGTGTCAGCTACCACCAACTAGCAGAGCAAGGAGTCCAGTGGCCTCTAGAGAAGGAACCGGTCACCAAGGAGGCCCCAAAACTGAGCACTGGTCATCGAAAAACCCTAAACTGGTACCGGCCATAAGGGGAAAGCTTGGATTGGTTCCGGTGGAGAGGAGCCTGGCTACCGCCCTCTAAACCTTCAAGGCAAGGGCTGAGGTTGCAAGAAGAACCCTGTTTGCTAGGGATGAACCCTAGACAAGTTTGGTGGGGAGGAAGGAGTGAACCGGCCTGGTTGGAGATCCAAAATAGGGGACCGGACCGTGCCTTCTTGATCTCTGTGCAGTAGGACACTTGAACCTAGGGTTTTTCCTTTATTTGTGCAGGAAATCTCCTTCGAGGAGATAAGAAAGGCCAATCGGCCAGAGGCTTTTTCTTCTTCTTTCTCATAGGAGCTTTGATACCATGAAGATAGAAGAAGAAAGAAGATGGGCAGAAAACCAATGTGCGGTGGCTCTCTCTGTCTCACATAGAGAGGGCCGACCAGCACAATGGGCTTTTATATACTAGGGCATCACATGTTACAAGGCCAAAGACAAGTTTGCCCCTGTTAACATAAAGGACAGGGATAAAACCAGAAAAATAGAGAAAAACCAGCAAAACACACAAACGGTCTAAAATGCCCTAGCTAAAGACTATTTTTTACTACAGTGTGGAACTGTTTTTGTGTTTTATTAAAATTGACAATGGAGACAAAACATGGTTTTGGTGGAAAAAATGGGCTGGGGACCTTTATGTAAAGGACAGATTCCCACTTATTTTCAGATTAGTATCAAATAAATGGCAGTCAGAGAATGTTACTAGAGGAATGAGAACAGTCTACAATGGTGTATTATTCTGTTCAGAGGTTTAAAGGATGCTCAAACTGAGGAATATTTGACTCTATTGCAGATACTGTCTGAAGTCGTTATTGATCTAGCGGAGCAGGACAGTGTAATTTGGGTAGGAACAATGGTGTCTTTACAGTAAGATCCTTGTATCAGCTCATGCAAGGAAATAATCCACGCTATCCCTTGTATTTGAATATTGAGAAGGTTAAGGCACCTTTAAAAGCGAGAGCATTCATGTGGTTGATGTTCCATAATCAGTTTGTAGAAGCAAGTGGTACAGCACCAGTGTCTTCTCTTCTCAGTTCGGTCAGCCTATCATGTTATTGCAGATGGGGGCTTGAGGTTTCCCTTCTCCCCGCACATTTGGCAACCGAAGTCCCTATTGAAGGTCAAGACCATGGAATTCGGGAATCGGGACTGGGTCGGGGGTCCGGATCGGACCCCAGTGATCCCGTGATTGAGAAGCGGCCGGGATCGGCCCAGAATCAACAAGGATTGGCTGGGATCGGCCGATTCCCGGCCGATTCTCGGCCGATCTTGGCTGATTTCGGCCGGTTCTCAGTGAACTAGAGGGGGAACGGCCGGTTCCCCCTATAATCGGATTGGCCATGGCCGATCCCGAGTCGAATCGGCCGATCCGACTCGATATTGGCCCGATTTTGCATTCCATGGTCAAGACCCTCATTTGGAGGATTTCTCATGGCCGATCCGACTCGAGATTGGCGCAATTTTGCATTTCATGGTCAAGACCCTCATTTGGAGGATTTCTCATGGAAGACTGCCCACTAAGGACAAGTTGATCAATTTTGGATGTGATGTGCCCTCGGTGTGCTCATCATGTGGGGAAGAGGATGAGTTGATTGATCATATCTTCACTACATTGCAGTTTTGCCATCGACGTATGGCGGAGCATTCATAGCAAGCTTCGTATTCAGGTCAGCCAGCAGGATCCGGTGCACTCTCTCCTCCGCTTTTGGCCTTCTCTAGTAGCCCCGCACGACGACCGGCTCATTTGGTGGCTGTTCCTCCATGCCACCCTCTAGGCCATTTGGGGCGAGAGGAATCGGAGGGTCTTTAGGAAGAAAGCTCGGGGGTCGGATACATTATTCGGATCTATTTGTGACAAGGTGAAAGAATGGAGACAAGTTTTTGTGTACATCTTCATTTCTTTTGTTGTCCTTTGTCGTTGGGTTGTGGGTGGATGGAGAGGACTGAGTGGATCACCATCTTGGTGCAATCCCTCTATTTTGAGTCCCTTGATGTATAGGTTTTTTTGGGTGATCTGACTTGCACACTTTTGTTACTTCTTTCATCTTTAATACAATTTAATGGTGCTGTCCACTTTCCCCCAAAAAAAAGGTGGTGCAGCACCAGTGAGGTCAATTGTTCACTTTATGGAGAAGACAGTGAACATGTTGATCACCTTTTCTTCCAGTGCAAGGTCAACAGAGATATATGGATGATTTTCTAGTCAACTCACTGGTTTCAATCTAGATTTCATGACAGTGCAAACAATGTGGTTCTTCAAGGCTATCAAACTCTAAGATGGAGACAGCAATGGCGAAAAGTTCAGCTTACTCCACCTGCAATTTCGTGGAGTATTTGGGAGGAGCGCAATTATGGAATCTTCAAGTAAAGTTTATGTAGGACATATTTGTCTATCTAGGAGAAATATCTCTGCTTTACACTTGGAGTCATTTTTTGTTAAATACTAATGTACAATTTTTTATGGGCTTCAAGTCGACATGGTATTATCTACTTGAGTCTTCTTTCATTTTGATGTCAGAGAAACCTTTCCTCTTCACCTTTTCATTGTACCACATCTGTTTATCTTCAAAATAAAATTGGTAGTTTAGTCCACATGTTTTTGAAAAAAAAAAGAAGATATATACATACGTACGTACGTAATATATCTGTTCAGGAAATGGGCCCTCTTTTCCTCTGTTTCAACTATTGGAATTTCACAAATTTCAGAGTTATATGTACTTTGGCTTTTCTAGGCTGGAGACCTAAAAGCATGACGACATCAACATCTAATATCACTGTCAATGGGTGCCCCAATAGCTGGATAGCAGCAGCAACCCACACTGTTCTGGAGAACAAGAGGGGAGAGAGATGGGTGAGAGGGGGATGCATGTGAGAGAGAGGGGAGTTGTGGAAGATTGGAAAGCTTACGAGGTGGGAGAATGATCAATGTCTCAGGTGTTCTCAGAGGAGGGTTCATTAGGTGGCCAAGTGCATCATCTTGCTCAAAGTGCCCTTTGGGAAGACAAGATCCTAAGATAGGCATGCGAGGACGATAGAGTTGGCCTATTTTGCTGGTCCAGCTGGAGGAGAGGTGCCAAGATGCCAACAAACATCGATGAGAGAGGGATGGTCTTTTCAGCAGAAGAGATGATAGAGAAAGTGGGAGGGATTGTATTCCCATCGGGTTCTTAGATCTGCAGACAAGGGAGGGATGCCGCAGTTGGTTTTAAGGGCTTGGGTGGCCAAGAGAAGGAGGGGGGGGAGCAGGTGCATGAACAGTGTGGAGTTTAGAGAGCAATTTGTTGGTCAAATGTCTGAGCCTGGAAATGGCTGAAGGGATCCCAAGAATCGAGCATGTGGATCCAGATAGTAGACAATTCAGGGATGAAAGATAGGGTCTAGGGGTGGTATGTGAGTGGTGAAGCAACCCAAGCTGCTGTGAGTCGGGGTCTCGTCTTTGCCTGAGGAGGAAATAGGCATTACTGTGGACGAGATGAGGCTAAGGGCCACCCAATTGCTTAGGCCTTAGGGCTGGGGATTTGCTTGCTGTAGATGGTAAGGACCAGTTGCCTATGAAAATTGGTCTGAAGAATTGGGGCTTATTCTTTGAAACATGGATAAGGGATGGCAGTGAAAAAAAGGTGGAGAGAAGGGGGAAGAATCTGTATGTGGGTAAGGGAGTCTTGCTGGTTAAGTTAAGTCCGAATTCCTAGGATTGGGCTTGAGTAAGAAGTCACTGTGCGAGAGTCACCCCAAGTTGGAAAAGGGTTTGATGTCGGACGAGACAATGCCATCAATGAAATGATAAATAATCAGAAAATATCACAAAAGATTCAGAAAAATTTCGACAAATAATTATAAAAAAACGTAAGGTGAGTGTTGCCATTACATGATGAAAATCCACTCATAAATCTGAAACAGCCAGATTGATGGTAGTTCGGAAAGCATTGAAACATATGGTGTGTTCAACTGTTAATATTCCATCTGAGTTGACTAACAAGGATGGCTCCCTCACTCATGCTTTTCCAACAATGACTAATTTAAACCGGAAAGGAACTCCCCATTCACCCTCTCTTGGTGCTCACATTTGATTAGCATACGGAATAATCAAGAATTCTCAATTAAAAATTATCACGTCCAAATGGTTGGCAATACCGGCAGATACCGATACGTATCGGTATCGGCCGGGACCGGTACCGATACCTCCCGAATCGGCCGATACCAGTCTTTGTAGTTTAAAACATAATAAAATATTTTTAGTAATTTTTTATTAGCAGGTACCGGCCGATACGGCCGATACCGATACGTATCGGTACCCACCGATACTGAGATTGCCATCCTTGCATCCAACAGCTCAACTCTAACCTCATCGCTTGATGAAGCAATCACCAGCCAGTCATCGGTGTTGTTGGAGATCTTTCTGCACACAATCCGAGGCGACACAAGTGGGCCTGGCTGAGTGTACAATTTACATTGGGCCATAAAGGGGAGTTTGTTGCATTCGGCCACAGTGGCTTGAAGCGTGGTGGCAGGTGGGCTGGCCTGCAGACATGGGCGACAAGGCCGTCTAACCAAAGCCCATCTATCCCTCTCAGTCCACTCCGATTCCTGCTTGAGATGGGAGCAAGGTTGGCACGGGTGACAAGGCCGCGTTGGCCCTTCCCATCCACTTCTGCTGCAGCTGTGGCATTGTGGAGGAGGCCTGCTCTTGCTGAATTGCTGTTTGTTGAGGAGAAGAGCCACCCGTCTCAGGTTTGCAGTAAAGAGAGGAAAAGGACAAAAGAAGAAAGGGGGCAAAAAACAAGAGGACAAGGAAGGATGGAGGACAGCATGGGGTGGGGAAGAAGAAGAGAAGGAAGGGGAGTGGTAGGGGAAGAGGATATGTGCATGTAGCCCGAGGTGATGGGAGGATGATGGGAGGAAGGGAAGAAGGTGGCGAGGATTGCACAGAGGTTTCTTAGGCCTCACGCCTAGGGCCTCTTACCCTGGTCTGAAGAGTGTTTTATATTACACTTTTACGTGATTTTTAGGTGCTTTATATAGGAAGAATATTTTGGTAATTTTGGGTTCCGGGGACTTTTATGAAAAATTTAAGGCTCCAGGGCTTTTCTACAATTTTTTAATCTGTAGTGTTGTTTTCCATAATCTTCGTAATTTGGGAGAATTTTTGTAATTTTACAAATTGGACAGAATTTTCTGTAGTTTTACCTGTTTCAACACCATTTTTGCAATTTTTACAAGCTTAGGGGCTGATATGCATTTTCATGTATTTCTGGGTAGATTTGCAAATTTTGATGGTCTGTTATGTTAGGAAGATTCACAATTGTAGACATTTATGGACAAATTTACAAATTTAGGGATTTTCAGGATGTATTTGCAATTTTTATGATTTCAGGGTTGCTTTACAATTTTTATTTCATGACAGATTTTCAAATGTTATTGAGCATAAGGATTTGCAATAATTTTTTACAAAAGTTAAAACTAAATTATAATTTTTATCAAGTTTATCTTTTATGTATTTTAGAATTTGATCATAATTTTATTGGGTTTAGGGGTTTGACAATAATTCTTTTGTAGATTTTAAGGTCAAAATGGAATTTTTGTTGTGTTTAAGGGTTTGCATTTTGTGAATTTAGGATTAGATTGGAATTTTTATTTGGTTTAGAGTGCAAGCTGCAATTATTTTAGTGGTTGTGTTTTAGTTTTATAAATGGTACCGGTCTGGGATTTACATGTGAAATTTCAGATGTAAGAATGGTTAAGTGGACCATGGTTAGCAGCAACGGCTTTAATGGGTCCTAATTGGACGTAAGGAGAGAGAGGAGGCCTGTGGAGATTGAGAAAACCCCTTGGCTCCTCTTTGCCTTTTTCCCCCCTGTTATTTTCCTTGTTCTTCACTTTGTGGTCTATTTCCTGATTCAAACGCTCTAATATGGATGAGAGAGGAGGGGCCGTTCGGGGTTCGACACATACCTAGGAGATTTTAGGCCTTAACACATGCCTTTTGAGTAAAGAGGGTTTGACTACACTGTTGATTAAATAAACTAAGTGATCAAGTTTTGCCGCCAATGTTTAATCAATACTGGCTGCCAAATCAAGTTTAAAAGATCCTTACTGTTCATCTAGTTTACTTATTCTAATGCTCTTCAAGTGGTAGAAAGGCTGGCTAAGAACCCTTACCATCATTGACTTGAGACCAAGGTAGGCCAACTCGGGGGTCGGACTCGGATCGGTCCGGTCCTGACCGAGTGGATCGGACGATCCGATCCGATCCCAAACCGGTCCGGACCGAGCCGGACCGGTTTGGCCGATCCAATTTATAAAAAGGGGAAAAAATAGAAGAAAATAGGGAAAAAATAGAAAAACAAGTCCAAAAAATAAGAAAAAAATTCAAAAAATCAGGAAAAATTATATTTACCCAAAACTTATCTAGGACCTTGGGTAAGCCCTTGAATTTTTATTAACTTTGAAAAAAACTTGAATACAATACATGGGGGGGACATAAAACCTTACCCCTAAGTATTACATGATAATAAAAAAAAAACACTCACACAAAGTGACAGAATAAGTAGACATACATTTATTCTAGCCTTACATTGTAGGTGCTATACAAATGTTGCACATAATCAGCCCAAGACATATAAGCTTGGTAACATTGTTCATATTCCTGTACAAATCGGTTATACTCATCTGTGAATGGGTAGATTATTGTCACCGGTATCCATCCTTGTGTCTTTGGCTCATGATAAGATCCTTCTGAGGTTGAGGATTGATAAGAGGAAATATCTGAAGTTGGAGGATAAGTGGGATATCCTCCTAAGTAACTCGATGCATCATAGGGTGGTGGATGTTGATAATATGTACTTGGATATCCATAAGGACTATAACCATCTAATGGAACTTGAGAGGATGCATCAGACGAATGCTCTTGAGAGGATGTTCTCTTTAGGAGCTCTTGTTGTTGTTTCCCTTTGCCTTTATTTGTTGCTGATGTGCCCTTAGCCAACCTACTGGAGTGGTCGGCATCCTGCGTAGCATGCGTAAATTCTTGCTCTCCTGTGAAAATCATTGGAGGAGCTTCACCATGTTGACTTGATCCTCCACGTCCTCGAGATGACCGTTGTTGCAAGGATCCACCTTGACTTCCATGTGGATCATCATCGTCATCGTCAGGGGTAGTCGTTGCCGAAGTAGAGTCGTCTGAAGTTTGGTAAACGACCTTGTCGCTTGGCTCTGGTGTCTCGTCTGACTCATCTTCTTGTACAGTTTCTAAATCTGCAATATCAACATCCATTAGTTTGCCTTTACCCTTACCTGAACTTTGTGGGGTGGATTTCTTTTGCCGTTTTGAAGGAGGTGGAAGTTGAAACTCAACGGACAAGGGGACACCATCTAATTGTCCTTCTGCCCATGACCGATCGTTTGGATCGAATTCTGATGGACTCGAAACATTCCTTGCATCCACCCATGCATTCAATGGGTTCTGCTCCTCAAATATCTCGTCCAGATCGATTGGTTCCTCAACTTGTTGTTCTGCTTGCACCGGTCTTCCAGCAACTTCATCTCTCCATCGTTCTTCTTCTCTTTGGTTCTCTTGAATTTTTTGAAGATTCTTTAATTTCAAGCGCATGTTGTAGTGGCAAAAGACCAATTGCTCTAATCTCGCTGAGCTTAATCGGTTCCTTTGCTTGGTGTGTATCAAGCTAAATGTAGACCAGTTCCTCTCACAGCCAGAAGAGGAGGTGGTTTGGCTCAATACACGGATAGCAACATAAGCAAGATCTTCATAACCTGGAGCCTTCCCATGATCCATCCACCAATCAGCTGTAATTCCATAATGATCCAACTAACAATTAGTATTGTAATTTGTAAAGCCTATGCATGATAAGTTGATAACAATTTTTTGAAAGTATTAGTTATGTGTAAAATTCTAAATACCTGGTGAAAGCAACATGACTGCCCGTTGAGCACGATGAGTACCAAAATGTAATGTCCGGAGCCTATAGTGATGCATTTTGTTGCATGCTATGATAGCTCGATCCTCATCATGTAACAAACGCCGAATTACATTTTGAGTCCCACGGAGTACTTCTTCATCATTGGGCGCATGTTGAGTAGCAGAGCTATATTGGTATCTTGGGTTGAAGAAATGACCTAAAGAATTGAAAAATAAATTAAAAATGAAATAAAACTTATAGGAAATAAAATGGCGACCAATATGGATTGACTTATTTTGTTACTTGCCGCATGCAAGTCATGGTGGAGTGTCCTATCCCATCTTGCATCTATAATATCCCACAACTTTCTGTATGTATTTTTGTTGGCCCTAGCAATGTCTTCCTTTGCACGGTCCATAGCTTCATATAAATATCCCATTGTGGCCTTCTTATCTCCATCCACCATCCTCAGAACCCGCACAAGAGGTTCAACTACGCTCAAGATCATCTTTATATCCTTCCAATACTCTCGGCTCTCAATCAAGTCCTCAACCTGCTTCCCCTTGTCTCTAGCATCATGCTTCGCGTGCCTTGTCATCCAATCCTCCCATCCTTTACTTGAAATCATCTGCTTCAAGGGGCGTTTTTGTGATTGTATACTCTCTAAGGAAATGTATGTGGAGGCGAAACGAGTTACCCCAGGACGTAGTAACTCCCTCTGTCCAGTGTGTTCACGCATCAACGTGAGCACATAGTTATGGTTGTAGATATAGGATGTGATGAATTGGGCTGACTTCACTGTTTCAGTAATTTTGACATCTTTCCCAATATCTTCTAGCATCAAATCTAGGGAATGAGCAGAGCAAGGAAGCCAATATAGATGTGGCCTCTTCTCCATTAACATATGGCCAACAGCTTTATATGAAGCTGCATTATCTGTTACAACTTGGACAACCCGATCTTCTCCCACCTGTTCCACAATGTCATCAATTAACTTGAAAAGATATTCAGCATTCTTTACCTTTCCACTAGCATCTACGGACTTCCAAAATACAGTCCCAGCTTGACAGTATATAAGGAAGTTAATCATACTTCTTCTCGTAATTCCTATTCAAATAATGTTATAGATGTTAGCGAATGTCTAAATTAACTAAAAATATAATCTGTTAATCTAAGATTCTAATTTCTAAATATGTTAAACTAATTCAATGTACTCACCTGTCCAGCCATCTGTCATTATTGTGCATCCTCTTTCATCTCAAATTCGCTCAAACGACTTGATATACTCCTGGAGATCACTTACCTCTTGAGGAAGATAAGTGTTGTATATCTCCTTGGGGGTTGGTCCAGGAATACCCTTACCCACATCTCCAATAGTCTCAATCATGTCCTCCCAATAAGGACCCTTTGCAGCATTGGCAGGTACACTGTTATAAACAAACCATCTCGAAACAGCACGGCCAATCTTCTCCTTGCATACCTTCAGGTTCTTCATAGCAGCTGTGATTGATGGTTGTCTACCTCTCCGTCTTGTTAGGAAAGCATCTATAGGACCCACTCTAGGATCATTGTCCCTAGTCAAGTCATGAATTTCCTCCTCGTTGGATCCATGTCCGGATCCACTCCCTTGCCCAACGTGTCGACCGGTGCGTCTATACACATCCTCATCAGCAAAAGATCGTCTACTTTCGTCCATCGCTCGACGTATATCATCTTTAAATTAAAATAGATGATTAGACTAATTTAATCGAGATGAAGTATAAAGAAGTAAATAATTAATTGAAAATTTTAAATCAAATAATACCTCGAGAGAAGTCTTCAAATGCAGTAGATCTCCTTCTGGTAGGGTCTATGTCTCCCTCCCGAGATCTATCTCCCGGAGGGTGAATATGAATACCTTGACCTGAGGGCCGTGTTATTTCTTCCATAATTTGGCCTCTCATCGTTGATGCTGCTCCTTTTTCCAACTCTCTTTGTCGTAGGTAATTTTTGAATTGATTTTTTACCTCTAGTGGTGCAGCAGTACAAGCCTTCACTTCTCCTTTGACACCCCCAATATGTTGTTTTAGACGAAAAACTCCACCCGAAATAATCCGACTGCAGTAGTTGCATTTGACTTTGCGTGAAGCCATGTCTACGACGGTGCAGTGGTTCCATCCCGGGTCACCACGAGAGGTGACAGATGTGGCCTCATTATGCTCAGAAGTCGACATCTTTAAAAATAAAAAATATATTAATAGGGAAAGAGATAATTAGTAATTAACTAATTACATAAAGAGAAATGGTGAGAAATAAGAAAAAACATAGAGAAAGAGAGTGAGATTTCATATCATACCTCGAGGGAGAGTGAGAGACAATAAGAAATAAAGCTACAAAGACAAAAAGAGGTTAGAGATAAAAATTAAAATGCAATAAAAATAATATGATGAAAAAAATTTGATGTAGTCCGTCGGTCCGTCCTTTAGAGTTTAGAACTCTAGAGAGCTTTGGAAGTTTGGAGAGAAAGAAGTTAAGAGAGCTTTGAGTCTTTGAGAGAGTATGAGAGCTTAGAGAGAGAGAGAGAGAAGTTTTAGAATTTAGAGAGAGAGAGAAATGAGAATTTGTGTGAATGAGGGAGAGAAGGGTAGGAGGGGGTTTTATAGGGACTTGGGGGGGACTTGGAGGGGCTTAGAAGCCCCTCCTAACCGTTGGGAACCCATTTGAATGGGTTCCCAACGGCTACCCAACGGCTAGTTCAGAACTAGCCGTTGGGTGGCCGGGTCGGCCGGACCGGTCCGACCCAGACCGACCCGGGTTGGGGTCGGACGACCCGGCCGACCCCCACCCGATCCCAGCGATCCCGGCTGGGATCGTTGGGTCGGGGCTCGGGGTCGGGTCGGACCGCTCCGATTCCGAGCGGACCGGGCGATCCGATCCGACCCGGTCCGACCCGGCCGACCATGCTTGAGACTAGTCCTTTCGAGTCATCAGTGTTGACATGATGGCTATTCCTGTTGAACTCACTGTTGTTTTCATGATGACTGGTCCTATTGAGCGCACTGCTGCCGACATGACTGCTAGTCCTATTAAAGCTCACCATTGTCGGCATGCATATATTTCCTATGGTGACTAGTCTTGATGAGCCTACCATTGGACTAACAAGGAAGGATATTAACAGCAATAGCGAGTACTCCTGCCATTGCCAACTTAGCCTGTCAGGCTGTGACAAATGTCCTACAAAATGATCCAAAGGATGAAGCATGTTTAGTGAATCTGACAATGGAGACATGCCAATATAGGTGGCATACAAATAGTATTGTCGTTTTAGAAAAACAGCATGCAGAGGACAGACATTTACTGGAAAGCATGTGAAGATGACACATAGCAGACAAAATGTGCAACAGTGGCCGCATGCCATTGGAGGTGTGTATCAGCCGTGGTCAACAGATAAAACATTTTCTCTATTTCCTGTGGCAATGACCAACGGTGGTTTATTTTTTGAATGAAAAGTGGATTGTACCACCAATTTTATTAAGAAATAAATAGAGGTAATACAATCATGTCAAGACAGGTGAGGTACCTATCTTGAAAAAGAAAATCAGCCGTCTATTTCACATCTTGTGCCCAAGCCTCAACAGAAACACCAAGAATATGACGACTCCAATTGAAAAGAAATGAAACAACAAGTAAAGCTGGCTGAACTTAAAAAAGAATACAACATGTGGCCACTAAGAGAAAGATAAAGTGGAAACAGAGGTCGAAAGAGCTGTGGCTGAGAGAAGGGGATAAGAATACATGATTTTTCCATGCAACAACAAGTGCTAAGAAAAGGTCCATGAGAACTGTTCAAGTGAAAGTTGATTATATTGTGGTGGAGTCAGAGGAAGAGACTAAGAATACCTTTGTTTCCTATTTTGAGAATTTGTTTAAGGAAGATGAGTGGTGGAGACCTCACATTCAGGAGGGGGTCTTACCTAAGATTAATGGAAATCAAGCTAATGAGTTATGTGTCCCATTCTCAGAGGAGGAAGTCAAAGCATTTCTGGGATATTATCAAAGAAGACTTGATGAAGGTAATGGAAGAGTTCCAGGAAAGGCCCCTGAGCATCAAAAGATTTATTTCACTTTTATCGTTCTAATCCCAAAGCGGGAAGGGGCGGATGCTGTGACTGATTTTAGGCCCATCAGCCTTTTGAATGGCTGTTATAAAATTATTACTAAGGTGCTAGCTAATCGGCTTAAGAATGTGCTCAAGGAGGTGATTAACTCAAATCAAGCACCATTTCTTAGGGGCAGGTACATTGTGGACAATTTCTTGTCAGCTCACGAAGCCATTGTGTCTAAAAAATGTAGTAGAAAGGAGGGTGTGCTAGTTAAATTGGACTTTGAGAAAGCTTTTGATCGGGTAAGCTGGTTGTGCATTCAAAAAACCTTTGATGCCATGGGCTTTAGCCATAAATGGATTGGTTGGATCATGAGCTGCATATCCACTGCTAAATTTTCAATTTTGCTTAATGGAGAACCATCGGTTACTTTAAAAGCTCAAGGGGTTTGAGGCAAGGAGATCCAATGTCCCAATTGATCTTTATCTTAGTTGGACAGATTTTAAGTACCTTATGGGATAGGGCAGCAACACAAGGATTGGTTGATGGATTTTCAGTGGGGAGAGATGGTTTCTTATTCTCACACCTTCAGTTTGCTGA
The DNA here is from genome assembly GCA_030544215.1 of Zantedeschia hybrid cultivar. Taxonomy (NCBI): domain Eukaryota; kingdom Viridiplantae; phylum Streptophyta; class Magnoliopsida; order Alismatales; family Araceae; genus Zantedeschia; species Zantedeschia hybrid cultivar. The sequence goes on from JARZZO010000011.1 coordinate 26,663,512, forward strand.
TGACACACTGCTATTCTCCTCTGGAAACGAGGCAATGATCACAAACATGAGAGATTATTGATTCTTACCGAAGCTATCACAGGACTGTCTACCAACTTTCGGAAATCTGAGGTGGTAGGTATTAATTTGGGGTCAGAGAACTTAGGAAATTGCTGATTCTTTTACTTGTAAGGTGTCGTCTTTTCCAATTTCTTATTTAGGTCTTCCCCTCTCTGATGTTCAATGTAAAGTAAGGGATTGGGATGATCTTATTAAAAGGTTTGAGCAGAGATTGGAAGGGTGGAAGGCCAAGTTTTTATCAGCTGGAGGAAAATGGGTGTTGTCTAAATCTGTTCTCTCGTCTCTGGCAACTTATTATCTATCAATTTTCAGAATTCCGAAAAAGGTGGAGAGAATTCTTGAGTCTAAGAGAAGTTTATTCTTCTGGGAAGGAGGGAAGAGAGATTCAAGAGCTTTGCACCTTATAGCATGGGATAAGGTGTGTAGGAGAAAGGATCAAGGTGGGGCAGGCTTAGTAAAGATTGATACTTTTAACCAAGCTCTTTTGGCCAAGTGGATTTGGAGAATGGGAGAGGAGGAAGATGCCTTGTGGTCCAAAATCATCAAGGGGAAATATTACCTTGGTACATCTAGATGGAATTTGTACCCAACATCCTTATCTCATATGTCCCCAATTTGGAGGAATATTAATAAGATGGTTGACTTGTTGCCCCTTCAATCTGTCTTCGAGGAAGAGTGGGTGTTGAACCAACCTTTGGCAGTGGAGTTTACAGAATTATATTTTATTTCTGAGGACAAAAACAGGTTTTTGGCTGAGATGTACTCATATGGACAGTCTAGTCCATGGAATCTGAAATTTAGAAGAAATCTAACAACTCAGGAATTTCAACAGTTGGTGGCAGTGCTGAATATCATTCATAATTTTAGATTGCAGAGAAACTGTGATGACACAAGACTATGGGTTTGGAATCCTAAATGTGTTTTCTCTGGTAATATTCTGTTAAAAGTTATTAATGACAGTGGTGTCAAAGTGCCCTGGGGAAATGTAGTTTGGTCCAAGAAGTTACCTTGTAAGATCAACCTCTTTCTATGGAAGATTGCTTGGGGAAGACTACCAACAATGGATAGACTGACTCGGTTTCTTCATCCGCAGAAATCCAGCTGCTGCTTTTGTGGTAGATTTATTGAGGATGTTGATCACTTGTTCTGCCACTGTGGTATTGTTCAAGCCTGGTGGATGTCATGCTGCAGAAGCCTAAACATAGACTGGGAGGAACCTTCCTCTGTGTTCCATATGTTGGATGGATGGGAAAAGCTTTGCCCTTTTCCAACCGAGAGGGAGTTATGGTCTCTAATTCTTCCTGCATTTCTGTGGGGAATTTGGAATGAGAGCAATTATAGAAGATTTAGAGATGAGTTTGACATCTTCTATAATATTATGTGCAAGGTTACTAGATGGGTTCGGGAATGGGGTATTGCTGCTAGGGCTGTGAGGGACCCGAAATCCTCTCATACCTTGTCTTTATTGAGGCAGTCTTTGAGGATGTTTGGCTGATCCAGCATTTCGTGTTCTGTAATTTTATCTTATCCTCTTGATAAGATATTTTGGGGTTTTTTTTCCTCCTTGGAGAGGGGTTTCTTTTTATTACTTTGTAAGGGGTTCCCTGTGTGTATGATGGGCAGCTCTGCACCCTCATGTAAATTTTTTTTTTTTTTTTTTGCATTTTACTATCAATGAATCTGTGATCTCATTGGTCACCTTCAAAAAAAAAAACAAGAAGTAAAGCAATGTTTTCAATGTAGATTCTACTTCCCCTAAAAGGTCCAGCATTCCTCTCCTTCCAGATTTTCCAACATATAGCATGTGGTATGAGTTGTTAGATTTTCTCGTGGCTTCGATTTCCCGCAACAGATTTAACCTTGCTGAAATAATTCCGCATTGTTCCAAGTCATTAAATTCAGGAGAGAACTTGAACACTCTGCCAATACTGAGCCAAATTTCTTGAGTGAGTGGGCATGAGATAAAGCAGTACTCAACATCTTCCTTATTAGCTCTGCACAAAAGACAATCAGTATCAGTTTCCATGCACCATTTGCTTCTGTAGACTTTGGTAATAATGCGTTTCCTATGAAGAAACCACATGAAACTCCCGACTTTCAGTGGAAATTTCTCTTTCCAGATGACATTAAGATGTCTGAACGCATTGTGATTACCTTCTATCAAATTGTAAAATGACTTCATAGAAAATACACCATAATTATCAGCCCAAAGAATCTGATTCTGTCTGTCCTCCCACATTCAATTTTGTTTCAGATAGAGTATATAGAAAAGATAAGTACTCCACTTCTTCACTTTTTTTGACATCTCTCCTCAACTGAATATGCCACTGGATAATGCCATTGTGACAGGAATAAGCATCCCTAATGTGCAGAAACTTGCAAACTGCCAGTTGAAAGATCCTTGGAAACTGATCCTTGAGTGGAGTATCACCAGTCCAGTGCTCAAACCAGAACAATGTGTTCGCACCATTTCCGACTTTGATACGGATAAACTTGTCAAAGATGTTAGCTGCTTTCAGGATATCTTTCCACACTGGAGATAGTTTAGCTACATTTTCTGGATGCAAAAAGAATCTTGTAGATGTAGAATAATGTTTCTGTCTGAAGATCCTTTTCCAAAGTGACTCTTCCTCTGACAGTAGCTCCCAAATCCACTTGCCAAGCATAGCAACATTCAAGATTCTTAAATTTTTTCACTCCCGTACCTCCTTTCTGAGTAGACAGACAAACATTCTCCCATGTAGCAAGGTAAATGTGTCTAGTCTCCTTGTTTGTATTCCCCCACAGAAAACTTCTCCTGATACAGTCAATCTTGTTTCTAACTGTAGAAGGTATCAAAAAACTGATAAAAAGTGTCCAGGAATAGCTGACAGGACTGAGTTAAGCAATGTAATCCTCCCTTCCAATGACAAATACCTGGCCTTCCAAATAGAGAGTATCTTATGCATTTCATAAATGAGAGGCTTCCAAGCTGTCTGCTGAATCCTTCTATAGTGCAGTGGGAGGCCTAGATACACAACAGGTAATTCAGTCACTTTACAATCAAGGACTGCAGCACATTGATTACTTACCTCCACTTCCATATTTATGCCACATACCTCAACTTCCATATTTATGCCAACAATTGCACTTTTATCAAAGTTTATCAATAAGCCTGAACAAGCCTCAAAAGTCTTCAAAATGAACAACAAATTATGCATCTGCTCCATGTTTCCTTCCAAAAAAATTAGCGTGTCATCTGCGAACTGTAAATGTGAAATTCCCACAGGAACCCTCAAGACTTGAGCACCATGATTCCAGCCTAATGTTTCAGCTTTCTTACAGAATCTGCTTGGCAGATTAGCCAACAACAGAAATAGAAGCGGAGACAGTGGGTCTCCTTGAGGAAGCCTGCTAGAACTAGAGAAGTAACCATTGATTTCTCCATTAAAAAGAATCGAAAATTTTGCTGTGGTAACACAGTTCTTAATCACCTTCATCCACTGCTCAGGGAATTTATGAATTGTCATTAGATTCCATAGACATTTCCATTCAACTTGATCATAGGCTTTATTGAAGTCCAATTTACATGCAACTCCCATAATACCCTTCATAGAAAACAAGATTTCACGAGGAAGGAGGAAATTGTCTTTCAGACGACGTCTATCCTTCATAAACGCTGGCTGGTTTTCTTCAATAAGACTAAAGCACCTTTCTCAATCTGTTCGCCATCATCTTGGCAAAAAATTTGTAACTGCAGTTCAGAAGACTAATAGGCCTGAATTCCTTTAGTTCAATAGCTTCCTCCTCCTTTGTCAGCAAACTAAGAAGATCTGGTTGAACAATTCGCGGCCGGCAGCTCTATTAAAACAATCTTTAACAGCTCTAGTGACATCAGACGTGATCACATTCCAGAATTTCTGATAAAAGAAAATTGGAAACCCGTTTGGTCCCGGGGCTTTATCACTACCCAGATTAAAGACTGCCTCAACTATTTCATCTTCTGAGATCTCTTCCTCTAGCATAGATTGATCTTCGACTGTGAGTGTCTGTGCCTCCAGATCAGACCAAGGAGGGAACCATCTATTGTCTGCAGTAAATAGGTTAGAATCAAACAGACCAACCTCAGCTGCAATGCTCTTCTGATCCTCGATCCAATTGTCATCTTTCTTTAACATTGAAATCAATTTTCTTCTTCTTCTCCCATTAGCTATGCGATAGAAGAAGCTGTATTACAGTCTCCTTCCTTAACCCAAATTACTCTAGAATTCTGTCTCCACCTGATTTGAGCCATTTTCTATGCAAGTTCTGCACAGTGGTGTTGTTATGCTTCTAGTTCTTCAATTTGCTCCAATTGCAGCAGCTTACTTTTCCAATCCTGAACGTTGATGTGTCTCTGCTTCCTCCATTCAGTAGCCCAAGTTTTGATATTGTGTTTCAGCCTTCGCAGCTTTAGGAACAAATTATGGGCCCCTGAATTTATGCCTGTCTCTTGCTTTCATGAATTTGAGACCAATTCAACAAACTGCTGATCTGAAACCCAAGCTTTCTCACATCTAAAAAGTCTAACAGATTTGAGAGAACTGCCACAATCAAGTACTAATCAAAGATGGCCGTACCGGTATCGGTAGCGGTATTGGAGGGTTCCGATACCGGTACATGCCGGTATCGGTATCGGCCAGTATCGGCCGGTACCGTACCGGGTCCATTTTGGCCCAGTACTGAGCTAATATTGGCTGGTATCGGTCCACTCAGTATGGTATTGGTACCCACTGATACCAATACGTATCGGTATCGGCCGATACTGCCAACCATGGTACTAATGCATTGTGATCAGAAACATTTCTAGGCAGCATGACTACCTTTGCTTGAGGACACGACGACTCCCATTTACCATCGACTAGAATTCTGTCCAATTTTGATAACGAGGGATTCTTTCTGCCATTGCTCCAAGAATATTTACAGTTGTCCACTGAAACTCCATCAACACACATTCCTCTATACATGAATTTTACTGTTTCATTCCAGCCGTAAAGATTCCCTGCTTGTTTCTTTCCATAGAAGTTCTAACTTCATTAAAATCTTCTAGAACACACCAAGGAAAATCATAATTCTTCTGGCAATCACACAATTCTGCCCATAATATCTTTTGATTGTGGCTCGTGACTGGCCCATATACCACTGTTAACATCCACCCTTTAGATTGATTATTCCTCCACAGTGGAACAGATACACAATGTTCTCCCACATTCAAGAGCTGCCATTGCCATACCTTCGTGTCCTAGGCGATCAATATTCCCCCTGAATGACCTTCAGCTCTTCTATAAGCAAAATCCACACCAGTGAATCCCGTTACTCTTAACTAAATCCTCATGCATATGATCAACTTTAGTTTCCTGCAGGCATAATATCTCAATTTTCCTTGTCATAATGTAATCATGAACAACCAATTGCTTCACCTTGTCATTCATCCCTCTAACACTCCATGACATCAATATCAATATCATTTTGATCTTGTTCTTTCACCTGGTTTTGAATATACTGTGTATTTCACCGACTCCCAAGTGAGTCTGCAGCCTTTATCATAGCCTTCAATTCTCTCTTTCCTTTATTCCTCCCTTCAAAGCTTCGTTTTGCCCTACACTAATCTTGTGAAACTGACCCACCTTCCCATTTAATTGAACCCCTAGTCCTGCCGCTTTTTCCAAGATTTTCTGATTTCCGCATCCATTAATGAAGGATTCTTGCTCCTTTTTCTCCATCAATATATTTGTTCTGGCCTCTGTAGCAACCTTCTTGCTTGGATCGGTCTAAGCTATTATTGGCGTTGCAAGAAGGGCAAAGAGGAGGATGGGATGGGGAAGTAGGGGGCCTTGCTGAGTTAGCTGGCATACCTGGATCAGACGAAGAGACCTCACCTTCCTCCATATGTGTACGCAGACCTTCCTCATTACGAGGCCGAATATTGTGCATCGAGCTTCCTAATCCTCCATTAGGTACTGCCAATGGAGACTCACTACTGCCTGAAACAGCACGTGGGGGTAAACCTTCTTCATCAACCATCACCAGCTTTTCCTCGAGCGCAGCCTGCGGGATATGCCCTGTGATTTGCTTCCGTTTTATCGCTCTTCTGTAAACCGAGGAGAACCTACCCTTCTTATGCCTGCTACCTTTAGAAAGGCCATCGACAACATGGGAGACGAGGGTTGCAATAGCCTCTCTCCACATCACAGCCGAAGTTACCTTGCTGCCCCCATCGTCGGCTAAAGCATTAACTGAATCAATAGGGAATTAGGGATTGGTTTATCATTTTCCCCAGCCTCCTCCTCACACCTCACCACGTGACGAGTTAAGGCATCACGTGTCTTCAACTCTCCCAAACTCTCTGATTCACGGCGACTGGACTCGTCGTGACTCATCGTCTTCTTCCTCTCGCCAATCTCACCTTCTGCCCTAATCGCCTGTATTTTTTATACTCTTGGACCACCTCTGCACAGGTCCATTGCTCCTCATCATCTAGACCTCTTCCATCACGAACAAGATGTTCTTCCTCGACCAGCAAATTGACCCAAAATTAGAAGCATCCCATTGCAGTTTGATATATTTGGGATTCTCGACATGCTGATCCACCTCCACTAAAATTCTGGCAAAGTTGAGATACTTCCATGCACTAGTATCCTTCCAAACTTTCCGTAGGATTCCAAAGGATGAAGCTATCACATTGAAGAGCTCTGCATCCCACAAGCAGAATGGTAACCCCTTAACAGCTTAACTTGAAGCCATATTAGTCGCCCTGCCTTTGCTGTCTTCATTCCAAACTCAGGCCTCCATGGTCACCAACGCACTTCTCTTGAGGACTTCAATAGGTACTGTCTAATAACCTCTGATGGTGGCCAAAGAATAAAAGTGCACCTCCTTCACCATTGCGATCTTCCAAGGCTTTACTTCTGGCCATTGCAGACATAAAGACTTCCGCAGATCCACAAGGCTCAGGTTGTCCCCAGTCGAGACTCCAATTAAGCAAGCTCTGAGCCTCTGAAGGTCTCCATATTCCTGTGATATGCGAAAAACCAGGTCACTTCTACTGTAGGTCCCTTCAAATGACGAGCCTCTTCCTTCTCCTCTCATTTGACCATCTTCTTAACATCATTCACCCTCCTGCACGCAAAGCTCCTATGCCCCACTCTACATTTCCAACAGGCCACCCCGTTCCTGCAGTTTTGCTACATGATCTGGATAAGCACCGGAAGCATCTTTTCTTACTCCTCTGCTTAAAGGGACCTCTTTGTATCGATCTGATCTTCTGCTCACTCCATTCCTCTCCAAACTCTCCGCCCCTCTCCGATCGTCTGCTCCACTCTGCTCGTCCCCAGTGAAACCTGCTACTCTGCTCCACTCCACTTCACTCCCTCATCGGTCCTTGTCACTTAATCACTTGTGAATATGCCTGTCGGCCTTGGCAAGCCCAAATTAGGGGTCGTGCTTATTGGCACACTATTTGTTCATGTGAATGAGATCGACCAACAATGGCCTTATTTTGCTCTTTTTGTAAGAACAGTGAAGCTGTCCAAATAAGGTAAAGTAATCACCACTGTTGAGTTCATGGACACATCAAGAGCCTCTACAGTCTACATTCTCACTTTTAGCATTGAAAACAGTAAACCAATAGACAAACAAATAATAGCACAGTGATCAGTAAGTTGTTAGTGTCTTTGAACTAAGTGAAAAGGCGGTTGCAAGACTCACAACAGCTAATAGTCAGCAGAATAGTGGCTGGTAATGTAGACATCCTTAAAACTGCAAATGTTAAACTTCCAGATATAGAAGAATAAAAACACAGATCATTATAATAACATTCAAAATTAATTCATTCCCCAAGGAAAAAAAAAAGATTCAAATAGACTGGCACACTTGGTACGACCATGAAATAAAACAGAAAAGTCTCAAAAGAACAATAGAAAAGAAAAAGAGAGGAGAAAGTACCATCGTCAATGTGTTAGGAAATGGGAAAGGTAATTATTGATTATTTACTTAACTGATTACTAGGTTGGGTACAGGTTTGAGCAATTTCCCACTAAAAACTCCTAGTTGGCATCCGGATGCTTACCTGTAAGGTGGGCTACTAGAACTCAGTGAATGTAATCAATACTGACAAACTATTATATGCCATTCCAATTGAACTGAGCTTTTTTTTTGGGTCACTGTAGTGGTTTTCTCTCTAAACTTGGTCTATATTTTACATATTTTCTAATGCCTCTGATGTTGATTTTTGTATGTATCAGTTGGTGTACTTGATTATGCCTTGTTACTTCTCAGGCTGCTGCCGCTATTAGGATTAAAGGAGGATTTCCTGAAAGGATCGGACAACCAGAATGTCAGGTAGAAGTTTTTATTGTTGCTTTTTACCAAATAATTCCCTGCCATTTCACGTATCCAAACTTTGAAATCATTAACCCATCACTAATTCTTGTGCACAGCTGATTGTAGGTGTGTAGAAATTGTGGTAACCTTCTGTTATTTTCATAAGAAACAAAATGCTTGATGTAACATTCACCTTTTTATATCATGGAAGATGAGATGCTACTAATGTGCCATCTCTGGACCCATATTATGTCAACAAACCTTTTAATGATCTGCTTTGTTACAAATCAATCATTGAGCTCTGGATATTTATAGTGGGAGCATGCTCCTTGGAAAGAGAACTTGTTGCTCATTAAATAACCATGTGTAATGAGATGTCAAACTACTTCGATTTTGTGTCACATGACATGGTGTTTATTTATTTATTTATTTTTTGAAGTGGATGGTACCACTGAATTATATAAATAAAAGATTGTACAGGAGCGTACACAGCGGAGCTCTCAAAAGAGGATCTCTATACAAAACACGAAGAAGGTGTTCTACCATGTGGAAATACAAATTACAACAGAATATGCTTTGTGCATTATTGCAAAGCATTTGCTCATATCTAAAGTTTTCAGTTTCTTTCTGGAGAAACTCTTCAGTACTCATCATCACCATCAGATCCTTATCCCATTTATTCAGGTTTGACTACATGAATCCTGTCCTACCACTTTAATCCATCTAAAGCCAAGTATATATATATAGGAAAAATGCATCAGGATTGGAACGGAATCAGACCAGAATCAATCTGGAGAAACTCTTCAGTACTCATCATCACCATGAATCTAGTCAAGGAAGGATTGGATTAGCCATCAGGATTCGGATTGGAATGGAATCAGACCAGAATCAACTTAATAATAGGAAAAATCATAAAAATGAAAAAAAAGTTGTCTTCAGAAAACATTATATCTGCATGGGAGGACAGATTCATGAAGCCTATAGGCTGTGACCCAATTTTTTAGGTTTGCAAGGCTGGGTAGAATAACCAATAGGGATCATGTCCCCTAGATTGGATCAGACATGTTCATTTCTGAACCAAATTGGATGAGCTGGATCAGAATTACCTGATCCTACATACCATGCATCTACTTCTGAAGTCATAATCCTTGAATGTGTTGATAATGTTTAGTCTAGCTGATTCACTGCTTCTCTTAAAAGACATCTTTAAAGTGATCCCCATTTAATAGCTTCTCAAAACAAATGCACCATCTCTCCTTAAGCTCACAATCTTTAGCCAAAATCCTTTTTATCCTCGCTCCTAATTCATCTAACATGATCTAATTCCTGGCTTTTTCTCGCACTCAAGTTAGCATGAGTTCCTAGTTTGTGACATAATTGTTGAAAATATTTCAACATAGTTTCACTAGGTCCCATTTGGTATTGGGATAATTTTAGTGGGAATAGGCTTTAGTCATTTTAATGGACTGTCCTTAATCTAGAGTAATTTGGTAGCTGGGTAATTCAAGTGGGGATAAGATGCTATAAGCATCAGATTACTTAGTCCACCTAAAAAGTGGAATGATTTATCCCCATATTTAAGCCCAAAAGTGAGGATAAGCTAAACTTACTTTAAACTGGGATTAGCCCAATACCAAATGGACTCTCTTATCCCTAAACTTTAAGTACGAAATGGGAATAATTTTAAATAGGGTAGCCTTACTTTGAATACCAATGGAGAATTGAGGTAGGGGATAACTTTGGTTTGTGCCTCTTTATCCCAATACCAAGTGGGAGCATAAGGTGTGACTGTTTCTACTCTTTTGCCATGCCTTGAAGTATTCTTTTCTTCTGTTGTAGTTTCTTGCGTTTCTTTATTCCACCACGAAGTCTCTATTCCTGATCTTCTTTATTAAAAAAAAAACCTTTAGATTTACATAGGATTTCTTTAGCTATGTTTTTATACAATTAGCCTTTTTATTCCATATTATGTTTATTTCATCTTCCAAATTTTATGTTCCTTCTTTAAATAAATGATCTTAAACCCATCTAGATTACTTCTTTTCGAATTCCACCATCCAATCCTAGGACAGTTAATTACCACACATCCATTTTATTGAACAGCGATTACTAAATTTGCAATCTTTATCATTATGCAACGATTGGTGGACCTTTCTAATAAGAAAATAGTCTATTTTACTTCTATGTTTTCCACAGTTATAGACTATTAAACATGCATATCTCTTTTTGAAAGTTAAATGTTTGCCATTATTAAATCATCTGCAATGACAAACTCAAGAATGACATCACCCATACAATTTTTGTCACCAAAGCCAAATCCTTCATGAAATCAAAATCTCTCATGGCCTCCATTATCCTTGCCTACTTGTGCCATAATATGCCCACCTCAATACTTACTAAGGTTGTCATCAAAAACAAGATCCTACATGCTGCAAGCCTCAGTTGGTGACGTCTTGTAACATGATATTTAGCTAAATCTACTGTATGCATGGTTGGCAGTACCGGCCGATACGGGTACGTACCGGTATTGGCCGGCACTGGTACCAGTACTGCCTAAAATGGCCGATACCGTGTATAAAAAAAATAAAAAAATATTGTACCAGTTCGGTACCGGCCGGTACTCAGAAAAACAGATCTGTGAAAGGGGCTGCATTTTTGGAGGGAAAGGAGGGGAAGGAGGAGAAGGTGTCGCAGCCGTCACCTGCTGCCGCCGCCGCTGCAGCCTGCTGCTGGAGACGTTTTGGCCGTTTTGGGTGGAAGAAAAAAATGATCATTTGATTTCATTAACATTTATTATTTGTAAATGTTTAGTACATTAGTGTAATATTTTTCATCTTTAATATGTATCAAAATAATCATTTAGTATGTGTTATGTGTATTTCTTTGACTTAACCCACCTTTGTCACACCCAACACATTTCTAATTAATTTTTTACATTTTTTTTCTTGATTTTTTTCTGATTTTTTTATTTTTCTGAATTTTATCTGAACTTTTTTCTGAATTTTTCTGGCCATTTTATACCCGTACCGGCCGGTATGGCCAGTACCGGTATGTATCGGTACCGGTACCCACTGATACTGGTACCGGTACTACCATCCATGACTATATGGGATTGAAAATTATAACAAATATTTGCTAATAACTTAAGCTTTCAGTTTCTATCCAGAGAATCAACCTTAATCAACTCTTCAGTACTTGTTAAGGTTGTCATAAAAAACAAGATGCTGCATGCTGCAAACTTAACTGATGTCTCATCCTGTGATATTTTGTTAAATCTACTTTATCATGCATTACTGCAAAATATTTACTCATGCAGGGTTTTCAGTTTCTTTCTGGAGAATCAACCTAGAGAAACTCCAGTATACTGGGTGCCTAAGATGCTGTAAGCTGAAGGGATTGCTAGGTGGATCGTAAAGTATGAATAGGGTTTGGAAGGATGGCAAATTGCATTTGCTGGTTCTTCACTTACTGCATATCTAAAACAACAAGGCGTAGGCATGAATATGAAGTTACAAAGGTCTTAGGATCTCATTGTCGTATGACCAAAAAATGTGGAAGAGGTTTCAATTATTCAATATGAAGTTGTTGAAGTCTATGGTTATTTGTCCTCTCGTTGAATAATTGTGTGCTATTAGATGACTGGGGATCTCGATTGTTATTGTAACATGGCATGATATAATGTAGGGAAATAAAATTTGTAATGTAATGTACATGTACTATTTTATAAGGTTTGCTAGCAGAAGAAAACTTAGAACAAAGCAGAACATGCTATTGCTAGCTAGCCTAGCTGTCGGAGAAACATCAGCCTTTTTCCCCATGGTATTAAAAATGGGATACTGGTCTAAGTGCAGGGATTGTTAGTTGGACTGCAGGGTGTGAGAAAAACTTCAGAATGAGTGGCTCGTTGGCTGTTAGCTTATTCAAATACTGCATGCTAGTGAACAAATTAGGGATTGGTATACAATATGAGTTGTGAAAGCCTTCATATTTTATACTCTCAGGACCTGAAACTTGGTCATCTAGAACCTGATACTCCAAAAGATGTAAACAACTTTGTATGTGACAGTTGAAATTTGGCTTGATATCCATCCATTTACTTCTTTGGCATGTCCTACACCATTGTGTTGTTGGCTATATGCTCTTTAAGAATCAGAAGAAACACAGATATTCAACCCAGTGACAGCTGTGTGTGTGTCTGTGTGTGTGTGTGTGTGTGTTTTGGGAGGGGGGGGGACCCTGTGACCACTGTCAAAGGGGCCTTTTTAAAATGTGCATGAATAAGGAGGGATCGTATTAGACATGTCTGATTTCATCAGTTTATTTGTTTTGATGTTTTCTTGGAGGTTTTTAGGCTTGATTTGTAGTCTACATAGAGCTAGTTTTCACTTTACTCCCAGACTGAAAGCCAAAAGTTCTTCTTTTGGTACAGTACTACTTGAAGACGGGAACATGCAAATTTGGAGCAACTTGCAAGTTCCACCATCCTAGAGATAAAGCTGGGATTTCTGGAAGAGTGCAATTAAATGTTTTAGGCTATCCCCTTCGGCCGGTTTGTTCCTAATTCTCTATTGCCCAGAATACCTCTTCCTTACTGGTGAAGACATGGTCAATCATTCAGTATATCTTTTCTGATATGTATACCGTCAACCAACTTGACAATTTGTTCATATATAATTTGGTGCTAACTCAATTTACTTTTTATTCTCATGCAGAATGAGAAGGAATGTGCATATTATTTAAGAACTGGACAGTGTAAGTTTGGGAATACCTGTAAATTTCACCATCGACAGCCATCTAATGCAGCGGCCTCTTTACGTGGTTCTCCTGTTTATCCTACTGTACATTCCCCAACAACCCCTGGTCAACAGTCTTATCCAGGAGGACTAACAAATTGGCCTTTATCAAGGGCCTCTTTCATAGCGAGTCCACGTTGGCAAGGTCCTTCGAGTTATGCTCAGCTTATTCTTCCTCAAGGGCTGGTTCAGGTTCCTGGCTGGAATGCATATCCTGTAAGTCTCCTTTGATTCTCTACTTATTGAATTCTATGGATAAAATTCAACTCACTATGGTATATTATGTGAACTATTTAGCTCTTCCTCCGTGTCAAAATTTAAACATGTTTGCAGGGACAAATAGGCTCCATTTCATCCTCTGAGAGCCAACAGCAGACACCTGGAATTGGTCAATTTTATGGGACCTCACGGCAAAGTGAAGCAATTAACTCTGGAAGTCAAGGTTCGTTTTCTTCATATCGTGTTGGCTCTGTCCCCATGGGACTGTATGCTTTGCAGAGGGAGAATGTATTTCCTGAGAGGCCTGGTGAACGGGAGTGCCAGTATTACATGAAAACAGGAGATTGTAAGTTTGGTGCAGTATGCCGATTCCATCATCCTAAAGAAAGACTTATTCCCGTTCCAAATTGTACGTTGAATCCTCTGGGCCTTCCCTTACGCCCGGTAAGTTAGATTCTGTCTTTGAATTTCTCTTTGATACAGAACCGTGCATAGACTGAAGATGAGAACTTATTTTGTTATATTACTTCAGTTTTGCCATTCTTCCTATTATTTGATTTCACATGACTGATGTTGTAACTTCATTGTTTGTTCTTAATCCATTTGTTTTGAGTCTGTTGTTTTCTTTTTGTTATCCATTCGTGCTTGATGTTTATTTGTTCTCAATTTTTCACTTTATGCCTTCAATGAAAGCTGTGTAAAACTTGACACAAATAAATGTTCCTTGATTACTTGAGCTAATGAACTTAATTGCAACTGTTGCTTCTTTCTCACTGACAACGACATCTACTAATGCTACTAGGCTCAGCTAGCCTGGTTTGCTAAATTTCTAAGTGGTAATTGGATTTAAAAGATGTCATAAAGTAGTACTTTGGGTAGAGACTGAATGATAGGCGATGGCGTCTTCATGTCACAAGATCCCTCGTAAGGGCATCTCCTTGTTAAGTTTGAGCAGATTGCAGTGGTCCCTCCTTTTGTTAAAGTTATTTGGCCATTTAACCAAAAAACCGACTCTTTAAGTATGTTTTATTTTGTCCTTTTAACTATATTTGTACTATTTTGACATGCCTCACTGTATGCAGGACGACTTGAAGTTCTGTCACATAGATAATGACAAACATAGGGTGTTTGTGATGTAGGAACATAATCATGACCTCTGATATAATATTAAATTATCAGGTTGTCTAACTGAATCTTAAGGACATTGAGTAGACTGGGTTTACTTTTAAAAGTATATTTATTTTGTCCCTTAACCAATTTTAGAATTATTCTGACACTCCCCCTTATATGCAGACCGAATTAAGCTCCATCACAAGGGCAATGATAAACATGGGATGTATGACCTAAGAACAGAACCATGAGCTCTGATACCTTCTTAAACTATCATGCCATCCAACTCAAAACCTTAAGGCATTGTGTAGAGTAAGCTCCACTCTTCAAGTTCATTTTGTTTTGTCCCTTGTGTAATGCGGGATTATTCTAACTTACTTGCATGGTGTTTCTCTCTCGATCTCCCCCTATTATGGGGTATCTATCCACCTGTGACATAGCGGGTTCTTGCCTCTGATTAAATAAAATGTTGAGGAGGAATCATTATCTAGGAATGTACCATCTGAAAAATATTAGCCACGGACTTACCTGAAAATTTGGTACTTAGTGTCGTCGGACATTTTTTGTAGGTTTGAAAAGAACGTTTACCCCACCTCCTGGTCATTGTAGAGCTAGATTAATGCATGTTTGGCTTGCTTGCACTTCTTTGGATTGCAATTACTTTTTGTTTTTTTTTAAATGGCATTATACTATCCTTAACAACTGAGTATAACTTAAATCATTCTTTTGTTATGGTATTGTGGCTCATCTTCAGGAATATTATATTGTTGAAAGTTAATCCTGATGGATAATCTATAATATAAAGGTTCAAAAGATTGCTCTGCAGTACTCTTTTAGGAAGTCAGTGCGACTATATGGAGGATTGGTGTCTGTCCAAAGAAAAAGTTAATAGTTTGCTCTTTGATTTTATCTTCATAATCTTGTAGATTCCTTTGCATGTATGTCTGTCCATGACAGACTTTGGAAATTAGTTGAATATTATTGAATCTTATTTTGGATGAGTTCTGCAGCTTGTTGTTACTTCCATGTTGGGCTAACCATCAAATGGCAAATCTGAGTGGTTTCGATTCTTTGTCCAACAGGGGGAACCACTATGCCTCTTTTACTCACGTTATGGTATTTGCAAATTTGGGCCAAATTGTAAATTCGACCACCCCATGGGAACCTTAACGTATGGCCTTTCCTCATCATCCTCATCTGATGTACCGGTTATTCGCCTTTCACTGGGATCTTCGGTAAGTGCTGCATTACCCTTGTCATCCAAAGGACCTGTTGAAGCAGGTTCAGGAAAGTCTAGGCGACTCTCATTATCAGAATCTCGGCAGATGCCTTCGGGTAACGAAAACATCGAGGCAGAAGGGTCACATGCTACAAGTGTTGGGCCAGTTTCTTCCTTTGCTTGACTATGTTGAGGATAAAGTAAGTTATTTCTAAATTGAGTTCCCATTGCTGACGAGGTAGTCTTTGGTGGTGAGTTAATCACATTCATATGAAGATGTTGTTTTACTCGACAGCAGAACGAGGCTTCTAAACTTCACACTGCTTCCTCATGTAAATCTGCACATAATCTTGCATTCAATATGGGAAAGGAATGGGGAAGAGGCTTCTGGAGGTCTCATCTATTCCTGAAACCTATTTCTACTTTATAAAGGATCATCGTCCATTAATCACTCATCTTGTTATGTTAAAAGAGTCTTTTCCACATTTCCTTGTAAACATCGTGTTGCAGAGATCGGTCTTGATGTTTTGGTCTTCACCTTTCCCTTTAGGGTCGATGTTTGTTTTCTCATTTATGGATGCACATTTGTGTCGTTGCATGTTTTGCGTACTGTTACTAAGATTGGAAACACCATTACTTACACGTTCCCAGGTTGCTCTATTATAAACCCATGCAATTTCCTCTCGGCATTTTTGGATTCCCTTGGATTGCAAATTTGGTGCAGAGCTCCTTCGACGTGGACATGGGAACCCTCTGGTCCTTGAAGTTTACATATTACCTCCTTTACAACCAGCAAGCTTAGATGAATTTGAATATGTGCTCTAAGAGCATTTGCAGGTACAAAGAAGCGTGCTGCATTTTCATCTTAAGGGGAATTTTTACCGAAGCCAGTGGAAATCTGATTTAAGTTATCAGCTAACATATATAGATATGATATACATCTGCCAGAATGAGTTCTATGCTAAAAAAGCGGCACTGCATAATTTCTTAGATCGCCAATGATTTGAAATCAGTAAGTCGGGTAGCTGATGTCCAGTTTTCTTTTTATTGATAGTCGTATGAGTGGAGAACATAAAAGGTACGGCTACGGCGAGTAATCTTTTAGAGTAATGTTTTCTGCACTGCACACAATCGCGTGCAGTGTTGCCCGGTCCGATGGATCGGACGGCAGTGCAGTGAGAGTTTGTCTTATTTTTTTAGGTTTTTTGTTGGATTTTTTAAATTTGTTTGGAGCATTTGACCAAAAATCCGACAGTACATATGGAAAGTTTGAATCGGTCCCAAGCCGACTGTGTATTTTTTTTTTTTGAATTTTTTTCTTTAAACACAAATTGAGGTCCATACCAAAAAGAATTTTGTTAAAAAAAGATATATATACAGCGGGTTTGGAGCTGACTCGAGCTTTCTGGATGTAACGTTGGAATTTTGGTTGGATGTTTTAAAATTTTTATAAAATCTGATAAAAAACAAAAAAATAGGGAGAACTTATTACGCTGCCGTCCGATTCGCCGGATAAGACTGCACGCATGCTGCAATGTCCTGCAGTGCAGTAAGTACTAAATCTTTTATAACAGAGTAACGATCAGCATCCCTGAGGGGAAATTTTCTGTATACACCCCCGAAAAACTTTATAGATAACTGTTTTACCTCTACCTTTAGAGAAACCATCCAGATAGGCTTAAAATCTTAAAATACCCGCTATTGTACCCTCGGATGAATTGTCGCCTGCTAATGGGGAGTTTTCAACGAATCGAACTGTACAGTTTTCTTCTTGCATAAAGTATAGAAGGTTTTTTTAGTCTTCAGTCCTGCATAAATAATAAAAGGATTTTTTAGTTTTCAGTCCTTATAAAATATGGAATCTAGAAAAAATATATATCTTGCATATGTAGCCTTGGCTCCATTAAACTTAGGTTTAATAATTTTTCAATCTTAATTTACCGTCTATTCTCATGCTTCAAACAACCGTCAATTAGATGTGCTTATCTGTAAGAAAGAAAAAGCTTCTTATTTAACGGATAGGTTATTCTTTTATTCGTCAATTTTTTTAATTGACAAGAAATGGTGAGAACGAATGTTTTGTTAACAGAAGGGTAATATATTTTACTTCTTTTCTTTTATTTGGCTGAAGATCTAAATAAAAATCAGTGGATTATATTCTGTCCTTTGACGGAATATTCGACCCTTCGAGTATTCTAGTTGTCAAATAGTACGGATAACTTCCTATTCCACTCATTTTGTCGCCAAAAAGGGACTTAGAGTCGATACTAAAAACACCAGTTAAGGAAGTGTGTATTCAAATATGAATATTTGTAAAAGGATTAAAAACTAAAAAGACCCTAATTCTACCCTTCTCTCTATCTCTCTTTCCGCCTGTGCGAGGGGGGACGGGGCAGATGGAGGGGGTATGCAAATAGAAGATAGAAGATTTAGGTATGCAAATAGAAGATAGAAGATTTAAGGGTTATTAGAATAGTTCCTCTAAAGGTAGGAGTTTAGGCTTATTTGTAAACTTCTTACGAATATGTGCGTATCAAATATTGACAGATTTTTAGCAAGTTAAAAGGCAACGTAAAATTTTATACATCTTTATTTTATTTTATTTCTTTGTCAATTCAAAAGAATTTTCATTCATTAGTCAGTTGACAGCTCTAGTTGATAAAACAGGGAAGACATAGGTCATAAAAAGAAATAAGTAAAGGGTTGATTTAGGGATGCAAATGGTAACGGATAATTCAATAGGCCAGTTAAGGGATACTCTTTTTAAATCCATGTACATAATAGATAAGGTAATGGATACAATTTTTTTTTAAAAAGATATTTAGTTGCATCAGGATTTCAACGATTAGTGGAAAAAAAAGAAAAAGAAAAAAGATAGAGTAAGGGAGACAAAAGGGGGACAAAGCATTTAACAGAGGGAAGAGTTGATTTTTTATTTATTTATGATTTTTAAATGTAGAGAAAGGGCGTGTTTGGCACAGCTTCCATTTGAAGCACTTTTGTATTTCTATTTAGTTATTCTTTATGAAAGCCATTAGATCTTGGAAGTCATTTATGTAGTATTTTACTTGT
Source organism: Zantedeschia hybrid cultivar (assembly GCA_030544215.1). Classification (NCBI taxonomy): domain Eukaryota; kingdom Viridiplantae; phylum Streptophyta; class Magnoliopsida; order Alismatales; family Araceae; genus Zantedeschia; species Zantedeschia hybrid cultivar. The sequence goes on from JARZZO010000011.1 coordinate 26,682,325, forward strand.
GTTTTGACTTCCAACCAAAAGCTACAAGGAGGAAGTTTTCAAAATTGGAGAAAAAGTGATGTTATGAAAGAGTTGACTTTTGTAACAAACCAAAATTAGTTATAACTTATCTCCCTTAACTCATTCTATATAAGAAGTGAAAGCCAAAAGTAACTTTCAAGTAGAAGTTTTGCCAAACACGTCCAAAGAAAGGAACATGGGAAGACTTTTCCCTTCACACACTTATATTTTTTCAAAAACTCTATCTTCCAAACTTTTCCAACTTTTGCATGAGGGGGGCCCAAAACTCTTTGCCAAAGTCCCCATTCTCTTATAGAAATCTCCAAATGAGGTCTTAAGAATCCGATTGTCCTATCAATTATTAGTTTATAGGTCAGTTAACGAATAAACTTTTTAAATCGATGGTATAATGGATATAGTCATAAATCTACCTAAGATCTTCATTGAATCCGACTTGTTTGCATTCCTAGTTGCTTGAGTATAATAATATTGGAGTTGGAGATTTCAGAAGGTAGGTAATTCATAATCATTAACTGAAAGCTTTTGGAATAATGTTTTTCTAAATCACTGAGAATCAAAATCTCGTATGTATTACTTCTCGCAAATATGAAAACCAAGGAAACTGCACACCCTGTCATCTTAGATTTTTCCAAGAGTTTTAGGAGTTTTACATCAACTCCAACATTAAAAAAAAAAAAAAACAAAACAAAAAACAAAAATTCCAGCACTTCACATCAATGAAACCATCCTTTGACACTTACACATGAAATCTTCACCGGATTATGCATAAATAGAAATAAAGGGTTTTTTTGCAAATAATCCCATGGAATAAGACATTTATAAAGATTCTGATGTATCATAAATATATGTTGTTGAATTTAGAGCTATGGCTTCACCCTAGAGGGGGGATGAAGAGGGTGATAATCTTTTTGAAAAACTTTTATCTAATGCAGCGAAAACTGAAACTGAAACGTGCTTCGGAGGTAGACAATAAGACAATAAGTACATAAAGCACAACCACATATGAGGCATTATATTCATAGTGGTTCAGTCCACCAAAATGATGACCTACATCCACCTTCCAACCTAGTTGGACTTTTTTTTACTAGAAACCTTATTCTAGTACACCGCTAGTAGATCCGGTCCTAGCCAACCAAACATACTGGATATCAAGTCCCTAGCTAAGCTTCCCTTAGATACAAGCTTCTAATTAGACTCTCCCTAGATACAAGGCCTCTAGTTATGCTCACCTCTAACCCTGTCAAGGGTTGGCCCTCTTCCAAGTGGAAGGCACACAATCTCCAACCTTCCTAAAGGTAGGCTCTCGTCCTTAAAGCAAGGCAACAAAAAAGATAAGATAAGAAGATAGAAATCCTAAACTTCTAACCAACGACACTTACAAGACAAAGTTTGCTTTCTCAAATATTACAAGAAAATGAATAAGAAAAGAAAGCTCAAGTCTTTAAATCCCTTCTTATGGTGTTCTTGCACTAGGAGAAACGTTGATATAGATAATGATCCTCCAACGTCTCCTAACTACCCTAACTTGAGAAGCTCCATCGAAATGTTCTTCTTAGAAGAAGAAGATGCCTTGAGCACTGAGGAGACTTCCCATGGCCTTGGTCTTGATCTTGATCAAGAAGAAGATGAAGATAGATCCACCAAGCTAGCACCATCTTTCTTGATTTGCACGCATAAGAACTTACAAGAGAACCTTTTCTAAAGATGTATGGGAATTTTCTATCTCTAGATAGATCATGTTTCCTCCAAGACTCTTAGCCAAAAACTGTTAAAAAATGTCCCTTTTATAACCCCAAAAGATTGATTCAAACCATTAGGCACACGGGGGCAAAGTCTTTGGTTTCCCACAAAATGTTAATTTGAAATCTAGGCCACTTTGATTTATTCCCATGTTTGTACTATCTAGAAAGGACACCATGGGATGTCAGTTGCACCCAAAAAGTCCCTACAAGAAGTTTCCTCGGAAAGCTAACTAAGTGATAGGTGAGAGTTGATGGTGATGTGTTGCAAGGAATAGGAAAAAGTAAACATGCAAAAAGTGAGAGGATTTTATACTATCAGAGGAGAAAAATTGGCTAGGGCAGGTTAGGACAATCCTTCCTAAAAAGCAATAGCCATGTGACTTGTCCTTGGATTGTCAAGACAAGGATAGGTAAGTCCACCTAACGCCTGGACGTTCTGGGCACATTGGTCAACTAATGGACTTGGTTGGTTGACCAGCCCAAAGGCGCCAACAGACAAATTGCTCAGGCAATTCTAGCATTGGTCGACTAATTTTGTGTTGGTCGACTAATCTATGCAGACTCGGAAAAATGAGTTATGCTATTGGTCAATGAATACAAGCAGACTCAAAAAACTGAGTTCTATAATTGGTCGACCAACTCAGAATTGCTTGACCAATGCCCTACTTGTTGGGTATTGGTCTTTCTTTTCCTTCCTTCTTGGGTTTGATCTTTAACGCATACTTTACTTACAAAACAATTGATGTTTCTAATCTTGTATTTCATTGCCTTCATATGCATATAAAAATATAATTAACAATATATCCATTCGAACACAAATTGATATGAACGTACTTGTATGCATATTAATTCCTACAAATATATACTTTAAGTGTTTTGTTAACATCAAAACCAACTTGGAGATTTGACATACGTAAACGATCCTTTGTATAGTTTGATGGTATTTTTAAAATTGACATTGTCCTTTACCTAATAATGTGCCACTTAATAAATTGTGTATCACAACAATGACGTTAAAGTCATGCCATCATTTTAAATTTATTTGTTATCTTTTATAACATGTCAAATTCACCTTTAAAAGGATCTTATGGGAATTCTTTCCCATTTGAAAAAAAATCTAAAATTCTTCATCCATCGGTTTCTTTTTTCTTTCGATTCATGCACAACTGGGGAGGATCCATTAAGGAATACTTTTAATGTATTCCTTTTGGAAGTTACTATGATTTTGATGATAAGTGAAAATGGAAGATGTTGGACATTAGAATCTAACGCAATGGAAGAAAATACTTGAAGATTCCGGTCGATGAGAGATCCTTATAGCACAGTTGAAGGCATAGCAGGATCATCCTTATTGTATGTGTTAGACTTAGAGCTATCGGCTGCACCATAGAGGGGGTGAATAGGGTGTTAAAAATTTCTTTGTAATTTTTTTAACTAAGTCAGTGTACTTTAAAAAAATATCGTACTATGATTATGATGCAATAAAGAACAAGCACAACTATACAATCGACACGAGATTTATAGTAGTTTGGTTCACCAAATTGTGACCTTCATCCACTCTCCAATTTTGTTGGGCCTTTTCACTCGAAAACACTTCTAGTACACCGCTAGTAGATATGGTCCTAGTCAACCAAACAACTAGATATCAAGCCTCTAATAAGGCTCTCCCTAGACATAAAGCCTCTAGTAAGGCACACCTCTAATCCTCGCAATGATTGGCCCTCTTCCACTATGGAAGGAACACAACCTCCACTTTTTGCAAAGGGTGGCCCTCTTCCATTAAGGAAGGCAAACAACCTTTGATCCTTTCAAAGATTGGCCCTCTTCCACAAGAGAAGGCAAACAACAAGAAATAGTTAGAAAGATAAGATCCTAACTTCCTACTCTACACTACACATACAAGATATTGTAGCTTTCTTAAATATTACAATAATGAATAAATAAAGAAAGCTCAAGCCCTTGATTCACACTTACGGTGTCCTTGCTCTAGATGTCAAGTTCATGCAGAAGAAGCTTCTTAGATCCACCTAACAGCTCTTTCTTGAGAAGCTCCACAAGATCTTCACTTTAAAGCAAGAAGACGTTGTTAGCACTGAGGTAGCTTCCCATGGTCTTGGACTTGATCAAAAAAATGATGAAGATTCACCAAGCTAGCACATTCCTTCTTGACCTGGACATATGAGAGAATTACTTAAGAAACCTTCCTCTTAAGGGTTAAAACATAAACTAAAGAGGAGGACAAGTTAGGTCAAGAAAATTCTTTCAAATTCTCAAGAATATAAGCCACGTTTTGCTCTCCAAGACCCTTGCCCAAAGCAGCTCCACAGTTGCTCCTTTTATAGGCCCAAAGGGAATCCCCAACCGTTAGAGGTATGTGGGAAAAGTTTTTTTTCCTCAAAAAATATTTCTACAAATGATTCTCCAAGGTTGATTTGAAATCTTCTACTTTTTTGCTTCATGTGTACCGGCTAGTGAAAACCATACATTTGACATTCCTTATTCCAAAAAGATCCTATAAATGGTTACTTTGGAGTACTCATAGTGGTCGATAAAAAAGTGATTGTGATGGGTAGCATACAAGTAAAAAAAGATGCCCTACAAAAAGTACTTCTAGAACTATGAAACATTAAAACACAGTGTACTATCATAGAAAAAAGACTGATGTGTCAGTCCTTGACTCAAAAAGCAACCTATGTGACTGTCCTTCTACTGGACAGGCAAAGGACGCGTCAGTCTACAAGCGCACATGGGCTCCAGGGTCGCTCTAGTCGTCTAAGGCCCAGAACTAGGTGCCCAGACTCAGTGCACGGAAAATGCCAAGACAGACTTCTACTGGCTCTAGTCGACCAGGTTGAGGCTTGGTCGACCAACACCTAGGTACAGGAAAAACTATGCCCTATCTCTGGTCGGCCAACCAAGTTTACTCAGTTAAATTGAGTACTGGTTCTAGTAGACCAGACTTACCTCTGGTCGACCAACACCCACCTAGTAAGGTTTTGGTCTTCATGCCTAAAAGAGATTTTTGGGGGTCCTTTAGGGATCATTTTGCTCTTAAAAAAAATTATTTGAAACTCCAAAAATCTATTGCATTCCTGTCCAAAATATAAAGAATTTTGACAATATATCCTTTTGAAAATCTCCTTAATTTCTTTAATCATAACCAATAGCATTCTATTATAATTTTATATGTTTTACTTTATTAAAACTAAATCAAATCAAACCAAAGGAGTTCAACAGTGTGGGAGGCTACTAGAGTCCCACCAAGCTCTACGTGGTAAGATCCAATCATTCAATCTACACAATCACAATCATTTATAACATCAATTTTTCAATTGATCACATACAAGAGTTCACACAATCACAACCACTTATAACATCAATTTTTCAATTTATCTCATAAAAGATCTCAACCTTGTCATGGCACAATCATCAATAATTTCTCAGCTCTACTATATATCATAAATACCATGTCACATAGCATGGTGGCATGACATATAGCATGCTCTTACTTATGTAAACAATCTATAATAGGTAATATTTCCTATTTCAATCAACATACATCAGAATATATATCACAATCACAATCATTTATCTCACAAACACATAATAATCATTCATAACTTAAACATTTCTCTTCCCCTTTTGGCATCATCAAAATGAAACCTATACAAACCAAGCTAAAGTAAGTAGAAAACTAACAAACAAAGTAGCAATACTAAGCTAAAGCAAAAATAGAGCAAGGTAGCAAATAAGTATTTTTGGTGAGAATACAATAGAGACTAGAATTTCTTTCGGCCTTTCCTCTTATCATACATAGGGGCATATGTCTTTTGGGGTTTGGATGACTCATCATATTCTTCACTAGTGCCATGATCTTCAGGATTATGATCAAAGTAGTGTACAAGTCTGGTCTGAGCAAATAGAAATAAGTAGTTGATTAGTCTCGCAATCTGGGGTCCCAGCTACACACTAGCCTTTGTGAGGGTTTTGACTTATCCATTCACAGAATTGATGTGCTTGCCATGCTTCTTAAATGGTTGTTTAATAGAATTTGTCAATAATGTCAAATTTAGTGTCAGCCCTCCTGTAGCAAGCCTATCAAATGCTTCTCCCTTGAATATGTCAATAATGTTAAATTCAGTGTCAACCCTCCTGTCTATTTTCTCAAGCAAATCTTAAATAAATAACATATCTTTTGACTCAGCATCATTTATCTTACTGTTTAAGCCACCTTGAATCTGTGCCATTTTTTCAAGGATGTGGTCCTCAACATCTTCCATCTTCTTCCCAAGCACATGCCACGTATCAAAAGTTCTTGCTAAGGTAGAGCCAGTTGAGAAGGAAGCTATTTTCTCTTCCAGTCTACTCATCCTTTCATCAAATTGCTTGTCTATAGAGTTGAGCCTATTAAGGATAGACTGAAGGACATTTCCGAGCTGGTTGTCCTGAGTTTGCTAAGAGGATTGTCTTGCCTCTCTTTCTCCTAGCTACTTCTCCAGCTTTTCAATTATGGCACCCATATTTTCTTCCATTCTATCAATGACAATTAACATTGATGATACTAATTCTTCACTTCTGGTGGAGTTTTGAGGAGCTAGTTCTTCAATTATGATCCTCTTTCCCTAGATCTTTCACCTTCTAAGGATCCACTTGCTTCTTGTCTCTGCTCCTCTTGAACAATTGAGGAAGGAGATTTAATAGCCAGTTTCCTTCTTCTCCTAATTTCCATCGACAAAGCTATATAGCATTTTGGTCAGAGACATGCTTCCAATAGCATTTTCCTTTTTGGTCTCCTACTATCCTCACCTGTCAAATTCACATTGTAATGTCTGAAAATCCTTGTAAGTAGACTGCCATAGGATAAGATATTGCAACCCGAATTGGCTTGAGGCATATGATAGAGAATAAATGAGGGCAAATTAATTTTCTTATTAGTCACAACACGCCAAATAATCTAAAGATGGTCTAGCTTAAGATAGTCATGACTACCTCTTTTTGGCATGATAATATGGCTCACAACTAGATGGATTAGTCTCGGATCCAATGAAAGATCAAAGGCTTTCACTTGTATTCCGTTGGGCACATCATTCTATCCTATTATATCTTTAATGACAGTCTCTTTATCAAGAGTTGCAGTCCTTATGGTGCCTCCCAAGTTTAATTTGAGAACTTGACCTATCCACTATTGATTTACTTGAATTTCCTTTCCTTTCACATAGCCTAGAATGCCATTATCTTTATGCCTACCTAGTGTACTGTAAAACATTTTCATCAAATCTGGGTACATTTCATCCTTCATTAAACATATCTCTAACCTCCCCATTCTTTCAACAATAAATTTAATATTAGGCCCTGTTTCTTCTAGTGAATCAAAATCAACATATTTTCCTTATAAAATCACAACTTTGTTAAATAGTTCTTCATACTCTAGAGACTTGGGTCTCTCAACACAAGAGGTTGCGAGTAAGTAGCGGGCAAAGTCTTCTTCTTCCTTTTGGATGGTTCCTCCGTTCCTTCTCGTGAGACTTTCGATGTTTTGCTCCTCTTTCGGGTTGAACAAGACCAGCGAACAATGAGAAGCTCCTCCTTGCTGCTCTCATCCTCTTCCTCTATTTCCACTTCTTCCTCGCTATCAGAACCTTCTTCTGATTCATCTGAGTTTGGGACGGTTTCCAAGTCGATGGACTCTTTTTCCTTCTTCTTCCTTTCACCTCGGTAAGTATATATCCCTCCTTTTCCGGCCATGGCAATGCAAAAGCGGGCATTAGAGAAGAGGGAAGGAGGTGGAAATGAGATTAGGGAGACTGCAAAGGAGAAAAGGCTCAGCCTTTTGCTCTGAAATCCACTAGAGAGAGGAGAAGGGGAGGTGTCGTTGGCGGTTCCCTGGTTGCCCAGCAGTTGGAGGTTTCGGCGAGGGAAGAAGAAAAGGGAGGGACAGATTGAAACTAATTTTCCTTTTTTTTTTTTTTGATTTGACCCGTAGGACCTGGCTTCCCCCTTTTTAGTTGTTTCTATACATGCGCCGTTTGGGGGGCGTGTTGAGTGGGACGCGTGTTGCACTCTTTGTAACGACCCGCCACCCTATAATCGGGGATCCGATTACTAAATGGGTACCGAATCATTAATTTGGAACCAAACCAGGATCTAGTAAGTCTGGGAAATAAATAATAAACTAAGCTAAACATTCACATCGCATTGAATGTTTAGCTTAGTTTATTATTTATTTCCCAGACTTACTAGATCCTGGTTTGGTTCCAAATTAATGATTCGGTACCCATTTAGTAATCGGATCTCCGATTATAGGGTGGCGGGTCGTTACAGTTGGTATCAGAGCCAGGTTTATGTAAAACAGTCCTCGGACCGAAGGGGTTTCGGCCAGACGATTTCTGTCAAAGACGTGCTGGCCCGACGCCCTTCAATTTGAATGTTTAGCTTAGTTTATTATTTATTTCCCAGACTTACTAGATCCTGGTTTGGTTCCAAATTAATGATTCGGTACCCATTTAGTAATCGGATCCCCGATTATAGGGTGGCGGGTCGTTACACTCTTAATCCCTCTTCACTGTCACGCCTACTTCCCTCATTCATTAACCTTATATTGCCTCGAGGTCCTCTTCTTCATAACATGGTCCAGCAGCTATTGGTCGACCAGGTCAGGTTGTTGGTTGACCAATGACAGGTAAAATCTCATTTCTAATTTTTGTTTGATCTTTTATCTCCTCCACACTCGAGGTTCAACGAATCATGGAATTGATGTTGTGGCTATCTTACTCCTACCTAATTTGACTCGTAAAAATTATTTTTTGAGTAACAAATAAAGGATTTAACTTGCCTAGTTATCAACACAAATGAGTACAAATAAGAATAACAAAAGGGAACCAAACTACCATTTACTAATAATAGATATGATTAGGTTTTCTTGTCAATTCTCTCTAAATCTAAGACATACCTAACTCTCTTCAGATAGATGTGAATCTCTCTTCATTTAAGGGCTTGGTGAATATGTCGGCCAGTTGGTTTAAAGTATTAACGAATTTTAGTTCAATGTCACATTTTGCATATGATCTCGAATAAAGTGATACCTCTCTTCAATATGCTTAGTTCTATAATGTTGCACGGGATTTTTGGTCAAGTTTATAGCATTGGTATGATCACAGTAAATAAGAATATGATCTAGATGTATATCATAAGTAAGTAATTGATGCTTAATCTAAAGAGTTTAAGAACAACAACTTTCGATAGCCACATATTCGGCTTCGGCCGTTGAAAGTGCTACAGAGTTTTGTTTCTTAGACGACCACGGTATTAAGCATCCCCTAAGAAAATGACATATTATGCTAGTGCTCTTTCTAGTTGCTCTACATCCGGTATAATCCGTATCCGAATAAGCAATCACATCAAACAAACATTCTTTAGGATATCATAAATCAAAATCAACACTACCAACAATGTATCTAAAGATTCTTTTTACGGCACTGAGATGTGATTCTTTTGGTTTACTTTGAAATCTCACGTATAGACATACACTAAACAATATATCCAGCCTACTAGCTGTCAAGTAAAACAATGAGCTTACATACCTCGATAAAGCTTTTGATCTATATCTTTACCTTTTTCATCCGCTTCCAACTTTGTTAATATTGACATTCGAGTTGGAAGTGTTTTGGCTTTGTCAATCCCGTATTTCTTGAGGAGTTCACAGGTATATTTGGCTTGACTAATAAAACTTTTTTCTTTCATTTGTCTTACTTGCTATCCAAGGAAGAAGCTTAACTCACCCATCATGCTCATTTCGAATTAGCTTTGCATAATCTTAGAGAATTTCTTACAAAGATCTTTATTAGTACATTATTCTTCTCATATTTAATAAATAATGTGGTGCCTATTTTTCCTCGTAAAAATCCTTTTTCAATCAAGAATGAGCTTAATCGCTCATACCAAGCTTTTAGAGCTTGTTTCAAATCATATAATGCCTTTTTAGGTCTAAACATATGATTTGAAAGTTTTGAATCTTCAAAACCAAGAGGTTGGTCATGATAGACTTCCTCTTTGATGTAACCATTTAGAAATGCACTTTTCACATTCATTTGAAATAAACAAAAATATTTAGAGCATGCAAAAGTAAGTAAAATTCTAATAGCCTCTAATCTAGTCACTGGTGCATAGGTTTCATTAAAATATGATTCTTCCTCTTAGTTATATCCTTATGCTGCCAATCGAGTCTTATCTCTTGTAATTATGCCGACTTTATCAAGTTTATTTCGGAACCCTCATTTGGTTCCAATCACCGGATAATCACCAGGCCTATGAGTCCACACTTGACTACTTTCATATTAGTTTAATTTTTCTTGCATAGCCATTACCCATACACCATCCCTCATGACATTATCGATGTTCCTTGGCTCTATTTGGGATACATATGCAACATATTGACAAATATTAAATTAAGATCTAGTACGAATTCCTTGATTTGGATCACTTATGATTTTATCTATTAGATGGTCCTTGACTTGTATCCACTCCGTTAGTAGATCATTTTGATACTTTATCATTTCTTGTGCTCACTCTTAAGATTCTTCCTTGCATTCATCCTTCGTTTATTATGTTGGATCTAATCTTAGATTATCTTGATTTGCAATGGGCTCCTCTAAGATTTCTACATTATCATCAAGTGTATCCTTTCTCGATAAGGGATTAGATTTATCAAAAGCAACATGAATAGATTCTTTTACACTAATGTACGTTTGCTAAACACTCCATATGCAGTAGAAGAATTTACATATCTAAGAAAGATTACTTCATCATTATTTGGATCAAATTTGACAAAATCATGTTTACCATTATTGAGTATAAAACATTTGCAACCGAATGGTCTAGGATAAGTAATATAGGGCATTCTATCTTTATACGATTCATATGAAGTTTTGTTTAAAATGGGCCTAACCATAGCACGATTTATAATGTAATATGATGTGTTCACGGTCTCTGTCTAAAATATGTATTTAGGTAAATCATTTCCACATAACATTGTTCTTGCCATTTCAACGAAGGTTTGAACTTTTTTCTCTCAACAATACCATTTTGTTGAGGAGTTATAGGAGTTGAAAAATTATGTTCTATATCATTTTCATTTCAAAAGTTTTCAAATTTCATGTTTTAAAATTCTCTACCATGATCACTTCTATTGCGTTAGATGATATATCCTTTTTCATTTTGTATTTTACGTTAGATGGTATATCCTTTTTCATTTTGTATCCTTCTCAAAGCTTCACAAATTCAAGTGTATCACTTTTGTGAGTAAGAAATAATACCCAAGTATATCTTGAGTAATCATCAATCATTATAAAGCCATATGACTTACCGGCAAGATTATAGGTTCTAGTAGAACCAAACAAGTCAATATGTAATAGTTATAATGGTCTAGTAGTTAAAACCACACTCTTTGATTTGAATAATGATTTTGTATGTTTTCCTTTTATACATGCATCACAAACTTTGTCATTTGATAAATCAACTTTAGGTAAACCAACAACTAGATCATACTTAATAAGTCTCACTTTGTTTGCAGAATAACTTAAACCAGAATAAGGTTATGGGGATTTCTTAAACCAGAATAAGAGGTATTTTGATTTGGTAGTCCACCCAGAATAAGGAGAATTATACTGCGCTATTCCAAGTGATTTGGTAGGAATAAGTGGAATAAGGAGTGAAATAAAAGGTAAAATTAAGAGAATTGGAGGAATTAGATATTCCAGGTAGATTTGGGGAGTTGGGGGAATTGGAGGAATTAGGCATACCCTCAACCAAATCAGAATAGGGCCTTTATACCAGCTATTCTGGCCCTATTCCACAAACAAAGTGAGCCTTAAAGATTACTCCCATACTAGCATGACCAAGTCTTCTATGCCACAACCATACATCACTGTCATGGGAAGCAACCAGGCAAACATTATTTTCTTCTAATTCCTCAAGATAAAAGACATAAATGTTTCCTTTTCGATGAGCAACATATTTAACATGATTTAAGTTTGAATCAATGATCACATAATATTTGGCTTCAAAGACTACCTTGTAGCTATTATCACAAAGTTGACTAATACTAATTAAGTTATGTCTCAATCCTTAAACAAGAAGTACATGCTTAATTTTTAAACTTTAAGTGTTACTTATGTCACCAACACCAATTACCTTGCCTTTATCGTTGTCTCCAAATGTTACGTTTCCTCCATCCTTAGCTTTGATCGATATAAATTGATCTTTATTGTCCGTCATATGCCTTGAAAAACTACTGTCTAAGCACCATTCCTTCTTTTGAGTTTCAAGGCATACCTCATTTTCTTCATCGCCTTTCTCTATGAGACATAAGTTAGCTTGTTCAACTTCTTCTTCGCTTAAGTGGGAGCGGGAGTCTTTGTCATCATTTCATCCAACCATCATAGTTTTCTTTTTGCTTGAAGGTCTTTTATCTTTCTTTTATATTTTCTTGTTGTTGGGATACTCACTTTGGATATGTGTAGACTTCTTGCATTTATAACACATCACATTATCCTTCCTTTAGTATTCTTTCTTATTGAATGATCTTCTTATATTTTTCTTGTAGAAGCCTTGACCTCTTCTTTTGTTGAAGAATTTTTGAGTTTTTTGTGATAGAAAGGCCACTTCATCTTCATCCTCATTACTTGAAGCTTCTACTTCACTTTCCTTAGGTTTAAAGGATGAGGCTTTGAGAGTAATGATCTTCTTTTTCTTTGAATCATCTTCCTCATCCCTTTTCAAATTTATCTCGTAGGTCATAAGAGAACCCACAAACTCATCAAGTGTGAAAATAGTAAGATCTTTAGCTTCTTCTATTGCGGTCACTTTGGGGCTCCATAATAACAAAAGAGATTGTAGAACCTTTCTCACCAATTCACTTTTTCAAGTGTTTTGAGGCTATTGACAATATCGGTGAAGCGAGTGAACATCTCTCGAATGGACTTATGAGGTTCCATCTTGAAAAGTTCATACTTATGCACAAGTAGATTGATCTTGGTCTCCTTCACTTGGGGGTATCTTCATACGTTACTTGCAACCTTTCCTAGTTTTCTTTAACACTATCACATGTAGACATACAGTTAAATTCATCAGATGAAAGAGCACAATATAATATATTCATAGCTCTATTATTTAAGAAATTTTTTCGATAATCTTCATCATTCCATTCATTCTCCGCCTTGGCGGGTATATATGGATCATTATCTACAACCATCCGAACACCAAAGTTCATAGCCTTGAGAAAGATCTTCATATGAGCCTTCTAATAGGAATAATTAGACCCGTCAAATAGCAGTAGACGATTAATAGAAATCCTTTATTCGGGTTAGCCATAGCTATTAGGATCTCTCTTAGACTGTTAAGTCTTCCTCAAGAGACCAAGCTTTGATACTAATTGTTGGATTTAGAGCTATGGGCTACACCTTAGAGGGGGGTGAATAGGATGTTGAAAATTTCTTCGTGAAATCTTTAACTAAGTTGGTGTACTTTAAAATAATATCGTGTTATGAATGCAATAAAGAACAAGCACAACCACATAAGCAGTACAAGACTTATAGTAGTTTAGTTCATCAAATGGTGACCTACGTCTACTCTTCGACTTCACTGGGCCTTTCTACTAGAAAACACTTATAGTACACCGCTAGTAGATATGGTCCTAGCCAACCAAACAACTAGATACCAAGCCTCTAGTAAGGCTCCTCCTAGACATAAGGCCTCTAGTAAGATACACCTCCCATCCCTGCAAGGATTGACCCTCTTCTACCACGGAAGGAACACAACCTCCACCCTTTGCAATGGATGGTCTTCTTTCATAAAGAAAGGCAAATAACCTCTTATCCTCTCAAGGATTGGCCCTCTTCCACAAGGGAAGACAAACAACAAGAAATAGTAAGAAAGATAGGAACCCTAACTTCTTACTCTAGACTATACACATAAGATAATGTAGCTTTATTAAATATTACAACAATGAATAAAACAAAAAAAGCTCAAGTCTTTGATTCACTTTTGTGGTGTCCTTACTTTAGGTGTCAAGTTGATGTAGAAGAAGCTTCTTAGATCTACCTAGCAGCCCTTTCTTGAGAAGCTCCACTAGATCTTCACTTCAAACGAAGAAGACGTTCTTATCACCGAGGTAGCTTCCCATGTCTTGGTCTTGATCAAGAAAAGGATGAAGATCTACCAACCTACCACATTCCTTCTTGACCTACACACATGAGAGAATTACCCAAGAAACCTTCCTCTTAAGGGGTTAGAACATAAATAAAAAAGGAGGACAAGTTAGGTCAAGAAAATTCTCGCAAATTTTCAAGATTATAAGGCACGTTTTGCTCTCTAAGACCCTTGCCCAAAGCAGCCCCACAGCTGCTCCTTTTGTAGGCCCAAAGGGAATCTCCAACCGTTGGGGGTAGGTAGGGAAAAGTTTCCTTTTTCCCTCCAAAAAGGTTTCTACAGAGGATTCTCCAAGGTTGATTTGAAATCTTCTACCTTTTTACTTTATGTGTACCGGCTAGTGAAACCTTGCATTTGACATCCTTTACTCCAAAAGGATCCTGCAAATGGTTACTTTGAAGTACTCATAGTAGTAGGTAAAAAGGTGATTGTGATGGATAACATACAAGAAGAAAAGGGTGCCCTACAAAAAATACTTTTAAAACCAAGAAATGTTAAAACACAATGTATTATCATTGGAAAAAGGGTAGCGTGTCAGTCCTTTGTAGACACGCTAATTTTGACGTCATTTCGAGTAAATTTCATATTATATAATAATGCCTCAGAATGGTCTGATATTTAACCATTGATTAATTTTTATTGATATTTTTTAAGTGTCGAGTTTAACAGACATATTTGAGTTAATCAATTAAATTGATTTTAGCTCAAATTTCAGTTGAAATATGAAGAAGTTTAAAAGACGTCTACCTTTATGGACGCCATTCAGACTTTATTCATATTTTAACGTTTAAATTTGATTTTTAATCAATTGATTAATTAGCTAAAAGGCGTCTGTGAAAGTTGACGCGTTTTAGGTTTCCTAGGCTATTTCTACTTCCCTTCCGGATGTTTATCCTTATCTTAATTAGTGTAAAAGACGTCTATACAGATAGACGCGTTTTAGCTAATAAAGATAAAGATAAGTTTTTCGGATGTTTATCCTTATCTTAATTAATCTGAAAGGCGTCAGCTAATGTGGACGCGTTTTAGATAATTACAGATAAAGATGAATTAATCAGTATTTATCTGTCGGTTAAGATAGATAAATCCGAAGTTTTTCTATGTTAATCACGGAACGCAGAAGAAGCCTATAAATACCTTACATGTTGAAGAGTAAAAAAGTTAAGCGTGATTTGAAGTGAAGCGTAATCTTGAGCGATAGCAAGTTGAAGATCGGAGCAACGACGTCCAAACGCCGAAGCGCTGCTGTTTCCAGAAGTCGGCGTCCATTCTTCATCCAATTCAAGGCTTCATCCAGTCGGCATAAGTGTTTCATTTCTGCATTTTCATTTTACATCTTCATTAATCTCATTCTTCACCATCACTCTATGCAACACACACCACAACATCATTTCTTTTCTTTTCAAAAACCTATTTGATAAAGGGGTTTCAAAAGCCATCCAGAAAGTAAGTTCTATGTTTAGTTGCATGTTCAATACTATGATTAGAATAGATACTGTTTTTGCTTAAGTTCTCATCATTTCTTTATTTCTCTTTCTATACTTTCTGCTGCACTCAACAACAAGAAGAGAAAAGGAGGAAGTCAGTCACTCAATACAAGAATCTCTGGACGATCCTCAAATCCTCAACTCCAACTCCAACTCCAAATTCAACAGCAAGAACAAAGAACAAAGAAAGGGCTCTCTTTCTTCAGCTGGCTGAAGGAAGGGAATCAAGGATTCAACATCTTCCGCATTCAAACAGGTAGGTGATCAAAACTCTCTTTTGAAACTTTTAAGTCAAAAGTTTCTGGCGATCACTTCACGTAGTTGTTGTTTTTAATAGGTTTATTTTGCACCTAAACAACATAGATTTTTCATGTTAATCACATTGTCATTCTAAGCACCTACAGCTTTTTTGGCGATCACGGTGGGACTTGGTCTCGCCATCTTTTAGTTTTTTGTTCTTGCTATCATCAATCGGGCACCCACGGTGCACCATTTGTGTCTCTTGACACGTCCTCACCAATTGGTGAGTGTTTTAGTTTAGTTAATTTCCCTTGTGCACCACGTGCACACCCCAGTGGCAAGATCTTGCCCTCCCCTTGATTAGTTTAAAAAGCTGTTTTTGTGATGAAAATGATGTGTGATTGATTGATTTTCTAGTTGTTTAGTTAGTAAATCATCATGTTAAAATCTGGAACTAAAAAAAAAATCTGCATGAGTTGATTATTTACTGCTTTTACCATGTTTAAGGAGGATTCAACCCAGAAAATCCTCCTGCAAAACTATTTCTGCGAACTGAAAAGCGTCCAGGAGCACTGACGCGTTTCAAAACCGCGTCAACACCCCCAGACGCGTTTCAGTCTTCATCTTTTGTCTGTTGTCTGCATCTGTTTCTGCGAAAAAATTAAGTTCTGTTTTGAATAGCGTCGACTACCATTGACGCGATTCAAACAGTTTCTTAGTTATTTTTCAGTTCTCAGATTTTTGTGGTTTGAGTGCTAGCTACCCATTATTATTAAGCATTAGAGGCCATCCAGGCCGCAGGACATACGCATTGAGGCGAATACCCTCCTTTTCTTAGGAACACACTACTTGACGTCAGCAACTCTCTTTGATTGGGTTGGTCCATTGATCAGACTAGAGAAGTTGACGTTAAGGCCTCCATAAGTCCCCAAAATCAAGGTATTCCTCCTTGATCATCGGGCTGGTTGTACCAATTGAAGTCCCGGCTAGATTCCAAAAGCGTTGTGAAAGAAAGCCCTAGAGAATAACGGTGGAAATTGAACTGAAACTAGGATCCTTTTCCTGAGCGAATTTGCGGTTTAATCCAATTCAAATAACTCAACAAGGAACCTTAAAATCATGTTAAGCATCCACTTGATTGATTAATCTCTGTGCAACTTGTTTGTCAAATCTTTGAAAAAAAGGAATCTAACATCATGCTACTGCGATCAGGCACGGACTTGAGTGTGGCTCCAGACGCCATGGTCAATTATGAGGGAGATGCTAATGCCCCTCGGGATTCTGATTACAACTATGAGAACGGGAGAGATGCTAATGCCTCCCGTAATTCTGTCCCCGTTCCGCTTCGACATGATGGGAACGTCCGGACCCCTCTCTTTCATCCCCAGGATCGATATCTTGATCTTCCCCCGCATGAATATGCGATTCCTAATCCCGATCTTGAGGGGGACATGAATCAGAATGATCCCTCATCCTCTGATCCTGTGGATCTCGTCAACGCTTTGGGAGTTCTTGCTTCCCGACTGGACCCTCAGCAGTTCGAGGCGATCCAGTCTATTCTGAAGGAGAAGGCACCCATGCAGCCTGCTGAGCCGAACCCTGTGGCTCCCCCTGTTGTTACTCAACAACCTCCTCTTCAACCTCCTTACATCTATCAGGCCATGGAAGGCCTTCATGTCACTTCTCGACTAGCTGGGCCGCAACTTTCATCCTCTAGGCAACCGGCTAGACCGCAAACGCTCGCTTATCAAAATGCCCTCGGGCATGGCGGAAGCTCTGCCGGACCTCCTCTTTATTGTCCTCCCTGTCCAACGTACTCTAGGCAACAGGCCTACCAAGTACCTCCACCTCCTCCTCCTCCCCAGGCAGATCTGACCACGCAAGCGTTGCTGGCCAAAATGGAGCGTATGGATGAGCAATTTAATAACCTCCAGAAGATGATGGGGGTTAAAGCTGTGCCAGAGATCAATTTGCCGAGCCTGCCGGTATTCCACTTACCACCCTCTGAGATGCCAGTGTACCGGAAGTACAACGGTACTGGTAACCCCTTCACACATCTGAAGGAGTTTATGTATGAATTGTCTTTCTGGCAGAACGATAAGAGGTCGTTGGCCTTTTTGTTCAGGAGATCTCTAGAGGGACCAGCCCTCGAGTAGTTCTTTTCTTTAGAACCCTCCGAAGTAGAGGATTACGGTATCGTTTCACGCAAATTTATCCAACGATACCAGGACAGAGTTGCACCCTCCTTGTCCATCACTGACCTCATTGCAGAAAAGATGAAACCTGATGAAGAGTTTGTCAGTTTTGCTAACAGGTGGCGGGGCCTGGCTGAAAAGGTGAAGGACCACCTGTCCGAATCTGAGCAAGTGAAGATGTTAATTTCTAACGCCACGGCCCAATTCAAGCTAGTCCTCTCCTTGAACAATCTGACCAACATGGCGGAGCTCTATGAAAGAGCACGGTACTGCCAAAATGCCTTCAAGGACGCTACGTTCTCTAGCGTCTTTGATCCTCACAGACCTAGCAGACCTCCACTTCGGAAGCCTGCAGTGCCAAACTCTCCCAGCACAGGTCCGACTACTGAGGGTACGCTCTCTCACGAGCAAGTCAGTAGCATGAATAATAACTCGCCCCAATTCGTGAGGAACCAGCAGCAGTACCAGAGGCCACCGCAGCCAAACCAGCAGGGGTACAGGCAGCAGAAGAACCCCCATTATCAGCCACAGTATCAGCGGTCCCAGCAGCCGAACCCGAACCAGAACCAGCACCAGCAACAGCTACAGCAGCCGCCGCAACGGCAACAACAGTACCAGCAACCCCAACAACAGCAATATCAGCCGCGCGCACCGCCGGCATACCATAATGTCCCTCCTCCTGCTGACTATAATCAGCAGAGAAGACCTCTAGGCCCTAAAAGGACAGAATACCCGGCCCTCCCAGAATCCTTGGCAGATATCTTCAGCGCTCTAATGGCAGCTAATGCCTTAGTTTTGCCAAGGGAAAAGGCCGTCTGGCCTCAAAATGCCGACACGTCCAGGTATTGCTATTTCCATAGGCAACCTGGGCATACCATCGACACCTGCTTCCAATTCAGAGATTATATCCATGATCTCAACGAGCAGGGCGGCATAGACTGGGAGGAGATGAAAAAGTATATATCAGCCCTGAAGGCGAGAAGACCACAGCCACAGCAGCAGCAGCAGCAAGCAAGACCACCAGCACAAGCAGCGCCACCACCCAATATGGGCATAGTGCAGAATCCGCTCCCGGAGCACCAGAACCAAAACCAAGTTGCCCCTATCTTGACAAACAGTCAGTCTGAGGCTGACCGTGGGCAACAGTGGAGAATAGAGGACTCTTCCTCTCTCTATTCAACGGGTCACTTTCAGAGTACCGCAGAACGACTGCCACGCCGTACCCTCCACATACCCAGGCCACAACCCATTACCATCACCCCTCTACCGACACCCACATATCACTCGCCCACACCCAATAACCCATTACCACCACCCGCCTTCCTTAAGCCCATTACGCCCCACACTCCTACGCCTCCATCATATAACCCACCGCAAACCAACTACGCGCCCCTCCTACCATCCAGGCCATTACTTCGCATACCATTCCCTACTTCGCCCGCTACTACTTCCGCTTACCCAGATATCCCCTTACCATCCAGACCGCTATTACGCATGCCATTCCCCACTTCACCAACCACTTACCCATCCACCATCCAACCCTCTAGGCCTTTAATCCGCACCGTGCCATCACCACCTAACCCTACGCTTACATATCAACCCTCTACGCCACCCGCACCATCTAACCCTGCGGTACTTAAGGTGTCACCCGGATCCTCCACGGTTGAGGAACATGCGCTCCGAAGTGGAAGGATTTTCAACAAAGTCTTTCCTCAGTCCACAGTTAGAGACGGACCATCACAGCCGACTGAGGAAGCCCATAATGAAGAGAGTGCACCAGGCACTCAATATGACTTGTTGAAACATCTGGACAGAACACCGGCACGGATCTCCATACTTGAACTGATCAAGAGATCGAAGAGTCACCAAGAAGCCTTAATGGAATATCTACAGAAGGTGATGGTCAATGAGGACGTGCCGGTAGAAAAAATTGCAGCACTACTAGTTCCTCAGGGGGATCAGCCCTCTATTACATTTCACACATCGGAACTAGCACCGCCAGCAGCCAGAAGCATGGCTTTGAGCATCACGGTCAACATCTGCAAGAAGGCCGTGGATGCATGCCTGGTTGACACAGGAGCCTCGATCAATGTTCTACCTCCGAAGACCCTGGAGCTGTGCAGTGTGCCCAAAGAAAAATGGCTGCCTAGCCCCATCTCTGTGACAACATATGACAATTCTACCTGTTCCCCTCTGGGAATGGTTTATTTGAAGGTGGAGCTAGGCCCTGTAAGTCATGCAGAGGTCGAATTTCACATTCTGGAAATCGACCCTTCTATAAAGGCCATTTTGGGTCGTCCTTATATTAAAACTCTTGAGGCGATTCCCTCTACGAATCACCAATGCCTCAAATTCCCTTTCAAAGGACGAATTATTAAAGTGACGAGCATGCCGATCCTTGCTGCTGCTCATAACTTGAATGTTAAATCTACTGCTTTACCTGGTCGACAACCTTTTCTGTTGGTATTACAGGTCTACCATCCAGTGGTTGATCCTTTAAAAGCCGCTACTATTTCTCCATACCCGTTATATGCCATAAAAAGGGGGAAGTGCATGAGTACCCCATGATGGAGAATTATGATGAAGAACGGCTATGAGCCTGGGAAAGGTCTGGGCACACAGTTACAAGGCAGGACCACTCCTGTTAAAGATCATCGAGCAGCACCTGGAAGTGGTCTGGGCTACAGGCCAAGAAGACTGAAGCAAGATCTGGTTCAGCAAGCAGAGATTGAAGAAGGTCGAAAAATCCTGGAGACAATGTCTACACCACCTAAAGAAGGCCGAGATCCCCTAACATGGACCCTGTATACACACTTTGTGAAAGGGCCCATACTTAGCCACGACAACACGGTGGTCATTACTTCGTGTTTTGACTTCCATGACATATATGGGAGGGACTTGGCCAGGCATTGCTCAGAACTACTTACGTACCAATCCTTGGAGGCTCTGCGGCCTATGAAAAGGAGAAAATTTCATGATCATGAATGCGAATGGTACAGGTGGTTCGATCTGAGAGACCTTTACATTGCACTGAACAGATTATTCCTAGATCCTACAGAACCCAAGTGGCCGCCGCAGATTGACGAGCTGATTGAAAGCCCTGGTGCCATCTTTGATACGCGGATATTGCTGTCTGAAGAGACCGACGAAGGGGAGCCAGATGACCCCTATGAAGCTGGTTACACTACAGATCTGCTCTGGAGGGGGACATATCCTTCACATGTCTTCATGCTCCATACTCTATTTCGCACACTGCTCTTGACCCCGACTTGGTCGCGGGTCATTATTGAAGATATTCCACGGGCTCCGCCCGTTATGATTACTCTGTCCCCTCGGGACCTTATTCCACAACCTCCTCTCGATCTAGAGAGGATGTATAATCTAATCTGGGACATATTGCTATATGATCCCCCCAACCCTCTGGCCTTGGTGCCACTTCCTCCATCTGATTCTCCTTCTATCTGTATTCACTCCTGTTTCATGTTTAATTCCTCCGATATCCAAAAAAAACACCAATTTTACAACAAATTCTTCTCAGATCCTTATCGAGGAAACATCTTACTTGTCCGATCACACCCCGTCGCGCGGGTCCTTCGGTCAAGATTCTCTCTTAGATCTACTCTGCCCCTCCCCTCGGGAGGATTCTTCTGTATTTCCACTTGTATCCCAGGATTTTTATCCTACTTCATCTTCATTAGGTTATGATAGGGAGTTTAGTGAAGTTAGGCAGTCTAGTTTTAGGCAGGTTAGTCAGGTTAGGAAGTCTAGGAAGCCTAAGGGTAGGCGAATTCCAGATAGATACTTCAAGGACTTAGTTGATAGATGCTTTTCTTGCTCTTTGATCCCTCAGTTTTTAGAAAATCCAATTTAGATGCCAGAAGACTGTATGAATGATGAGTCAGTCAATGATGGGTACGGGGTATCTGAGTTAGTGCATGAAAAGGACCCCATTGTTGAGAATGAGGAAGATGACGAGGACGCAGCTGAGGCATATGCGAGTGGAGTGAAGAGATTCGATGAACCCTCAGCTGCCGTAGAAGAGCCCACTAAAGAAATCAATTTAGGGACTGAAGACGAACCTAAGGTTGTCCTCGTCAGCAAAAATCTTTCTATAGAGGATGAGAAGGCAATGGTACAAGTACTTAAGGACTATAAGGACACTTTCGCCTGGAGTTATGAAGATATGCCGGGGTTAGACTCATCTTTAGTTGAACACAAATTGACGTTAAAGGAAGGAGCTAGCCTGGTCAAGCAGAAACTAAGGCGATTCCACCCACAAATGGCTCTAAAGATGAAGGAAGAGGTTGACAAATTGCATAAAGCCAAATTTATTAGAGTTGTCCTTTATCCACAATGGGTGGCCAACATAGTCCCGGTTATGAAGAAGGACGGGAAGGTCAGGATTTGCATTGACTTCCGCGATCTGAATCGGGCATGTCCTAAAGATGATTTTCCATTGCCTCATATAGATGTACTGATTGATAATACCGCTGGCTATGAAACCTTATCGTTTATGGACGGATTTTCAGGATACAATCAGATTAAGCTGGCAGAAGAGGATCAAGAAAAAACGTCATTCACTACACCTTGGGGAACATACTGTTATGTCGTCATGCCATTTGGATTAAAGAATGCTGGAGCCACTTATCAGAGGGCTATGATGGCAATATTTCATGACATGATGCATATAGATCTGAAAGTGTATGTGGATGACTTATTGGTTAAATCTAAGACAAAGGCTGAGCACGCCAAGGTTTTGGCAAGGGTATTAGAGAGATCGAGAGAATATCAGTTAAAGATGAACCCCAAGAAATGTGTATTCGGGGTATCTTCAGGAAAATTGCTTGGATTTATCGTCAGCAAACGGGGAATTGAGATCGATCCCAATAAGGCGAAGGCTATTAGAGAAATGCCACCTCCCAAAAACTTGAAAGAGTTGAGAGGATTAATCGGGAGGTTACAATTTATTCGCCGCTTTGTCTCCCAGTACTCACAAAGGTGTAAGCCGTTTTACGAGCTTACCAAGCCGGGAGTCAAATTCGATTGGGACGATAAGTGTCAGGAGGCATTCGATGGATTAAAGAACTATTTAGCAAGTCCTCCTGTTTTGAGACCACCATCTCCAGGCAAACCATTGATACTTTACATTTCAGTCCTGGATGATGCAGTGGGGGTTGTCCTAACACAAGAAGATGAAGAAGGAAAAGAGAGGGCAGCCTATTATCTCTCTAAACTTCTCAACCCCGCTGAACAAAGATATAAGGCGATGGAGAAAACATGTGCAGCATTAGTTTGGGTTGTGCAGAAATTAAAGCATTATTTTCTGGCCCATGAAGTCCATCTCATCGCTAGGATGAATCCGATCAAATTCCTTCTGGAGAAATCTGTTCTTACTGATAGGTTAGCGCGATGGCAAAGCTTTCTATCTCAATTCGATATCACTTATATTCAGCAGAAAGCGATCAAGGGCTATGCCATAGCAGAACATCTTGCTCATCATCCCCTTCCTCGATTTGATCCAGTACGATCAGAGTTTCCGGATGAGGAACTGATGTCCGTAAATCAAATCAGAGATGATATGTGGACTCTGCATTTTGACGGAGCTTTGAATTCTCATGGAAAGGGGATCGGTATCGTTCTGTTGTCACCTGAAGGTGTCACCATTCCACAAGCCTTTCAACTTGATTTTCCAGTCACCAACAATATAGCTGAATACGAGGCACTCCTTGTTGGCCTCGAGGCTGCTCATTTCCATGGTGCCACCAAACTCAGGATTGTAGGTGATAGCCAATTAATTCTTCGCCAAGTGCTGACCAAGTATCGAACTCTTGATCCCAAGCTCAAGCCTTATCAAGAGCTTACTTCTGCTTACTCAAAGCTTTTCACGAAATTGATCTTTGTCCATGTCCCTAGGAATCAAAACATCTTGGCTGACGCTCTAGCTTCACTGGCCTCTTCTCTTGATTTTCCAATCAGCAAGCAATCCGAATCAATCATAGTTCATAGGCGTCTTTCACCTGCTGTAAAAGACCCTTCATTTCTTAGAACTAAGGAGAAGTTGCTGAAGAAGGTCAGAGACGGAAACATCATTGAAAAGAGAGAAATTATGTTAATGGAGCTGTTGGAAGAGATGGATGATGAACAAAAGCCATGGTATTATGAGATTGCAAAATATTGTGAAGATCAATCGTATCCTGAGGAAGCTACAACTGAGGAGAAGAGGGCTATCAGGAGAATTGCTCAACGATACACCATAGTTGTAGGAGCAGTATACAAAAGAGGTTTTGATGGAGTTCTTCTGAGATGTCTAGACGAAGATGAGCTTTGGAAGGTTATGGAATGAGCTCATAGTGGAGTTTGTGGTGGCCATGTCAATGGACAGATGCTAGCAAAGAAGATCATTAGACAAGGATTTTATTGGCCAACCATGGAAGAAGACTGCGTAGGATATGTCCGTAGGTGTGCTAAGTGTCAACTTCACGCCGACAAAATTCATTCTCCTACATCTTCGCTCCATCCTGTTTCTTCCCCATGGCCTTTCTCCATGTGGACTTTCGACATTATTGGACCCCTTGGTAATCCAGATTCCGGTATCAAGCAAAAATATTTCATTCTCACGGCAACGGAATACTTCACCAAGTGGGCAGAAGCTGAAGCGTACGTGGAGATCAAAACATCAACCGTATGCAAGTTCATCATGAAGAACATCATCACCCGATTTGAAATTCCAAGCACCATCGTCACCGACAACGGACCGCAGTTCGTGTCACAAGAATTGAAGGATCTCTGCAACAGGTACAAAATTGCATTGCATCATTCATCTCCTTATTATCCGCAAGGCAATGGCCAAGCAGAGGCAACAAATAAGACTTTGATAAAAATCATCAAAAAGACGTGCAAATCTAATAAGTTTGCTGACTGGCCAGAAAAATTGGTTGAGGCTCTATGGGCCTACCGAACTTCGATCCGCACGCCCACTGGGCAAACTCCTTATTCCTTAACATTTGGAATGGAGGCGGTAGTTCCATATGAGATCCTCATACCGTCATTAAGAGTACAATTGAATAAGGAATTTTTCATTGATGAACATCGTTCAACACTCCTTGCTCAATTGGAACTTTTAGACGAGAAAAGATGGTCAGCTGCTAATCATGCAAAAGTTTATCAAAATAGACTAGCACGTTTTTATCAAAAGAAAGTCATTGAACGTAAGTTCAAAGTCGGTGAAATGGTCGTAAAAAGGATTTTTGTAAAACCTGGTGGTCCGCGTTCTAAGCTCCAACCCAACTGGGAAGGACCTTATGTTGTATCGCACGCTTTTCCTGGTAATGCTTATCGTCTTGTTAATGCAGAAGGAGAAGAGCTAAATCATCCCTGGAATGGCTTACATCTTAAGAAATACTACCCTTAGGTTAAAGAGTCGATCAGTATGGTACAGAGACCAGTGGAATCAGAAAATTTATAAACTCGAATTTCCTTATTAGTCTGGATAACTTAACTTCAAATACATTACTACACACACTGACACGTTTGATTCGTGAGTAACAAGAGATGCCAAGTCTTAAAGAATATCGAAGCTTGACCGAAAGGGTAAAGTACAAATCATTCATTTTAAAAGCAAAAAAAATTCTGTTTTATACTCGGCCCATGATGTCGGAACAAAAGACGGTTATTTGAAATCAGAGAATTCAAAATATCAAGAAGATCCCACTGTGGAGTCAAGAAGTCCTGACCGTGGCTAAAATGACGGTTATCTCTACCTTTGTACTCTTCCATGTAATTAGTTTGCATTTGCATTACTATATAAGTATTTATTAGATCATATCAAGGATCTTGTGGTTTTGATGAAATTGGAATTTGAGTTCCCCTACAACAAAAACAGTGATAATTCCAGAGGATTCTTAATCGCACGGATAGGCCGTTGGATTGTTAATTAGTGAGGACGATGGTTCCACTTTTGTGAAACGGTGCGTGGATAAACGAGCTTCGACTTAGCACTGAATTACAAGAATTGGTATCTTGACTCATTAATGACAATTTAACAATATTATCCTTGATTAATTTATATTTTATTTGACTTTATATTTTTCTTTTAGCCCAGCATGTATCATATAGGACTTTGAAATCATTGTGATAAGGATTAATTACTGATTAAGTTTCAGACCATTAAATCAAATAATTCAAACATGATATGAAATATTCCATTCTGAATTGAATATCTTGATTATCTTTGAGGTTCGCTTAAAGATATCCTTGGAATTCTCTCATTTCTTGGATTCTTTATCCAATATTTCTTGTTTTCTTTTAAGATCCGTCATGGCTGCAGCACGTCCACATTGGCTGGCAAACGCTCCCCATGATGAAACCTACAGTGTCTACGACCTGGGGTACTTTCCACTCCGAGGAGGTTGATCGACTTTATTTTATTTCCTTGTCTACCTCATCCAAACAGGATTGATTCTATTGATTTCCTTGAACTATCTTCATTGATGATTTTGAGAAAAATTCCAATCATGTGATGTTAAGAACGTGTCTCATCACACCTTGGCATCACCTTTTCAGTACATTCCATTTTATTTCACTCCCTTGCAAAGACGATGCCAAGGTGAGGCAGCTGTAGACACGCTAATTTTGACGTCATTTCGAATAAATTTCATATTATATAATAATGCTTTAGAATGGTCTGATATTTAACCACTGATTAATTTTTATTGATATTTTTTAAGTGTCGAGTTTAACAAACATATTTGAGTTAATCAATTAAATTGATTTTAGCTCAAATTTCAGTTGAAATATGAAGAAGTTTAAAAGACGTCTACCCTTATGGACGCCATTCAGACTTTATTCCTATTTTAACGTTTAAATTTGATTTTTAATCAATTGATTAATTAGCTAAAAGGCGTCTGTGAAAGTTGACGCGTTTTAGGTTTCCTAGGCTATTTCTACTTCCCTTCCGGATGTTTATCCTTATCTTAATTAGTGTAAAAGACGTCTATACAGATAGACGCGTTTTAGCTAATAAAGATAAAGATAAGTTTTTCGGATGTTTATCCTTATCTTAATTAATCTGAAAGGCGTCAGCTAATGTGGACGCGTTTTAGATAATTACAGATAAAGATGAATTAATCAGTATTTATCTGTCGGTTAAGATAGATAAATCCGAAGTTTTTCTATGTTAATCACGGATGCAGAAGAAGCCTATAAATACCTTACATGTTGAAGAGTAAAAAAGTTAAGCGTGATTTGAAGTGAAGCGTAATCTTTAACGATAGCAAGTTGAAGATCGGAGCAACGACGTCCAAACGCCGAAGCGCTGCTGTTTCTAGAAGTCGGCGTCCATTCTTCATCCAATTCAAGGCTTCATCCAGTCGGCATAAGTGTTTCATTTCTGCATTTTCATTTTACATCTTTATTAATCTCATTCTTCACCATCACTCTATGCAACACACACCACAACATCATTTCTTTTCTTTTCAAAAACCTATTTGATAAAGGGGTTTCAAAAGCCATCCAGAAAGTAAGTTCTATGTTTAGTTGCATGTTCAATACTATGATTAGAATATATACTGTTTTTGCTTAAGTTCTCATCATTTCTTTATTTCTCTTTCTATACTTTCTGCTGCACTCAACAACAAGAAGAGAAAAGGAGGAAGTCAGTCACTCAATACAAGAATCTCTGGACGATCCTCAAATCCTCAACTCCAACTCCAACTCCAAATTCAACAGCAAGAACAAAGAACAAAGAAAGGGCTCTCTTTCTTCAGCCGGCTGAAGGAGGGGAATCAAGTATTCAACATCTTCCGCATTCAAACAGGTAGGCGATCAAAACTCTCTTTTGAAACTTTTAAATCAAAAGTTTCTGGCGATCACTTCACGTAGTTGCTGTTTTTAATAAGTTTATTTTGCACCTAAACAACATAGATTTTTCATGTTAATCATACTGTTATTCTAAGCACCTACATCCTTGACTCAAAAAGCAACCCATGTGACTGTCCTTCCACTGGACAAGCAAAGGACGCATCAATTTGCAAGTACACATGGGCTCCAGGGTCACTCTGGTCATCCAGGGCGCAGAACTGGGTGCCTAGATGTAGTATAAGGAAAACATGTCAGGGTAGACTTCTACTAGCTTTGGTCGACTAGGTCCGATCTTAGTCGACTAATACCTAGGCACATAAAAAATTGTGCCCTATTTATGGTCGGCCAACAACCGGGTTGGTCGAACAACCAGGTTTACTCAGTTAAACTGGGTATTGGTTCTGGTTGACTAGACTTGCCTCTGGTCGACCAACACCCACCTAGTTTGGTTTTGGCCTTCATATTTAAAAGAGATTTTCAGGGGTCTTTTAGGAATCATTTTGTTCTTTAAAATACTTATTCGAAACCCTAAGAACCTATTGCATTCCTATCCAATAAAGAATTTTGACAATATATCCTTTTGAAAATCCTCTCAATTTTCTTAATCATAACTAATAGCATTCTATTACAATTTTAAGTATTTTGCTTCAGTAAAACCAATCAAATCGAACCAAAGGGCTTCAACAGTGTGGGAGGCTACTAGAGTCCCACATAGCTCTATGTGGCAAGATCCAAGGGCTTTGGTGGTATCCTAAGGGAGGAGAGAGAGACTGAGAGGATAAAGCTCGGGGGGGGGGGGGGGGGGGGGGGGGGGGGAGAGAGAGAGATAGTGAGTAAATAGGACGAGCAGCTAGCTCTCATCTCCTAAACCCCCAGATGGAGAGAGACTTCTTTGAGTCAGGTCCTGGTCAATCCACTAATGTGGATTATAGAGTTCAAACCTAAGCCAAACTTTGTTCTACATCTCCCACTGAGACAAATTGGTCATCTAATAATCGTCCATCATATCTCATCTAACTCAACCTTCCATATAGGAAAATGACGTGTGCGACCGAACGAGGAAGATCTGACAGTAAGGAATGTTGCATTAAGTCAATACCTGACTAACGTAACACTACAACTCTAAATCTCGTCTCATACTCCAAACCACAAGTACACACTAGGTCAAGTTGATATGTTCTCTTATAGATCTCTACTTTGACCTTTCAAATAATGTGTCTCCACTTATGATTGTATTAGACACATCCAACATAATCGCCTAGGCAATTTGTTACAATAATATGGGTGCGATACAAGTTGACTTTTCCTACACCGCATAAGTCAATCTACTTTTACTTGATTGTTTTCCTAGACACGCTCAATTGGATCCCATGTCTTCTGGCCTTGGGATAACATGTTAAAATAGTATCATCAAGTATCCACTTCATGACAAGGTATTTAGTCTCAAACGATACAAAGAAATGTAGAGACTCATACAGTGATGAAGCAGGGATCTATTCAATTACGCCTCTAATGATCGACAAAAATAACACAAAGTGTGATCTGTATGTTGTGGTGGAGCCATAAAATAACATGCACCATGCTCAAACATCATATGAATTTGTACCCTACACGCCACTAAGTGCATCTGGGTTGTTTACATGGCACTCATCAAATTCGGCTATCACATGCTAGATGGAATGAGAAAATCATGTTCAACTGGTTTCTATCAGTCTTATCTTAGCCATCTGATAAGGCGATTACAACTCTTTATCATGCTCCCACTAGACGTGAAATTGTACTCCCACTGAGCGTGAAATCCACAGTGTCTATCTTATCATACTGGCTTTCATGGCAACTTGATATCATCTATGCGAGTAGACCGATCACAGCCTGGTGTTTTCACATAAGTGGCCTAATTATCTTACTAATAGAGATATCTCAAAAGCTATCAATTCATGCACAAGCAGCACAAAATATCCAGTCATTACAAGACACTTGCTGTGTTAGCCTAGAGCAAGGCTCTCAATACCTCACTTAAGAAACACAATTCCTTTTCTTCTTCTTCTTCTGTTTAAGAGACATTATTTAGCGCTAATAGCTTTTGATGGAGTATAAACAAGAAAGATACATATAGACAGTATGTAATATGCCTTGTATTAGTCTTTCTACCACATGTAAAGGACAACTAGTCTCATGTGGTTTTACTTAACTCCTGTTATTCCCATCTCAGATGAGGTCAAAGTTTCCTGATTAGATGCAGACTCATCAGCATTTATGAAAGATTGCTTGAATCAGTAGGTGGTTTACTCTCACTGTTCATTGGAACACTCCTACTCTCTTCAACAATTCATATAGAGAGAGACATTTTTCTACAATTGCCGGAAGATGAAGTGTTTCCCTAGAATCTTACAGCTATATAACTACATTTCCTATTAGATCTCTCAAATGAATGGAAAATCCAACTCAAAGGTGCACCCATATGTCTAAATAGATTAGCTCTAATGGAGAGAAATCCTCCTAACTTCCCCAAACAGGTTTCTACAGTGTTTTGTTGGTAAGTATGGTCTATCTATAGGGAAGTTCACCTTAGTGATGATTCCTAATAGTCCCAATCTCACATATCATTCCACAGAAGAATATCAGAAGAAAATACCAAAAATAGAACCACTATATTCTAAATCTACAATCTAGATATTCCCAAAATGACCATAACTATAAAGACATTGACCAAAGTAAAGAGCTATTGAAGTTCTTAGATATGCAACCTAAACATCAAAATATTAAAGTTGAAAATAGATTACATCAAATGCCATGTGCCTAAACCACATTATGTAACAGAAGAATGTGCCCTCATGTTGCATTCTTAATTTGTACAAACCAACTCCAAGGACTTCTTTTAAGTGCTAATCCTCATAGTGACATTTTGGTTGTTGTCTGGTACTCATTGATAATATGAAAATTTGTTCACTCACTAACTATGTAGCTTGTTGCTCTGTAGTCTAGTATCCAATGAGAGACTATGTAGGTAAACAACACATTTTAGCATACACGTTCGGATGGACTAGACATGAGATTAACCTACTCAGTGCAATCACTGGTATAGTATCACATCTTCTGATAGTTGAAGCACTTGTTGCTCATTAGAGAGTTTAATTCCAACTTTTTAACTCACTTATCATTGGTGAGGTAACTCCTAGGTGTTCTGCTATAGAGTGTTCTAGCATTACATAGCATAGCATGTATTTCTGTTACGCCCCCAAAATTTGGTTTAGTATACCGACTCACATCGGATTCCGAGTATGCAACATCGACTTATTAAATAAATATGAGAGATAAACAAACTACAAGATAATTTAAATCAATATCATTACTATCACATAGTCCAAGTGAATAGTCAAATACCAAAGTTCACAAATTACAATAATCAATTAGTGTCAAAATTCTCGATTTCACCAAGTAAACAAAATTACATAATTCTCTCATAAATTCCTATTATATCAAACTACTAATTGGAAAGTAAAATTTCTAAATAACTAAGATAATCAAAAGTTCTTCTGAAAATCCAACAGGCTTGACTCCCTACTCGGGCAGATCTCGAATTGAATTATCCTGACAAATGTTTCGTCGGATTTATGACTCCACCACTTAATAGGCTTCAAACTATCTACATGACTTAACATATAGTAATTTTACAAATCATATTATACATATATTCTAAACATAACAATCGGATCAAATTCTATATACAGTTTAACAAGGAAATGATACAAAGCATGTCATTTTTGTCAAATATCATCATACAAATATTTTCTAATACAAATAATTAGATATGAATAAGATGTTCATAAGGTCAAATCAGGATGTTCAAATAACAAATTTCATGTTTCTTATCATAGTTTTCTGATTACTGCACTTATCGAACAAATAACCTCTAATCCATAAGAAGTTCATATAGCACATATCAAATCCTCACATGGCTAGCAGTAAATTAACTTATTCATATTTTTATTATTCAAAGTTCATATATCATAGATCATAGTAGAGTCATAAGATCATGAATGAAAGCTAATCAGAATAGAGCATGATTATCGAATTTAAAGAGACACAATGATAGATCAAGATGCTAATAAAAAAGATAATATGAATAGCTAATCAAGTAAAAGAATATAGATTATCAAATGAGTGATTTAAATAGCATATGAGAATAGGAGATCAAATCTATAAGGATTGAGGTTTCGGATCCGGTTATCGGGTCAGTTTTCGGGTCGGATCCCTTAGTTTGGGCCCTGGTGGGGCTGAGACTTAATTTCTTTTTCGCGTCGAGCTTGTTCAACGTGGTTCAAACGGTGTCTAGCAATGTAGACGTGTTTTAGGCTGTGCCACGCGGGCTGGCCTTGGGACGGGAGAGTACGGCCTCGGTCTTATCGTCTGAATGACGTCTTGTATGGACGACGCCATTTAGAGTACGACCCTGGTTTGTCAGTGTACGGCCCGGTCTTGTCATCTGAATGACGTCGGGTTTGCACGACGCGTTTTACCCAGCTTCTGTTTGACCCCGCGAACCCTGCCTCCTTTCCCTCATTCTCTCCTTTCTCTTCTCTCTCCTCTCTTCCCTCCGACTCTCCAGCGCCCTCTCCCCCTCCCCTTCCTTTCTTCTCCTCATTCCTCCTCTCCCTCCATTCCATTAACCTCCCAACTTCCTCCACTACCACCACCACTTCCTCTGCAGTGCATTTCTCTCCGGACAGCGACCGACGTCCCGATGGAGTAATGGCGTCCACGGCGGTACCGGCGGCGGTGTGGGGCGAGACGGGTTGGCGGCTTGGAGTTAGGAGGAGTTCGAGTAATCGGTAGGGTGACGATCCCCGTTGTATTGTGTTTAAAACCATGTTTTTTTCCGTTTTGAAGCATGTTTAGGGGGTTTTTGAGGTGAAAACACTAATTACATGAAATGAGAAATTTGGAGTTTTAATGGGTATTTAGGTTCTTCTTCTCCTACTCCACTTTTTTTAGTGTTTTTACACAATTTGGGAGAGGAAATCCCACCCTGTGGATTGGGAGATGGCGGAGGAAGAACTTGTCTGTGAGGGTTAAATGGCGTCGGGGGACAGCGACGCCTTTTACACAGGCGGCTTTCACCCGCGACGCGATTTAGCCCAAATAATAGACTCTGTCTCTAGACTGATGAGCGTCTAGGGACAGCGACGCCTTTTGAACGGCGACTTGCATGCACGACGCATTTTAAGTGAAATCACCCCGAAGCCTGTCTCTGTTTCTGTCGTTATTAGGCGACTAGGGACAGCGACGCCTTTCAAAAGGCGGCTACATATGGCGACGCGTTTTAACACCATTTTCGAGGCCTATTTTATATGAACCAGTTTAAGAGGCTTGAATGACGTCGGCTATGGGCGACGCGATTCAAGACATAATCACATTAATTCATGTTATTAACATGTATTTACATCGTTAGCTAGTTTGGTAAATGCATGCTTGAAACCGTACTCGAGGATGAGGATTTTTACGTAATCGGATCGCACTGTGTTGTGTTTCGTACGACCGTGGACCTAGAGTGACAGTTGTAGCGCTTAGGCACCCTGTGTCGGTGTGAGAGGGACACAGCGCCGGTGTGGGAGTGGTGGGGTGACGCCTAGAGAGAGGGTCACCTGGTGTACTCCGGGGTTAGCTAGTACTGGTATGGGAGTGGTACCTTTGGAGTGTCACTCGTGCTGGGGGAAGCAGAAACCACCTAGAGCTAGTTGGGCCAGAGTAGCTAGCGTGCTATCCGAGGGGTTACTGTTTGGTCTCAGCGGGTCGGTGTTTCCCACATTCGGCCTTGTGGTTGGCGTGTTTTGCCGAGATGCTAGTTGTGGGTTCCGTGGTAAAATAATTTCGGAATTGTGCATGTTATATTTCGATTGCATGTGTTTTATATCGAAACTTAGGAATTGTGTTTACTGTTTTACTTGCTTAAATTATCTATACTTATGTTGCTGCATTTGTGGGTGCGTGAGTGGGCGGTGGGGATCGAAGGATCCCTACTGAGTCTTTTTGATGAGACTCACTCCTGCCGTTTTCAAGTGAGGGTTCCAGGCAGGCGTAGCGAGGAGAGTGCTGTCTTGGGTTGCGTGCCAACAGCCGCTGTTCCGGGGTATGCCCCAATGTAGTTGTTATTTTATTTTCTAGTCTGTATGCTTAATTATTTCTTTTCAGTTAGAGTATGTAATTATTTGCTGTGTCGAGTCGCATTGTAATAATTTTAATTCTTACACTTCCTTTTTAATTCAATGCGATGTGAATGTTTAGCTTAGTTTATTATTTATTTCCCAGACTTATCGTGATCTTAGTTTGACTCCAAATTTAATGATTCGGCACCCATTTAGTAATCGGATCCCCGATTATAGGGTGGCGGGTCGTTACAAAATCAAATTTCATATCATTAGTCAAATCAAATGATCATATTATAAGATAAATTAATTATCATATTTTCACTAAAACATATTGGATATGCATCCAACTATAATATATGGAGCAACCTACACAAATACTAATGCACCCATGCAAGCAGTATAAAGGTCTTTGCTACTGCGCAGAACTGCAGATATCCCATCTATATATCCATTGCCCATAGTTGTTAAGGCGTCGATAGGCATTTTTTTGATAGCAAGGTGAGCCAATGCCTTTTTGAGCCCAATAAATAGTAAACGGGGTCATAAAATTTTTAAACTTTACAGAGAGGTCAAGGACAATATGACAAAGATTTTCAAAAAATTTAGCATGGTTTGGATATAAATCAAGTGATACATAAGATCCATAAATTGGGATTTCAAAACTATGAGGACAGATTATATAGTCTGACAAGATAATTATGGAATAAATATCAAAAAGAACTCAAAAAATTAATAAATTTATTTAGCATGAAGTTAACATGTAAAATTGGCTTCTATCAAAACTTTAGGTCAATAGGACATCGAACAAATGAGAACAAACACCTGTAACGCAAGTGCTCATAGTTGAAAACAAAATAGACTGAATGGATAGATTTGCATATGTTGAGAGAATAATCATAGAATAAATAGTAAACAAGATCATAAAAATATAAAATTTGATAATTATGAATTAGACATATAGATAAAATTTCTTACTAGTTGATTAACTTTTAAAAAATATTAAAAAATAATATAAGTTTTAGTACAAAATAGATCTTACTTAGGGTTATCCACCTACCTCTTGAAGAAAGATTGATTCTTGGTGGTTTGTAGAGTTCTTCCAAGCAAGTTGCATGACCTCCAGCCCCTCCAAGATGTTCCTCACACTTTCTAAGGCCCCAAAAGAACCTTCTCACATTAAAGAAATCCTCTTGTAGTCTAGTAGCCTTCCATCTTTCTTTCTCTAAAGAACAACATAAAAACTAACCTCTTCAAGTAAAACTGAGGCTAGGATATAGTGTGCACGAAGTTGGATAGTTATAAATAGTATTTTTCCTCTATAAATCTTTATCAAACTCTTCTTATCTTTCCTTGGTCGGAATTGCCTTAAGAGAGACCTTCTCTCTATAGATAAGTTTCCAACTCAAAATAGAACCCACTCAGATTTTTAGTAGATTTTATTCTTGTCTAAAGACATCTAAATTCGAATTAGCAAACGACTTATTTTAGAAATATGGTCTGCATAAAAGTGATAGAATTTTGAGTTAGCTTTCTAATGAGAGTTGTCTTATCAAATTTAAAATTTTCTACGTAAAATTATATTTGAAATATCAAGACTATATCAAGTAAATATGTGCGTAGAATCTTAGTTCGAGTAGAATTTAAATTATAACTTTCTAACGACGAATTAAAATCCTAAGCATACTTAAATTTATCATGTTCTACTTCTAATCCAACTAAAAAATCTCTTTCAAAACTTTTCATATCGTGGTTAACTTAAACTATACATTGTTTCATAATTCGAATCCTAGTCCTATTAGTACTTGTTTTATATTGATAGTCCTTTCTAAAATTGATCATTAATATTTTTTTTTACTCTTAAAATATATGAATTAGTAAAAATAGTCTTGTTAAAATTTATAGATCTTTTCATGTTCTTTTCAATGATATTAACTATGCCTCAAATTGTTATCATTTTATTATACTATTGCCTAGTACATCCAGACCTAGATTTTTAACTAAGTTAGTAGGCTATTTTAATTTACTTAAAGGGACTAATAGACCTTTACAAATGAGTTAATTAAACTAAATTAAACTATTTAAATGTCCTAATAGACTATAATTGGGTTAGTTAGATTAAATTAAAATTACTATTAGGCTATATGGTTACAGGGCATAATAATTTCTATCCTTATTAAGGCACTTGTCATATGCATGCTTGTCAAGATTGACAAGCGATCCATTCGCTAATGAAGATCACATCTCATTGATTAAGGTCTTAAGTACCACCTCCTTATTAAGGATACAATATTTTTCTGCGTCACACTTCATAATTATCATTTATCAACTTATTTTCACCAGACAACTCATGAAACATGTCCTTTTTTGCCATCACTACTACTTACATTATGCAAATTGGAAAAGATTAGACACTTACTAATCTTCAAACTAATTGGTTATATTGTTGTGATACATATCTCGAATCTAAAATATTGCTAAGCTCACAATCATCATCTTGACACATACAACAAACATTAGACATAAGAATCCAACATATTGCAAGAAAATACCTAAAGATGGCGAACAGTGGAGAGATTCTCATCACACAGTAGAAGGCACAACAGGGTCATCCTCATCATATGTGAACACTACTAAAGTCCCCCACGAAGTTCCACGTGGCAAGATCTAGAGGCTAAGATGGTACCCCAAGGGGAGAGAGAGACTGAGAGAAAGAAGTTTTGGGGAGATAGAGAGAGAGGGAGAGAGGGAGAGAGAATAGCACCAACAGCTAGCTCTCATCTTCTTGAGTAGGTGTAGGTGTCTTACAAATACCACAACTCTTGGACTCCTCTTCTCATATGGAGAGGGACTCCTCTGAGTTAAGTCTAGGTTAATCCACCAATGTGAATGATAGAGTTCGAACCCAAATCGAACTTTGTTCTACAGAAGAAAACTTTAAAAGTGTATATATATATAGGACTTTTTTTATAAATATGAAGTTGTTTAAGAAGTTGTTTTCTCAAGAATAAAGCAAATACTCTTATGAGATGGGACAAGAATAGGCTACGACTATAAGCACAATTTGTTATGGGTGTGTTTGGTGCAAGTTCGAACTAGAAGCACTTTTAGATCTTTATCTAGTTATTTTGTAAGAAAAAATATAGATGCTAGAAGCCATTTCCATAGCATTTAGTATGTTTTGGGGCCTTCAATCAAAAGCTCTTACTTGGAATTTCCTAAATTACATAAAAAGTGCATTACTAGGGTAGATTTGACTTTTTGTAGGAATCTAAATTAATTATAACTACTTGCATCTATTACTTTTTATATAATAAAAAGAAGCCACATGTGACTTCAAATTAAAAGTTATGTCAAACACACCCTATGTCGTAGTGTATGGATGATTGTACAATTCTAATGTCAATCATAAGTTTTAGAATGCTTGAAAACTTTATTTCTTGGGGGGGAGGGGATTACTTACCGATGAACTACTCTCACCATTAACTTCCTCCCTCAGGTCTCTTTCTTGATGCTCCCCTCCCATCAGAGAGGGAGAGGGAGAGGAGATGTTTCCTCCAAGGAAGGCAAAATCAGCACAGATCGGATCAGATCGACTGATCCGATTGGTTTTGGGCTGAATTGATCCAATCCTAAGCCTTGACCCACCGTTCTTTTATTGAGATCGATCGGATCGGTTGGGATCAAATAGGATCGGCCGATCTGGATCGACTGATCTGGGCTGGATTGGCTGATCCGTAGCCCAATGGCTAGCTGCGAACTAGCTGTTTGGAACGATCCCAACGGCTAGCAAGGACCTTGGGGGGCTTATAAAGATCCCCCTAAGCTCTCTCCCATGCCCACCAACTCATTTCCTCACTTCTCTTGCTCTCTATCTATAAGTTCTTTCTCTCTCTTCCCTTTCTCTCTTTCTTATCTCTCCAAAGTCCAAATTTTTCTCCATCTCTCTCTAAGTTTTTTTATATCTAATATATAATAATTATATATTACTATTAATATATTTTCCTCTTCTCTCTAATGTTTTTACTTTTTATCTACTTAATATTTATCTCCCCCACTTTCTTTTTTTTTTCTATCTAATATATTATATTAGTATATTTCTCTCCCTCTATCTCCTTTATATAAATAATTCTTCCTCTATCTAATGTTTTTATTTATTAATATTTCTCTCATTTTTTCTAAATGAGATTGTAGTATTCTACAATGATCGGGTGGACGGTTCAAGGATCTTTTTTTAGTAGGTTGTCTTTCTATCACACACTCTCTAAAATTCTTTCTCTATCTCTCTCTCACTTTTCTTCTCTTAGATATATTAGTATTAATAATCCTCAATAATAAATAAAATATATAAGTTTACCAAGATGTAATTTGAAAAAAGTTAAAGAATGTGCACTAT
The DNA here is from genome assembly GCA_030544215.1 of Zantedeschia hybrid cultivar. Lineage (NCBI taxonomy): Eukaryota > Viridiplantae > Streptophyta > Magnoliopsida > Alismatales > Araceae > Zantedeschia > Zantedeschia hybrid cultivar. The sequence continues at coordinate 26,720,614 of JARZZO010000011.1, forward strand.
TCATTTTTTCTATTAAGGATGACTTGGTTTTGGATATAAATGACAACAAAGATACTAATTTTTTTCATCGACAAAAATATTTAGTATTCTTATTGTCATTTATATTTAAAACTAAATAATTCTCAATAGTAAAAAGAGTGTTGTATGTTTCTTAATTTTTCTCTAAGGCACGACATGGTAAACTTATTTATTTTATTTACTATAGAGAATCGTTAATATTAATATATATAAAAGTAAAAAAAAAAGAGTAAGTGAAAGAAAATGTAAGGGATAAAAGATAGAAATAGTATGTGTGTTATAGAGAGCCAATTACTAAAGAAAAAATAAAACAGTCTCAATTGATGAAATCAAGGTAGAGTTGCTTATCATTTTTTAATTTTATACATATTTTTTTAATTTTTTTGAAAGAGATCAGATTAGATAGATTCTATCAAGTCTTCTTTTGTCGATACCATGTAGGCGATGTCATCTGGTATGGGACCATGGGTATACAGTCCTAAGAGATCGAAGGATCTATTGTCTTTACTGTGCAAACTTTATTAGCGAGATCCATCATTTTACGGAGCATCTTGTAAGGATACGCAGAGATAATATCCCATGTCCTTTAATCCTCCATAATGTATGTGCATAGTTTCAGAGATTTCTACATCAGGACGAAGGATCATCTAGCACAATATGGTAGACAGCTAACAACTAGGCCACCTACATCACCAACTCATCCATCTTCATCTACATTAGCAGGAGAATATAGGATGGAGATTATCGATGTTATACGAGTATTATTTTTAGAGTTTTATATTTCATCTACTGTTGTGCACACACCATCATTTGTTTAGATGGTTAGATGTATTCAAAGACAACCACATGTTCCACCTTCTACTCAAATCGAGTTAGATTTTAGTAGAAAAGACGACGGGTCTTTTCTTTCTTTTGATAACTTAGATGAAGATGATTGACTTTCATCACTCTATATTACATATGTCATGTATAATATTAATTTTGAGAAACTTATGCATTTTTTATTTTTTATTTTATGATTTATTTATTTATTTTTTTAAAATAACTTTTTTTTTTAAAAAAATGTAGATCCGACTTGGATCAAATCAGATCGACCGATCCGATCGGTCCAGACTCGGACCGATCCGAGTTAGACCTTCGAATTTGCATTCCTCAATTTTCTCACAGAAAGAACCCTCTTTTCGGTCCCTTGGGAGGAACTTGCTCTTTTCTAGGTGGAGTGATCTCCTACATAGTTGTTGTCAAGCAAGTTATCAAACTTTCTTGGAATTATTTCCCCTTTGGAAGGTTAGTTTCAATCAATTATTTTTCTTTCTAATTTAGTTTGTTGGCCTTTGCCAAAGAGTGACCTCTGGTGAGTACTTTGACTTCTTCAGCCATAATTGGTTTCACTATTATTGTCTTTATGATCATTTGCTGCTAAGACATTTATCTTAGCCATCCTTTGATTGCACATTTCTCCTCCTCTGACCCACTATGGATCCCCCTTGCTCTCCATTTCATCTTTCCTTCGCCGACTATCTTGTTCCACTTTGGAACAAGCATACTAGGTCAGGAGCTTGATACCACCATCAGTCGTATCTTTAGGAGGTAGTTGATGAGTCACTCAATAATCATAGAGGATCATTTATGGGATCCCATCGGGAATGAGAGCTCATTTCATCTGCATGCCTTTAGTATGTTTTTCCTTGAAAGCATATCATTTGAGCTCTTTCATTTCAAAAGCCAGTTGTAAAAACTCTACAACAGCCTTAGATGTAAGGAGAAGTCCCACAACGTTCATATGTGGTTTAGTTATCTTCTCGTCCTTATATGTTCTAATTTTGTATCCTTACTGATGGGTCCATCGATTCTATATAATGCTTATCACCGCATCATCCACTTGGAGTATCATCTTGTAAAAGTAGTGGATGTGTAAAGCATATTTTGATATCATCTTGTCAAAGTAGTGGATGTGTAAAAGGTATTTCATGGGCCTTGTATGGATGTTAGCTAGAAAGTCTATGAAATGAAATGATTGTGATCAGAAGGAAAAGTTGAAAAGACATAGAATTATATAGGAAAGGGCTAAAAGGCTAATAAAAAAATTCAATAAGGCTCTCTAAGTCCTAAAACGTCTAAGAAAATATTCCTTAGCTGAGTGATATTTTTTTTAACATATTACTCAAAAATACATATGTTTTTTTCATAGATGAATTATCCTAATTCAAATGAGTAATACTTATTGAAACATGGGCGCACACCATTGTGCTCCCATGTGGTCAGAGGCATTGGATTGCATAAGCGTGATCTTTCTTTTGTTTTTTTTGGCATATATGCTCTTAAAAACTAGTGTATTTGTATCTATATCCCTCCCATATATTCTATAAACTCATAAAGAGTAATATTTGTTGCACAATCAAGTTGTGCAACAAGTTCAGTCACACCGTTCAACTTTTTTGCGGTTGGACCACGTGACTAACTTAGTTAACTAGTTGAACTGACATGACCACTCCTATAATATTTGGATTGACAAATACAGTTTTTAATTGACAAATACATATTCCGATTGACAAATATAATTTTTGATTGACAAATACAGTTTCGATTGGGTCGTCTGATCGGAGAGTGGCCTATACGAACATGTAGGGCACCTCGGGGCCCACCTAAAAAAATTCAAAAAATATTTTTTTTATTTATCCACTGCACTGAGGGGCGGTGTAAACCGCACCCTCAGTGCAGCAAGTATTACTTCTTTTATTAGTCATTTCTTGATGGATCTAGTCAACAAAATTGCCTGCTTATTTCGGAAGTCTGTTCGTGTTGACCTTCAAACTGTGTTGCCTGATTTTTGTGCGAGACTGCCCTTTGATGTAGAAATCTAGGTGAGTGCTTCACTGTTTTATAAGTCACAGAAAGGTTTAGTCATAAATCCGCATACTGTACATCCAAAAAGGCTATATGTCAACAGGTTTACAGCATCATTCTTGTCTCTATATCACACTATAGTCAGACACTCGGGGATGACGTTTTGCAAAAGCAGTTTATCCTGGTCACTTCATGTGCAAAGTACATAGCCATTCTCTCTCTGTAAGAGTTCCTTATTCTGAAGGAAAAAGAGTTAGCCTGCATTCTCACAGTAATGTGCCCCAAAATTTTAACGTATTCTCTTTTTAAATTTGTGAAATGTTCGAGCAACATCCTTGTCATGCAAAACTTGTTTTGCTTCTAAAAATAGTGCCACTGCCCAAGTTCTGCCACTCAAGGAGGGAATGGCTTTCCTGTGATATGTTGCGCTTGGTTCCCATGATATTGCCCTGCTTGATTTGTGCTTCATTGTTACCACAACCTGCTGCTTTGCTTGTACTTTGTCATGGTAGAAAAATTCTGAGTTCACAATTTGTTTTTTGGTGGCAATTTTCTGCTTGATTTCCTGCTTGCTTCCTTTGAGGAAAATGAGGAGAAAGAAACGAAACATGCTATGCACACTGGTGTTTGCTCACTGGTGTTCACTTCATTTCGCTTTGGAACTAATAAGATGTATTGAACTCTTTGGGGCCATGATCTGCAGCTGTGGTTCACTATCTTTTGCTCTGTGTGTAGTGTACATGCTTTTGGAAACTTTTTAAATTTTGTTCTTTTGCTTTTCTTGTTTGGAGGAGCATCTTGTTGTGTGGCACTTGTGAAATGCCTTGATTTATTTGTCAAGTAAAGCCTATCAGTTTGTTACATACTTTTTACGAATTTTATGGTGCTTTTGTAGGCTAATGTTGGATTTTTACATTTCAGTGCAGGAAGCAGAAGGATCTTTATCTTTGGATGGCCAGATGTCCGAATGGACCATCTATTAAATTCTTGGTCAATGCTGGTGTGTTAGGATACTCGCTTATTGCATTCCTTTTGTTAGATTGCTGCATTTTTTTTTAAAGCTAGTTGGCTGCTCATCAGAATTTTGATCCTCTAATTTACAATGGGAACTTGCAAAAGCAATTCAAATGTTAAATTATCTACATTTAAACCTCTTACTATCATTCTTCAACTAAGGGCAAGTCTACAATTTTATGCAGTGCATACCATGGAAGAACTGAAACTCACTAGTAACCATCTGAAAGGTTCACGCCCAATCTTAACATTCTCCATGAATTTCAATAAAGATCCTCACTAGATGCTTTTGAAAGAGATGATCATGCAGGTTTGCTTCTACCTCTGAATTGATGTTCCTATGTATGACCTGTGAAGATCTTGTTGGAAACGCCATTACTTATGGAATGAATCTGTGTTGTCGCCTTCATCCAACCTTCTTGACTCATGATTCCTGGTTTGATGAGAATTATGTTAGAACATACTATATAGCTTCAGAGCCATTTGGTAGAAAGGAATATTATACGTGTGATTAGCGTGAAAATAATATTCACCTTTTTCCCTTTGATGTACATTATTTTGATCTTGGAACATGTAGGATTTCAGATTTGTGTTCAGGGTCAGTTTCTTCAGGTGTGGAAGTTGGGTTGAGTTTTGAGTTTATCCCAGTGTGATCCAAGACTTTGGAAGCTGTCCCTGGACTGGACTTAAGGCAATATCTCACATGGTGTCACCCTAACATATTCTGACCAGTTTTTCCCCAACTAGACTGCCTTGGTATCTTATATGCAGAGGTACAAGCTTCTGGACTTCCCTGGCACCCTGTGTCATCAATGATCATGGCAGACATTGTTACAAACTTACGAGGTTGGTGATGACTGTTCTTGTGACACTTCTAGAGGAGGGGTTATAGGTAGGATTTAGGGTTATAAATTTATTTAGAAAGGGTGAACTTGGAGGGATGGTAGAGGAGTGGATATGGCAGCCAGTGGGCTGGGGAGAGTGGTGGTCATGACTCATGAGCTCCTCCTTGCAGGTCTATGTACGAATCAAAACTGTGCTCCCCAGTGCAGAAATTGCCGAGGATAAGAGGAGTCAACTTGAGCCCTCTGTCCATGCTGTTTAAGTCCAGTGGATCCTTTGGTTTGGGCTGAGTCAATTTTTATCCAATCTTGAGTACACGGTATTAGATGAAGCACCTGCAACCCAACTCCACCCGTGACTTCTCCTAGCTTGATTGCTAGACCAATGTTTAAATTGGTTTATCTCATTTGCATTGACCTAATGAAATTGCCGCCATAGGTTTCATTGGTGAAAGAAGAGGTCTTGAAGTTCCTCATTGACGTTTTCCCTTTTTTAGAAGGTGCACCATTTTTGAATTTTGAGCATGAAGCATCTTACATGGAGAAAATTTAGAATTCATCTATTGCCTTCCTGACCTTTGAAGATATCCAATTGTACGAAACTTATCCTAGGGCATTTTGCCTACAATACATAACTGGTGCAGCTTGCCAGAACCATGGATGTTACTCCCAACATTATCAGAGCATGGAGTTTATTGAGCAGTTTGTACAATACATAGAGGAAGGCTTTATAGATTTGCATCATACTGCACTCCTAAAAGCATTGATGCTCCTGTCTTGCTCCTACTGTCTAATAAATTTGAACTGCAATCTAATGTATGGGTATAAGTTCTGCTTCCATCTTGTCCACCCGAAGGTTATCGGTCTGTATACCTAATCTTAAAGGAGGAGGTTGGAGGTGGTGGTGGCAGAGGTGAACTCTGCTTCCATTTCCACCATTTTGTGCTCCTAGAGATTATTAATTTCCTGGGTTGAATAATTGCTCATGATAAGTAATCTTTGTTTTTTTTGAAAAAGTTCCGGATTAAAACAAAGTGCCATAAAGAGAGCACTATACTTGAGCCATAAACACCCCCATAACATGAGGACTCCAATTGTACAAGAAAGAACTAACCAGCAGCACAATGTTCTCAATGTAAATTTTACTTCCCCTGAATAAAGTTGCATTTCTTTCCTTCTGAATACCCCAGTAAATAGCATGCGACAAGATGTGCAGAATCTCCCTTCATGTATCCTTGGCTAGCTTGAACTTCAATTGACTATGTTCCTACATTTCCTGCACACTGTTAAAGGAAAGTCAAATTCCCAAAAGTCTGCCTATAATGCTCCATATTTCTCTGCTGACATGGCATGTAATGAACAAATTCTATATCTTTTATATCATCTCCACAAAGGACACAGATTGTGTCACCACCCTTGCACCATTTGCTTCTATACACTTTGGTAATAATTCTCCTCTTGAATAACAGCCACATACAGCTCTGGACCTTCGGTGGTGACTTCACCTTCCATATATCATCAAACTGTCTAAATGATTGCTGATCTCCTTCCAGAAATTTGTAAAATGATTTAACAGAAAAGTTGCCTTTGTTATCTGCCCCACATTATCTGATCTTTCCCATCCAAGTTAATCTGCACTGATGACAGTAGCTGAAGTAAAGACATATACTGCATCTCTTCATTCTCTTTGAGTCCCCTCTTCAGCTGAACAGACCACTGCACAATTCCATTCTCCACATGATAAGCTTCATTGATGAAACTATCTCTATTGCATGCCAACTGATAAATGCTCAGGAATTTCTCTTTGAGTGTTTCATTCCCAGTCCACTTTTCCAGCCAGAACATAGTACGTCCACCATTGCCCACCTTGGCTCTAACATATTTCTCAAATATGTTAGCAGCCTTAAGAATCTCTCTCCAAACAGGCGACATCCAACTCATATTTTCAGGATGAAGAAAAAAAAAAAAATCTAAGAGAAGATTTGTAGTGCTTCAACCTTACAATTCGCAACTCACTTCCAAAGTGACTCTTCTAATAACAATTCCCAAGTCCATTTTCCTAACAATGTGACATTCAGCAAGTGTAAACTTTTCACTCACAGTCCATCTTTCACATCAAACCACCAAATTCTGTCCCACTTGACTAAATGAATACATCGATTCTCCTTGTTGGTACTATCCCACAGAAGTTTTCTTCTTATCATGTCTAACTTTTTCCGAATTGATGAAGGCATTAAGAAGACAGAAATATAGTGCTGTGGTATAGCTGTCAAAACTGAATTAAGCGGAGTAATTATACCCCCCAAGGATAAACTTCTGGCTTTCCAAACAGATTCCTTTGCATTTTCTGAATGAGCAGATCCCAAGCTGAAAAGGGAATATTTTTATAGTGCGGGAGGAGGCCTAAATAAGTAATAGGCAGATCAGCCATTTTATACCCCAAAACATCAGCACACCACCTACATGAATTGACCTTCATATTATACCAAGGGTAGTACTCTTATCCAAATTAATCATCAGACCTGAGCATGCCTCAAAGGTTTTTAAAATGAATAGAAGATTTGTCATCTTCTCCACAGTTCCTTCCTAGAAAATTAGTGTGTCAGCTGCAAACTACAAGTGGGAAATGCATATAGGCACTTGTATCACATGAGCACTATGGATCCATCCTTGAACCTCTGCTTTCTTACAAAATCTTCTGAGAAGATTGGCAAGTAATAGAAACAATAATGGAGATAAAGGATCACCTGCTGAAGTCCCCTGGAACTTGAGAAATAATCATACACATCTCTATTCACAATAACAGAAAATCTGGCCTTTGTGCCATAGCTTTTAATCACCTTTATCCATTTATCTGGAAATTGTTGAATAGTCATAATGTGCCACAAGCATTTCCAAGACACTCATCATAAAGCCTTATTATAATCCTGCTTACAAGCTATCCCCATGTTACCTTTCTTCCTCATTGAGAATCGGAGCTCGTAGGGCTCGCACACCCCACTGGTCTGGTGGCTGCACACACCCCTACCTGGGTGCTTCCCTTCCTAGGAAGAAGAAAAAGAGGAGACAAAATTACAGAAAAAGAAAATGAAGAAAAGGAAGCTGGAAAAGGAGATAAGAGGAGGAGGGGCCTTGTAGGTTGTCCAAGTGGGATCCCATTCTTCTGACCACCATGCAAGAGAAGGGAGTGGGAGAGGGAGAGTGGTCGGATGTGTTATTGTGCTGGCTGGTCACTCCTCCCCTATATCCACTTCCTTAGTCATTTGAAACATGTCTCCAACTCTCCAGCTAGTGAGGACTTGTCCAAGTGCTTCCAAGCTTCTCCAGGGAGCTGCTTTTTCTTAAAGAATCAAGTTTTCTTCTTCTAGACTCAGGGGTTCAGAACTTTCGAAACACCTCTGTGCTCTTGTTTATCTCATTGTTATCGACGACTATGTATAAAACTTCCTTTTCATCCGTCAAAACCTGTTCCGTCATGTTAGTTCATGTTTTCAGTTCCTTAAATGTGTCCAACCAACCGATTAGGATTATGGATCCTTAATGAACCCTGAATGGGTCTATATTTGATCGAACCTAAGCTCACTGAGGTATATGGATCCTAGTGGATCCTTTATGGCCTTTTCTTGAGTCTGCAACTTTCGGTGAGCTTAATTAGTATCCGTTTAAGGCCATATCTTTTACTGTACCTAGTTGAATTTTATTGAGTTTGTAATCCCTAATGGACTTAGTCATGTTTCAACTTAGTTCACAAGTTAGACTTCAACTTAGTTCACAAGTTAGACAAGGTCTGTGCAACTTCACAACTCACCCAAATACCTGAACTTCCCTTAACCCACACAACTTAATCTAAGTTACCAAATTACCCATAACTCACACAGCCTAGACCACATAGCCAAACTACTCTAACTCACATAACCTAATTAAAAAGGGTTTTTTGGCTTTTAATCCCTATAAAAAGTTCATATGTGGAAATCCCTGTAAATGTTCATATTTGGAAATAAACCTTTGTGATGTGTATTTAGTACCGACTCCAAAAAACTTATTCCTTAAAAATGAGTCCTTCTAGTTGACATTTAGAAAGATGAAGATAGATGATAAGGACTAAGAAATTATTAAACCCATGTTTAACAGAGCTAAGACTGAATATGCAAGATACATGGAGTTTTTTTTTCTGGATTTGATAATTTAGAGGAACTAAAAACTGAAAAGCCCAATTAGAAAACCCAGCCAAACCTTCATAAGTCAGTTCAAGTGACTAAAATGTGATCCTAGCTCTCAGATTCACCTAAAATGACCAAGTAACCTTACGCTAAAACTCTCCTAAAATGACCAAAATGCCTCTAAAACCCTAAATCACTGAAATGTCCGGAAGTGTTAAACTTTTCAACAATTAAAGCTTCTTAAAATGACTGGAATTGTTCTAAACTCTGAGATTGCTTAAAATTATTCAAGCGCTTCTGAACCCCATGACTACTCAAAATTATCAAATGACAACAAGAGTGATCTCATTAGATCCTCAGCATGTTATCGGCAGTGGTAAAAGAGGATGAAGGCGGCTGGGCGGCGTTGTTGGGGGCCTTGTTCGATGACAAGGGAGAATCGGAGAAGAGTGCGTGAGGGATCCAGTCGAGGACGTGAACTTAGGTCTGACCATCGCGCAGCTGAGGAAAGGAGGAAGATCTGCTTGTTCGTCAACCGAACACAAGCCTCTCAGGGAGATTTCTACTGTGGAGGTGCGATTGCTGGCTGCAGCAGTGGGGATCGTCATGGATGGGGTCCTTGAATCTTCTATCCAACGCCTGGCCAACCAGGTCAATCGAAGACCAGTCCCTGGAGTCAGGATCGCTAGGTGCTACCTTTCACCTTCCGCCTTCTGCTCCAAAGGGAACCATAGGGACCCTCTTGAGGGTCTTCGAGGAAGGTTGATCAAGGGTTTGTAGGGCTCTGCTTGTGGGTTTTTTGGGGTTTCCAGGTATCGGGTGGGGGCTGTGAGCAAGGAATTCTGGGTTGGGTCGGGTCCCTGAATCGAGACCCGGCGATCCTGACCTGACCTGATCTGGATTGGCCGATCCAGATGAAGTCCGGCCGGTCCTACTCGGCTGGATAAAAAAAAAATCCAAAAAAATCCAAAAAAATCAAGAAAAATCAGAAAAAATTACATACGTATTATTCAATGGATGTACAATAAACAATGAATGCAATTCATGTACATCCATAGAAAATAAACATTAAAGATAACTAACTCACTAATAATTTTTGTTGTGCACTAATTAAAAAAAGACATTATTATTGAAAAATATCTTAGAAAGATCACATTTGTGATCCTTCATCATTCGGCTCATAAGTTTGAGCTGGCGGGCCATAATCTGCCAATATGTATGCTGGGTATCCATAGCCAAACAAGGAACTAGTGAGGTCTTCGAATCCTCTTTGAATATCTCTAGGTGTGTAAACTTGTTGGCTTGAACTTTCTCTTGATTGTATTGGAGGGACAAAAATGCCATACTGTATAGGTGGAGGTCCAGAGTATCCCTCAGTAGTGCTGTTGATGTCTGAATACGGTAGTGTAGGGGTGTGAAAAATGGGCGGATAAGAAGGTACATCTTCCTATAGGGGCCAATCATATCCTGTCTGTCTCTGTTGGTATTCAAATCCCCTTTGTTGTCCTTGCCTTTGGCCTTGAGTTCCTTCAGAATGACTCGGAGGTGCGGAGTAATCTTCGTATCCTGTGTAATTACTCCAAAGTGCAGAACCTGCTGATAGTCCAGCAGCAGCAACAGCTGCGCCATCACCATCTCTATCATCATCATCATCATCATCATCCTCAGTGGAGTCATCACTCCCTACTTGGCTTGTTTTCCTCAACTACCTTCTTCTACGCCTGTAGGTTTGTCTTTCTGTCTCGTACATGCTGGCCAAGTGAGGTGGTAAACCTGGGGTATCCTCAAGTGTCTCTCTAGTCTGTTGAACTCTCCCTTCTTCTTCTTCCGATAGGTCCACTCGTTGTTTAGACCTCCTTTTGATTATTTTTTCTTTTTGCTGCTAGATGACTGCAGTGAAGGTTTTGTTGTCTCTTTCTCCTTTCTTCTTTGTGGATCTACCTGAGTAGCTGATCTCTTGAGTGCTGGCTGAGAGGCAGAAGTTCTAGCAGTGTCTGCTAGTGTGGCTAACTTTCGACGTCTCTGAAGAACAAGTGCACCTCCTTTTTGTGTTGCCTGAAATTCAGGATCTCGAACAACTACTGCATCTAATTCACCTCTTGCCAAACTCCGATCCCGAGAATCAAACTCAGGCTGTGCATCTCTGGCTGCTCTGCTCTCCACCCAAGAATGCAATAGGTGTTCTTTATCTTACAGTTCATCAATATCAATATAATGTACAGGCTCATCAACTGATCTGCCAGCAAACTCCATGAATCTGTCTTTCAAGCCTCTGTCTTTCTTGAATCTGTTTGATTTTTAGGCGCATGTTGTAGTGACAGTACACCAACTTCTCCAGCCTAGAAACACCTAATCTGTTACGAACCTTTGTGTGAATGAGACTGAATGTACTCTAGTTTTTTTCACACTGACTGGAAGAAGTGGTTTGACTGAGTACTCTCACTGCAACATACGCCAAGGGTTTGTGGCAACTTGTCTGTAATTAATCTTGATCCACCATTCAGCTGTTGAAAAAAAAAGAAGACGACGACGATAATAATAATGAATTGTAGACTGGTAGTAATTCATTAAATTGAGTATTTGACTATTTATTATGTAATTCAACTGGACTTGTCCTCGTTACTGCAGTCATGACGTTATCATCTCCATAAATGCCAATCTTCATTTTAAATCTCTCCATCTATAAAATAAATATAAATAGTATAAGTTAATGATAGAAGACTGCATTTTCATAAACTCCTACTTTGTATGTTATCGCTGCTAAGGCATCTATCATTTCATTCGTATTCCTTGATATTCTAGTAACGTTAGTTGTGCCTCGAAGGACCTCTCCATCATTATGCACGCTTTCACTATACTGATATCTTGGGTTGAAAAAATATCCTGCATATAAATTATGGTTCATTAGTTATAAAAAAAAATGTGATTAAAATTAATCATATAAAATCAATTTGAAAAGATGAAGAATTAACCAGCAGTATGGAGATCATGATGAAGAGTCGACTCCCATCTATCATCGATGATCCTCTACCATTTGTCATGAGAAGTAGGAAGGCTTTCGCTCAATTGCTCCTTTGCTCTATCCATGGCCTCATACAAATATCCCATGTCATTTTTGTCATCTCTATCAACTAACCTTAGAACATGTACCAGAGGCTAAACCACTTTCAGATAGCAAGAAACTTTATCCCAAAAACTTCTCTCCCCAACTAGCGGTTACATTGCCAAGGCAACTTCTCTAGCATCAGCCCTCAGTGTCCGTATATGTGCCAGAAACTTGTCAGAGTGGACTAACTGGGCCAACTGATGCTTATATTTATTCAGGCTCTCTAAAGAGATGAAGTTAGATGCAAATCTGGTAGAGCTAGTACGAAGAAGATCCTGTCCACCTTTATGTTCTCTCATCATATGTAAGATCCTGTTGTAACTATAAATAAATCCCATATTATCTGACCATGTTGTACCACCTCAGCAATAAAAGGATCTTTACCTATATCCTCCATCATTAAGTCAATAGAATGTGCTGCACAAGGCATCCAGTACAAATGGTGTCTCTTCTGCATCAACAATTTACCGGCTGCTTTGTAACTTGCTTCGTTGTCAGTGACTATCTGCACAACATTTTCTTCACCAATTTCCTCTACCACGTCATCCATTAGCCTGTACAAATAATCAACATTCTTTATTCTGTTTGAGACATCTACATACTTCAAAAAAATAGTGCCATCGCTGCAATACACAAGAAAATTAATTATGGATCTCCTTGTGGTTCCTGTCCAACCATTACACATGATGGTACAACCACGCTCTTTTCACACATTTTTGAAGTTATCGACCCATACCTTCAAGTCATTATACTCATTTTCGAGTCTAACATCATAAATGTAGTGAGGTGTGGGGGCCTGTACACCAGGCCCATCATCTACAATTGCATCCACCATCGTCTGAAAATATGGACTAGATACTGTATGTTCTGGCACACCTGCATGTAAAAACTATTTCACAATTCATTTCAAGGCATTTTTTGCTGATGTTTTGACTCTTTTTAATGCTTGCTTGATTATAGGCTGTCTGACAGACCTTGATATGTACAAAAATTGATCCATAGGACCGCGTGCCACATCTGATGTCTGTCTACAACCCAACATAGAACTAGCAGTCCTGCGACCAGAAGAGCTCCTAGGAATGAATCTCCTAGGCTGAGAAGCAGTAGGCACTGATCCACCTGATGATCCTATGCCTCTTCGCCGGTCCTCATCTTCTCTATTTGTCTGCAAACTGGCACGAACAGCTCTGGTGTACTCTGCATCAGGGTCATCTGCATCCTCCTCATCCTCCTCCTCATCATCATCTAAATTGATCGGCCGCTGAACAGGTAGACTGTAATCCCTTTGTCTCTGGCGCCCTGATATCTCATCTTGCAAATCCATGTGTTGTTGAGATGATAAATCTTTATGTGCCTTTTTACCTATCATATAAGTCCTCATTTCCTTCTTCAAGTCCAGCGGGACTGACTCACATCTACTGACGTCTTCTGATATGCCAGCAAGATGATTTTTTAGGCGATAAACGCCACCACTCATCTCCTTTCCACACCAGTTGCATTTGACCCTCCTCCTAACACTGTCCACTAGTGTGCAATGCTGTCAATTAAGATTAGCACTCTGCTGCTCCACATCCTGTTCATGATGTTCTTGTTCTGCCATATTCCTGCATAACATAAAAACACAAAAATGCAATCATGTTTTAATAAGTTCAATTGAGTGTTTGACACACTTAATTGAACCAGCAGTAATTACAATAATCATACAAAAGCCCAAATTTTTAACCCCTAATTAGGGTCAATTTTAACTAATTAACGCTAATAACATGCAATTAATGAAAAAAAATACACAATTATGTTCTAATAAGTTCAATTGAGTATTTGACACACTTAATTGAACCTTAATTACAGCAATCATACAAAAGTCCCAATTTTTAACCCTTAATTAAGATTAATTTTAACTAATTAATTATAATAACATGCAATTAATGCAAAAAAATGTACAGTTATGTTCTAATAAGTTCAATTGAGTGTTTGGCACACTCAATTGAACCTTAATTACAATAATCATACAAAAGTCCCAATTTTTAACTCTTAATTAGGGTTAATTTTAACTAATTAATACTAATAACATGCAATTAATGCAAAAAAATGTATAGTTATGTTCTAATAAGTTTAATTGAGTGTTTGGCACACTCAATTGAACCTTAATTACAGTAATCATACAAAAGTCTCAATTTTTAACCCTTAATTAGAGTTAATTTTAACTAATTAATGCTAATAACATGCAATTAATGCAAAAAGATGTACAATTATATTCTAATAAGTTCAATTAAGTGTTTGGCACACTCAATTGAATCTTAATTACACTAATCATACAAAAGTCTCAATTTTTAACCCCTAATTAAGGTTAATTTTGAGAATTTTGTCTAATCAACATGCTAATTTTTTTTTGAACTTAAATATTAATAGATCTACACAATATACACAATCATACATCATCTCTAATTTTTTTAGAATTACAAAAAAATAGATCGAAATATACCTAAACTCGGATCGGGATGCGAAAACAAAATCCGACGTCGACGGCGGTGGTGACGGCGACAACAGCGGCGGCGGCGGTTCTCGGACGGCCGGCCGACGATGACGGGGTGAAAACCCTCTCCTTTCGGTCGAGATCTCAAAGAAAAAGAGAGAGAAAGAGAGAGAGAGAGAGAGAGAGGAGAGAGAAGAAGATGGCGGCGGCGGGGGGACTGGCGGCGAGTGGCAGCGGTGGCCAAGGGAGGGGGAGGGGCTGGGGGAAGGGCAGCAGCCAGTAGCAGAAACATTGCTGGTTGCTGGCTGCTGGCTCCTGATACCCCTTAAGGATCCGGGAGCGCCCGAATAGGGCCAAACCGGGCCGATTCAGCCCGTTTTTTTTTTTTTTAAAAAAAATTTAAAATCGGAGGGGGGGAACAGTAAAATCTCCTCCAAATCGGATCGGGACCCGCCGATTCTAATTTGAATCGGAATCGGCCGATTCCGCAATCCGTGGCTGTGAGGGTCATAGAATTCTGGGTCGGATCGATTCTCCCGATCTGACCCGAATCTGATCGGCCGAGTCGGCCAATCTAGATGAAGTCTGGCCGGTCCGACTTGGCTGGATTAAAAAAATAAAAAAAATCAGAAAAAATCAGTAAAAATCAGGAAAAAGATCAGAAAAAATTATATACATATGATTCAATGAATGTACAATAAAAATAAATGCAATTCATGTACATCCATAAAAATATATACATTAAAGACAACTAAGGGTCTGATGTCCAGAAGAGTGATGTTGTTTCGTCTGAAAAAGCAAGTGGACAAGTGTCCTAAGGGCCGGACAATTGGAACAAATCGAAGGGGTTTGACAGCAACTCTGCAAAAGCATAGAATTCCACATCTGTGTCAACCAAAGGAGCAATGTCTAATGAGGATTAAGTTTGGACTCCAAAGACTGATTCCGATAAAGCTGACGATCCTGGTTGTTGGGGCAATCGCAGTGGTTCATTTCAGTAGAGAGATGCTTGGAGTCAAGAAAAGCCTCATGGTGGAGCACATAGTTCTGGCGACGGAAGTGGCTGGGAGAGATCTAATGGGGGGAATGCAGAGAACGGTGGATGGTAGCCATAGCATGGCGATGTACATTAGCTTCTTGTTTTTGCTTTGATGGTTCTGTATCTATTGTAGTTGCTGGTTATTCTCTTTTTGTCTTATATATTGATGATCATCTGTGTATATTTTCCTTCCAATGTCTGAAGCCAGTGGCAAAATTTTTTTTTGATGGAGCTTATTTTGGATCTTTCCAGATAAAAGGCAACAAGGTTTAATCACTTCGTTTGTCCCTAGCTTATTCTACTTGAGATTTTCCAAGCTGTAGCCTGTTTTGGGGGTCAAGTTCTTGGCGGTGGCGAGTGGCGGCGGCGGTGGCCGGGGGAGGGGGAGGGAGAGGGGGGAAGGCCAGCTGCTACTGGCTGGATCGGCCCCCTTAAGGGGGGATCCGAATCGCGCCCGAATCGGGCCAAATTGGACCGGACCCGCCTGATTGGCCGGTCCGGACCTGATTCGGACCGATTCACACTGGTGTGTGTGTGTGTGTGTGTTTTTTTTTTTTTTTTAATATATATATAAAATCGGGGGGGATGAACAGTGAAATCTCCTCTGAATTGGATCGGAATTGGCCGATTCCACAATCCATGGTGAGGGTTGCTTGCAGTAGGCTCTCTAGGCTTTGGGGAAGAGTAGGGATGGGGTTTCTTTCCTCTTTTGCTTTGTGTGGGTGGACTTGTGTTGGGTTTCTTGTTGGGATTATGCGGCAGGTCTGTTTTTTTCTTTTTCGGGGGGGGGGGGGAGGGGGTTGATCATGCTGTATTCAAGGTTACCCTCTCTTTTATTTTATATATACATGGTACTATCCACTTAAAAAAATGTTGCCCTTCTGTATTGTATTATGTTGGTAATGGTTTTCAGGGATGACTTCTTTTAACTGTATTTCCTGTTAACTTTATTTGCACATTGTAACAACACCCTTTTAGTAATGAATTGTGACTTTGTGTCACTTCCACCCCCCCTTCAGGGATGACTTCTTTTAACTGTATTTCCTGTTAACTTTATTTGCACATTGTAACAACACCCTTTTAGTAATGAATTGTGACTTTGTGTCACTTCCACCCCCCCCCCCCCCCCAAAAAAAAAAAAAATAAAAAAAAATAAAAAAAAAAATCACACCCTTTAGTAATGAATTGATCTTACAGCTTGCTTATTCCATTGATTTCATTTTGGCTGTGTATGAGCAGAAGGTTGAAATTTTTGTTAAGCTTTGGTGATGAAAGAAGGCTCATATTGCCCTGTATTCATTGCATTTTGATTGATTACCGGTAAATGAATCTTCAGTGTCACAGTATCCATGATGTTTGCCGCTTTCACTACATTATATTGGCAAGACATATTCAGTTTGCAGGTGTCATCCTCTAGTCCTTTTGCATCCTGTGTTTGAATTATGTTGGGAACACATTAAGTTTTCAGGTGTCATACTGGTCCTTTAATCCTTTTGTACCTGTGTTTGAATTATGTTGGGTGCACATTCAGTTTTCAGGTGTCATAAGTCCTTCTGTATCTGTGTTTGAAAACGTACACTTCACTTTCGGAATGGGCTTCTTGAATTTTTACATTGTTCCTTGCATTATGCTTCCAAATTAAAATTTTGCTGATAACTACCGACAGGTAGAATACTACCTGGAATCTTTGACTTATGTCACAACAATGTGTTAATGCAACTCTTTTTTCTGGCACGTTAACAAGTCAACACATTAACAATATGTTTTAGATACATGTCCTTATAAACTAGACTAAGGTGAGTATCATCACGTCTCTATGTATGTTTTAGATACATATATCCTCATCCTTGAATTGGAGAAATGCAAATAGAGAAAAGATGATACTCATCCCTTGACGTGTGGAATTTTCTCAATTTGTAATTAAATCAGCTGCATAATGTGTTGTCAACTTTAAATGTGCTTTCTCATGGGTTACAGGATACTAACATCTTTTATTTCTTCTTGCAGATATTTGGAAGTCCAAAGGATCATAGGAAATCTAAACCTTTTAATGATCATGTCTTTGCCTTTTTAATTGTTGATGATCACATATGGTTCCGCAATTACCAGGTGCGCTGCTTATTATCATTCATGCTTTCTTTATCTTTGTCTTCAGAAATCATGTTGATTAGATCCAGCAAGGTAGGAAGAATTGGGGATTGGGCACGGATCGGCCTTGTCTTAAACCGATTGGATTGGCGGATCCGATCCGATCCGATCCGGACCAATCCTGAGCCGATTTGGGCCGGTCCCCCATTTATTTTAATTATTTTTTAAAAGAATTAGTCCGATCTTGGACCGATCCTGGCCGATACCGACCGATCCTAGCCGATCCCGACCGATCTTGGCCCAACCTAGTGGATCGGGGCATGGGATTGTATCGGTTTGGGTCAAAACCTATCAGATCAGTCGATCCGATCCAGTCCATGCTGATCCTGCCTTCCATGTCAATATATGTGTCTAAATATGCTTTATAACTTGTCTGTGCACCTACATATGTGTGTGTGGATTGCATCAAATGGGATCAAAGTTTTATCTAACTTAGAGGTGTTCAAGTTACCACTTTTCCATGTTTGGGTGTGGATATGTAAATTCTGCTCTTCCATGCTCTACCTCTTTTTTATCCTGTGCGAACTTGGCTCCTTTTTTCTCGACTCCCAGACTGTTCTAATCCTGAATGGTTGCCATATGAGGCCTTTCTATGCATGTGGCAATGGGAATGGATGTTCACCTTGCAAGTTTATGTGGGCAGGAAGATGTCCCTTTGACAGGCATCCTTCTAGGATGTTTTGTGCAGAATTAGGTTATTGGAAAGACAGAGGTAGTCAAGTTTAGATTCTTATGTCCTAATTCCGCATGAAATAAAATTAGCAGGTTCTACTATCCCTGTAATCCTTGCAGTGCCCCTAGTGTGTTCACCTGCTAGGGGTGACCTAGTCAATAAGCAGTTGCCTTAAGGCTATCTTTTGCCCTCCATTCTTAAAAGATATGCTCATTTTTTTTTAAACGTGGATAGTACCACATGTTATATATAAATGAAAAGAGGAGAGTTTTACCTCAATATTTGGAAAACAACCAGAAAATTCACTTTTATTTGGAAAACAACCAGAAAATTAAAAAAAATCCCTGAATATTTTGGGAAAACTATCTGAAAAGGGTTATTTTTCAAATAAAGTTTTCCAAATAAAAGTGAGATTGCGGAGAGTTTTTACTAAATACAAAGGTTGTATGGAGTTTTACCTAAATTAAGTAGATTAGAGGGACTAAAAATTAAAAATCCCAAATAAGAGTCATTCCATCTCATGTTTAAAGGCTACAAGGACTTTTGCAGGACATGGTGTGCTGGATCGGTACGGATCAGCCGATCCGATTGGTTTTGGGCCGGTCTGATCCTATCCCGTGCCCCAATCCTTTGGTCCTAGACCGGGATCGGGAGGATCAGGCAGATTTGCTGCGGATTGCCTGATCCCAGGTCCGGATCTACTGATCCGCAATGGATCGGGCCGAGCTGGCCCCCCAATGGCTAGCTTTCAAACTTTGAAAGCTAGGTGTTGGCTAGCCATTGGGAAGATTCCCAATGGGTAGCTTGGGCCTTGGAGCGTCTATATAGGCCCACCAAGGCCACTCTCCACCCCATCCATCCAAGAGCCCTCCTCTTTCTCTCTCTTCCCTCTCTCTTTAAGTTTTTTTTTCTCCCTCTTTCTCTAAGTTTTTTCTATGTAATTATTAATTTAATATTTCTCTCCCTCTCTCTCTAAATTTTTTCGATCCCTTCAATATATCTCTCACTCTCTCTCTAAGTTTATTCTATCCCTTCAATATTTCTCTCCCGTTCGCTCTAAGTTTTTTCTATCCCTTTAATATTTCTCTCCTTCTTTCTCTAAAATTTTCTATCTAATTAATATTTCTCCCTCTCTCTTTAATTTTTTTTCTATCTAATTAATATTTCTCCTCTTTTTCTTTATTTTTTCTGTTTAATTAATATTTCTCTCTCTTTTTCTAAGTTTTCTCTTTCTAAAGTCTAAGCTCTCTTTTCTATCGACTTGGTTATGGGAAGTGACACTCTACAATGATTGGATGGGTTTCTTCAAGGCATTTTTTTTACTAAGTTGTCTTTCTATAACACACACACACACTCTCTCTGTCTAACATTCTCTCTAAAATTTTATCTTTCTTGCTTTTTTTTCCTTCTTCCTTTGATATATTAATATTAACAATCCTCAATAGTAAATAGTAAATACAATATATAAGTTTACCAAGTAGTGTTTTGGAAGGAAATTAAAAAAATGTGCACCATTCTTTTTTTTGAGGATTATTTGATTCTGGATATAAATGACAATAAAGATATTGAAATTTATTAATTTTTTTTATCAATGATTGGAATCTGTACCTCCTTTGGTGCTAGCACTACATTTAGTACCAAAGGAGAATGTATTCTAATCATTGATAAAAAAATTGACTAAATGTTCAATACCCTTATTGTTGCTTGTATCTAGAACCAGATAATTTTCAGCAAAAAAAGAGTGGTGTATATTTCTTAATTTTCTTTAGAAACATGACATAGTAAATTTATTAGTTATATTTATTGTTGATAATTATTTTTTTTTAAAGAAAAATGTGGACTGTGCGACTAATTTTATTGAAAAATAATTAGAGGAAGTACAATTTATGGATAGGAGAGGTTCCTATCCACTAACCTTAACCAAGACTTTGGAGGAAAACCTATAATATTATGACACCAAGAATACAAAAATATAAACTTTTGAAAGAAATACTTCCAATATAAAATCTACTTCCCTGGAACAGCACGTCATTCTTCTCCCTCCATATACTTCAACAAATGGCATGGGGTAGAAGTCCACAATATTCCTCCTCTCCTTGGTACAAGACTTTAATCTGAGTTGTTTGAAGAAGTTCCACATCTCCAGAGCAGAATGAAAACAAGGATTGAATTTCAGCAGGTCACCAAATATTCTACAAACAGCTTGACTAACATGGCAGTTAATAAATAAGTGGTCGACATCTTTATTGCTCAGTCCACAAAAAGAACAAAGAACATAATCATCCAAACACCATTTCCTTATGTAGACTTTGGTAATAATTCTTTTCTCGTACATCAGCCACATAAATGCCTTCACTTCTAAAGGGGAGTTCACTTTCCATACCTCCTCATACTTCAATTAAAAAGGAAGATCACTATCAAGCTTTGAAAAATAAGTCCTAACTTCAAATGGCAGTTTCAAAGCAAGAGATTTAACTCCGTTAAATCTATCCACTGCCTGAGATCAAGTATCTTTGACAATGTTTTGGAATTCTTCATTCTGAAGCCACACCTGTTCCATACGCAAAGGCCTTTTCTTAATTTTCTTTCTCTTGCAATTAAGAATAACTGCACAATGATCTGAAGTATGACGAGGCTCTGCAGACACCCTTGCACAAGGAAACAAATTCTCCCAAGAATCATTAACCAGAACCCTGTTTATTTTAGACATTGATGGTACCTGCCTACCATTAGACCAAGTGTACTGAAGATTGGGATTAGTACACATTGCTCAATCCAGTCATTAAATTGTTGCATTCCCTTATTAAACTTGCGTCTTCTATTCCTTTCTGAAGGCCTTCTGACCTGATTGAAATCGCCAATAATGCACCACGGATGATTACACTTCTCAAAACAAGAGTGTAATTCCTTCCACATATTGTGCTGCTCTGGAACTGATTGCAGCCCATAAACACCTGAAAGCATCCATGATTTCTTGTCTCGAACATCAGTCAACTGCACTGTTAAAGAATAATCACCAATTTCCAACAAACTACCATCCCAATCTGATTTTGTCCAGGCTATTAAAATACCCTCAGATTGTCCACTGGCTCTCTTGAAAACAAAATCCGGAGGAACACAAATATCCACCATCTCCATCTTTAGCCTCCTGTATACAAATTAAGTCTACATACTTCCTCCTCATTAAATCTTTAACAGCACTCTGCTTTTCTCTATCATTCAGACCCCTGACTTCTGTTTGATAACATTACCCCCTAAAACACCATCCACACCCTCACAGACCTTCCTGAACTCGCCGATTCTTCCTTGACTTTGAAGGCCAATTCCTGATGCTTTTCCTTCTATTTCTGCATTTTCCCAGTCTTGTAAAAAAGAACTTTTCTTCTCTGCCTCTCTGTCTTTTCTTCTTTTGTATTTTTGATTGGTGGCATTTTAGGGAATAGGCTGCATCCCTCCTTTATCTTGTGTGTCGGTGGCGATTTCCTCGGCGTAAGAAGGGGACAGAGGAAGGGGGGATGGGGAGGAGGGGGTTCAAGTTGGAGTAACTTACCTGGAGATTAACCCCTCCAGCTCCCTTCCTTCCCCTCCTCCATCTCCATGGCCGACGAAGGCGGGGCTAACACCTTCCTTCCATGATCGGCTTCTCGATGAAGGCAAAGATGTCGTTTCCTACGCCTCGTCTTCATCTCACGGTGCACCCCCTTGGAAACTTCGACTGCCAAAACATTCCCCACATATTAATTGGCAAGATGTCCATTATACCCCTGCTAGAATGCTCCACCTTCTGTTTCTCTGTTTCCACCGTTGCGGCCGTTTCGTCCTTGCCCTTCACAATAGGATCCTCCTTAAGACTTTTACCCGAACCGCTGACCCGATTCGCTGAATCCTCTGCGTGGACCGAACCCGAAACCGCACCTGGGTCATCTTGCTGAGTTGGCTCACTGATCGACTCGGTCTTCTACCTTACTTCACGCCAGCCTGCAGAAACCCTAGATTCCCTATAGGATCTGTATGCCAATGACACCTCCTTATAAGTCCATATCCTGATTCTCCTGACTGTGGAGGTCTTCCGCTTCCACTGAAATATAGAAAACATCCTTTCCCCATCGAAGCTTCCCCTGCTATGTTTCGACGAGGACATGAGCAAACTCCAGCAGATCCCAATTTAAACTCCTCCTATCCACCTTCAACATCCACCCGAAAGATTCCACAATCTTCTTGAAGACCTCCACATCCCACAAAAGCCATGGAACTCCTCTCAGTTTGCACCACTGATTTGTGACATTATATAATCTTCCGAGCTCCGAGCACACGATCCCATTGTTGCCATGAAATATTACTATTTGCATATTGAAAAGGCCCCAAGGAAAGCAGCTCTCTTTTCAAGCTTTCTGAAGGACGCCACAGCAATATCTGGTTAGAATCCACAACCATCTCCTGCCATCGTCTGCATAACACCAATCCCAGGTCTTTGTGTTGAATGGGAAATGAAGAAACACCAAGGAGACATCTGCTGAAAAAACTCCAGTGCTCAGCATAAGCCATAAACCATCTTCCCCTTCCCTGGAACCCTTAGCTTACTATGCCCTATTCCACCACATCTCCAACATACTAAACCATTGCGACAGTCATGCACTCGATGATCTTCCCCAAGCATCAAAAACACCGACCGACGAAAAACTGATTCCCTGGATTCCTTCTCCCTTCCTCCACTCCCCTCCGCTCCCCTCCGCTCATCCTCTGCAGCAACCTACAAGTTGGTAATGCTTCCAAGCTTACTATTGATAATTATTAATACTGATATACATAAGAGAAGGAAACAAAGAGAGTAAGAAATAGAAAATTTTAGAGATGAAAGATAGAGAGAGACAGAGTGTATTATAGATAGACCAGTTACTAAGGAAACAAGATAGGGTTGACCTGGACAACAAGGTAAAGTGAATATATCAAGGTTTGAACAAAGATAATAATTTATACAATTTTCAAAGATTTTTTTACATATTTTTAATTCTGAACCCTTGTAATTTATATAAGGGAGAAGGGGATCGGATTGGATTGATCTACGATCGACCGATCCGAAAAATTTGGATTGGGCCGATTTGTGCTTGATCCATGATCCTTCCTTGTTGCAGGATAATACACTGAAAATTATAGATGATTATTAATCCTCGTTGATGTAATGGCAGGCTGTGGAATGGAATTGGGCTTGCTTTCCGTTTGGAATGAGCCTGTGAATTCTTCAAATTTGTCTATGCAAGTGATACATAGTTTTAGATATTCTTTAACTTTCTATGAAGAAGTTATGCTCTAGCCATAAGATTGTATATTTTCTCTTATGTTACATTATTTTTTGTGTACATTTGATAAAAATGATACTAACATGAAAACATATTTATTCTTTGACAAATGAGTTCATGTTCCTTGTTCATTTCCGTATTTTTAATTCTATGTTTTACATGGAATAAATATGTTTGCAGATTGTCAACCAAGGTGGAATTGAAGAGACAACGCTTGTAGAGGTTTGTTGTGAGTCGCAACCTCTTAACATGCGTATATGGGAACTTTTTTTTGGCTAATTAACACGGATTTATTATGTTTAGATCGGTCCAAGGTTTTGTTTGAATCTGATCAAGATATTTGGTGGCAGTTTTGGTGGCCCAACATTGTATGAGAACCCATTTTATGCATCACCTAACCAGGAAATCTTATTTCCTTGTATTTAGATATGATACTCGGAGAGAAAAGTCCAAGAAATGATTATGTCCCATTAAGGGCTTTTTATCCTTTACATAAGAAATATGTCGAGGAGAATACGACGAGTCCGGCCAGGCTCCCATCTCTATAAGCCTGTCTTCGTCCTTGAGGAGCTCTGCAATGTTGTATGGAGTCTCATCCTCGAAGAGGTGCGCGTCAGCAAGTTGCTTGGAGCTGAGGGTGGGTGGGTCGGAAAGGCCCTCGGCCAAGGGTGCCCATTCGGTAGGAAAGTCCTCCTTCCAGTAATGAATGGACGAGGGCTTCCTGGAGAAGATCTCTCGGCCGAAGCGGAGGACGAAGCAGAACCAAGAAGACTTCCCCTGAGGCTTAATCTTGAAGAGATAGCGGAAAATATTTACAGAGGGGTTGAAGTCGAGATGGGAGTTCAGGGCCATGAAAGCATAGACTGTCCGCCAGGAATTAGGAAAGAATTGGGACGGGGCCAGTCCGTAAAAGCTCAAAAGATTTACAACAAAAGAATGAAGAGGAAGGCGAAAATCCGCCCGGAAGCTGTGCTCATAGATCGAGAAACAACCCGGCCGAACGGTGTTGGTTCTGGTGTGCCTCCCGGGCCGGATGGGAATCATCTAAGAAGGAATCAGATAGTAGTTAGTTATGACCTTGATGGCTTCGACATCAAGAGCACTAGCTACATCCGAGATCCTCTCGGCCTGACGACGGCCCGTAGTGGAAGGCTCAGTAGCAGTCGGAACCGCTTCTGCCTCGTCCGCCATAACGGAAAGAAGAGAGTTCGAAGAAAAGGGAGATGACAGAGAAGACTGGGGAGTAGGTCTGGACGAAGAGCACGATGAGCTGCTTTCGGTCGAAAAGTTGCTTCCAACCGAAGAAGAGCTACTGGACATGAATCGAAAAATAGAGAAGGCAGGAGTTGAGGCTTACCTTCAGACTAGAATCTCCCTGGCGACTAAGAATCTCCCCAGCGGAAGAGAGCCTCCCCGGCGACAAAGAACTTCCCGACGACAACTCCCAGCGACAAGGAGCTCTCCGGCGATGGACAAGGCGTCCCCAAACGCCCTCGATAGCTTACTCACTGCCAGAGAAGCAAAGGCGCTCGCAGAGTTGCTCGCGGGAATGCACTGGCACGGGGAGGAAGAGAAAACAGGCGAAGGAACAGTGATAAGGAGAAGGGGGCTGGTATTTATAGGAGAACCTGAGGGGGTCGGATGGCAAACTGACGGCCGAGATCCTCTCACCCCTTGGCTCCGCCCTGCTTGGATGCTCGACGCATGTCCTGTCCTTCGCCATGATGACGAGCAGGCTGTCGGATCAAGAAGAGACGATCAACGGCCGGATGCAGGCTAACCCTTCGGCTATTCATCCGGATACTCGCCACGTGTCCCGATCCTCGTGCCGGGGGCCGGAGAGGCGGCAATCCAGGTGAAGTCTCGAGCAGAGAGCCGAAGTGACCGCGATCCGAGTGATCGCTGTTAACGGCTGAGATCTTTTTGTACTTTCGGCAGCCCGGTCGGATGTTAAACACGTGTCCTGTATTTGTTGTGACGCGACCGTGAAGGCTGGAGACTCGAGGTCTTTCCCGCTCTCGCCTGGTGTTAGTGCTCTGAAAGCCTCGCCCTTTCACAATTGGGGACGAAGGTATTCGTCACCAAGCTTCGGCCTGAAGACGAAGGTGTCTACGACAGGGTCCCGGCCTGAGACGAGACTGTTTGTCACTAGCCCTCGGCCGACCTAAGGCGAAGCCTTATCTCCCAGTTTTCGAAATAGGGGTGGTAACAGTTTCGGACAAGGTTCATATCAGATCTTATTCTTTTTCGTAAGGGCTTTGTATTTTACTCTCGGCATTTCATGAAATTGAGAACGACAAGAGTAGGGGGCCATGTGATAGGGCAAAATCCGATTCGGCCCATTAAACAGCCCAACAACAGTAGCCCAATAGCAGCAGCCTAACAACAACAACAATAGTGGCCCACATGCGGCCCAGCGGCCCTCGGCCCAGCAAGCGGCCTTCAGCTCAATTGCCTTCGGCCCATTAGCAGCTCAGCGGCATTCGGCCCACAAGCGGCCTGCAGCCCAACGGCGTTCGGCCCAATAGCGGTCCCCGGCCCTCGGCCCAGTAGCCGTATTCGGCCCACTCCGGTGAGTTGTTAGGCACTATGGCGGTTTATCACTAACCTAAAATATAGTCCTATATCGGTTGCCACAACCAAATAACCTCTATCCTCCGTTATAAATACACGGCTATTTATTACAAAAGGTATGTCTTCTTGACCAAGGACTATAGTCCAAAGCTTTTAAGTTTCTTCTTCCTTCCCTTCTGAATAGAATCTTCTTCAGAAGCTAACTTAGCCGTTGGAGGAGGTTCTTTTGGGCCGAAGCCCGGGACCCTCATTGACTGGTTCTTCTTCTTGCAGGGGCTTCGGTTTGAATCTTCGCCGACCTCTTCCGAGCCGGCCTCGGCCACCGGTCTCGGTCTTCTTCCTCCAAAGCTCTCGGCCTCGCTCTTCGCCGGCCGGGTCCCCTTCGGCCAACAGAGTTAGCTTTGCCCCGGGCAAGTCTTCGTCCGGGTGCCTCTCGGCCTCGGAGCCTCGGGCCCGCACTCTGCCCTGGTTTTGGTTCGGATCCCTGTCGGTCTTCTTCTTCTTCTGTCTCGGATTCTAGTCTCGGAATCCAACCGTGATAGCTTCGGCTACATCAATGCCATTCCACCTTCTCATGCCCTTCGTGAAAGGAGTGAGACTGTCCACCTTCTGCTGCTATAAAAGAGGGAAAACAGTTTTGTGACTCCCATATTTAACACCAGACACATGGTACAAATTTCAAAGTGAGTAAATGGCAAATGCAAATTTGAATGGCAAATGCAACTTTTGAAATTTGTGCCATGTGTCTGGTGTCAAATGTGGATGTCAAATGTGGGAGTCACAAAACCATTTTCCATAAAGGAAAGGATGAAACTGGCTGTTAATGATCGGAGACGTTCCGCCTTCTTTTGTTTCACTTTGAAGTCGATGCTCTCTTAAATGACTAGGTTAAAGGAAGCACCTAGTGATGTTTAACGACCTGTGGCTGTAGGGAATACATGTACTTAGAGAGTCTATTTTTGGTGGAAAAGAATATAACAATGCCACATCAGTTGGATTAGAAACTATGTTTTATTAGTATAGTATAGATAGATGCAATATATAGACAAAGACACCAACAATTGTGTCAAGATAGTGGCTTTGATATAAGAAAAAGAGTTTGTGAGGTGATCAAAGCAGAGTGATTTTCATGTGAACCAACAAAACTGCTTGTTGGGAGGTGTACGTGTCCCAAATGCCGTCTCCTGCTACTTGCGTAGCCACAGAGGAAGATATACTTGAAACCATAAATAAAAACGTGAGTGAAAGAAAGGCCAAACAGAGAAATATTTGTTACAATTTTTATAGCATGCAATATATACAAATATAGAAAAACAACTATAATAGTTGTATCTATCAGGCAAATATTAAATACAATGGTCAAAGAATGAATTGTATCACTATAGGCAGGTCATAAATGGGGTTGATGGTTTTTTTTTCAAGCTCGTGACCTCAAATGATTGAGTACTGCTTTCTCACTTGCAATGGCAGAGTTGAACCTGTCTACATTAGATCCTACTTTTGGGAAACTATTATCAAATAATATGTTGGCGTGGGACTCTAGTACTGGTTATGCAAAGCTTCTCGAAAATGTGCTCCAGTTTCCATCAGATATGATTCTACATGGTTCTATTACTCAAATTCAGCAACACACATGGGAATGGAATTAAGATCTGTAAGCATTGAAATAACTTCGCTTTGTATTATGTAAACATGATTATTATCAATTGAATGCCCATGTGAAAGCATTTTTATCATAAAGAACCATAACTTTAAAGAAAAAAAGTACTGCAACCAATGGCACGAATATGATCATGATACATGTGTTGTACCCAAAGAAGTCAGCATAGAATCTCCTCAACTTATGAACTGGAGGTCAGCCATGATAAAGAGCAGTAAAAATAAATTTTCAGAAAGATTATAACTGACTGAATCATGTAACTTTTAAATGCCACACAAAATTGTAGATTGAAAGGAAAGTCATTGTGTTTTGTAAGAGTTTTAATTTCCCTTCATTCATAAATAAAATGGGATATACCATGCTAGCAAAGAACTTCAAGAGAAAATTAAGAGAAGCTTCATATTACTAGAGCCGATGATCACAGGTCACTGCACGGTCATTACGCATCATGTATAATTTATCACGCTGAAAATAGAGTCATGTTCACAGTAGTTGATTGCTAATAACTAATAAGGCAATTTTCAGCCGTTATTTCTATAATGTTTCCAATAATGATTACCAAGTGTAGCAATATCATAAGTCCAAATATAAAAAAAGTATAAAACTATGTTTTTTTAGATAACTAAGAATTCGATTTTAGATGGAAGTAAATATATGATGTAATCGATCAATCAAAGTTCTTATTATGCATGTTCATGATATAATATGGATCATATCATAAAATTGGAAGGACTAAAATACTAGAGTGTGGTTCCTGTCACTGCAAGTTTAATGAAACTCGTAAATGTATAAAGGAGGAGAAGAAATTTTTTAACAAAACCCTTCAGCGACTATGGTCCAAACCTGCATTGAGAGAATCCTGTCTCGAAATATTAACATGCTGAAGGAAAGAGGCACTTTTTCTCCTCTAGAATATGGATTAGATAATAATTTACAACAATTTGGCCCCATAAACACTAGCATAATGGTGATGATGTTGAAGGCTCTTGCTGTCTGTTGCCGTATTTAATGATTCATCAAAATGTCACGTTTTCAAATGATTGAAGCTATTCTTATTCTTTCCCTCCTCCCACCAAAGCTATCTACTGGGTGTTCTAAAATGAGTAATTAAATGAAGTTTCTAAGAGAGTATACATGTGAATGGTTGAGAAATGAGTAAATAATTGAAGTTTCTAAGAGAGTTTACCCAGCATTTCCTTTAAACTGGATGCAATTTGTAAGTTCACTAAAGTTATTTGGGCAATTAATTAAGTGCCCATATACCTTAAAAAAGGGTTTATGTTTCATGACATACCTTGAAAGCAAATGTCGATGCAGAGACGATCAGATTTGTAGTGGACGTGAAAACCCCTCCAAAGTTTGCTTCAGAACAGTGAGCATGTCTATGCTCTCATAGAAGAACCTTGGCATGATGCCCTCATATGGTGTCGATCCCTCCCCTGTCGGATCTCTAGGTCAAAAGACAACCTCCAGAACAAAACAGATTACAGTAACTTTAAAATTTGTGGCAAAATTTTAAACCATATAAATTTTATGTTTAAACTGAAGCACACACACAATGACATATTTCACTAGATATTTGAAAGGAAATATCATCAATGAGTTGCTTGTTTGGATCCAAAGTTCTAAAAAGTTGTAGAATAATTTTTTTCCTAATTCCGACGTTTAAAGGGTTGAATTAAAGGTCTTCAGAAAAAAAAAATTACAGGTGGCATGAATATAATCCGATTTGCACTAGGAATTGATCTTGAGTTAAAGATTAAGTCATGGGGAGTAGAAGTTCAACTTTAGCAAACAAAAAGGGTGTTAGTGGTTGTATTAGAAAGATAAATAAGTACAAATAGAACCTTATGGTCGTGCTCAAAACTCTATTGTATATAGCTCTCTTCTAATGGTAAGTTTATGTGGTGTTCTTGAGAGAATATAATTGATTCATAGTTATTTCTTTTGAAAATTTGATTTTAATCAATATTTTATATTATTGAAGGTTTAAAGAACGTGAGAAATAACTTAGAGAGTATATAAAGTAGTTTATAAGAAGAAGAAACTATAGATATATATATTAAGGAAGCCATAGAGGAACCAAAAGCCGATCTTTTTTTAAGAGGTAGGTTGATAACTCTAAATATGATCGGCTTTGTATTAAATATTATATTATTTTTAAAGGCTTTCAAAAACTAATCAATTGGTAAAAAACTTGATTTGTATATCTACTTAATGATCATCAAGTTTCATATTTTTATGATCTTCTTTACTATTTATTCCATGATTATTTTCTCAGTATATGCAATCTGTTCATTCAATCTGTTTTGTTTTCAACTATGATCACATGAGTTACATGTGTTTGTTCTCCTTTATCTGTTGTCCAAGTGAGCTGAAATTTTGACAGATTTACATGTTATCTATATGTCCAATAAATTTCAGAATTTTCTGATTTTTTTTTAGATTTATTCCGTAATATCATTCTCAAACTATATAATTTGTCTTTGCAGTTTTGAAATCCTAACTTGAGAATTTTATATATTATTTGATTCATATCTAAATCAGTCTAAATTTTGTGGAGACTTTTGTTATATTATCCTTAACTTTTATGTAAAATTTTAAAATTTTATGACCCCGTTTGCTATTTTTTTTGTTTTCTGTTTTGATTTGCTGAAATTATACTTAAGTTAAATTTTCGGAATCGAGTGTGAGTCTAAACTCATATCAAACCAATCCAGAAATTGAGTAAAATTTTTTCACACTTTAAATATGACCTATTTGACATGTTCTCTAAGTTTGATAATTTTATGAATCTCTTTGATATTGTTCAACCTGTTTGTTAATTGTTCAGCTATAAAAATTTGTTTTGATGGATGAAAAATATGTTTGTTATTTTGAAAATTCTAACAAAATTTCTTTGACTATATTTTATGTCCAAAAATCTATTTTGATCAGTTTTACTCTGATTATCTATCTATATGATCATGTTGAATCTTTAAGTGACTATTTCGTATATAAAAAAATATGTATTTTAACTATGATATGTAAGTATCAGTATGCCAAATTAATTTCTAGATCTATGATCATTATGAAATCTGTGAAAATATTTTGTTGCCATATTTGTTTGATATATATTTGGACATTACTATCCTAAGGAGATTATGGCTTATTCCATAAACATCCGTAGATGAGTTCTACCCGTGGGCAACAGAAAAATCTCGGTGATTGTGTTTTGTTTTCAGTTATCTAAAGTGGAACAATAGACTTTCTGACTATGCATATGCCAAGTTCTTAGCATACTTACTTACATATTTTGATATTTATTTATTCAACTCTTTATATGGTGGCTAGATGTATGTCTATTTGATATGTTTGGATTTGATTTGTTTGTCACATAATTATGAATCATAATTTGCTATTTAGATCCATTTAATTCAACTTATGATCTGCTCAATTTGTTTTTTTGACATTTATACTTAATGATTTTGATCTCAGCTTATTTGATTAAGAATTTATGTTCATTCTGATTAGTTGTTCTGACAATATAAAGTCTGATTTGATAAACTACAATGCTATGATAAATTTGTTATATGTTCAGTTCGACATATTCAATTTGATATGTAATATATTATGATCATAGTTAGTAGATTTATTCAGTTAGATAACAATCTCATCATGCCATATATGCTATATGTTAGTCGATCCATTCATGTTATTAGAAAATACATTTGATTTGATAAGTTTATATATGATTATATTTTATATCATGTTCTTATTTGAGCTATATATAGAACTGTGTAAGATCATATTTAGTATAATTGTATAATGTGATTTGTAAAATTTACTATATGTTAATTCATGTGGACGGTTTAAAGCCTACTGAGTGGTTGTACTTATAAACTCTATTAATAATTTCAGAGTCTGAGAAACGGAATCTGAAATTTGAGGAGACTATTGATTGAGGTATTTGACATCTTCAGAAAGTTATCTAGATTTAAATTTATAGTTTTTTTAGATTTGATGTAGTAGAGATAATGAGAAATTGATATATTTTTCTTTATTTGGTGAGATTGAGAATTTATAAACAAATTGATGGATATTATAATTTGTGGATTTTAGTATTAACTATATTTGGATATTTTGGATTGCTTGATGGTTATGACATTTTATTTAAATCGTCTTGTAATTGTTTAACTCTCATATCTATTTAGTATGGTGAAACTTATTATGAGATTATGCAGTCGAACTTCGAGTTGAAAAAAAAAAATAACAGTTTTAAACTCTACGCTCATATCTAAAAAAATAATTTTTTTTATAAAAATTTAATTAGTAAATAACTTTTATTATGATCATTTTCATCCCTAGGGTTTTATTTTGATTGTCCGATCATGGTCTGATCTTGAAATTTGATCATAGCCGTTTGTCAGACACATGTAAATTTTGATTTTTAAAAATTATAAAAAAATAGAAAATTCTTCATATTAGCTTCTAAGATTGTTCTCATCTCTTAGAATTTTAGTATTCATCAATAATTTACGCATGTGAAATCGAACGGCTTAGGTTGAATACCTTATGATCCAATAATAAAAGTCAAGTCAAAAGAGATGAAAATTATTTTTGGGGGAGATTTGAATATTTAAAAATTTATCATAATTTTATTTTTTAAAAAAATATAAGAAAAGAGTCAAATTTGTGTGTGCATACTGTAGCAAACACACTGTAGTGTTCCTAAGTGCTTCTAAGTTACAGAGGTGGCTATAACACGCCCCGAGACACATCTAAGTTAGATGTGCATCCCTTCCCACCATTCATACTTGTTTCAAAAAAATAAAAATCATCAAATATTTTAAAATATTTAATATTTCCCTCTAGGTTGTTTCCACCTCTTGAAATTTAATTTTTATCACTGGATTGAAAATTTTAATTATAGCCGTCAAATCGAATCCACCTTTGTTTAGAGATTAAAACTAAAATCTCAGGACATGGAATCAATCTTAAAGACTAATCTGATGCTTTTTATTTTATTTTTTGAGTATTTTTTAATATTTTTAGACATTATTTTTTTATATCTACTCGATTGGACAACTCCGGTTGATTGACAAGATCGATCGGTGAAAATTAAAATTACAAAAATGGGCTCAATCTTAAAAGACCTATTTTAATATTTACAAATTTATTAAAAAAATATTTTACTTTTTTACAACGAGAAGAATAAATTTTCGAGGATAACACTTCTAACTTAGAGACGCGTGTAATGCTCCTATAGAGCCTTGCTAGTTGGTGGGTAAAATCGTATCTAAATGGACTCTCGCGCATGGGTATTCTTCTTCTTCCGAACCGGTGAAAACCGGAAAAACCGATTACCCACGTACCCCTCTTGAAAAACCGAGAGACCCAATATCCCGACCCCTACCCACGTACCCCTCTTTCATGCGCGAGAGTCCAAGTTCTCTTCTCCCTCTCATGCAGTGTTCATCTATGTGAACTTCTTCATCTTCTGAGCGACATCTCTGTGCTTCACCAATGCACACCAGCTTATGAAGTCAGGCGCAAGCCCAAGTAAGCTACTAAACAGACTCCTACTTTGTGAGTAGCCATTTGTTGTATGGAAACAAGAAGCTTGTTAGCATGGCCTTACCTGATGCGGGTTATGGGATCTTGGATGTGAAGGATGATGTCGTGGGTAACCTGCGGTGCTGATGGGCACGTTCTGCGGCTAGTAGCATGCGAGGTCGTTAATGGTCCTACCCTTCTCTCCGTTCAACATGGCTTCGCTTGTGAAAACGTTGGGGTTGTTCGGAGAGTAGACGAGCTCGATGTAGGGGGTTCATCGTGGAAGGAGTGCACATCCCCGACCCATCACTACAGCCCCAACTGCAGGAAGTCCGTTGATAGCCAGAGCTATGTTGCACGCAAGCGGATCTAACGTTCATCCAGTGGAATCTTGAAATCTCATTGGACTTTGTCAAATTCATTGGTCCAACTCAAAATAGTTTAATCTGAGATCTTACTGACCTAGTCCAAGACCTCACTAGTTCAATTCAGGATCACATATTACCTAATATAAGACTCCATTGATCCAGTAATACTTATGACCTAATATCCGAATGATCCCACTGAACAAAATTTCTACGTCCGTCATTGATCGTGCTTGAATGCTTTGTGTTCATATTAGCAAGAGGTAAACGAGCATCCTTAGCTCAGCGCAACGTAGACACCATGCTGACAGGTTTGCTGCTTGGGTGGCGACAGGGTGTAGAGCATAGCCTAGAGAAACTACGTGGAGCTGGTGCCCGCCACAATGTGCCAGCCATCCATCTTGGCATTGCCGACCAAGCAATGGAGGCGGACGATCTCCTGGACTAGTCTCGGTTACATGACCCAGCAGATGCTGCATGCCGGCATGGCAGAAGTGGCTGATGGTTTGCCATTCGGTGAAGGATGACGCTGCCTTCTCTTCCATCGCTTTCCAGAAGGGCTCATACAGGGTGGTCGCCACTGCAGAGGACAAACACTTCTCTAGGGATGCTCAAACTGTAAACAGAAACCTACGAAAGGGAAATGACTGCTTAAATCTGATCACCACATGACATGCTATTTCTCCTCTGTGCAAACCAGAACCCATCCCACTTCACCATTGGTCATAAATGACAGAGCAAGAGGGAGGCAAGTGAAGGCTTCAGCAACAAGGAAGGTGGAAATAAATGGGAGGCAGGGATGAGCGCAGAGGGGAAAAAAGTACAGGGGTAATAGCCCCACATGCACCGTCAATCGTGGCTGCGCTCCCAGGAGATGCGATCAAACTGCGAAACAAGGCGGAGGACCCTGTTCTCGCAAATGGTTTCATGTAGGGGTGTCAATGGGTCTGGCTAGGCCCAGCCCAATCACCCCGGCCCACCCCGTTCTTTGTCCTGGCCCAATTCGCCCCGGCCCAGAACTCGTTTACAGGACCCATGGGGGACCCGCCTAGCCCGAAACCTTCTTCCTCGCAGCCCCCTCTTCTCTTCCGCCCTCCTCCGCAGCGGTGACCACAAGCGCAGGCGAGAGATGCGGCCCCTCCTCTTCCACCTCCTCCTCCTCCTCTTCCTGGTCTTCCACCAGGAGGCCGCCGGGAGGACCCCTCGCGTCCCGGAGCACCAGGCCCTGCTGTCCCTGAAGGTCCCCCTCTCCGACCCCTCTGGCGTGCTCGTCTCCTGGGACGGCGCCACGGACCACTGTGGCTGGGCTGGGGTCGCCTGCGACCCCACCTGGTGCGGCGCCGTCGTCTCCCTCGACCTCAGCAACCTCAACCTCTACGGTAGTCTTCCCCCCGACGTCGACCACCTCCGCGCCCTCCTCAACTTCTCCGTCGCCGCCAATGCCCTTTCCGGCCCCATCCCTACTGATTTGTCCCGCATTCCCAACCTCCGCTACCTTAACCTTTCCAACAATGTCTTCAATGGCAGCTTCCCCCGTGCACTGTCCCGCATGTGCAACCTCCAGGTGCTGGATCTCATCTCTACAACAACCACCTCACTGGGGTACTCCCCGTGGAGGTCACCGAGATGCCCAACCTCCGCCACCTCCACCTCAGCGGCAACCTTTTCTCCGGCGTTATTCCCTCGGAGTATGGCCGGTGGGAGCTTCTGGAGTACCTCGCTGTCTCTGGCAACGAGCTCACCGGCCCCATCCCCCCTGAGATCGGGAACCTGACAAGGTTGCAGCAGCTCTACGTCGGCTACTACAACAGCTTCACCGGCCGGATCCCCCGGGAGATCGGGAACCTGTCAGCGCTGGTCCGCCTGGACATGGCCAACTGCGGGATATCCGGCGAGATCCCCCCAGAGATAGGGAAGCTGGAGAACCTCGACAGTGTTCCTCCAGGTGAATGGGCTCACAGGTGAGCTCACGTCGGAGCTTGGACAGCTCAGGAGCCTAAAGTCCATGGATCTCTCCAACAACGCGCTGATGATCTATGACAGTGAACCTTGACACACTGTTCCTCCAGGTTGGGGTCGGGATGTGGTTACAGGGTGTGCTGGCTGGCGGCCTCGGCCCGTCGGCCCTCTCATGGGCCTAATGCTGACCCACGGGCTCAACATGCTGGCCCGAAATGCAGCAGGAAGATGACCCACCCCGGAAGCCCGTAGGCCAGCTCGGCCCATTGACAGCCCTAGTTTCATGAGCAGGTGGGCGTTGGTGAAGCACAGAGACGTCGCCGCAAATATGACGAAGTTCATAGAACTAACACCATCTGGGTGTTCAAGGACTCGCAGAATGAGAGAGAGAGAGAGAGAGGGGTCCTAGACTCTCTCACACATGCAAAACAGGGAGAGAGAGAGAGAGAGAGAGGGGCGGAGGGCGTGGGAGTCGAAATACGGGGTCTGTCGGTCTCTCCCGTTTTCACTAGTCGGGGGAAGGAGGACACCCATGCTTGAAAGTTGGACGCTGGATTCTACGCATCCCCTTCCGTATAACTCCAGCCATTGGATTTGAGAGATCCAAGGCCTCATATTTGCTGTGGCACTGATGGCAATCGAACCTGTTTCATATATATATAGTGCTACAGTATAATGGAGATAGTTAGTGTGACTCCGCGAATAAAATGCACCATTAGATTTTAATTTAACCTTGTTAGTTGTTAAAAAATGAAAGAAAATCTTGTTGTGGAGCCTAAATTCACAAAGGGATAAAGGTGCGAGGAGAAAAGAATGAGAGGGAAGAAAAGATCTGGATGTAAAAATTAACAGTTTGGAAAACCAAACACAACAAAGGTTTGGAAATCCCTGCACAAATTAAAGAACTCACAATTCTCATTCAGTGGAGAATATAATACTTATGCCAGACTTTCTTTCAAAATAAATCCGAACCAGGTCTCAGGCAATATTGGAATAGTTCAACGTTTCTGAAAGAAAAACCAAGATGTTGGGGCAGTAAAGACATGAGCTGGTATTTTGTTCAATCAGCTAGCCATTCAACTGGCAAACAGCAAGGAAAGATCCTTAGATACAAAAGATGAGGCCAGGATAAGAAGACAAATTTGCAAGGACAAGGATACTTGAGGTTTCTTCAATCAAACATCATCCTCAGGCTGGATGTAAGACCTCCAGTCTCCAACCATGAGGTGAGAAGGAAGCTGACATGTAGAGAGCAGAATAGCCACAAAGGGAATGAGATTGTCTGACCTGTGCATCTGGACCGTCTAATGCCCCCAGACACATGGAACCGAACCGTACGTACACCATGCACGTCATTTCAAAGGTAACTGACTCATATACCCCTCGTACAACTCAATTTCATGTGTCTAGGGGCGTTGAGCGGTCCAGATGATCTCGTTCCACCACAAAGGAAAGGGAAGGCCAGGGTGGCTGTAATGCGGGGGACCTCACAACACCCCCCCCCCCTGCACGCGTGAGCGTGCACCCACCCACCCACACACATTCGGCTGCGGAAGTTCCAGCCAAAGGAAGAACATTTGCTGCATAAAAATACAAACTTAAGCAGTAATCCAACAGGCAGGAAGCACTTAGAATAATAACAAAGCCTTGTAAAATTTTGTTTATCCCCAGTATCGAGGATGATGATAAAAAGATGGAAAAGTTTCATTAATTACAAAAAACTTCATGACACAAGCACAGCTGTGACTCTGCAAGAGGGAAGAGGATTCTGCTTCCATAGGGAAAAAGATGTGCATCATTGTCCATGAGAATTCTTAGTCCTCACGTTTATGATTGGTGAAAGGCCAGAAATCATCATCACCAGGCCTCTTTACAAGGATTTGGTTGTATTCAGGTCGTGAAGTCTGCAAATATATTAAACCAAAACCATCAATGTGGGAACATCTGAGTAATACCATTACTCGAATATAATTGAAAGAAGAAAAAATAAAAAAGACATTGTGAGTCGAGAATACTTCTCTGCACTATAGTTATGCAATTTTTGTTTGTAAGGACCATAAGATATCCATGTTAACAGACACTTTCAACGGTTATTTCCAAATACCAGCTGACTTTATATTGGCATCAGATGCAGATTGTAAGAATCTGCTGCATCATACTTTTTCACCCAGTTAAAATTGGTTGTGGGCAGACACAGATGGGGTGAATTATCAAAACATAAACACCTAACATGCAGAACAGCCTTACAACCATCACAATTTGTAATAGGAAATATTGTAAAGAATATTACTTTTCTTTTTTTTGCAAATAACTCCCTAAATAATCTCATATATGCGGAAAACCCTATAAAATGCACATATGTAAAAGACCCCCACATAAT
The DNA here is from genome assembly GCA_030544215.1 of Zantedeschia hybrid cultivar. Classification (NCBI taxonomy): domain Eukaryota; kingdom Viridiplantae; phylum Streptophyta; class Magnoliopsida; order Alismatales; family Araceae; genus Zantedeschia; species Zantedeschia hybrid cultivar. Next base: position 26,758,704 of record JARZZO010000011.1, read on the forward strand.
CATTGTATACATAAAGGACCCCCTATGATCAAGCAAAAGGTCTCTTGTATATGGAAAAAAACCTCTTCATTGCATACAAGAATTCCCACATCAAGTCTACCATCACTCACATCACTTACAAATTAGGACTTAATTTCAAAATAAAAAAGAAAGTTTAGGAGGTTTTCTGCATATATGTAAAATACATGTTTTTTTTTTTAACATATACAAGAATAAGGCCCTTTGTTCCCAGAATAAGGCTAAATCGATTGAAAGTCCAAAAGAATCACCAAAAACAACTGGATTAAACAAAGGACCGTTTTGCCCAACTACATATCCAAAAAATAATTGGGAACTAAACCCAGTGGATATTGGTTGCGGGCAGACAATGATGAGGGTGAATTATCAAAACTTTAACAGTCATATGATTTCATTGACCAAATAGACCAGATAACTTTATAAGCATCTATTAAAAAGAATATGAAAACTATTGGAATAAACAAAGCACCGTTTCATCCAATTCCTTCTCCTAAAAATAATTGAGCACTAAATCTAAGCCATTGCCAGTGCCTTATCATTGGAACATGCTACTTTAAGATCCAGATATCAGATATCAGATAATCCATACAATATATATATATATATATATATATATATATATATATATATATATATATATGGATATGACCTCAAGTTGTAGACCAAATCTTGTAACTGCACATAAGTACACAGCTATTGGCAAGGTAGTTCCTGAGAGATAGAGAAATGGAGTTTCATTTCAGGTGTTAAAGAAGGGCGGAGTCTGGTTAGATGCTGTGACCAGCATCCGTCAAAGGTTCATGTCCATAAATAAATGGCAGGTAGGCAAATTGAACTGTGAGTCACACCGTCTTCTACAATGTATGCTTTCTGATGACATCAGAAAGTACTCTTCTTTTACATCTATGAAGTCCAGAAGGTGTCATATCTTGTTTGTGCATTGAATCAGTCAGCATCGTCAGCAAAATAATAGCCATTTTATTCTGTTCTATCATAATTATTGCACTCAACACAGATTAGTATGATACATGTGTCATTGAAATTTCAAAACCATCACTGATGAACATGATTTTATAACAAAAATTTATAAGACAGAAGTACTCATATCCAACCGAACATAAAATGAATAACTGAGAGAAGGTCAAAAGGCTCAAAGGATTTAGGTCCTTTGCTGGGGCACAAAACATATGACAGAAGCAACCAAGGCATCACTTCCCCTCAAATAGCAGCATCAACTTTATAATACGGTCTCATTGTTTGTTTTTTACATGATGCATTCTTGTTTTCTTCTTCTGGAAAAAATATGCAATCAAGCATGACCCATTTTCCATAGTTATTCTATTACAAGCGGTCATCACATGAACTGCATCTTGGATAATATAATGAGGATCATTTCAAACGGGAACTTTATGAAGCATAGTAATTTCTCTTCAGAAGATGCAAATTCCTTCCAGCACCTACCTTTTTAGATTCCATTTCATGTGAAAGTAGTTGTCAGTGGCCCATGTCATAAGCATAACAGCTAGAAGACATAATTTTTATGTCTGCTGTAGACAAGACAACAGGCCATAATGCACAGTTCATGGAAATGCAAAGTGCACAAATTCAAATCCTACTATGGAGAACTAAATACCTTTAATTTAGTTCATCTACCAAGAAATGAAAAGCCTCGAGCCATTCGAGAAGCTTTGTTTACTTCCTTTATTCACTGAAATTGAGATCATGATATAAGCATGCGTATCTCCACGTCCAACAACCTTCCTAAGACATTATTAGCAAGTTGTTGACTCAAGAAATAAACCCAACACCCACCAAAACTAAAAGACAAATATCCAAAAACGAACAGATAAGCCCTGATATCATATGATACACAAGGAACTATCGTTGAACCATGTTCTCTAAAGGGCAACAACAACATGAACCTAAAAGAGGTCCTACATGCTAAAATTGCATACACAAAAAAACAACAGTCTACATCAAAGGTTATCCGCCTGAGGCAGAAATTGATTCTACAAAACTTTTCCTCTCAAGTTATTTTCCAATAAAAATTACAAATCAATTCCAACTTCAATCCACTTAATGCTCCTCTATAACACACTCTTTTCCTCACCTCCTCTATAATTCATCCTTTTCCATATCCTCCCCCATCCTTCCAAACTACCTTACCTTCCATCTTACTACGAACACAACAACTTCATGATCCCACACAATTCGCCCAAATTGAGAGCAGTAATCAGTAAAAAAGTCCAGATTCCTGACATGGGTTCACCCACTGAAATCAAATAAAAATCTCAACTTTCTCACCAGTTCACCAGAAAACTTCGAGAAAACATAAAGGGCACCTCAAGTAGAAAAATCACATGCAGCAGCAGATAAAACAAGCGCACAAGTCGCCGAGAGAGAACAATACCAGGTCTTTGACGAAGAGGAAGGCGACGAGGACGAAGAGAAGGAAGAGGATCTCGAACTCCGCCAGCCGCACGAAGGCGAACACCGCGTCCACGCACCTCGTCAGGAAACCCTCCCGCCCCCGCACGCGCCCCCCCGCCGGCGGCCCGCCGCCGCCGTCGTCGTCTTCGCTGGGATCACCGCCAACGCCGCCCCTCCTCCTCATCGCGCCGGTCGCCCGATCAGCCCCCTACCAACCCCGCGACGACGCGCCCGACAAATCTGATTTGGAGGCTCCGTAACCGGCAGGTGAAAGTGGATTCGGGTCGTGGGGCCGAATAGCTGAAAGGGCTTTTCGCGGTAAGATTCGATTTTAGATTAAAATTTTAGTTGTGCGGTAAGTCTCCAATCACTCTGTATAATTCTTTGCGGTTAAATCACGTGGCTAATTAGTTAATTAGGAGAGTTGATATGATCACCTCCATAATATTTAGATTGACAAATACATATTATGATTGACAAATATAATTTTTTTTTGACAAATACATATTTCAATTTTTTTGATTGCGTGATTCCCAATTCTTCATGGTGTCGTGTAGCATCCGGTTTATGATAATAGCCATACCATGTGATTGGGTGCTCAAAGTTTCCTTAAGAAGAGGGTGGTGGTGTGGTTTTAGGATATACCTGTGTTGACTCTTCGTGACATGGCCTTTGGTCGGGACCATAAACCAAGTGTCACTTGTATGTTTATTTTCGATTCCGAGATCTATCGGTCCATATTTTATTATGATATACTTACGATATCGATTATAGGCTTTGCGATTTAAGTACTGTGAAGAAACACGATTTGGGTAAGACTTATATAAGAAGTTACCTTAAACTCTTAGATCAAAGTAAATTAAGTTAATGAAGTGGTAAGTGATAAACCAAGATTTAGTTAAATTGAAAAAAGTCATGACTGTTAGGAAGAATTCAAAATGTTGTTCCTCAAAGGTAAGAACATCTAGAACTAAGCTAAGTGAGAATTTGTTAGGACAAACTAGAGAATGAAAGTAGAAGTCATAGGATACCAACTCGAGTGAAAGAAAAAAACTATCGGTGAAAGGTAACTTAGATTATGTCATAGAGTTAGCATAATTGGAGTGACATGGCTGGTGGAAAGCGACCTTCATAATAGAGAGTAATTTGAATAGGAAGGATAGAGACTAATTGAGATGATCTAGATTGAGGAAATACTAGAATGACATCATTAAGGCAAAATATAAAAAAAAATATAAGAGAGAATTAGGTGCTACGTATATATTATTATTAGAATCGACACGTGTGTCATTAACAATGTTTGAGGTTGGTGGCATACTAAGAGTTTGGTGCTATAGAGAGAGTAGTCTGTTGAATAATGAATAATGAGCTGAGGATTGTGAACACTCATTAGGATTCAGAATGCCATCATCACATAGAATGTGTGAGATATAGTAAATCAATTTGGCAAGAATGCTGCGAAAAATGTTTCAATGCTTATGGTCAAGTATAAATTTTCTAGTATGACCAACGGTGGCAGTTTGAACTTAAGAGGATTCAATAGCAATTGATGATAGATTAAGGAGATGGAATAAATGAAGCATTCTTCGTCACAAGATGTGGTACCATTTTCTAAGTTAAAGACTAGATAAGTAAGTGTTATTGTGATGATCCAGATTAAGTAGTGAAATTCTTCATTAACAAATGTGGTTATACGTTCAAATATGTATAAATTGAACAAGAAGCAGCGGTAGCAAAAAAATAGAAATTTTGAGGATGAAATTTTGTTTAAGGAGGGAAGGATGTGATACCTTGGCCCTTGGTTTACGATTTCTAGTTCGAACGTTTAGTTTGATTATGATTCAACCGAATGGCACCGATTTTATATTGTTAATTTAAAATTTATGATAGTTAATTGGCTCTTGTGATGATTGACATGTGAATTATGTTTAATTATGCGTACCTATTAAGGCTTATTGGGCTTTAAGATTATATTTCATCGTTTAATGAGTTTTGGACTTGGCTCTATGAGTTTAGTTGATTTAACAAATTTAGTAATGTGGATAGATGCCTTTGAAAATTGTTTAGATTAATGAGTTGGATTTTGAGACCCAGATAAGAGTTATTGGGTCTTAGAAAGTGAAATTTAGTTAGTCCATCGGGTGTATATGGGTGTAAGAGCCTATTTTTCATAGTTGGTGGGTATGGATGCAAATTTCAACTTCGTTTATATATGGAAGAGTGAGAGATCTGACCCCCACCTTCTCTTCTCCCTCCCATGCATCCTCCTACTCTTCCTTCTCCTCTCTCTTGCCTCTTGGAGAGAAGCCCATAGTGCATGTGAGGAAGATTGCTCTAGGAAGGCTTGCATAGAGTTCTTGGAGGCTTGTGAGCTTTTAGTGGAGTCTTGAAGCTTTTCTTGTTAGGAATCGCCTAGAACGCAGCGAAAATAAAATCGATTCCTATGTATCGGTTGCTGGGATCGAAAAACGGACATTAAAATTAACGCGGGAAGAACGGTTCTTCACCTTTGCGGGGTTTCGAATCTCCCGTGGATGATTCCGACTCAGTAATCGCGCACGCGCATGATCTCTAGAGGTATCTACATGAACTCCCGCTGCAGACGCGATTTCCTCCTCGACTTGAGTGCTCCATCCAGATCTCAAATCCACCATGCGTGGAGAGAGACAGATCTACTCCAAGAGAGAGAGAAGGAGAGAGAGAGAGGAGATAGAGAATATGGGGTGTAAAATTCGTCCAACTAACTTTTTACCCCTCCCCTTTGGCCTCCTTATATAGAAATAAGGATAAGCACAAGGATTAATCCTCATGATTATCCAAGAGTTTGGCCTTGGATAAATCTCCATTAAATCTTCATGTTTAACCTGCGGCTTTTCATAAAAACCCAGATAAGCATGAAATTTAACGTCTCTCACCGTCTGACGAGAACTCTTATGTGTGTGACCCTCTAGGCCCATATATCAGTCCAGTTTCAGGCCCATTAAATTTAGAACTAATTCTAGAGTTTAATATTTATTAATTAACATTTAAACATCATATGTTAAATGATTAATTTAATAAACAAGTGGATTATCATCTGATGATTAATTCACTTGGCCTTCTGATCATGAACAACACCAAACACTACCTCATGATCTCAGAAGATATAAGGGATAATGTTTCCTTTAATTGAACATTTCCGTCTGCAGATACCGCACAGATAAAATCCTTCACTCATCCAATGTCCCAATAACGCAAGGGTATGGTTTTATAGTCAAACTCTCTATTGCATTATTTAGATGGATTCCAGTACTCAGTTAATATCTAGAAAGACATCTCTTTCATTTGACCATGGCCAGGGATTTCTGTGTACACATCCATAGGACATTCTCTCTTCAGTCTTATACCAAGAGTGAGTGATCCCTTGTTGTTCACTCAATTACCTTCGCAAGCTTTCCACTGTATCCGAAAGACCGACTATCGTGGGCTTAATGGTTAAAGTCCATAAGTCAGAGAATCAAGATACAATGGTCCACAAACAAGGTATCATTGGTGACTCAGGTCAAAGGACTAACTGTGCTACTGCAACGATTGAATTCCCTGGTTGACTAATAGGTATAATTACCATCCAGGAATTCTTATTTGGGTATGTTCAGTGAACTCATTCTCTAATGAGCACCCACAAGTTTGTCTTAGTATCACCACACGAGTAAATGTGAGATCATTCACCCTCATCACATGAGCAGACATAACTTGTGTCGATCTTATCGGATATTTAATGTCCATCTTAAATATCCTATGATCGAGAATTGTTTAAGACAAGTGACTGAGGATATTGATCTCACTATCATGATCTCATCATGATTTAATATCCCATACATTTGTCTACGGACCTTCATTACGATAGTTAATTTCTAAGAACTATAAATGAAGAAATGATTGCCTTTATTAATAATTTGAACTAGAATGTACATTGATTGGCTTTGAGGCCACCCAATTCTATCACTTCTTGGATGAAGCCTATAGTTTGGTTAGGAATTTTTAGTAAAAAGGGCTTAGAATTATTCCTCCTCACTTCATGGAGCTTGGATTGGTTCTAGAAGACCTATTTGGGTAGGAGAGATTCAAATTGAGGTAGGGTGATGTCCATGGAGTGGCTGTTATTTTCATGTGTGCATATGGGTCTAAGATGATTTTTCGATAAATCCATAGACTTAAATTGGCATCTCATATGTAGTTCTTAAGGTTTAGACACTTGATTTGATATGAAAATAGAAATTGGAAGGTTTTTCATAAAGTTTGGTATGCTATGAGTGCATAGTTAGAACTTGTTTTTCAGAGTATGAATGAGTTGATGAGTGTGACTTATAAGCTTTATAAATTGGCTTACATATTATATATTTTCTATGTTAATGTGTCCAAAATATCCAATTCAAATTTCATGACATTTGACTTTGGTTTGAGTGAGATAGACCCTCATCTTCATAAGTGTGTGGTTTTCTCCGAAAATAGGACAATTAGTTAATATTGTAATTATTATGACTTATGTGATGCTCCAATTGGTTTGAACTTTTTATGATATGTAGTTAACATTGTGAGTGCTTAGAATGATTGTGTGATTGTCATGAAAAATTTATGTTGTTTAAGTGCAAAATAAAATCTATTAAAAACAGAAACTATGTGAAGTGATCGCAAGAAACTTTTAACTAAAAAGTTCAAAAGAAAGTTTGATCGCCTACCTGTTTAAACGCGGAAGATATTGAGCTCTTGATTCCCCTCCTTCAGCCGGCTGAAGAAAGAGTGCCCTTCTCGTTCTTTGTTCTTGCTGTTGAATTTGAAGTTGAGGATTTGAAGATCGTCTAGAGATTCTTGTGACTTCGTGCTTGATTTACTCCCCTTTGATTCTCCTTTGCTCCGTCAAGAAAATGGAGAGAGAAATGAAGAAACAATGATGAGAACTTTAAGTAGAAGCAGTATCCATTCTAATCATGGTTTTAAACATGAAACTGTGAGTGCTTAGAATGACTGTGTGATTAACATGAAAATCTATGTTGTTTAAGTGCAAAATAAACCTATTAAAAACAGAAACTACGTGAAGTGATCGCCAGAAACTTTTGACTTAAAAGTTCCAAAAGAGAGTATGATCGCCTACCTGTTTAAACGCGGAAGATATTGAGTCCTTGATTCCCCTCCTTCAGCCGGCTGAAGAAAGAGAGCCCTTCTCGTTCTTTGTTCTTGCTGTTGAATTTGAAGTTGAGGTTGAGGATCGTCCAGAGATTCTTGTGACTTTGTGCTTGATTTACTCCTTTTGATTCTTCTTTTGTTGAGTGCAGTAGAAATAGAAAGAAACGAAATGAAGAAACAACGATGAGAACTTTAAGCAGAAGCAGTATCTATTCTAATCATGGTTTTAAACATGAAACTAAACAGCAAACTTACTTGTTTAATGGCTTTTGAAACCCCTTTAATCAAATAGGTTTTGAAAAGAATGATGTTGTGGTGTGTGTTGCATGGAGTGAATGATGAAGAATGTAGAACTAAATGAAATGAATGCAGAAAATAAAGACTTATGCCCAATGGTTGAATTCTTGAATAGATGAAGAATCTTGAAAGGACGCCGACTTCTGGAAATGGCAGCGCTTCGGCGTTCCGACGTTGTTGCTTCGATCTTCAACTCGCTATCGCTCAATGATAATCAACTCAAGATTACGGTTAACATTTTTTTAACTCTTCAAGATGTAAGGTATTTATAGGCTTCTTCTGCGTCCGCGGATTTATATGGAAAAATCTAGGATTTATCCATCTTAACCAACAGATAAATACAGATTAATTTATCTTTATCTGTAATTATCTAAAACGCGTCCACATTGGATGACGCCTTTCAGATTAATTAAGATAATGATAAACATCCGGAAAAACTTATCTTTATCTGTATTAGCTCAAACGCGTCTACATGTGTAGACGTCTTTTACACTAATTAAGATAAGGATAAACATCCGGAAGAGAAGTAGAAATAGCTTAGGAAACCTAAAACGCGTCAACTCTCACAGACGCCTTTTAGCTAATTAATCAACTGATTAAAATTCAAATTTAAACGTTAAAATAAGAATAAAGTCTAAATGGCATCCACACTTGTAGACGTCTTTTAAACCTCTTCATATTTTAACTGAAATCTGAGTTAAAATCAATTTAATTGATTAACTTAAACATGTCTGTTAAACCCGACACTCAAAAAGATCAATAAAAATTAATCAATGATTAAATATCAGACCATTCTGAGGCATTATTATATGATATGAAATTTACTCGAAATGACGTCAAAATTAGCGTGTCTACAACTGCTTCACCTTGGCATCGTCTTTGCAAGGGAGTGAAATGGAATGGAATGTACTGAAAAGATGATGCCAAGGTGTGATGAGACACGCTCTTAACATCACATGGTTGGAATTTTTCTCAAAATCATCAATGAAGATAGTTCAAGGAAATCAATGGAATTAATCCTGTCTGGATGAGGTAGACAAGGAAATAAAATAAGGTCGATCAACCTCCACGGAGTGGGAAGTACCCCACGTCATAGACACTGCAGGTTTCATCATAGGGAGCGTTTGCCAGCCAATGTGGACGTGCTGCAGCCATGATGGATCTTTAAAAGAAAACAAGAAATATTAGATAAAGAGTCCAATCAATGATAGAATTCCAAGGATATCTTCAAGCGAACCTCAAAGATAATCAAGATACTCAATTCAGAATGGAATATTTCATATCATGTTTGAGATTATTTTATTTAATGGTCTGAAACTTAATCAGTAATTAATTCTTATCACAATGATTTCAAAGTCCTATATGATGCATGCTGGGCTAAAAGAAAAATATAAAATCAAATAAAATATAAATTAATCAATGATAATATTGTTAAATTGTCATTAATGAGTCAAGACACCAATTCTTGTAATTCAGTGCTAAGCCGAACCTCGTTTATCTACGCACCGTTTCACAAAAGTGGAACCATCGTCCTCACTAATTAACAATCCAACGGCCTATCCGTGCGATTAAGAATTCTCTGGAATTATCACTGTTTTTGTTGAAGGGGAACTCAAATTCCAGTTTCATCAAAACCACAAGGTCCTTGATATACTCTAATAAATACTTATCATATAGTAATGCTGCAAATTAACTACATGAAATGAGTACAAGGGTAGAAATAACCGTCTTTTTAGTCACGGTCAAGACTTCATAAACTCCCACAGTGGGATCTTCTTGATATTTCTAGCTTTATTTGAATTATCTGATTTTCAGAAACAGATTTCTGGTTATTCTCTACTCGGATTCCAACTTTACTAATGCCTTGTATCCTGTATATGACTTGAACAAACAAGTTAAGTATCTGTTTAGGCTTAGCCCCTTGCCTGGTTAAGTAACCGACTACTTGATCCTATCCTTGGTAGAAGGGTCAAGGGGCATAGCCTTTATTAACAAAAGTAATGAGAATAATCAAACTTAAGCAAAATGCAACATGCAAGCAAACAGATGCTTACTGAAAATAAAAGAAATGAAACACACTAAGTGCAACAAACAAATGCTAATTGAGATATTTTTGTTGTTTTGAAATATTCATTTTTGTTTGGGTTTTGAAATATATGCTTTTTTTTGAATTTTGACATATATATTTTTTGATTTTTGACATATGTATTTTTTTTTATTTTTGACATATGTATTTTTTTTGGATTTTTGACATATGTATTTTTTTTGATTTTTGACATATGTATTTTTTTGGATTTTTTACTAAAAGATCAGCATGGTACTTAGATCGAAAGATCATATTCATTTATTAACTTAATTCCCAAATTGTTCTTTAACAACTTAATTTAAAACCCATCGTGTTTGAATTTGTGTTTCCATTCGTGATCCCATTTGATGATTTGATCCTCAGTCAATCTAAGTCATTCCTTAAGTTTGGAGTACACCTCTTTAGAAGGAAAAGAAGAATAGATTTAGAAAGCCCATGAGAAGGTTCCAGAGACTTAAAAAGATGTTCCTTTCCTACCCTAATATCCATTGGGGTTCGGTCATTTTCTTTCCGGGGTATTTATCGACCTTGCGTTCCCTTTCGTTTCATTTCATGACCTTGATGTAACGTTTGTAATGTAATGGCCTTTCGATTTGACATTTGAATTTTGCCTTTTGCTTTTGTTTTTCTATTCTTTTCTTTGGGACGGATCTCCCCTCTTTTTTTTATGACGGCCTCCTACTAAGATGGTGGATATTCTTGGTAGTCTATTCTAAGTCTCGTTCCGACATCATGGGCCGAGTATAAAACAGAATTTTTACTTTAAAATGAATGATTTGTACTTTACCCTTTCGGTCAAGCTTCGGTATTCTTTAGGACTTGGCATCTCTTGTTACTCACGAATCAAACGTGTCAGTGTGTGTAGCAATGTATGTGAAATTAAGTTATCCAGACTAACAAAGAAATTTGAGTTTATAAACTTTCTGATTCCACTGGTCTTTGTACCATACTGATCGACTCTCTAACCTAAGGATAGTATTTCTTAAGATGTAAGCCATTCTAGGGATGATTTAGCTCTTCTCCTTCTGCATTAACAAGACGATAAGCATTACCAGGAAAAGCGTGCGATACAACATAAGGTCCCTCCTAGTTGGGTTGGAGCTTAGAACGCGGACCACCAGGTTTTACAAAAATCCTTTTGACGACCATTTCACCGACTTTGAACTTACGTTCAATGACTTTCTTTTGATAAAAACGTGCTAGTCTGTTTTGATAAACTTTTGCATGATTAGCAGCTGACCTTCTTTTCTCGTCTAAAAGTTCCAATTGAGCAAAGAGCGCTGAACGGTGTTCATCAATGGAGAATTCCCTATTCAATTGTACTCTTAATGATGGTATAAGGATCTCATATGGAACTACCGCCTCCATTCCAAATGTTAAGGAATAAGGAGTTTGCCCAGTGGGCGTGCTGATTGAAGTTCGGTAGGCCCATAGAGCCTCAACCAATTTTTCTGGCCAGTCTGCAAATTTATTAGATTTGCACGTCTTTTTGATGATTTTTATCAAAGTCTTATTAGTTGCCTCTGCTTGGCCATTGCCTTGCGGATAATAAGGAGACGAATGATGCAATGCAATTCTATACCTGTTGCAGAGATCTTTCAATTCTTGTGACACGAACTGCGGTCCGTTGTCTGTGATGATGGTACTTGGAATTCCAAATCGGGTGATGATGTTCTTCATGATGAACTTGCAGATGGTTGATGCTTTGATCTCCACGTACGCTTCAGCTTCTGCCCACTTGGTGAAGTATTCCGTTGCCGTGAGAATGAAAGATTTTTGCTTGATGCCGGAATCTGGATTACCAAGGGGTCCAATAATGTCGAAAGCCCATATGGAGAAAGGCCATGGGGAAGAAACAGGATGGAATGAAGATGCAGGAGAATGAATTTTGTCGGCGTGAAGTTGACACTTAGCACACCTACGGACATATCCTAAACAGTCTTCTTCCATAGTTGGCCAATAAAATCCTTGTCTAAGGATCTTTTTTACTAGCATCTGTCCATTGACATGGCCACCACAAACTCCACTATGAGCTCCTTCCATAACCTTCCAAAGCTCATCTTCGTCTAGACATCTCAGAAGAACTCCGTCAAAACCTCTCTTGTACAGTGCTCCTCCAACTAGGGTGTATCGTTGAGCAACTCTCCTGATAGCTCTCTTCTCTTCAGTTGTAGCTTCCTCAGGATACGGTTGATCTTCACAATATTTGGCAATCTCATAATACCATGGCTTCTGTTCATCATTCATCTCTTCTAACAGCTCCATTAACATGATTTCTCTCTTTTCCACAATATCTCCGTCTTTGACTTTCTTCAGCAACTTCTCCTTAGTTCTAAGAAATGGATGGTCTTTCACGGCGGGTGAAAGACGCCTATGAACTATGATTGATTCGGATTGCTTGCTGATTGGAAAATCAAGAGAAGATGCCAATGAAGCTAGAGCGTCAGCTAAGATGTTTTGATTCCTAGGGACATGGACAAAGATCAATTTCGTGAAAAGCTTTGAGTAAGCAGAAGTAAGTTCTTGATAAGGCTTGAGCTTAGGATCAAGAGTTCGATACTTGGTCAGCACTTGGCGAAGAATCAGTTGGCTATCACCCACAATCCTGAGTTTAGTGGCACCATGGAAATGAGCAGCCTCGAGGCCAGCAAGAAGTGCCTCATATTCAGCTATATTGTTAGTGACTGAAAAATCAAGCTGAAAGGCTTGTGGAATGGTGACACCTTCAGGTGATAACAGAACGATACCGATCCCCTTTCCATGAGAATTCAGAGCTCCGTCAAAATGCAGAGTCCACATATCATCTCTGATTTGATTTACGGACATCAGTTCCTCATCCGGAAACTCTGATCGCACTGGATCAAATCGAGGAAGGGGATGATGAGCGAGATGTTCTGCTATGGCATAGCCCTTGATCGCTTTCTGCTAAATATAAATGATATCGAATTGAGATAGAAAGCTTTGCCATCGCGCTAACCTATCAGTAAGAACAGATTTCTCCAGAAGAAATTTGATCGGATTCATTCTAGCGATGAGATGGACTTTATGGGCCAGAAAATAATGCTTCAATTTCTGAACAACCCAAACCAATGCTGCACATGTTTTCTCCATCGCTGTATATCTCTGTTCAGCGGGGTTGAGAAGTTTAGAGGGATAGTAGGCTGCCCTCTCTTTTCCTTCTTCATCCTCTTGTGTTAGGACAACCCCCACTGCATCATCCATGACTGAAATGTACAGTATCAATGGTTTGCCTGGAGATGGTGGTCTCAAAACAGAAGGATTTGCTAAATAGTTCTTTAATCCATCGAATGCCTCCTGACATTTATCGTCCCAATCGAATTTGACTCCCGGCTTGGTAAGCTCGTAGAACGGCTTACACCTTTGTGAGTGCTGGGAGACAAAACGGCGAATAAATTGTAACCTCCCGATTAATCCTCTCAACTCTTTCAAGTTTTTGGGAGGTGGCATTTCTCTAATAGCCTTCGCCTTATTGGGATCGATCTCAATTCCCCGTTTGCTGACGATGAATCCAAGCAATTTTCCTGAAGATACCCCGAATACACACTTCTTGGGATTCATCTTTAACTGATATTCTCTCGATCTCTCTAATACCCTTGCCAGAACTTTGGCGTGCTCAACCTTTGTCTTAGATTTAACCAATAGGTCATCCACATACACTTCCAGATCTATGTGCATCATGTCATGAAATATTGCCATCATAGCCCTCTGATAAGTGGCTCCAGCATTTGTAGACACGCTAATTTTGACGTCATTTCGAGTAAATTTCATATCATATAATAATGCCTCAGAATGGTCTGATATTTAATCATTGATTAATTTTTATTGATCTTTTTGAGTGTCGGGTCTAACAGATATGTTTAAATTAATCAATTAAATTGATTTTAGCTCAAATTTCAGTTAAAATATGAAGAGGTCTTAAAGACGTCTACCTGTGTGGACGCCATTTATAATTTATTCTTATTTTAACGTTTAAATTTGAATTTTAATTAATTGATTAATTAGCTAAAAGGCGTCTGTGAGAGTTGACGCGTTTTAAGTTTCCTAAACTATTTCTACTTCTCTTCCGGATGTTTATCCTTATCTTAATTAGTGTAAAAGACGTCTACACATGTAGACGCGTTTTAGCTAATACAGATAAAGATAAGTTTTTCCGGATGTTTATCCTTATCTTAATTAATCTGAAAGGCGTCATCTAATGTGGACGCGTTTTAGATAATTACAGATAAAGATAAATTAATATGTATTTATCTGTTGGTTAAGATGGATAAATCCTAGATTTTTCAATATAAATCCGCGGACGCAGAAGAAGCCTATAAATACCTTACATCTTGAAGAGTTAAAAAAATGTTAAGCGTAATCTTGAGTTGATTATCATTGAGCGATAGCGAGTTGAAGATCGAAGCAACAACGTCGGAACCCCGAAGCGCTGCCATTTCCAGAAGTCGGCGTCCTTTCAAGATTCTTCATCCATTCAAGAATTCAACCATTGGGCATAAGTCTTTATTTTCTGCATTCATTTCATTTAGTTCTACATTCTTCATCATTCACTCCATGCAACACACACCACAACATCATTCTTTTCAAAACCTATTTGATTAAAGGGGTTTCAAAAGCCATTAAACAAGTAAGTTTGCTGTTTAGTTTCATGTTTAAAACCATGATTAGAATAGATACTGCTTCTGCTTAAAGTTCTCATCGTTGTTTCTTCATTTCTTTTCTTTCTATTTCTACTGCACTCAACAAAAGGACAATCAAAAGGAGTAAATCAAGCACAAAGTCACAAGAATCTCTGGACGATCCTCAACCTCAACTTCAAATTCAACAGCAAGAACAAAGAACGAGAAGGGCTCTCTTTTTTCAGCCGGCTGAAGGAGGGGAATCAAGGACTCAATATCTTCCGCGTTTAAATAGGTAGGCGATCATACTCTCTTTTGAAACTTTTTAGTTAAAAGTTTCTGGCGATCACTTCACGTAGTTGCTGTTTTTAATAGGTTTATTTTG
This sequence comes from Zantedeschia hybrid cultivar, assembly GCA_030544215.1. Lineage (NCBI taxonomy): Eukaryota > Viridiplantae > Streptophyta > Magnoliopsida > Alismatales > Araceae > Zantedeschia > Zantedeschia hybrid cultivar. Next base: position 26,773,720 of record JARZZO010000011.1, read on the forward strand.
CACCTAAACAACATAGATTTTTCATGTTAATCACATAATCATTCTAAGCACTCACAGCTTTTTTGGCGATCACGGTGGGACTTGGTCTCGCCATCTTTTAGTTTTTTTTGTTCTTGCTATCATCAATCGGGCACCCACGGTGCACCACTTGTGTCTCTCGACACGTCCTCACCAATTGGTGAGTGTTTTAGTTTAGTTAATTTTCCTCGTGCACCACGTGCACACCCCTGTGGCAAGATCTTACCCTCCCCGTTGATTAATTAAAAAAGCTGTTTCTGTGATGAAAATGATGTGTGATTGATTGGCATCTTGGTTGTTTAGTTAGTAAAATCATCCTGTTAAAATCTGGAACTAAAAAAAATCTGCATGAGTTGATTATTTACTGCTTTTATCCTATTTGAGGAGGATTCAACCTAGAAAATCTTCCTGCAAAACTGTTTCTGCGACTTGAAAAGCGTCTAGGAGCACTGACGCGTTTTAAACCGCGTCAATACACCCAGACGCCTTTTAGTCATTTCCTCTCTGCTGTTTGCATCTGAGTTTCTGCGAAAAAATTAAGATTTTGTTTGAATAGCGTCGACTATACTAGACGCGATTCAGGCAGTTTCTTAGTTAATTTTCAGTTCTCAGATTTTTGTGACTTGTGTGCTACTATCCATTATTATTAAGCATTAGAGGCCATCCAGGCCATAGGACATACGCATTGAGGCGAATACCCTCATTTTCTTAGGAACACCTTACTTGACGTCAGCAACTCTCTCTGATTGGGTTGGTCCCTTGATCAAACTAGAGAAGTTGACGTTAAGACCTCCATAAGTCCCCAAAATCAAGGTACTCCTCCTTGATCATCGGGTTGGTTGTACCAGTTGAAGTCCCGGTTATATTCCATAAAGCGTTGTGAGAGAAAGCCATAGAGAATAACGGTGGATATTGAACTGAAACTAGGATCCTTTCCCTGAGCGAATTTGTGGTTTAATTGAATCCAAATAACTCAACAAGGAATCTCAAAATCACGTTAAGCATCCACTTGATTGATTAATCTCCGTGCAACTTGTTTGTCAAATCTTTGAAAAAAGAATCTAACATCATGCTGCTGCGATCAGGCAGGGACTTGAGTATGGCTCAAGATGCCATCATCAATTACGAAGGAGATGCTAATGCCCCTCGCGATTCGGACTACAACTATGAGAACGGGAGAGATGCTGATGCCTCTCGTAATTCTGTCCCCATTCCCTATCGACAAGATGGGAATGTCCGGACACCTCTCTTTCATCCTCATGATCGATATCATGATCTTCCCCCGCATGAATATGCGATTCCTAATCCTAATCTTGAGGGGGACATGAATCAGAATGATCCCTCATCCTCTGATCCTTCGGATCTCGTCAACGCTTTGGGAGTTCTTGCCTCTCGACTGGACCCTCAGCAGTTCGAGGCGATCCAGTCTATTCTGAAGGGGAAGGCACCCATGCAGCCTGCTGAGCCGAATCCTGTGGCTCCCCCTGTTGTTACTCAACAACCTCCTCTTCATCCTCCTTACATCCATCAGGCCGTGGAAGGCCTCCATATTACTTCTCGGCCAGCTGGGCCGCAGCTTTCATCCTCTAGGCAACCGGCTAGACCGCAAACGCCTGCTTATCAAAATGCCCTCGGGCATGGCGGAAGCTCTGCCGGACCTCCCCTTTATTGTCCTCCTTGTCCAACGTACTCTAGGCAGCAGGCCTATCAAGTACCTCCACCTCCTCCTCCTCCCCAGGCAGATCTGACCACGCAAGCGTTGCTGGCCAAGATGGAGCGCATGGATGAGCAATTCAACAACCTCCAGAAGATGATGGGGGTTAAAGCTGCGCCAGAGATCAATTTGCCGAGCCTGCCGGTATTCCACCTACCACCCTCTGAGATGCCAGTGTACCGGAAGTACAACGGTACTGGTAACCCCTTCACACATTTGAAGGAGTTTATGTACGAATCGTCTTTCTGGCAGAACGATAAGAGGTCGTTGGCCTTTTTGTTCAGGAGATCTCTAGAGGGACCAGCCCTCGAGTGGTTCTTTTCCTTGGAACCCTCCGAAGTAGAGGACTACGGTATCATCTCTCGTAAATTCATTCAACGGTACCAAGACATAGTTGCGCCCTCCTTGTCCATCACTGACCTCATAGCAGAAAAGATGAAACCTGATGAGGAGTTTGTCAGTTTTGCTGACAGGTGGCGGGGCTTGGCCGAGAAGGTGAAGGATCACTTGTCCGAGTCTGAGCAAGTGAAGATGTTGATTTCCAACGCCACGTCCCAGTTCAAGCTCGTCCTCTCCCTGAATAATCTGACCAACATGGCAGAGCTCTATGAAAGAGCACGGTACTGCCAGAATGCCTTCAAGGACGCTACGTTCTCTAGCGTCTTTGATCCTCACAGACCTAGCAGGCCTCCACCTCGGAAGCCTGCAGTGCCAAACTCTCCTAGCACAGGTCCGACTACTGAGGGCACGCTCTCTCACGAGCAAGTTAGTAGCATGAATAATAACTCGCCCCAGTTCGTGAGGAACCAGCAGCAGTACCAGAGGCCACCGCAGCCAAACCAGCAGGGGTACAGACAGCAGCAGAACCCCCATTATCAGCAACAGTATCAGCGGCCCCAGCAGCCGAACTAGAACCAACAACAGCAACAGCTACAACAGCCGCCGCAACGGCAACAGCAGTACCAGGAGCCCCAACAACAGCAATATCAGCAACAGCAGCAGTACCAGCCGCGTGCACCACCGGCATACCATAATGTCCCTCCTCCTGTTGACTATAATCAACAGAGAAGACCTCCAGGCCCTAAAAGGGCAGAATACCCGGCCTTCCCAGAATCCTTGGCAGATATCTTCAGTGCTCTAATGGCAGCTAATGCCTTAGTTTTGCCAAGGGAAAAGGTCATCTGGCCTCAAAATGCCGACACGTCCAGGTATTGCTATTTCCATAGGCAACCTGGGCATACCATCGACACCTGCTTCCAATTCAGAGATTATATTCATGATCTCAACGAGCAGGGCGGCATAGACTGGGAGGAGATGAAAAAGTATATATCGGCCCTGAAGGCGAGAAGACCACAGCAGCAGCAGCAGCAAGCAAGACCACTCGCACAAGTACCACCACCACCCAACATGGGCATAGTTCAAAACCCACTCCCGGAGCACCAGAACCAAAACCAAGTTGCCCCTATCTTGACAAACAGCCAGTCTGAGGCTGACCGTAGGCAACAGTGGAGAATAGAGGACTCTTCCTCTCTTTATTCAACGGGTCACGCTCAGAGTACCGTAGAACGACCGCCACGTCGTACCCTCCACATACCCAGGCCACAACCCATTACCATCACCCGTCTATCGACACCTGCCACCAATAACCCATTACCACCACCCGCCTTCCTTAAGCCCATTACGCCCCACACTCCTACACCGCTACCATATAATCCCCCGCAAACCAATCACGCGCCCCTCCTACCATCCAGACCATTATTACGCGTACCATTTCCTACTTCACCCGCTACCACTACCGCTTACCCAGATACCCCCTTACCATCCAAACCGCTATTACGCGTGCCATTCCCCACTTCACCAACCACTTACCCATCCACCATCCAACCATCCAGGCCTTTGATCCGCACCACGCCATCACCACCCAGCCCAACGCCATCACCTATATACCAACCCTCCATATCACCTACACCACCCAACCCTGCGGTACTCAAGGTGTCACCCGGATCCTCCACGGTTGAGGAACATGCGCTCCGAAGTGGAAGGATTTTCAACAAAGTTTTCCCTCAGTCCACAGTTAGAGACGGCCCATCACAGCCGACTGAGGAAGCCCACAACGAAGAGAGTGCACCAGGCACTCACTATGATTTGTTGAAACATTTGGATCGAACACCGGCACGGATCTCCATACTTGAACTGATCAAGAGATCAAAGAGTCGCCAAGAAGCCTTGATGGAATATCTACAGAAGGTGATAGTCAATGAGGACGTGCCGGTAGAGAAGATTACAACACTACTAGTTCCTCAGGGGGATCAGCCCTCTATTACATTTCACACATCAGAACTAGCACCGCCAGTAGCCAGAAGCATGGCTCTGAGCATCACGGTCAACATTTGCAAGAAGGCCGTGGATGCATGTCTGGTTGACACAGGGGCTTCGATCAATGTTTTACCACCAAAGACCCTGGAGTTGTGCGGTGTGCCCAAAGAAAAATGGCTGCCTAGCCCCATCTCTGTGACATCATATGACAATTCTACCCGTTCCCCTCTGGGAATGGTTTATTTGAAGGTGGAGCTAGGCCCTGTAAGTCATGCAGAGGTCGAATTTCACATCCTAGAAATCGACCCTTCTATAAATGCCATTTTGGGTCGTCCTTATATTAAAACTCTTAAGGCGATTCCTTCTACGAATCACCAATGTCTCAAATTCCCTTTCAAAGGACGAATTATTAAAGTAACGAGCATGCCGATCCTTGCTGCTGCTCATACCTTGAATATTAAATCTGCTGCTTTACCTGGCCGGCAACCTTTTCTGTCGGTATTACAGGTCTACCATCCAGTGGCTGATCCTTTGAAAGCCGCCACTATTTCTCCTTACCCGTTAGATGCCATAAAAAGGGGGAAGTGCATGAGTACCCCAGGATGGAGAATTATGATGAAGAACGGCTATAAGCCTGGGAAAGGTCTGGGCACACAATTGCAGGGCAGGACCACTCCTGTTAAAGATCACCGAGCATCACCTAGAAGTGGTCTGGGCTACCAGCCAAGAAAATTAAAGCAAGATCTGGTTCAGCCAGCAGAAAATGAAGAAGGTCAGAAAATCTGGGAGACACTGTCTACACCACCCAAGGAAGGCCGAGATCCCCTAACATGGACCATGTATACACACTTTGTAAAAGCGCCCATAATTAGCTACGACAGCACGGTGGTCATTACTTCATGTTTCGACCTCCATGACATATATGGGAGAGACTTGGCCAGGCATTGCTCAGAACTACTTACGTACCAATCATTGGAGGCTCTGCGGCCTATAAAAAGGAGAAAATTTCATGATCCTGAATGCGAATGGTACAGGTGGTTCGATTTGAGAGACCTTTACATTGCACTGAACAGATTGTTCCTAGATCCTGCAAAACCCAAGTGGCCGCCGCAGATTGATGAGCTGATTGAAAGCCCTGGTACCATCTTTGATAAGCGGATATTGCTGTCTGAAGAGACCGACGAAGGGGAGCCAGATGACCCCTATGAAGCTGGTTACACTACAGATCTGCTCTAGAGGGGGACATATCCTTCCCATGTCTTCATTCTCCATACTCTATTTCGTACACTGCTCACTGCTCTTGACCCCGACTTGGTCGCGGGTCATTATTGAAGATATTCCACGGGCTCCGCCCGTTATGATTACTCTGTCCCCTCGGGACCTTATTCCACAACCTCCTCTCGATCTAGAGAGGATGTATAATCTGATCTAGGACATATTGCTATATGATCCCCCCCAACTCTCTGGCCTTGGTGCCACTTCCTCCATCTGATTCTCTCTTAGATCTACTCTGCCCCTCCCCTCGGGAGGATTCTCTTGTATTTCCGCTTGTATCCCAGGATTTCCATCCTGCTTCATCTTCATTAGGTTATAATAGGGAGTTTAGTAAAGTTAGGCAGTCTAGCTTTAGGCAGGTTAGTCAGGTTAGGAAGTCTAGGAAGCCTAAGGGTAGGCGAATTCCAGATAGATACCTCCAGGACTTAGCTGATAAATACTTTTCTTGCTCTTTAATCCCTCAGTTTTTAGAAAATCCAATTCAGATGCCAGAAGATTGTATGAATGATGAGTCAGTCAATGATGGGTACGGGGTATATGAGTTAGTACATGAAAAGGACCCCATTATTGAAGATGAGGAAGATGACGAGGACGCAGCTGAGGCATATGCCAGTGGAGTGAAGAGATTCGATGAACCCTCAGCTGCCGTAGAAGAGCCCACCAAAGAAATCAATTTAGGGACTGAAGACGAACCTAAGGTTGTCCTCGTCAGCGAAAATCTTTCTACAGAGGATGAGAAGGCAATGGTACAAGTACTTAAGGACTACAAGGACACTTTCGCCTGGAGTTATGAAGATATGCCGGGGTTAGACTCGTCTTTAGTTGAACACAGGTTGACATTAAAGGATGGAGCTAGCCCGGTCAAGCAGAAATTAAGGCGATTCCACCCACAAATGGCTCTAAAGATGAAGGAAGAGGTCGACAAATTGCATAAAGCCAAATTTATTAGAGTTGTCCTTTATCCACAATGGGTGGCCAACATAGTCCCGGTTATGAAGAAGGACGGGAAGGTCAGAATTTGCATTGACTTCCGCGATTTGAACCGGGCGTGTCCTAAAGATGATTTTCCATTGCCTCATAATGATGTACTCATTGATAATACTGCTGGCTATGAAACTTTATCGTTTATGGACGGATTTTCAGGGTACAATTAGATTAAGTTGGCATAAGAAGATCAAGAGAAAACGTCATTCACTACACCTTGGGGAACATACTGTTATGTCGTCATGCCATTTGGGTTAAAGAATGCTGGAGCCACTTATCAAAGGGCCATGATGGCAATATTTCATGATATGATGCACATAGATTTGGAAGTGTATGTGGATGATTTATTGGTTAAATCTAAGACAAAGGCTGAGCATGCCAAGGTTTTGGCAAGGGTATTAGAGAGATCGAGAGAATATCAGTTAAAGATGAACCCCAAGAAATGTGTATTCGGAGTATCTTCAGGAAAATTGCTTAGATTTATCGTCAGTAAACGGGGAATTGAGATCGATCCCAACAAGACGAAGGCTATTAGAGAAATGCCACCTCCCAAAAACTTGAAAGAGTTGAGAGGATTAATCGGGAGGTTACAATTTATTCGCCGCTTTGTCTCCCAGCACTCACAAAGGTGTAAGCCGTTTTACGAGCTTACCAAGCCGGGAGTCAAATTTGATTGGGACGATAAGTGTCAGGAGGCATTCGATGGATTAAAGAACTATTTAGCAAGTCCTCCTGTTTTGAGACCACCATCTCCAGGCAAACCATTAATACTTTACATTTTAGTCCTGGATGATGCAGTGGAGGCTGTCCTAGCACAAGAGGATGAAGAAGGAAAATAGAGGGCAGCCTACTATCTCTCCAAACTTCTCAACCCCGCTGAACAGAGATATACAGCGATGGAGAAAACATGTGCAGCATTGGTCTGGGTTGTGCAGAAATTAAAGCATTATTTTCTGGCCCATGAAGTCCATCTCATCGCTAGGATGAATCCGATCAAATTCCTTCTGGAGAAATCTGTTCTTACTGATAGGTTAGCGCGATGGCAAAGCTTTCTATCTCAATTCGATATCATTTATATTCAGCAGAAAGCGATCAAGGGCTATGCCATAGCGGAACATCTCGCTCATCATCCCCTTCCTTGATTTGATCCAGTGCGATCAGAGTTTCCGGATGAGGAACTGATGTCCGTAAATCAAATCAGAGATGATATGTGGACTCTGCATTTTGACGGAGCTCTGAATTCTCATGGAAAGGGGATCGGTATCGTTCTGTTATCACCTGAAGGTGTCACCATTCCACAAGCCTTTCAGTTCGATTTTCCAGTCACTAACAATATAGCTGAATACGAAGCACTTCTTGCTAGCCTCGAGGCTGCTCATTTCCATGGTGCCACCAAACTCAGGATTGTGGGTGATAGCCAATTAATTCTTCGTCAAGTGCTGACCAAGTATCGAACTCTTGATCCCAAGCTCAAGCCCTACCAAGAACTTACTTCTACTTACTCAAAGCTTTTCACGAAATTGATCTTTGTCCATGTCCCTAGGAATCAGAACATCTTAGCTGACGCTCTAGCTTCATTGGCATCTTCTCTTGATTTTCCAATCAACAAGCAATCCGAATCAATCATAGTTCATAAGCGTCTTTCACCCGCCGTGAAAGACCCTTCATTTCTTAGAATTAAGGAGAAGTTGCTGAAGAAAGTCAGAGACGGAGATATTGTGGAAAAAAGAGAAATTATGTTGATGGAGCTGTTAGAAGAGATGGATGATGAACAGAAGCCATGGTATTATGAAATTGCAAAATATTGTGAAGATCAATCGTATCCTGAGGAAGCTACAACTGAAGAGAAGAGAGCTATTAAGAGAGTTGCTCAACGATATACCCTACTTGGAGGAACATTGTACAAGAGAGGTTTTGATGGAGTTCTTCTGAGATGTCTAGATGAAGATGAGCTTTGGAAGGTTATGGAAGGAGCTCATAGTGGAGTTTGTGGTGGCCATGTCAATGGACAGATGCTAGCAAAAAAGATCCTTAGACAAGGATTTTATTGGCCAACCATGGAAGAAGATTGTGTAGGATATGTCTGTAGGTGTGCTAAGTGTCAACTTCACGCCGACAAAATTCATTCTCCTGCATCTTCACTCCATCCTGTTTCTTCCCCATGGCCTTTCTCCATGTGGGCTTTCGACATTATTGGACCCCTTGGTAATCTAGATTCCGGCATCAAGCAAAAATCTTTCATTCTCACGGCAACGGAATACTTCACCAAGTGGGCAGAACCTGAAGTGTACGTAGAGATCAAAGCATTAACCGTCTGCAAGTTCATCATGAAGAACATCATCACCCGATTTGGAATTTCAAGTACCATCGTCACCGACAACGGACCGCAGTTCGTGTCACAAGAATTGAAGGACCTCTGCAACAGGTACAAAATTGCATTGCATCATTCGTCTCCTTATTATCCACAAGGCAATGGCCAAGCAGAGACAACAAATAAGACTTTGATAAAAATCATCAAAAAGACGTGCAAATCTAATAAATTTGCAGACTGGCCAGAAAAATTGGTTGAGGCTCTATGGGCCTACCGAACTTCAATTCGCATGCCTACCGGGCAAACTCTTTATTCCTTAACATTTGGAATGGAGGCGGTAGTTCCATATGAGATCCTCATACCGTCATTAATAGTACAATTGAATAAGGAATTTTCCATTGATGAACATCGTTCAGCACTCCTTGCTCAATTTGAATTTTTAGACGAGAAAAGATGGTCAGCTGCTAATCATGCAAAAGTTTATCAAAATAGACTAGCACGTTTTTATCAAAAGAAAGTCATTGAACGTAAGTTCAAAGTCGGTGAAATGGTCGTCAAAAGGATTTTTGTAAAACCTGGTGGTCCGCGTTCTAAGCTCCAACCCAACTGGGAAGGACCTTATGTTGTATCGCACGCTTTTCCTGGTAATGCTTAACGTTTTGTTAATGCAGAAGGAGAAGAGCTAAATCATCCATGGATTGTCATACATCTTAAGAAATACTACCCTTAGGTTAAAGAGTCGGTCAGTATGGTACAAAGACCAGTGGAATCAGAAAGTTTATAAACTCGAATTTCTTTGTTAGTCTGGATAACTTAACTTCAAATAGATTACTACACACACTGACACGTTTGATTCGTGAGTAACAAGAGATGCCAAGTCCTAAAGAATACCGAAGCTTGACCGAAAGGATAAAGTACAAATCATTCATTTTAAAGCAAGAATTCTGTTTTATACTCGGCCCATGATGTCGGAACGAGACTTAGAATAGACTACCAAGAATACCCACCATCTTACTAGGAGGCCGTCATAAAAAAAAGGGGGAGATCCGTCCCAAAGAAAAGAATAGAAAAACAAAAGCAAAAGGCAAAAGCCAAATGTCAAATCGAAAGGCCATTACATTACAAACGTTACATCAAGGCCATGAAATGAAATGAAAGGGAACGTAAGGTCGATAAATACTCCGGAAAGAAAATGACCGAACCCCAACGGATATTAGGGTAGGAAAGGAACATCTTTTTAAGTTTCCGGAACCTTCTCATGGACTTTCTAAAACTTATTCTTCCTTTCTTTCTAAAGAGGCGTACTCCAAACTTAAGGAATGACTTAAATTGACTAAGGATCAAATCATCAAATGGGATCACGAATGGAAACACAAATTCAAACACGATAGGTTTTAAGTTAAGTTGTTAAAGAACAATTTGGGAATTAAGTTAATAAATAAATATGATCTTTTGATCTAAGTACCATGCTGATCTTTTAGTCAAAAAAAATCCAAAAAAAATACATGTCAAAAATTCCAAAAAAAATACATATGTCAAAAATTCCAAAAAAAAATACATATGTCAAAAATTCCAAAAAAAATACATATGTCAAAAATGTCAAAAATCCAAAAAAAATACATATGTCAAAAATAAAAAAAATATATATATGTCCAAAATCCAAAAAAAAAATATATATATATTTCAAAACCCAAACAAAAATGAATATTTCAAAACAACAAAAATATCTCAATTAGCATTTGCTTGTTGCACTCAGTATGTTTCATTCCTTTTATTTTCAGTAAGCATCTGTTTGCTTGCATGTTGCATTTTTGCTTAAGTTTGATTATTCTCATTACCTTTGTTAATAAAGGCTATGCCCCTTGACCATTTATTGAAGGAAAAATTAATTGACCATTTATTTGGTCAGGCAAGGGGCTAAGCCTAAATAGATACTTAACCTGTTTGTTAAGTGATGTACAGGATACACAAGAACACAAGATTGGAGCCCAAAAGTTTCATGTATATCATCAAAAGGTGTTTTTGTACATGATACATGAAAAGAAAAGAAGATACATAAGCCCTCAAGGCTGGCTCTCCCCTCCGCCCTCATCGAGCTGGCTCTGGGCCTCGTTAGGTGCGTCCGGTGCTGGTCCTCGGCTGGGAGGGGGAGGTGGCCCCATCGTGCTCGGCCCTGCCTGGCCAGAAGACATGGTGACACTGGCAGTAAAAGCACTGGTCAGACCACGCTCCTGGGCACGCTGCCGAGCACACCTGTACCTGTCCTCCACACTCCGGCGCTCGTGCTCAGCAATCCCTAACTGAACTCGGAGGGAGGCCATCTCTGAATCTATCTTCTGTCGCTCCTGCCTCTCCCGCTCTCACTCCTCGGTGATGAACCCCAGTCGAGACTGGAGGTGTGAAAGCTCTCGAGGAAGATCTCCAGTCGAGAGTTGGGCCACCTGCTCCTCCAGAGCCCGGATCCGTGCCGCATCTGCCTCAGCACGAGCAGCTGCAGCACGAGCATGCTCCAGCTCCGCTTCAGCCCTCTGAAGGGTTTCTTGAAGCTCAGCAACCTGAAGGGAAGTCATTGTTAGCTCAAGACAATCAATTAAGTAATCAAAATCAAAATTCGAAAAGTCGAAGAACTTACCCGAGCAGCCCGGTCCTCCTCTGCAGGAGAAGCTCGATGGATGGCAGAGGCGAGCTGACTCTGAAGGTCAGCCAGAGCGGCATCATGAGCAGCAGAGGAAGAAGATGAAGCTCCAAAGGAAGGGGGAGCCGCTTGGGTGTAGACGGCTCGCTGCACCAACAGACAATTGTCAGTGTCAATCGCCAAAACAATTAATTAATTAAAACATGCATTCATAAACATTCATACATACCAGGTCATATAACTCTTTCTGGACTTGTTCTAGCTGGGCCTCCGCATCATGTAGGCGGGCCCGGAGGTCGATGATGACCGCGTCACGTGCATCCTGCATATCACATATACATACATTCATTCACAAACATAAATCAAGATAATAAAATCAAAGACGCATAAATGCATACTTACATCGAGTGGTCGGAGGATCCGAAGCTGATCGGCGTAGTGGGCCCGGTACTGCTAGAGGTAGGCCTCGCTACTCTCCGCCAGGGACTCCACCCGTACGCCTCGGCGGTGCCAGTCCTCGTACTGCTCCGGGAACTTGGCACGCAAATCTGTGAGGGCTTGCTTGCCCCTCATGCTCCTCCCGACGTCCTCCGGGACCTCCTCATCAATCCATTCTTGATGGAGGCCTAGTGTCCTCATCACGAGCCGGAGGCGGAGGGGCTCGATCTCGTTCATGCAGTGCAGCCACATCTGCCTGCCGAACCTCCTCTTGCCAGCCGTCACCCATGGCTGGCCCTCCTCGCCCATACCAAGGTATGGGCGCCAGATCACCTGCATATAGATTAGGTGCATTCATTAAATAAATTGCATTTAAGGAATAAAAGATTGCATTTAATAAAATTGAACAAGTTAAAAACTTACCAGGAACTCTGGGTAATCCAGGAACTGACGGCGGAGGGCCGTCAACTGGTGGTGCTGTGGGGCCGTATCCACGATTAGCTGCCAACGGCAGGCCAACGGGACGGTGCTGGGTCTTGCGATCCGTGCTCTGCCGAGCGGGAAGTAATGGTAACTCCACACCTGCATTCATGAACATATAAGTTAGTAAAGCATCATATCATATTTCATATCATGAACAAATAATGAAACAACTTAATACCTGAAGGAACTGGGAGAAGCCGCTGACAGTGGTCTCACAGTCCGGGGTGACCATAGACAGATCGGCAAAGAGATGGGCTAGAAGGGCCGCACCCCACGCGTACTCTCCTAAACTATCTAAGTCATCTAACAGATATAGGAATCTACAGTGGATGTGGTCGCCCTTCGTACCGAAGAGCAACCGACCAAAGAAGAAGACAAGAAAAACTCTAAGCTGCCTATCTACCTCCTCCACCTGACTCGGGTCGCTACAATAGACGGCGGAGGATGACTCAGCTAACCTATCCCTAAACTCCTCCCGGGTCTCGTCAGACCGACGCCGGGGCTCATCTAGACCTAAGGCGGCCTCTACTTCTATCCTAGGAACCATCCTAGACTCCCTACCTAAGCTGGACACCTCTATCCCTATTAGAGCCTCTGCCAATCCCTGATAGTTGGGGTAAGTAACCCCCCACTCACAGGTCGGCCCTCTACCCTGAGGCCAGTGATCCTGGCCACATCCTCTAGGGTGGGGACCATATGTCCCCACGGCATTAGGAAAGCACGGCTTTCCGCATGCTACCTCTCCCGCAGCACCTGCAGGAGGACCAAATCAAGCCAAAATGGCTCGATATCTAATACCTCGCCGAACCCCATCCGGTGCAGGCGCGCCTTCTGAAAATTCGGGAGCCCTCTATAAGCGCCTATCACAAGGTCCCATGAGATTCTGGCCCTCATCACTCCCTGCAAATAAAAACATAAAAATAGGGTCAGTAATGAATAAAAACAGGAAAATCACTTCTGTTTTGAAAGGCGTCAGCACACACAGACGTTTTTCAAAACATGTCCACACGCCCTGACGCAATTCAAAATTATTTTCTGCCTAATTAAAATTTTGGAATTGATCTTGAAAGACGTCAGACCATGGTGACGCCTTTTGAATGGCATCACCTAATCTGGACGCCTTTCAAGACCCGATTCTGGGTTCTTGAAAAACCCCGTTTTTTTCCTTCTTTTTCTCATCTCATTCATTACATAGAGAGCTTACCGTGTGGAGGTTGCCCTCCTCTCCTTCTTCCATTGCCACGGGCGCCGGTGGAGGGATCTCTTCCTCCAAAAACGCCGCGGCTTCGGCTAGCACCGCCGGAACTTCCTCGGGGGCTTCTTCCTCGTGCCTTCGCCGCCTCTTGGCTAGGGCTTTCATCTTCCTAGAGCCTTCACCGCGTTCCATAGCTCGAGAAGGAAGAGTTTTGAGGGAAAAAAGGAAGGAGATCGCCGGAGTTCGAAATCGCTGCCGGTGAGGAGAGAGAAATCAAGGGAAAAAGTAAGGAAGAAAGGGGGCCTTCGCGGGTCTGTAAAGGAAAGGTTAAAAGGCGTCGACTCAGACAGACACGTTTTAGGGCGCATAAGTTGAGGCGGCAAGGACAGCTGTTTGAAACTGATTGAAAGGCGTCTATTTAGTCTGACGCGTTTCAGATTACCGCCAATTCTGGTCAGAGCCGTACAGAGGAAAATAATGAAAGGCGTCTTATTGTAAAGACGCGTTTCAGGAGATTAATCACGGAATTAATGGCAGAATCCTGGCAAAAGTAGGAGAGAGAGTTGAAAGGCGTCTTTTTGAGTGGACGCGTTTTACATTCAACAGAACCCGAATTGTCAAATTTTCAGGAAAAATCCAGTTTTTACTAAAGGAAAAATTATGTGAACATCACAGAAAGTTAAGGAAAGATTTCAAGGCATGAAAAATCATTCTTTATTCAATGAAATCTTTATTACATCATAAAGAAAAAAAAAAAGAGAAAGAGGACATTTAAAGAAGAATTTCATGAAGACTTTTAAGGTAAGGAAATTTTAATCCTCTATCTCTATCTTTAGAGGATTTTACACGGTAACTAAAGCGAAGGTTCCACAAAGTAGTGATGATTTGTATGGCTTCATAATCTTCGTTGGATTCCAAGTCACGCTTCTTGATTGGGAATGTGGGAGAGAACTCAGGGAATTCACGACGGCCCAAGCTAAGTTGAGTAAGGCACCGATGGGGATTGTATAACACGAACTCGGTGGCCCCAATCAACTTGAGATCTGCTCTTGCTGCACGGCGCACCCAAACAGGCTTTCCAACAAGAGCGAGTGGAGATGAGTCGAATATGTCGAACGTCATGAGCTTCAAATACTTTCTCCAGTCGGCCCGGGTCTTGAGCGTTGGAACCTTGTTGACCATGTGCTCATTGAACTTTACAATGTTAGCAATGCAATGAATTGGGCTATTCAAGAAGATTTGAGATGGATTCAGAGGCCTTTTCTTGCTGTACTCAAACTTGAAGTGAAGTTCAACCCATAGGGCAAAGAGTAACATGCACCCATAGGGAGGACGACCCACAGATACCGCAGAAAGCCCGCTATAAAGATATGCCAAGAGTGCAGTGCTAATGGATTTACTTTCGAAGATTGCGCATATAGTACTAACTTGATCATCTTCCAAGATGTTATCCTGCGCAGGGAAGAACAAGGCACCGGCAAGGCATGTAACGAAAGCTTTCGTAACATCCTCCGCTTCATCCTCCCTTAGATCGTCAATTTCATATAGAGTCCACTCAGCGAGCTTTGCAAGATTGATCCCCTTCTTGGTAAGGCATCCTTTAGCTTCTGAAGGATCCTTCATGATAGATGTCAACAATTGTTGACCGGTGATTTTCTCTCTTGTCAAGGCTATCTTATCTTCGTTATCTTTGGTCTTTGGGAGACCCATTAGAAGCTCTGCCTCCTCCAAAAGGATTGTGCACTCGAAGTCTTAGAAGAAGAACGTATGAGTTTGGGGATGCCACCACTCGATCAAGGTGCCCATAGCCGCCCAATCTACGTTCGAACTTTTGTAATTTTTGGCAAGTACCACAAGACCTTGAAGATTCCACTTGGATATGAACACTTGCATGGAAAGCTTAACACTTTTTGCAAGTATACGAATCCAAGGGAGAGAGGTGAACTTCCTCGGGCCAGGAAACATGGGATAATTATGGAAGAATATGAAGAACATCACGAAGAACATGAAGAACAAGAAGAAGAATTGAAGAGAAGTTGATTTAACTTACTTGAAGATTAGGATCTCTTCCATTGAGGTGATTTTCTACGTCGGAAAACTTCTCTAGAGATATCTTCATCCTCTTGTTTGAAGAACCCATCCCCTTTTTTGGAATTCTTCCTTCTTGAAGCTTGGAAACCTTGGAAACTTTGAAGAAACCTTGAAACTTTGGAAGAAAACTCAACTTTGGATTATGGTAGGATTATTTGGGAACAACCTAAGGGTGTTTATATAGAAGGAATTGCGATCCTAGGAAGAGTTTTCCGGATTGGAAAAGGGATGTGCATTGGTAGAGTTGGAATTCGAGTAGAGAACAACCAGAAACCTGTTTCTGTGAGTAAAAGGCGTCGAGGAGAACTGCCGCGTTTCAAGATTGAATGGCGTCTGCGCGACATGACGCGTTTAAGCCTTTCTGTGATTTATCTGAAATTCTGTAGATTTTGTGGTTTAAATTGAATATTTATTTGGAATTATTAATAATTTTGATTGCAGGAAATTCAAGAAAACTCAAGTAAAGCTGGAAAATATCAAGAAGATCTCACTGTGGAAGTTAAGAAGTCCTGACCGTGACTAAAAAGACGGTTATTTCTACCCTAGTATTTTTTTTCATGTAATTATTGTGCATCAGCATTACTATATGTTAAGTATTTACTAGAGTATGTCAAGGACCTTGTGTTTTGATGAAACTGGAATTTGAGTTTCCCTATAACAAAAACAGTGATAATTCTAGATAATTTTTAATCGCACGGATAGGCCGTTGGATTGTTAATTAGTGAGAACGATGGTTCCACTTTTGTGAAACGGTGCGTGGATAAACGAGCTTCGGCTTAGCACTGAATTACAAGAATTGGTGTCTTGACTCATTAATGACAATTTAACAATATTATCGTTGATTAATTTATATTTTATTTGACTTTATACTTTTCTTTTAGCCCAGCATGCATCATATAGGACTTTGAAATCATTGTGATAAGGATTAATTATTGATTAAGTTTCAGACCATTAAATCAAATAATTTCAAGCATGATATGAAATATTCCATTCTGAATTGAGTATCTTGATTATCTTTGAGGTTCGCTTGAACATATCTTTGGAATTCTATCCTTGATTGGATTCTTTATCCAATATTTCTTGTTTTCTTTTAAGATCCATCATAGTTGCAGCACGTCCACATTGGCAGGCAAACGCTCCCCATGATGAAACCTACAGTGTCTACGACCTGGGGTACTTCCCACTCCGAGGAGGTTGATCGACTTTATTTTATTTCCTTGTCTACCTCATCCAGACAGGATTAATTCCATTGATTTCTTTGAACTATCTTCACTGATGATTTTGAGAAAAATTCCAATCATGTGATGTTAAGAGCGTGTCTCATCACACCTTGGCATCACCTTTTCAGTACATTCCATTTCATTTCACTCCCTTGTAAAGACGATGCCAAGGTGAGGCAGTTGTAGACACGCTAATTTTGACGTCATTTTGAGTAAATTTCATATCATATAATAATGCCTCAGAATGGTCAGATATTTAATCATTGATTAATTTTTATTGATCTTTTTGAGTGTCGGGTCTAACAGATATGTTTAAGTTAATCAATTAAATTGATTTTAGCTCAAATTTCAGTTAAAATATGAAGAGGTCTAAAAGACGTCTACCTGTGTGGACGCCATTTATAATTTATTCTTATTTTAACGTTTAAATTTGAATTTTAATCAATTGATTAATTAGCTAAAAGGCGTCTGTAAGACACGACGCGTTTTAGGTTTCCTAGGCTATTTCTACTTCTCTCCCGGATATTTATCTTTATCTTAATTAGTGTAAAAGACGTCTATACAGGTAGACGCGTTTTAGCTAATACAGATAAAGATAAGTTTTTCGGATGTTTATCCTTATCTTAATTAATCTGAAAGGCGTCATCCAGTGTGGACGCGTTTTAGATAATTACAGATAAAGATAAATTAATCTGTATTTATCTGTTGGTTAAGATGGATAAATCTTAGATTTTTCTATCTAAATCCGCGGACGCAGAAGAAGCCTATAAATATCTTACATCTTGAAGAGTTAAAAAAATGTTAAGCGTAATCTTGAGTGATTATCATTGAGCAATAACGAGTTGAAGATCAGAGCAACAACGTCGGAACGCCGAAGCGCTGCCATTTCCAGAAGTCGGTGTCCTTTCAAGATTCTTCATCCATTCAAGAATTCAACCATTGGGCATAAGTCTTTATTTTCTGCATTCATTTCATTTAGTTCTACATTCTTCATCATTCACTTCATGCAACACACAACACAACATCATTCTTTTCAAAACCTATTTGATTAAGGGGTTTCAAAAGCCATTAAACAAGTAAGTTTGCTGTTTAATTGCATGTTTAAGATCATAATTAGAATAGATACTATTCTTACTTAAAGTTCTCATCATTGTTTCTTCCTTTCTTTTCTTTCTATTTCTGCTGCACTCAACAAAAGGAGAATCAAAAGGAGTAAATCAAGCACAAAGTCACAAGAATCTCTGGATGTTCCTCAACCTCAACTTCAAATTCAACAGTAAGAACAAAGAACGAGAAGGGCTCTCTTTCTTCAGCCGGCTGAAGGAGGGGAATCAAGGACTCAATATCTTCCGCGTTTAAATAGGTAGGCGATCATACTCTCTTTTGAAACTTTTTAGTTAAAAGTTTCTGGCGATCACTTCACGTAGTTGCTGTTTTTAATAGGTTTATTTTGCACCTAAACAACATAGATTTTTCATGTTAATCACATAATCATTCTAAGCACTCACAACATTCTTCAATCCAAATGGCATGACGACATAACAGTATATTCCCCAAGGTGTAGTGAATGACGTTTTTTCTTGATCTTCTTCTGCCAGCTTAATCTGATTGTATCCTGAAAATCCGTCCATAAACGATAAGGTTTCATAGCCAGCAGTATTATCAATGAGTACATCAATATGAGGCAATGGAAAATCATCTTTAAGACACGCCCGGTTCAGATCGCGGAAGTCAATGCAAATTCTGACCTTCCCGTCCTTCTTCATAACCGGGACTATGTTGGCCACCCATTGTGGATAAATGACAACTCTAATAAATTTGACTTTATGTAATTTGTCGACCTCTTCCTTCATCTTTATAGCCATTTGTGGGTGGAATCGCCTTAATTTCTGCTTGACCGGGCTAGCTCCATCCTTTAATGTCAACCTGTGTTCAACTAAAGATGAGTCTAACCCCGGCATATCTTCATAACTCCAGGCGAAAGTGTCCTTGTAGTCCTTAACTACTTGTACCATTGCCTTCTCATCCTCTGTAGAAAGATTTTCGCTGACGAGGACAACCTTAGGTTCGTCTTCAGTCCCTAAATTGATTTCTTTGGTGGGCTCTTCTACGGCAGTTGAGGGTTCATCGAATCTCTTCACTCCACTGGCATATGCCTCAGCTGCGTCCTCGTCATCTTCCTTATTTTCAATAATGGGATCCTTTTCATGTACTAACTCATATACCCCATACCCATCATTGACTGACTTATCATTGATACAGTCTTCTGGCATCTGAATTGGATTTTCTAAAAATTGAGGGATTAAAGAGCAAGAAAAACATTTATTAGTTAAGTCCTGGAGGTATCTATCTGGAATTCGCCTACCCTTAGGCTTCCTAAACTTTCTAACTTGACTAACCTGCGTAAAATTAGACTGCCTAACTTCACTAAACTCCCTATTATAACCTAATGAAGATGAAGCAGGATGGAAATCCTGAGATACAAGTGGAAATACAAGAGAATCCTCCCGAGGGGAGGGGCAGAGTAGATTTAAGAGAGAATCTTGACCGAAGGACCCGCACAATGGGGTGTGATCGGACAAGTAAGAAGTTTCCTCGATAAGGATCTGAGAAGAAGTTGTTGTAAAATTGGCGTTTTTTTTTTGATATCAGAGGAATTAAACATGAAACACGAATGAATACAAATAGAAGGAGAATCAGATGGAGGAAGTGGCACCAAGGCCAGAGGATTAGGGGGATCATATAGCAATATGTCCCAGATCAAGTCATACATCCTCTCTAGATCGAGAGGAGGTTGTGGAATAAGGTCCCGAGGGGACAGAGTAATCATAACGGGCGGAGCCCGTGGAATATCTTCAATAATGACCCGCGACCAAGTCGGGGTCAGGAGCAGTGTGCGAAATAGAGTATGGAGCATGAAGACATGGGAAGGATATGTCCCCCTCCAGAGCAGATCTGTAGTGTAACCAGCTTCATAGGGGTCATCTGGCTCCCCTTCGTCGGTCTCTTCAGACAGCAATATCCGCTTATCAAAGATGGTACCAGGACTTTCAATCAGCTCATCAATCTGGGGCGGCCACTTGGGTTCTGCCGGATCTAGGAACAGTCTGTTCAGTGCAATGTAAAGGTCTCACAGATCGAACCACCTGTACCATTTGCATTCAGGATCATGGAATTTTCTCCTTTTCATAGGCTGCAGAGCCTCCAAGGATTGGTACGTAAGTAGTTCTGAGCAATGCCTGGCCAAGTCCCTCCCATATATGTCGTGGAAGTCAAAACACGAAGTAATGACCACCGTGTTGTCGTGGCTAATTATGGGACCTTTTACAAAGTGTGTATATGTTAGGGGATCTCGGCCTTCCTTGGGTGGTGTAGACAGTGTCTCCCAGATTTTCTGACCTTCTTCATTTTCTGCTGGCTGAACCAGATCATGCTTTAATTTTCTTGGCTGGTAGCCCAGACCACTTCTAGGTGATGCTCGGTGATCTTTAACAGGAGTGGTCCTGCCCTGCAATTGTGTGCCCAGACCTTTCCCAGGCTTATAGCCGTTCTTCATCATAATTCTCCATCCTGGGGTACTCATGCACTTCCCCCTTTTTATGGCATCTAACGGGTAAGGAGAAATAGTGGCGGCTTTCAAAGGATCAACCACTGGATGGTAGACCTGTAATACCGACAGAAAAGGTTGTCGGCCAGGTAAAGCAGCAGATTTAATATTCAAGGTATGAGCAGCAGCAAGGATCGGCATGCTCGTTACTTTAATAATTCGTCATTTGAAGGGGAATTTGAGGCATTGGTGATTCGTAGAAGGAATTGCCTCAAGAGTTTTAATATAAGGACGACCCAAAATGGCATTTATAGAAGGGTTGATTTTTAGGATGTGAAATTCGGCTTCTGCATGACTTACAGGGCCAAGCTCTACTTTCAAATAAACCATTCCCAGAGGGGAACGGGTGGAATTGTCATATGCTGTCACAGAGATGGGGCTAGGCAGCCATTTTTCTATGGCACACCGCACAGCTCCAGGGTCTTCGGAGGTAAAACATTGATCGAAGCTCCTATATCTACCAGGCATGCATCCACGGCCTTCTTACAGATGTTGACCGTGATGCTCAGAGCCATGCTTCTGGCTGCTGGCGGTGCTAGTTCCGATGTGTGAAATGTAATGGAGGGCTGATCCCCCTGAGGAACTAGTAGTGCTGCAATTTTTCTACCGGCACGTCCTCGTTGACCATTACCTTCTGTAGATATTCCATCAAGGCTTCTTGGTGACTCTTTGATATCTTGATTAGTTCAAGTATGGAGATCCGTGCCGGTGTTCGATCCAAATGTTTCACCAAATCATATTGAGTGCCTAGTGCACTCTCTTCATTATGGGCTTCCTCAGTCGGCTGTGATGGGCCGTCTCTAACAGTGGACTAAGGGAAGACTTTGTTGAAGATTCTTCCACTCCGGAGCGCGTGTTCCTTAACCGTGGAGGATCCGGGTGACACCTTGAGTACCGCAGAGTTGGGTGGTGTAGGTGATATAGAAGGTTGGTATGTAGGTAATGGTGTTGGGTTGGGTGGTGATGGTGTGGTGCGGATCAAAGGCCTGGATGGTTGGATGGTGGGTGGGTAAGTGATTGGTGAAGTGGGTAATGGCACGCATAATAGCGGTTTGGATGGTAAGGGGGTATCTGGGTAAGCGGTAGTGGTAGCGGGTGAAGTAGGAAATGGTACGCGTAATAATGGTCTGGATGGTAGGAGGGGCGCATAGTTGGTTTGTGGTGGGTTATATGATGGAGGCGAAGGAGTATGGGGCGTAATGAGCTTGAGGAAGGCGGGTGGTGGGAATGGGTTATTGGATGCGGGTGTCGGTAGAGGGGTGATGGTAATGGGTTGCGGCCTGGGTATGTGGATGGTACGACGTGGCGGTCGTTCTGCGGTACTCTGAATATGACCCGTCGAATAAAGAGAGGAAGAGTCCTTTATTCTCCACTGTTGCCTACGGTCAGCCTCAGACTGGCTGTTTGTCAAGATAGGGGCAACTTGGTTTTGGTTATGGTGTTCTGGGAGTGGATTCTGCACTATGCCCATGTTGGGTGGTGGTGCTGTTTGTGCTGGTGGTCTTGCTTGCTGCTGCTGCTGCTGTGGTCTTCTTGCCTTCAGGGCTGACATATACTTTTTCATCTCCTCCCAGTCTATGCCGCCCTGCTCGTTGAGATCATGAATATAATCTCTAAATTGGAAGCAGGTGTCAATGGTTTGCCCCGGTTGCTTATGGAAGTAGCAATACCTGGACGTGTCGGCATTTTGAGGCCAGACGGCCTTTTCCCTTGGCAAAACTAAGGCATTAGCTGCCATTAGAGCACTGAAGATATCTGCCAAGGATTCTGAGAGGGCCGGGTATTCTGCCCTTTTAGGGCCTGGAGGTCTTCTCTGCTGATTATAGTCAGCAGGAGGAGGGACATTATGGTATGCCGGTGGTGCACGCGGTTGGTACTGCTGCTGTTGTTGATATTGCTGTTGTTGGGGCTGCTGGTACTGCTGTTGCCGTTGCGGCGGCTGCTGTAGCTGTTGCTGTTGTTGGTTCTGGTTTGGCTGCTGGGGCCGCTGATACTGTTGCTGATAATGGGGGTTCTGCTGCTGTCTGTACCCCTGCTGGTTTGGTTGCGGTGGCCTCTGGTACTGCTGCTGGTTCCTCACGAACTGGGGCGAATTATTATTCATGCTACTAACTTTCTCGTGAGAGAGCATGCCCTCAGTAGTCGGACCTGTGCTAGGAGCATTTGGCACTGCAGGCTTCCGAGGTGGAAGCCTGCTAGGTCTGTGAGGATCAAAGACGCTAGAGACGGTAGCGTCTTGAAGGCATTTTGGCAGTACCGTGCTCTTTCATAGAGCTCTGCCATGTTGGTCAGATTGTTCAGGGAGAGGACGAGTTTGAACTGGGGCGTGGCATTGGAAATTAACATCTTCACTTGCTCAGATTCGGACAAGTGATCCTTCACCTTCTCGGTCAAGCCCCACCACCTGTCTGCAAAACTGACAAACTCCTCATCAGGTTTCATCTTTTCTGCTATGAGGTCAGTGATGGACAAGGAGGGCGCAACTCTGTCTTGGTACCGTTGAATGAATTTACGAGAGACGATACCGTAGTCCTCTACTTCGGAGGGTTCCAAGGAAAAGAACCACTCGAGGGCTGGTCCCTCTAGAGATCTCCTGAACAAAAAGGCCAACGACCTCTTATCGTTCTGCCAGAAAGACGATTCGTATATAAACTCCTTCAAATGTGTGAAGGGGTTACCAGTACCGTTGTACTTCCGGTACACTGGCATCTTAGAGGGTGGTAGGTGGAATACCGGCAGGCTCGGCAAATTGATCTCTGGCGCAGCTTTAACCCCCATCATCTTCTGGAGGTTGTTGAATTGCTCATCCATGCGCTCCATCTTGGCCAGCAACGCTTGCGTGGTCAGATCTGCCTGGGGAGGAGGAGGAGGTGGAGGTACTTGATAGGCCTGCTGCCTAGAGTACGTTGGACAAGGAGGACAATAAAGGGGAGGTCCGGCAGAGCTTCCGCCATGCCCGAGGGCATTTTGATAAGCAGGCGTTTGCAGTCTAGCCGGTTGCCTAGAGGATGAAAGCTGCGGCCCAGCTGGCCGAGAAGTAATATGGAGGCCTTCCACGGCCTGATGGATGTAAGGAGGATGAAGAGGAGGTTGTTGAGTAACAACAGGGGGAGCCACAGGATTCGGCTCAGCAGGCTGCATAGGTGCCTTCCCCTTCAGAATAGACTGGATCGCCTCGAACTGCTGAGGGTCCAGTCGAGAGGCAAGAACTCCCAAAGCGTTGACGAGATCCGAAGGATCAGAGGATGAGGGATCATTCTGATTCATGTCCCCCTCAAGATTAGGATTAGGAATCGCATATTCATGCGGGGGAAGATCATGATATCGATCATGGGGATGAAAGAGAGGTGTCCGGACATTCCCATCTTGTCGATAGGGAATGGGGACAGAATTACGAGAGGCATCAGCATCTCTCCCGTTCTCATAGTTGTAGTCCGAATCGCGAGGGGCATTAGCATCTCCTTCGTAATTGATGATGGCATCTTGAGCCATACTCAAGTCCCTGCCTGATCGCAGCAGCATGATGTTAGATTCTTTTTTCAAAGATTTGACAAACAAGTTGCACGGAGATTAATCAATCAAGTGGATGCTTAACGTGATTTTGAGATTCCTTGTTGAGTTATTTGGATTCAATTAAACCACAAATTCGCTCAGGGAAAGGATCCTAGTTTCAGTTCAATATCCACCGTTATTCTCTATGGCTTTCTCTCACAACGCTTTATGGAATATAACCGGGACTTCAACTGGTACAACCAACCCGATGATCAAGGAGGAGTACCTTGATTTTGGGGACTTATGGAGGTCTTAACGTCAACTTCTCTAGTTTGATCAAGGGACCAACCCAATCAGAGAGAGTTGCTGACGTCAAGTAAGGTGTTCCTAAGAAAATGAGGGTATTCGCCTCAATGCGTATGTCCTATGGCCTGGATGGCCTTTAATGCTTAATAATAATGGATAGTAGCACACAAGTCACAAAAATCTGAGAACTGAAAATTAACTAAGAAACTGCCTGAATCGTGTCGAGTATAGTCGACGCTATTCAAACAAAATCTTAATTTTTTCGCAGAAACTCAGATGCAGACAGTAGAGAGGAAATGACTAAAAGGCGTCTGGGTGTATTGACGCGGTTTAAAACGTGTCAGTGCTCCAAGACGCTTTTCAAGTCGCATAAACAGTTTTGCAGGAGGATTTTCTGGGTTGAATCCTCCTCAAACAGGATAAAAGCAGTAAATAATCAACTCATGCAGATTTTTTTTAGTTCCAGATTTTAACAGGGTGATTTTACTAACTAAACAACCAAGATGCCAATCAATCACACAGCATTTTCATCACAGAAACAACTTTTTCAATTAATCAACGGGGAGGGCAAAATCTTGCTACAGGGGTGTGCACGTGGTGTACGAGGGAAATTAACTAAACTAAAACACTCACTAATTGGTGAGGACGTGTCGAGAGACACAAGTGGTGCACCGTGGGTGCCCGATTGATGATAGCAAGAACAAAAAACTAAAAGATGGCGAGACCAAGTCTCATCGTGATCGCCAAAAAAGCTGTGAGTGCTTAGAATGACTGTGTTATTAACATGAAAAATCTATGTTGTTTAGGTGCAAAATAAACCTATTAAAACAGAAACTACGTGAAGTGATCGCTAGAAACTTTTGACTTAAAAGTTCCAAAAGAGAGTATGATCGCCTACCTGTTTAAACGCGGAAGATATTGAGTCCTTGATTCCCCTCCTTCAGCCGGCTGAAGAAAGAGAGCCCTTCTCGTTCTTTGTTCTTGCTGTTGAATTTGAAGTTAAGGTTGAGGATCGTCTAGAGATTCTTGTGACTTTGTGCTTGATTTACTCCTTTTGATTCTCCTTTTGTTGAGTGCAGCAGAAATAGAAAGAAAAGAAATGAAGAAACAACGATGAGAATTTTAAGCAGAAGCAGTATCTATTCTAATCATGGTTTTAAACATGAAACTAAACAGCAAACTTACTTGTTTAATGGCTTTTGAAACCCCTTTAATCAAATAGGTTTTGAAAAGAATGATGTTGTGGTGTGTGTTGTATGGAGTGAATGATGAAGAATGTAGAACTAAATGAAATGAATGTAGAAAATAAAGACTTATGCCCAATGGTTGAATTCTTGAATGGATGAAAAATCTTGAAAGGACACCGACTTCTGGAAATGGCAGCGCTTCGGCGTTCCGACGTTGTTGCTTCGATCTTCAACTCGCTATCGCTCAATGATCATCAACTCAAGATTACGCTTAACATTTTTTTAACTCTTCAAGATGTAAGGTATTTATAGGCTTCTTCTGCGTCCGCGGATTTATATGGAAAAATCTAGGATTTATCCATCTTAACCAACAGATAAATACATATTAATTTATCTTTATCTGTAATTATCTAAAACGCGTCCACATTGGATGACGCCTTTCAGATTAATTAAGATAAGGATAAACATCCGGAAAAACTTATCTTTATCTGTATTAGCTAAAACGCGTCTACATGTGTAGACGTCTTTTACACTAATTAAGATAAGGATAAACATTCGGAAGAGAAGTAGAAATAGCTTAGGAAACCTAAAACGCGTCAATTCTCACAGACGCCTTTTAGCTAATTAATCAACTGATTAAAATTCAAATTTAAACGTTAAAATAAGAATAAAGTCTAAATGGCGTCTACACTTGTAGACGTCTTTTAAACCTCTTCATATTTTAACTGAAATCTGAGTTAAAATCAATTTAATTGATTAACTTAAACATGTCTGTTAAACCCGACACTCAAAAAGATCAATAAAAATTAATCAATGATTAAATATCTGACCATTCTGAGGCATTATTATATGATATGAAATTTACTCGAAATGACGTCAAAATTAGCGTGTCTACAGAAACTAAACAGCAAACTTACTTGTTTAATGGCTTTTGAAATCCCTTAATCAAATAGGTTTTGAAAAGAATGATGTTGTGGTGTGTGTTGCATGAAGTGATGATGAAGAATGAGAGATTAATGAAATGAAAATGAAGATGCAGAAATGAAAAACTTATGCCGAATTGGATGAAGCCTTGAATTGGATGAAGAATGGACGCCGACTTCTGGAAACAGCAGCGCTTCGGCGTTTGGACGTCGTTGCTTCGATCTTCAATCACTAACTCTGATTCTAACTTCTCTCTTCTTCTTTTTTTTTTTAATTTTCAAGATGCAAGGTATTTATAGACCTTTTTTGCGTCCGCAGATTTACATGGAAAAATCTAGGATTTATCCATCTTAACCAAAAGATAAATACAGATTAATTTATCTTTATCTGTAATTATCTAAAACACGTCCACATTGGCCGACGCCTTTCAGAGTAATTGAGATAAAGATAAACATCCGAAAACTTATCTTTATCTGTATTAGCTAAAATGCGTCTACATGTATAGACGTCTTTTATACTAATTAAGATAAGGATAAACATCCGGAAGAGCAGTAGAAATAGCTTAGGAAACCTAAAACGCGTCAACGCTTACAGACGCCGTTTAGCTAATTAATCAACTGATTAAAATTCAAATTTAAACATTAAAAATAAGAATAAACTCTAAATGGCGTCCAGACAGTTAGATGTCTTTTAGGCTTCTTCATATTTTAACTGAAATTTGAGTTAAAATCAACTTAATTGATTAACTTAAACATGTCTGTTAAACCCGACACTCAAAAAGATCAATAAAAATCAATCAATGATTAAATATCAGACAATTCTGAGGCATTATTATATGATATGAAATTTACTCGAAATGACGTCAAAATTAGCGTGTCTACAGCTGCCTCACCTTGGCATCGTCCTTGTAAGGGAGTGAAAATGAAATGGAATGTACTGAAAAGGTGATGCCAAGGTGTGATGAGATACGCTCTCAACATCACATGATTAGAATTTTTCTCGAAATCATTAATGAAGATAGTTTAAAGAGATCAATGGAATCAATCCTGTTTGGATGAGGTAGACAAGGAAATAAAATAAAGTCGATCAACCTCCTCAGAGTGGGAAGTACCCCGAGTCGTAGACACTGTAGGTTTCATCATGGGGAGCGTTTGCCAGCCAATGTGGACGTGCTGCAGCCATGATGGATCTTAAAAGAAAACAAGAAATATTGGATAAAGAGTCCAAGAAAGGATAGAATTCCAAGGATAACTTCAAGCGAACCTCAAAGATAATCAAGATACTGAATTCAGAATGGAATATTTCATATCATGTTTGAGATTGTTTGATTTAATGGTCTGAAACTTAATCAGCAATTAATTCTTATCACAATGATTTCAAAGTCTTATATGATGCCTGCTGGGCTAAAAGAAAAATATAAAGTCAAATAAAATATAAATTAATTAAGGATAATATTGTTAAATTGTCATTAATGAGTCAAGACACAAATTCTTGTAATTCAGTGCTAAGCCGAAGCTCGTTTATCTACGCACCGTTTCACAAAAGTGAAACCATCGTCCTCACTAATTAACAATCCAACGGCCTATCCATGCGATTAAGAATCCTATGGAATTATCACTGTTTTTGTTGAAGGGGAACTCAAATTCCAGTTTCATCAAAACTACAAGGTCCTTGATATACTCTAATAAATACTTATTATATAGTAATGCAAATGATTTACATGGAATAATACAAGGGTAGAAATAACCGTCTTTTTAGCCACGGTCAGGACTTCATAAATTCCCACAGTGGGATCTTCTTGATATTTTGAATTATCTGATTTTCAGAAACAGGTTTCTAGTTGTTCTCTACTCGGATTCCAACTCTACAAATGCCTTGTATCATGTATATGACTTGAACAAACAAGTTAAGTATCTATTCAGGCTTAGCCTCTTGCTTGGTTAAGTAACCGACTACTTAATCCTATCCTTGGTAGAAGGGTCAAGGGGCATAGCCTTTATTAACAAAGGTAATTGAACTATAAGCAAACTTAAGCAAAATGCAACATGCAAGCAAACAGATGCTCACCAAGTGCAATAAGCAAATGCTAAATGAAATATTTTTGTTGTTTTGAAAAATATTCATTTTTTGTTTGGGTTTTGAAATATGTATTTTTTTGGATTTTTGACATATATATTTTTTTTTGGATTTTTGACATATGTATTTTTTGGGATTTTTGACATATGTAATTTTTTTTTGGATTTTTTGGCATATGTATTTTTTTGGATTTTTGACATATGTATTTTTTTTGAATTTTGACATAAAAGATCAGCATGGTACTTAGATCAAAAGATTATATTCATTTATTAACTTAATTCCCAAATTGTTCTTTAACAACTTAACTTAAAACCCATCGTGTTTGAATTTGTGTTTCCATTCATGATCCCATTTGATGATTTGACCCTTAGTCATTCTAAGCTATTCCTTAAGTTTGGAGTACGCCTCTTTAGAAGGAAAAGAAGAATAAGTTTAGAAAGCCCATGAGAAGGTTCCGGAGACTTAAAAAGATGTTCCTTTCCTACCCTAATATCCATTAGGGTTCGGTCATTTTCTTTCCGGGGTATTTATCGACTTTGCGTTCCCTTTTATTTCATTTCATGGCCTTGATGTAACGTTTGTAATGTAATGGCCTTTTGATTTGACATTTGGCTTTTGCCCTTTTCCTTTTGCTTTTCTATTCTCTTTTTTTTTCTTTGGGACGGATCTCCCCCATTTTTTTATGACGGCCCCCTACTAAGATGACGGGTATTCTTGATAGTCTATTCTAAGCCTCGTTCAGACATCATGGGCCGAGTGTAAAATAGAATTTTTGCTTTAAAACGAATGACTTGTACTTTACACTTTCAGTCAAGCTTTTGGTATTCCTTAGGACTTGACATCTTTTGTTACTCACGAATCAAACGTGTCAGTGTGTGTAGTGATGTATTTGAAGTTAAGTTATCCAGACTGATAAGAAAATTTGAGTTTATAAATTTTCTGATTCCACTGGTCTTTGTACCATGCTGATCGACTCTTTAACCTAAAGGTAGTATTTCTTAAGATGTAAGCCATTCCAGGGATGATTTAGCTCTTCTCCTTCTGCATTAACAAGACGATAAGCATTACCAGGAAAAGCGTGCGATACAACATAAGGACCTTCCCAGTTGGGTTGGAACTTAGAACGCGGACCACCAGGTTTCACAAAAAAATTTTTGACGACCATTTCACCGACTTTGAACTTACGTTCAATGACTTTCTTTTGATAAAAACGTGCTAGTCTATTTTGATAAACATTTGCATGATTAGCAGCTGACCCTCTTTTCTCGTCTAAGAGTTCCAATTGAGCAAGGAGTGCTGAACGATGTTCATCAATGGAAAATTCCTTATTCAATTGTACTCTTAATGACGGTATAAGGATCTCATATGGAACTACCGCCTCCATTCCAAATGTTAAGGAATAAGGAGTTTGCCCGGTAGGCGTGCGGATTGAAGTTCGGTAGGCCCATAGAGCCTCAACCACTTTTTCTGGCCAGTCTGTGAACTTGTTAGATTTGCACGTCTTTTTGATGATTTTTATCAAAGTCTTGTTAGTTGC
Source organism: Zantedeschia hybrid cultivar (assembly GCA_030544215.1). Classification (NCBI taxonomy): domain Eukaryota; kingdom Viridiplantae; phylum Streptophyta; class Magnoliopsida; order Alismatales; family Araceae; genus Zantedeschia; species Zantedeschia hybrid cultivar. The sequence continues at coordinate 26,803,529 of JARZZO010000011.1, forward strand.
CTGTGCTTGGCCATTGCCTTGCGGATAATAAGGAGATGAATGATGCAATGCAATTCTATACCTGTTGCAGAGGTCCTTTAATTCTTGTGACACGAACTGCGGTCCGTTGTCGGTGACGATGGTACTTGGAATTCCAAATCGAGTGATGATGTTCTTCATGATGAACTTGCAGACGGTTGATGCTTTGATCTCCATGTAGGCTTCAGCTTCTGCCCACTTGGTGAAGTATTCCGTTGCCGTGAGAATGAAAGATTTTTGCTTGATGCCGGAATCTGGATTACCAAGAGGTCCAATAATGTCGAAAGCCCACATAGAGAAAGGCCATGGGGAAGAAACATGATAGAGTGAAGATGCAGGAGAATGAATTTTGTCGGCGTGAAGTTGACACTTAGCACACCTACGGACATATCCTACACAGTCTTCTTCCATGGTTCGCCAATAAAATCCTTGTCTAAGGATCTTCTTTGCTAGCATCTGTCCATTGACATGGCCACCACAAACTCCACTATGAGCTCCTTCCATAACCTTCCAAAGCTCATCTTAGTCTAGACATCTCAGAAGAACTCCATCAAAACCTCTCTTGTACAATGCTCCTCCAACTAGGGTATATCTTTGAGCAACTCTCCTGATAAGTTCTCTTCTCCTCAGTTGTAGCTTCCTCAGGATACGATTGATCTTCACAATATTTAGCAATTTCATAGTACCATGGTTTCTGTTCATCATCCATCTCTTCCAACAGCTCCATTAACATAATTTCTCTCTTTTCCCCGATATCTCCGTCTCTGACTTTCTTCAGCAACTTCTCCTTAGTTCTAAGAAATGAAGGGTCTTTCACAGCGGGTGAAAGACGCCTATGAACTATGATTGATTCAGATTGCTTGCTGATTGGAAAATCAAGAGAAGATGCCAATGAAGCTAGAGCATCAGCTAAGATGTTTTGATTCCTAGGAACATGGACAAAGATCAATTTCGTGAAAAGCTTTGAATAAGCAGAAGTAAGTTCCTGATAAGGCTTGAGCTTGGGATCAAGAGTTCGATACTTGGTCAGTACTTGGCGAAGAATTAGTTGGCTATCACCCACAATCCTGAGTTTGGTGGCACCATAGAAATGAGCAGCCTCGAGGCCAGCAAGAAGTGCCTCGTATTCAGCTATATTGTTAGTGACTGGAAAATCAAGCTGAAAGGCTTGGGGAATGGTGACACCTTCAGGTGATAACAGAACGATACCGATCCCCTTTCCATGAGAATTCAGAGCTCCGTCAAAATGCAGAGTCCACATATCATCTCTGATTTGATTTACGGACATGAGTTTCTCATCCGGAAACTCTGATCGCACTGGATCAAATCGAGGAAGGGGATGGTGAGCGAGATGTTCTGCTATGGCATAGCCCTTGATCGCTTTCTGCTGAATATAAGTGATATTGAATTGAGATAGAAAGCTTTGCCATCGCGCTAACCTATCAGTAAGAACAGATTTCTCCAGAAGGAATTTGATCGGATTCATCCTTGCGATGAGATGGACTTCATGGGCCAGAAAATAATGCTTTAATTTCTGCACAACCCAGACCAATGTTGCACATGTTTTCTCCATCGCCGTATATCTCTGTTCAGCGGGGTTGAGAAGTTTAGAGAGATAGTAGGCTACCCTCTCTTTTCCTTCCATCGAATGCCTCCTGACACTTATCGTCCCAATCGAATTTGACTCCCGGCTTGGTAAGCTCGTAAAACGGCTTACACCTTTGTGAGTGCTGGGAGACAAAACGACGAATAAATTGCAACCTCCCGATTAATCCTCTTAACTCCTTCAAGTTTTTGGGAGGTGGCATTTCTCTGATAGCCTTCGCCTTGTTGGGATCGATCTCAATTCTCCGTTTGCTGACGATGAATCCAAGTAATTTTCCTGAAGATACCCCGAATACACACTTCTTGGGGTTCATCTTTAACTGATACTCTCTCGATCTCTCTAATACCCTTGCCAAAACTTTGGCGTGCTCAGCCTTTGTCTTAGATTTAACCAATAGATCATCCACATACACTTCCTGATCTATGTGCATCATGTCATGAAATACTGCCATCATAGCCCTTTGATAAGTGGCTCCAGCATTCTTTAACCCAAATGGCATGACAACATAACAGTATGTTCCCCAAGGTGTAGTGAATGACGTTTTCTCTTGATCTTCTTCTGCTAGCTTAATCTGATTGTATCCTGAAAATCCGTCCATAAACGATAAAGTTTCATAGCCAGCGGTGTTATTGATGAGTACATCAATATGAGGCAATGAAAAATCTTCTTTAGGACACGCCCGGTTCAGATCGCGGAAGTCAATGCAAATTCTGACCTATCCATCCTTCTTCATAACCGAGACTATGTTAGCCACCCATTGTGGATAAAGGACAACTCTAATAAATTTGGCTTTATGCAATTTGTCGACCTCTTCCTTCATCTTTAGAGCCATTTGTGGGTGGAATCGCCTTAATTTCTGCTTGACAGGGCTAGCTCCATCTTTTAACGTCAGCCTGTGTTCAACTAAAGATGAGTCTAACCCCGGCATATCTTTATAACTCCAGGCGAAAGTGTCCTTGTAGTCCTTAACTACTTGTACCATTGCCTTCTCATCCTCTGTAGAAAGATTTTTGCTGACGAGGACAACCTTAGGTTCGTCTTTAGTCCCTAAATTGATTTCTTTGGTGGGCTCTTCTACGGCAGCTGAGGGTTCATCGAATCTCTTCACTCCACTGGCATATGCCTCAGCTGCGTCCTCATCATCTTCTTCATTTTCAATAATGGGGTCCTTTTCATGTACTAACTCATATACCCCATACCCATCATTGACTGACTCATCATTCATACAGTCTTCTGGCATCTGAATCGGATTTTCTAAAAACTGAGGGATTAAAGAGCAAGAAAAGCATTTATCAGCTAAGTCTTGGAGGTATCTATCTGGAATTTGCCTACCCTTAGGCTTCCTAGACTTCCTAACTTGACTAACCTACCTAAAACTAGACTGCCTAACTTCACTAAACTCCCTATTATAACCAAATGAAGATGAAGCAGGATGGAAATCCTGGGATACAAGTGGAAATACAAGAGAATCCTCCCGAAGGGAGGGGCAGAGTAGATCTAAGAGAGAATTTTGACCGAAGGACCCGAGCAATGGGGTGTGATCGGACAAGTAAGAGGTTTCCTCGATGAGGATCTTGGAAGAATTTGTTGCCAAATTGGCGTTTTTTTTTTTTTTGGATAGTGGAGGAGTTAAGCATAAAACATGAATGAATACAAATAGAAGGAGAATTAGATGGAGGAAGTGGCACCAAGGCCAGAGGGTTAGGGGGATAATACATCAGTATGTCCCAGATAAAATCATACATCCTCTCTAGATCGAGAGGAGGTTGTGGAATGAGGTCCCGAGGGGACAGAGTAATCATAACGGGCGGAGCCCGTAGAATATCTTCAATAATGACCCGCGACCAAGTCGGGGTCAAGAGCAATGTACGGAATAAAGTATGGAGCATGAAAACATGGGTATGTCCCCCTCCAGAGCAGATCTGTAGTGTAGCCAGCTTCATAGGGGTCATCTGGCTCCCCTTCATCGGTCTCTTCAGACAACAATATCCGCTTGTCAAAGATAGCACCACGACTTTTAATCAGCTCATCAATCTGCGGCGGCCACTTGGGTTCTGTCGGATCTAGGAACAGTCTGTTCAGTGTAATGTAAAGGTCTCTCAGATCGAACTACCTGTACCATTCGCATTCAGGATCACGGAATTTTCTCCTTTTCATAGGCCGCAGAGCCTCCAAGGATTGGTACGTAAGTAGTTCTGAGCAATGCCTGGCCAAGTCCCTCCCATATATGTCATGGAAGTCAAAACACGAAGTAATGACCACCGTGTTGTCGTGGCTAATTATGGGCCTTTTACAAAGTGTGTATATGTTAGGGGATCTCGGCCTTCCTTGGGTGGTGTAGACATTGTCTCCCAGATTTTCTGAGCTTCTTCTTGCTGAACCGTGTCTTGCTTCAGTTTACTTGGCCTGTAGCCTAGACCACTTCCAGGTCCTGCTCGGTGATCTTTAACAGGAGTGGTCCTGCCCTGCAATTGTGTGCTCAGATCTTTCCCAGGCTTATAGCCGTTCTTCATCATAATCCTCCATCCTGGGGTACTCATGCACTTCCCCCTTTTTATGGCATTTAACGGGTATGAAGAAATAGTGGCGGCTTTTAGAGGATCAACCACTGGATGGTAGACCTGTAATACCGACAGAAAAGGTTGTCGGCCAGGTAAAGCAGTAGACTTAACATTCAAGGTATGAGCAGCAGCAAGGATCGGCATGCTCGTTACTTTAATAATTCGTCCTTTGAAGGGAAATTTGAGGCATTGGTGATTCGTTGAGGGAATCGCCTCAAGAGTTTTAATGTAAGGACGACCCAAAATGGCATTTATAGAAGGGTCGATTTCTAGGATGTGAAATTCGACCTCTGCATGACTTACAGGGCCTAGCTCTACTTTCAAATAAACCATTCCCAGAGGGGAACGGGTAGAATTGTCATATGCTGTCACAGAGATGGGGCTAGGCAGCCATTTTTCTTTGGGCACACCGCACAGCTCCAGGGTCTTCGGAGGTAAAACATTGATCGAAGCCCCTGTGTCAACCAGACATGCATCCACGGCCTTCTTGCAAATGTTGACCGTGATGCTCAGAGCCATGCTTCTAGCTGCTGGCGGTGCTAGTTCCGATGTGTGAAATGTATTGGAGGGCTGGTCCCCCTGAGGAACTAATAGTATTGTAATCTTCTCTACCGGCACGTCCTCATTGACCATCACCTTCTATAGATATTCCATCAAGGCTTCTTGGTGACTCTTCGATCTCTTGATCAGTTCAAGTACAGAGATCCGTGCCGGTGTTCGGTCCAGATGTTTCAACAAATCATATTGAGTGCCTGGTGCACTCTCTTCATTATGGGCTTCCTCAGTCGGCTATGATGGGCCGTCTCTAACTGTGGACTGAGGAAAGACTTTGTTGAAAATCCTTCCACTCCGAAGCGCGTGTTCCTCAACCGTGAAAGATCCGGGTGACACCTTGAGTACCGCAGAGTTGGGTGGTGTAGGTGATGCGTGGTGTTGGTATGTTGGTGATGGCATGGGGTTAGGTGGTGATGGCGCGGGGTTAGGTGGTGATGGCGCGGTGCGGATTAGAGGTTTAGACGGTTGGATGGTGGATGGGTAAGTGGTTGGTGAAGTGGGGAATGGTACACGTAATAGCGGTCTGGAAGGTTGGATGGTGTATGGGTAGGTGGTAGTGGTAGCAAGTGAAGTAGGGAATGGTATGCGTAGTAGTGGTCTAGATGGTAAGAGAGGTGCGTAATTGATTTGCGGGGGGTTATATGCTGGAGGCGTAGGAGTGTGGGGCGTAATGGGCTTGAGGAAGGCGGGTGGTGGTAATGGGTTATTGGTGGCAGGTATCGGTAGAGGGGTGATGGTAATGCGTTGTGGCCTGGGTATGTGGAGGGTGCGGCGTAGCGGTCGTTCTGCGGTACTCTGAACGTGACCCGTTGAATAAAGAGAGGAAGAGTCCTCTATTCTCCACTGTTGCCCACAGTCAGCCTCAGACTGGCTGTTTGTCAAGATAGGGGCAACCTGGTTTTGGTTTTGGTGCTCCGGGAGTGGGTTCTGCACTATGCCCATGTTGGTTGGTGGTGCTGCTTGTGCTGGTGGTCTTGCTTGCTGCTGCTGCTGCTGTTGCTGTGGTCTTCTCGCCTTCAGGGCTGATATATACTTTTTCATCTCCTCCTAGTCTATGCCGCCCTGCTCGTTGAGATCATGAATATAATCTCTGAATTGGAAGCAGGTGTCAATGGTATGCCCAGGTTGCCTATGGAAATAGCAATACCTGGACGTGTCGGCATTTTGAGGCCAGACGGCCTTTTCCTTTGGCAAAACTAAGGCATTAGCTACCTTTAGAGCACTGAAAACATCTGCTAAGGATTCTGGGAGGGCTGGGTATTCTGCCCTTTTCAGGCCTGGAGGTCTTCTCGGCTGATTATAGTCAGCAGGAGGAGGGACATTATGGTATGCCGGCGGTGCGCGCGGCTGGTACTGCTACTGTTGCTGATATTGCTGTTGTTGGTTCGGCTGCTGGGGCCGCTGATACTGTTGTTGATAATGGGGGTTCTGCTGCTGCCTGTACCCCTGCTGGTTTGGCTGCGGTGGCCTCTGGTACTGCTGCTGGTTCCTCACGAAATGGGGCGAATTATTATTCATGCTACTAACTTGCTCGTGAGAGAGCATGCCCTCAGTAGTCGGACCTGTACTAGGAGCATTTGGCACTGCAGGCTTCCGAGGTGGAAGCCTGCTAGGTCTGTGAGGATCAAAGACGCTAGAGAACGTAGCGTCCTTGAAGGCATTTTGGCAGTACCGTGCTCTTTCATAGAGCTCTGCCATGTTGGTCAGATTGTTCAGGGAGAGAACGAGTTTGAACTGGGGCGTGGCATTGGAAATTAACATCTTCACTTGCTCAGATTCGGACAAGTGATCCTTCACCTTCTCGGCCAAGTCCCACCACCTGTCAGCAAAACTGACAAACTCCTCATCAGGTTTCATCTTTTCTGTTATGAGGTCAGTGATGGACAAGGAGGGCGCAACTCTGTCTTGGTACCGTTGAATGAATTTACGAGAGACGATACCGTAGTCCTCTACTTCGGAGGGTTCCAAGGAAAAGAACCACTCGAGGGCTGGTCCCTCTAGAGATCTCCTGAACAAAAAGGCCAACGACCTCTTATCGTTCTGCCAGAAAGACGATTCGTACATAAACTCCTTCAAGTGTGTGAAGGGGTTACCAGTACCGTTGTACTTCCGGTACACTGGCATCTCAGAGGGTGGTAGGTGGAACACTGGCAGGCTCAGTAAATTGATCTCTGGTGCAGCTTTAACCCCCATCATCTTCTGGAGGTTGTTGAATTGTTCATCCATGCGCTCCATTTTGGCCAGCAACGCATGCGTGGTTAGATCTGCCTGGGGAGGAGGAGGGGGTGGAGGTACTTGATAGGCCTGCTGCCTAGAGTACGTCGGACAGGGAGGACAGTAAAGAGGAGGTCCGGCAGAGCTTCCGCCATGCCCGAGGGCATTTTGATAAGCAGGCGTTAGCGGTCTGACCGGTTGCCTAGAGGATGAAAGTTGCGGCCCAGCTGGCCGAGAAGTAATATGGAGGCCTTCCATGGCCTGATGGATGTAAGGAGGATGAAGAGGAGGTTGCTGAGGGACAACAGGGGGAGCCACAGGGTTCGGCTCAGCAGGCTGCATGGGTGCCTTCCCCTTCAGAATAGACTGGATTGCCTCGAACTGCTGAGGGTCCAGACGGGAGGCAAGAACTCCCAAAGCGTTGATGAGATCCGAAGGATCAGAGGATGAGGGATCATTTTGATTCATGTCCCCCTCAAGATTGGGATTAGGAATCGCATATTCATGCGGGGGAAGATCAGGATATCGATCATGGGGATGAAAGAGAGGTGTCCGGACATTCCCATCTTGTCGATATGGAATGGGGACAGAATTACGGGAGGCATCAGCATCTCTCCCGTTCTCATAGTTGTAGTCCGAATCGCGAGGGACATTAGCATCTCCCTCGTAGTTGATGATGGCGTCTTGAGCCATACTTAAGTCCCTGCCTGATCGCAGCAGCATGATGTTAGATTCTTTTTTCAAAGATTTGACAAACAAGTTGCACAGAGATTAATCAATCAAGTGGATACTTAACGTGATTTTAAGATTCCTTGTTGAGTTATTTGGATTCAATTAAACCACAAATTCGCTCAGGGAAAGGATCCTAGTTTCAGTTCGATATCCACCGTTATTCTCTATGGCTTTCTCTCACAACGTTTATGGAATCTAACCGGGACTTCAACTGGTACAACAAGCCTGATGATCAAGGAGGAGTACTTTGATTTTGGGGACTTATGGAAGCCTCAACGTCAACTTCTCTAGTCTGATCAAGGGACCAACCCAATCAGAGAGAGTTGTTGACGTCAAGTAGTGTGTTCCTAAGAAAAGGAGGGTATTCGCCTCAATGCGTATGACCTATGGCCTGGATGGCCTCTAATGCTTAATAATAATGGGTAGTAGCACTCAAGTCACAAAAATCTGAGAACTGGGGAAAAATTAAAAAAACTGTCTGAATTGCGTCGAGTGTAGTCGACGCTATTCAAACAAAATCTTAATTTTTGGCAGAAACTCAGATTGCAGACAGCAGAGAATGAAGACTGAAAGGCGTCTGGGTGTATTGACGCAGTTTGAAACGCGTCAGTGCTCCTAGACGCTTTTCAAGTCGTAGAAACAATTTTGCAGGCGGAATTTCTGGGTTGATTCCTCCTTAAACAGGATAAAAACAGTAAATAATCAGTTCATGCAAAAAAAAAATTTAGTTCTAGATTTTAACAGGATGATTTTACTAACTAAACAACCAAGATGCCAATCAATCACACAGCATTTTCATCACAAAAACAACTTTTTTTAATTAATTAACGGGGAGGGCAAGATCTTGCCACAGGGGTGTGCACGTGGTGCACGAGGGAAATTAACTAAACTAAAACACTCACCAATTGGTGAGGACGTGTCGAGAGACACAAGTGGTGCACCGTGGGTGCCTGGTTGATGATAGCAAGAACAAAAAACTAAAAGATGGCGAGACCAAGTCCCATCGTGATCGCCAAAAAAGTTGTGAGTGCTTAGAATGATTGTGTGATTGTCATGAAAAATCTATATTGTTTAAGTGCAAAATAAAACCTATTAAAAACAGAAACTATGTGAAGTGATCGCCAGAAACTTTTAACAAAAAAGTTCCAAAAGAAAGTTTGATCGCCTACCTGTTTAAACGCGGAAGATATTGAGCTCTTGATTCTCCTCCTTCAGCCTATTGAAGAAAGAGAGCCCTTCTCGTTCTTTGTTCTTGCTGTTGAATTTGAAGTTGAGGATTTGAAGATCGTCCAGAGATTCTTGTGACTTCGTGCTTGATTTACTCTCCTTTGATTCTCCTTTGCTCCGTCAAGAAAATGGAGAGAGAAATGAAAAAACAATGAAGAGAACTTTAAGTAGAAGCAGTATCCATTCTAATCATGGTTTTAAACATGAAACTAAACAACAAACTTACTTGTTTAATGACTTTTGAAACCCCTTAATCAAATAGGTTTTGAAAAGAATGATGTTGTGGTGTGTGTTGCATGAAGTGATGATGAAGAATGAGAGATTAATCAAATGAAAATGAAGATGCAGAAATGAAAAACTTATGTCGAATTGGATGAAGTCTTGAATTAGATGAAGAATGGACGCCGACTTCTGGAAATAACAGCGTTTCGACGTTTGGACGTCGTTGCCTCGATCTTCAATCACTAACTCTGATTCTAACTTCTCTCTTTTTTTTTTTTTTTTTTAACTTTCAAGATGCAAGGTATTTATAGACCTTTTCTGCGTCCGCGGATTTATATAGAAAAATCTAGAATTTATCCATCTTAACCAACAGATAAATACAGATTAATTTATCTTTATCTGTAATTATCTAAAACGCGTCCACATTGGCCGACGCCTTTCAGATTAATTAAGATAAGGATAAACATCCGAAAACTTATCTTTATCTGTATTAGCTAAAACGCGTCTACATATATAGACGTCTTTTACACTAATTAAGATAAGGATAAACATCCGGAAGAGAAGTAGAAATAACTTAGGAAACCTAAAACGCGTCAACGCTTACAGACGCCGTTTAGCTAATTAATCAACTGATTAAAATTCAAATTTAAACGTTAAAAATAAGAATAAACTCTAATTGGCGTCCAGACAGTTAGACGTCTTTTAAGCTTATTCATATTTTAACTGAAATTTGAGTTAAAATCAACTTAATTGATTAACTTAAACATGTCTGTTAAACCCGACACTCAAAAAGATCAATAAAAATCAATCAATGATTAAATATCAGACTATTATGAGGTATTATTATATGATATAAAATTTACTCGAAATGACGTCAAAATTAACGTGTCTACAAACATGTGTCTAAGTACCCTCCAATTTCATTAAATTGGTGGGTCTTTTAATCCTCTAAAGTTCGGTGTTTGCAGCAGACTACACAGAAAGTTGTGCAAGGAGCTGCTTGTGACCCTGAACCTTGGGTGTCGACACCTTGCACTATAGTGTCGACGCCCTGGACTCTTCGATAACCATTTGGCCTAGGGGAAACCAGGGTGTCAACACCCTAATGTATGGTGTCGAAACTATAAACCCTGTTTCACTATTTTGGGTATTTTTGACTCTCTATACCCCGTGAAACTTTGATCGTTGTATCCCTAACCTATGACTATGATTAAAAGGCTTTCGTTCTATGGTTTTCTTGTGGAAAGACAGTTTTGTGAAAGTATATTAGATTAATAGAAATTACAACAACCCACTATCCTATAATCGGAGATCCGATTGCTAAATGAGTTTTAGATTGTTATTTCAAGACTAAACCTGGATCACAGGACAGTCTGGAGAATATACTATAAAGTAGAAGGCGCTAAAAAAATAAAAGTTAATATAGTCTAACTTGATTCAGTAAATAAATATATTGTTAACAACTGAAAGGAAATATAAGTGTGTACAAACTGAAAATAGAAATAATACAACTACATCAAGGCATATCTTGGAATGAAAAGATTGTTGGCACATAACCCCATACGTCTCCCGAACTCCTAAGCTCGCTGGGATCCCTCACCTAAAAATGCAGAGAGTGAGCGACACTGAAAAATTTAGTAGGGATCCCCACCTCCCACACACACAACAACAACGTTAGGAAGAGATAGACAAGTAATATATGCAACAAAAGAATAATTAAACCACATAGCTGGAAAGTAAACACGCAAGGGAATAGTAAAGTTGTAACGACCCGCCACCCTATAATCGGGGATCCGATTACTAAATGGGTACCGAATCATTAATTTGGGACCAAACCAGGATCTAGTAAGTCTGGGAAATAAATAATAAACTAAGCTAAACATTCACATCGCATTGACTTGAAATAAAAGTGCAGGAATTAAAATTATTACAGTGCGACTCGAAACAGCAAATAATTACATTTTCCAACAGAAGGAAATAATTAAACATACAGGCCAAAGATGAATAACAACTACATCGGGGCATACCCCGGAACAACCGTTGAAGGCACACCACCCGGCCGCACACGCTGCTCTAAGTCTGCTGGGAGTCCTCACCTGAAAACCGCAGGGGTGAGTCTCAAGACAAGACTCAGTAGGGATCCTTCGATCCCCACTGCCCACGCACACACCCACAAGTGTAAAGTACAGCTAACAATAGAGTAACAAGTGTAGTGGCAGGTAAGATATCTAATTCTCTATGTGAGAACACATGCAGTCGAAATATAATAATCATGCACATTCTAAATCAGCCGTTAGAAAACCCACAACTGCCGTCTCGATAGAACTCGCCGACCGTACAAACAACGGTGAGAAAAACCTCGACCCGCTGAGACCAAGGAGCAGCCCCTCGGATAGCACGCTCACTACTCCGGCCCAACTGGCTCAGGTGACTACCCCTTCCCTCAGCATGAGTGACTCTCCGAATGTACCACTCCGACACCGGTACTAGCTGACCCCGGGGTTCACCAGGTGACCCTCTCTCACTAGGCGTCACCCCGCCCACGCCCCCACCGGCGCTGTGCTCACGCCCCCACCAGCACAGGGTGATAAATCGCTACAATGTCACTCCAGGTCCACAGTAACACAAAACCACCAAAACTCAGCACTGTACGATCCGGTCACGTGAAAAGTCCGCGATCGTATAACACACATGTGACACCCTCCGGTCATGAAGAATCCATCTCCACCGGGTACACTAAAACATGCACTAACCATCATCTAACAGTATGAACACATTTTACTGGCATGAGTTAGTGGAATTCTGTCTTGAATCGCGTCGACCGAGGTCGACGCCATTCAAGCTCTATGTATAGGTTCATATAAATCAGTCTTCAGAATCTGGCCTTAAAAGGCGTCGACACCAGAGGACGCCGTTTAAAAGGCGTCGACATCCTCAGACGCCATTCAGCACAGAAAACCAGGATTTTCCGAAATCTTTAAACAGGGGATTTCTGCCTTAAAAGGCGTCATGGCTACCCGACGCTATTCAAAACGCGTCGACCACCCATGACGTCTTTTAGCCCCAGAATCTCAAACTGGCAGACTCTCAGTCAAGCGATTCCTGTCTAAAAAGATGTCGTGATGGCCCGACGCCCTTTGAAAAAGGCGTCGTCCATGCACGACGTCTTTCAACCCCAGGAACCAGAGTTGCCATGAGCCCGAGGGCTCCCCTTTTCAACCCAAACAACCCCAAAATACCCAAAAACGGAAGAGAAAGAGGGGCACACAATCCATAGGAAATCTCAATCATAGCAAATCCCCCATATCATCAAAAGAACTCCTAAACATGCTCATTCTACCCCCCAAAACCAAGGATCCACAACATGCATAAACGGGGGAAAACATGGTTTAAACACAAAGCCGTGGGAACCGTCACCCTACCGGACACTCGAACACCTCCGAGCTTCAAGCCGTCCGCCTGTCTCGCCCCACGCCGCCGCCGGTACCGCCGAGGTCGTCCTAGCCCCACCGTGACGTCGGCCGCCGTCCGGAGAGTAGAACGCCGCAGTGGAAGTGGAGGTGGTAGGGGTAGGAGCCAGGTAGAGGATGGAGTGGAGGGAGAGGCGGAATGGTGTGAGGAAAAGAGGGAGGAGGAGGGGGGTCGCCGCCGTCGCCGGAGGAGAAGGAGAGAAGGTGAGTAGGAGAAAATGAAGGAAAGAAGGAGGGCTCGCGGGGTTAACCAGAAACTGGCTAAAACGCGTCGACAAGCACGGACGCCTATCAGGTGACATGACGGCCGCTCTGACAAGATTCTGAAACGCGTCGTCCTTCACAGACGCCATTCAGACAACTTGTCAGGGCCGTACTCTGACACACCCAGAGTCTCAGTCTAAAAGGCGTCGACCCACACGGACGCCGTTCAGACGACTTGACAGGGCCGGACTCTCGCGGCCCGAGGTCAGGCCACGTGGCACCCACGTGGCAGAACCTGAAACGCGTCTTCCACGGTGGACGCCGTTTAAAACGCGTCTCGGGGTCCTGACGCGATTCGACTCAGAACTCCCGCCCCTCACCAGGGCTAGAACAACAGGGCCCGACCTGAAAGCCGGATCCGAAAGTCTCGGTCCTTACAAAAGTCGTGGATGGCAAGCGCCGACCCACTGAGATAGAGCAGCAGTCCCTCGAATAGCCCCCAGGCTACTTTGACCTACCTGACCCTAGGTAGCTATGCCTCTGTCCAGCCACAAAAGTGATGAAGCTCCACAATGTGCCACTCTCACACCGACACTACCTACTACTCCGAGGTTCATCCAGTAACTCTCGCCTCCTAGGCATCACTGTGCCACTTTCACACCGGCACTATGCCACTCCTACACGGACACAGTGTAAAAGCTAACAAATATAGGCCCATAACTACACAAGCACAAAATCATGCAAAGTACAAGCATGTAGAAAACCTTACCCCGGCATATGATTTCAAGCATGCGACTGTAAAAATTTATATAACATTGATACAAGAATTTAATCTACATAATTTATAAAGAATTTAACATGAATATACATATATTTTACACTCACTAAATGCAAGAACAATGGGTCTCGGGTCTCAGAACTGGGCTCGAATGACGTCAACTCAGGTGGACGCCTTTCAAAAATTGCGTCTACCTGCGTGGATGTGATTCAACGTCTGAGACCAGGAAACAACAAGCTTCTCCTTGGTCACCCGAACTACAACTCAACCACAAGAAGCCACCCAAAGTTTACATAGATTTCAATGAAGAAATGGCTCCTACAAACCCATTAAAACATGATTCACAACCCCTTAAGCAATTCTTACACAATTTTCATCATGGACAAGGAAATCACCTACCAAGTATGCTAATCGCAAATCCATAATAACCATGATTGTCACAAGGAGAAGTCACCGTAAGCACGCACACATTCTATTCAAAATCTCATAAAAGCATGAATAATTCTATTAACATGGAATCATCATGATTAGCACCAAAACTACATTTATGCATGGGATTAGAGTTGCACTTAGTACGAGAGAGGGTTAGAAGAAGAACCCCTAATCATTGATCTCTACATGGGACTACTAAAACTATGAAATTATCCGATTAAAATATACGTAAGGAACGTCACCCTACTGGTTAACTCGAAGTCTGCTGACTTCCGTGGAGTCCCCACGCCGTAGAAGCACCACCACAACACCGCCACGATGTCGACGCACCTCCACATCCTGCCTTCCCACCGCCAAGTCGCCGTTGTGCTGCCATCGATAGTGCCATGGATGTCGAATCATCATTCTATTCAAAATCTCATAAAAGCATGAATAATTCTATTAACATGGAATCATCATGATTAGCACCAAAACTACATTTATGCATGGGATTAGAGTTGCGCTTAGTACGAGGGAGGGTTAGAAGAAGAACCCCTAATCATTGATCTCTACATGGGACTACTAAAACTATGAAATTATCCGATTAAAATATACGTAAGGAACGTCACCCTACTAGTTAACTCGAAGTCTGCTGACTTCCGTAGAGTCCCCACGCCGTAGAAGCACCACCACAACACCGCCACGATGTCGACGCACCTCCACATCCTGCCTTCCCACCGCCAAGTCGCCGTTGTGCTGCCATCGGTAGTGCCATGGATGTCGAATCCCCACCAAGAGGTCGGCCACCGTCCGGGAAGAGTGACACCGTGGTGGAGATGATGGTGGTGGTGGTGGAGAGTGGCTTTGGGAAGAATGGTGGAGGGGGGAGAAGAATGGAGGAAGGAGAGGGTGGAGAGAGAGAGGAGAAGAGAAGAGAGGGAAGGAGAGAGTAAGAAATGAGAAGGGGAAGAACGAGTTTGGGTCTCACCCCCACCAAGAACTAGGTGCCCTCAGCTTGGCATGGGGGTGCCACGGGACGGGCCACAATCATGCAGAAGTAGACTAAATCACGTCAAGTCAGATGGACGCCTTTCACAAATCACGTCTAGCAACTATGATGCATTTCAGCTGACAAGACAGGAGGCCAGCCATGCGTCTCCGTGCATGGGCACGGGGCGCGCATGCATGACATTGAATCACGTCTGCTCAAGAGGACGCCTTTCACAAAAGGTGTCAGAGTGTTGGACGCGATTCAGAACTCACTCTAGATCCCCATGAAATCTCACACAGAGCACCAATAAATCAAATCCAACCGGAGAACCCAATCCAAAGTCTCAGTCCTTATAGAAATTATGTTGACATATGAAGTTATGTTCTTACCTAACTAGGATGACCGAGCCACACTAGCATAGATACCCACATTGATGTATCCTTTGGAGAACATATATGAGATTTTTAGTTATAAGATGGAGTCAGATCATACTCGACTTAGTCATATGATCGGGTTAGATGTCCAAACTTGGATTTTATGATTTAACTGGACAGTTGGAGAGTTCTATTTGTATATGCATCTTAGCTGTACCGATCCAACTTCACCGGCTGTACCGTTCGATTTTTTATCAAACATCCCAAAATTTTTAAAAAACCTACAAAGAAAAAAAAATAAAATAAAAACTAGCGCCCCCCAAACCCAACAGACTACTATGCAGCCGTCTAATTTTTGATCGGACATTTTCAAAAAAATTAATAAATTAATAAAAGATTAAAAAAAAATGATGACTCCCAAACCCATCGGACTGCTACGTAGTCATCCGGTTATGTGGATCGGACGATTGCACTCTATGCATTGCGATCCATGTGGATTAGAATGCATGAGACATTACAACAAGTATACACTTGCTGCACCGCGAGCGAGCAACCATCCGATCGGTTAGATTGGGCGACAGCAGCAGCAATAATTTTTTAATTTTTAAAATTCTTTTAAGTCAGCCCCACTACCTTTTGTATAGGTCGATCCCCATCGAACAACTCCAAAAAAATTTAAAAAATAAAAAAACCAAATTATTCATTGAACTCGATATTCTATTTTTCAAAATTTTTTGAGTCATCTAATAGAGGATCGACTTGTACGAATGTGTCGACCATAATAAGACCGATCTAGCTTTTTTCAAAAAAGGAAAAAAAGAAAAAAATTAAACTGCACCGACGGTGCAGCAAGTATTATCGTTACTCTTTTCCGACACCTAGTGCGGGTGGCTCCGAAGATGCCTTCCCTCTTCCCTGGGTGACTTCGCCTCCCGTGGCTCTCTGGTACCCATTCAAGCGGCCTGTCCTCGTATCTTTTCTTTATTTCTCCTGTGCCCTGGATTCTTCTGGTTTTTGTACATCTCTTTAGTTCTGTTTAAATATAAGGCAGCATTTTATATTTCAAAAAAAAAAAAAAAGAGTGAGAAGTTACAAGGTTAATAATATCCAAACCTCAAAGACACATGCTACCAGCTTTACTCACCCATTCAACTATGTGATAGCTTCCAACACTCCTACATGATAGAGTTGGTCTAATTATTCTGAGATTTATATAAAGATTTACGTGGTGGGTTAGACTGTTTAATTAAGAAACTATTGATGACACATAAGAAGGAAAGAAAACATGGAATAACGCGAGACAAACTAGGCAAACATGGTCAGGCAGTAGAGATAATAGGAAAGTTGGAACATGAGGGGAAGGGACAACCTACACAAGATAGAGTAACATTACTTGCTTAATGTGCCTAACATAACATCGGCCTAGAGCCTAAAGGTCAAGTTGAAATGTGGTTCGGGTTGAATCGACTCATGGTCCACTTTGGACCAATCTAATTAATTTTAACTCGGGTTGGGATCAGGATTTGCCGTACCGAATCGACTCGTACTGACTCGGACGACTCATATTATATCAGTACAAATCCGAGTCGGTGCGACTCGACCGAATCTGTATGATTTGACCGTGCGACTCGTACGAGACGGCTCGAATCGAGTCGATCCGGTTTGTACCGGATCGTGAGAGATCCGAGTCGGCGAACCTTAGTTAGAATATCTTTTCTTCCAGTTAAAATTAACAATGAATTCTCTAGGCCTTTAAAATCCAAAATACTTTATGTGGATGATAAATAAGTCGGTGACCATGAGAAAATAGAAAAGTATCCAGCTAACCACAATGGTCTAAAAAGAGGTCAAAGAAACTTTGTTCTTATTGGTTCTGTATCCGTTACCACTTATTAGTTCCCAAATTGTGACCCCCTCCACCTTCCCCTTCCACAGTTTCCCACCATCCCAGGTCTCTCCACTGCCCCTCAACTCTTCACATTCCCCTCCCTTCAATTCACACACCAACTCTTCCCGTCTCTTCCTCTCTCCCATCCTCTACCTGTGGACTCCCCCCTTCTCTCTGAAGCACCTGAACCCAGAATTGGACATGTCTTCTGCAGCTGGAGATCCCTCTCACTTCTTCCTCTTCCTCCTGCTCCTCCTGGCTTCTGTCCTCGGCGGAGCAAGCTTAGACCACGTGGGTTTCCTTGTTCTTTGTTCCTCCCCCATAAAGATTCCTTCTTGATCCACTTTGTTATGGTTAAGTCTGGTAATGTGATGGTTCTTCTTGTTCTTATGTTGCAATGGTGGTGTCTTTGCCTGCAGGTGCAGCTGGTGGGGGGAGCGGAAGCGAGCCAGTCGTGGGTGATGAAGCCGGTGGCGGAGCCAAGAATTGCGTCGCTCCTGCTGAACGAGACCCGGCGGCGGCTGGGGAGCTTCCAGATATGCGCACTGTGCACCTGCTGTGGGGGGCCGAGGGGCCTCTGCCTGCCTTCGCCCTGCTGCTACGCCATCAACTGCAACATACCCAACAGGCCCTTTGGCTTCTGCTCCTTCACCCCCTACTCATGTAACTGCCTCGGATGCCATCTCTGAGTCCTCCATCTTTTTTTTTCTCTCCTTTCCAATGGGCAGAGAGTTGCATGATCTGGTTGGATACCTTTCATGGGTGATCACATTGTGCCTGAGAATCTTAAGTGGGGGAATGGATTTATCTACTTCCTTTCTAATTTGTCTCTGGACTAGTATCCATTTTTTTTTTCTCTGGTGTTGATGCTGCTTTTCATAATCTTGGTGAACTGAAATTGTGAAGAGTGCTAACTGATGTGTAGTGTAGAGTGAGTTGGGTGTCTTGTGGTCTTCTGCTACTTGTTGGTTTCAAACCCTCCCTCTTTGCAGTGGGCACATTAGTGAGGCTGATTCAAAGCAATTGTAGAGCCACTTTAAGTGCTTCAATGGTTGTATTTTTTGGTTGGGGTGTGGGAGAGAGAGAGTTGCCAAGGTGTCTTTGATTGGTTTTGCTGCTTTGAGCATGTTTCTTTAAATGAACACTAGGTTGTGCTCTGATGGTGGAGAGCCTACATGCAGTAAAGAGAGGGGATGGTGGAAGAGGAGGAGATACCAATTGGAGGGCCAGCCTCAGCTTTTGAGTGTGGGTGGGAGTTGGGCAGTTGCCTTGAAACTCCACACTTGTTTTAATGAGTTAGTGTGATTGCTGCCATGGGACTGACTTATGGTTCTGTTTGCTATCCTTTTTCCATTTTTTTTTTTTCCCCCTAGTGCCTTATGACCAGGGGGATGAGTGCTAGGTGGGCATGGTGGAGAGTCAAGGTTCTGTCCTGAGTCCATATCTAGTATTGCATCTTTAAATATTCTCGTGAAGAAGTTAACTTTACTATCTACTTTATCCTCTTACAATTATGTAATGGTACAATGTGGCAGCCCCCACATGTTCACATGAAGCAAACTATAGCCAGAAAAAAAAGGTCTAAGTAAGCTAATGTTTCAACTCCACGTTCAAGGAACACACTTTGTTGCTGTTCTTTTGGCATGCATTTCATGGAAAGGCCATGTATTTTGATATACTAGTTGCAACCTAGTGAGATGCACAACGAATTAACAGATTTGAATAAAATAATTATAATCAATATAAGTGAAACTAATTTTTTACTCTTCGTGAAAGAATGAATAAAATAATTACAGAAAAATATATGTTCAGAAATACTAATATTTTTTTTATGAATATTAGGTTAGTTGTTTGGTAAATATTAAAAGTTCAGAACTATTATATCTAATTAAAATATAGATTAAGAGAGAAAACTAAAATGTGGACTCAAGATTATTATTATTATCCCATGAGATTATCTCAATAAATGTTGTGTTGAAACATGGATTGAGAGAAAAATGAGTTTAATAACAAAATTAGTTATTATTATCCTATGAGATTATCTCAATAATGATAATAAATATTAAAATTTACTATTATTATCTCAAGAGATTGTCCCAATATTAATAACAATAATAGTATGACTAAGAAAAGTGAGATAGAAACTGGTCTCGTTAATAACAATAATAATAATAAATTAATAATACTTTAAAAATAATAATAATATCAAAATTAGTTATTATTATCTCATGACACTACCCCAATAATAATAATAATAATATAAAAATTAATTATTATTATCGCAAAAGATTTCAACAACAACAACAACAACAACAATAATAATAATAATAGGAGAAAGAAAAAATAGGAGATAAAAATATTAATAGAGAGAGAAAAATGTGAAAGAGGAGAAAGAGAGATAATAATAATAATAATAATAATAAAACACTTTTAAAAAATAATAATAATATTAAAAGTAGTTATTATTATCCCATGAAACTGTCTCAATAATAATAATAATAATAATAATAATAATTAGTTATTATCATCCCAAGATATTGCAACAACGACAACAACAATAATAATAATAAGAAACATAAAAATAGAAGATAAAAATATTAATAGGGAGAGAGAAAAATGTGAAAGAGGAGAAAGAGAGTTAATAACAATAATGATAAAAATAATAATAATATCAAAATTAGTTATTATTATCTCATGAGACTATCATTTTGATATTAATTTTAATAATAATAATAATATCAAAATTAGTATTATTATCCCATGAGACTACCCCAATAATAATAATAATAATAATAATAATACTTTAAGTAATTATAATAATAATAATAATACTTTTCACCATCTTAGATTAAAATAACAATAATAATAATACTTTAAAATAATAAAAATAATATCAAAATTAATCATTATTTTCCCATGAAACTATCCTAATAATAATAATAATATCAAAATTAGTTATTATTGTCCCATGAGACTGCCCCAATAATGATAATAATAATAATAATAAAATAATACTTTCAATATATATATAAAATAATAATAATAATAATACTTTCTACCATCTTAGATGACGATAATAATAATATTTTAAAAAATAATAATAATATCAAAATTAATTATTGTTATCAAATGAGACTATCATAATAATAATAATAATAATAATAATAATAATGTCAAAATTAGTTATTACTATCCTAATAGATTGCACAATAACAACAACAACAACAAAAATGATAATAATAATATGGGACAGAAAAATAGAAAATTAGTTATTTTATTAATATTAATGTTAATATCAAAATTAGTTATTATTATCCCATGAGACTATCTAATAATAATAATAATGTTAAAATTAACTATTATTATCCCAAGAGATTACAACAACAACAATAACAATAATAATAACAATAATAGGAGACAGAAAAAATAGGAGAGAAATATTAATATGAGGAGATAAAAATGTGAAAAAGGATAATAATAAGAGTAATAATAATATCAAAATTAGTTATTATTATCGCATCAGACCATCATTTTGACATTATTTTTTTAATATAATAGTAATATTAAAATTAGTTATTATTATCATATTAGATTATCTCAACAACAATAATAATATCAAAATTAATTATTATTATCATAGGAGATTACAATAACAACAACAACAAGAATAATAATAGAGGACGGAAAAATATGAGATAGAAATATTAATAGGAAGAGAGAAAAATGTTAAAGAAGAGAAAGAGAGATGATGATGATATAATAATAATAATAAAGAGAGATTGATTATGTAAATAATATATACGAAGTTTTTATTATTATTATTATATATAAGAAATTTTTGTTACAAAGAGAGAGCCGAAAAAGAGAGAGAGATTGTGAGAGAGAAAGAGAGGGCTGAGAGAGAGAGAAAGAGAACTAATGAGAGAGAGAGAGAGAGAGAGAGGAGAGAGAATTAATGAGAGGGAGAGGGGAGATAGAGAGACTTAATAAGAGAGGGAGGGGGAGATAGAAAATTAACGAGAGAGAATTAATAAGAGATAAAGACATTAATAGAGAGAGAGAGAGAGAGTTTAAGTGAGAAGCAGAATTTTGTTATGTTGACACGTGGCATCAGATAACTATGTTTTATATATATATAGTATAGATAAGGAATCTCAAGAGTCTCATTGACCCTCCTAAGGGTGAAGGCTAGTTCCCCCTCTCAATCTGCTGTGTGGAGACTGGACGGAGTGAGCACAAGTGATGTGGTGTGTCCATATTTCAGTGCAGATACTCTTGCCTCATGTAGTACTGTGATGAGGATCATAGTTTTAGTCTGGACATTCCTCAATTCAAAAGTTTTCTACCATAGACGACTGGATTAGCAGAGAGCAGTCCTTTGGGGTAAAAGAGAAAACTGGCCTTATGCTTATGATGCTACTGCATTTGTATTTAGTCATCCTTATCTAGGTCTCTAGACTATTTGTTCTAAATTCCTAGTTTTCGTATGATGCATGAACATAAAAGAAGAGACTAATATTCCGAAATTAAACATGGCTTCTTCTTTTTATTCACCCAAACACTACTTCTGAAGTCTAAATCAAACATTTGACATTGCTATCTGGCTGTGGGTTTAACAGCTAAAAGGAAAATGTACCAATTAGCTGATCTGGAATAAGACATTCCTATACAATCTAACAAAGGGTTAGTGTCAGGGCAGGACATCCAAAAAACCTTTCCATTGATTATTAGGTCTACTTAAACAAAAATAGTTATGAGATAAAACTTTTCTATGACAATTAGGAAGCCCATTGTGAAAGTTGAAGAATCATGTATGTGTGAAGAGCCTTGTAAAACCGAAGAACTATGCACATGTGAAGAGCTCTTGTACAATTGGTTATAAGTTCCTTTTGACAAACACTTTTTGCTGTTGTACATATTGGTAGTGCTTGCATATTCAAAATTTTCTATTTTTTATTTTTTACAATTAGCCAACACACATTTAAAATGGTTGTTGCGAAAATATTTTCTCTACATGCTGAGAGTATAGAATGCACCTTTTTTTTTCCTGTTTCAATCTCTTTCCCATGAGAAAATAGAATCTGAAAAATATTTTTTTCACCTAATGTACACTACTACAATCTCTCTCTATTCACTATCCACTCCTCCCTCCATCTCCCCATTCAAGAACATAAGCACATATTTTTGTTATCCAACTATTTTCGTACAAAATATACAAACGTGGTTTTTCCTGCCAATAAAATACTTTGTGAATTTTTGTTTTCTGAAGAAACATTTTCTTGTGATTTCATATTTTCTCCGAGAAGGTTATGAACGCAAACGTCCCCTGTAAAAGCCCGAAATTTAACTTACTAAGTTATCATATTTGTCTATATATCCCTCATTATGACCTTAAACTGTTCTTCCAATTCAACCGAAGTTGTGTTAACACGTAACATTTCAATTGATTCCTTGTGGGGCTTGCGTTGTACAACTCTTTAACTTTTCTGGCTTGGCTTATACACTTGAAACTATCATATTCATCCATATACCCGTAAACACATGATTGTTACGTGGTACCATCTCTTTAATTGGATCAAGATGTGATTGGGACGTTAGATTATCATTTATATGGTCCACTTGTTGGTCTCAATTTTGGAGCACACAATCTATTAACACATGCAACATGGAAACTGGGATTTTTTTTTGGTTGGGGAAGGGGGGTTACAAATAAGATTTCTTTGACTGCTTGGAGCATGTCTCTTTTAAGAGTTCGGATCCTCTTAGTACACTGGCTGACTGAGTTCAGTCAGTGTACTAGAGGGGGAGGAGACAGATTTTTGAAAAAAAAATTTCTGTCGAGCTGGAAGTTTCCTGTCGAGCTTTCCAGTTCAGCAGGTCCCACCCCCCACCTTCAGTGCACTGACTGAACTCGATCAACCAGTATACTGAGGGGATCGGGCTCCTCTTTTAAATAATCACCAATGATGGCAAGCCTGCAGGCACTAAAGGGAGGAGATGGTGGAAGAGGGAGGGATATGTTGTTGTCAGTGCAAATTGGAGGGCCAATCCCGGACGATGTTGGTCGTGGGTGGGAGTTGGGTAGTGGCATTGAACCTCCACACTTGTTTAATGAACAAGTGTGATTCTTGTGGTAATGCTTATTCATGGTTCTGTTTGCCATCCTTTTCCCATTCTTTCCCTCTTGCATTATAATTAGGGAGGTGGGTGGAGGGGCCTGGTGGCACTAATGATGTTCCAGTGATGGATGCCACTTGGAATCAAGGTTCTGTCTTGAGTAGATATCATTTTCATGTTTGTCACTTATAAATATTCTTATGATATCATTTACTTCACTATCTAATTGTATCCTGTTACAGTCATGTCATAGGACAATGTGGCAGCCCGCACATGTTCACATGAAGCACACTTGGTAGCGTGAAAGGTCTAAGCAAGCAAATGTTTCAACCCCACCTTCATTGGACATAGAGAATCTATGTCCCTTTGACTAGGGACCTTGCAGCCCTTAGATTCTTGTTGCACACACTTTGTTGTAGTTTGTTTGTCAGGCATTCCATGGGAAGCTCCTCTGTTTGGGGGATATAAGGAATCTTAGGAACTTCATATATTGTCCTCCCTGTGGGTGAAAGTGCCTGTCCACATCTGTGCTGTGGAGTGTGTACAAAAATATGATGTAACGGGTTCATGTTTCATTTCAGATATTCTTGTCTCCTATGGTACTCTGACAGGGATCACAGCATCACCTTGGTCATTTTTCAAATTCAAAATTTTGTTGCATAATTATGTGGGCAATTGTATTAGCCTGATTTGGTTCTCTTGGGGCCTCTTCTTTTAAGAAGAAAAAAAAGGGGTCTTGTGATACTATGTGTTTTTATTCGTTCATCATCATCTATCTTTCTATCTTTCTAGATCATTGTTCTAGATTCTTACTTTGTTTGAGCTTATAATACATATGAGTAAAAAGAGAGAGGCTAAGGGCACATTTGTAAATGAGATTGGAGTCTAGCGTTCTCGCATAATTGGGTCATATCGTGAAAAGCAGCATAGAGCCTGCTTTTTAAAAACAATTTTCTCTTTCCTTTTTCCAATTTATCTTTCTCCTCTTTCATAATCTTTCCTGTCTAAAAGCTGAGGCAAGACTTGACTCGTTTGAACACGCTCAAGTGCTACCGGAGTGCTGTCGGGTGATTCTAATGTCCTAACCGTAATTTCATTTGGCAAACAAAGTCTTGTCTTAATTTTGATGTATCTGTTGTTAGTTTTAGGTGGCCTACAAGCCAATCTGACTATGTAAATCTTGTTCATTTATTAATATAATGGCATAATATTCATTATGTGTAAATCCCATTAATTTTCGTTTCATAATGAAGTCCGTGAATATGTGTTATAGTGATCAGATTATGATGAGATCATACTAATGGGGCTGATCACTTAAACACACATATTCTTAATCGTTCATAGTCGGAGGATATTAGAGAAAGACATCGGATATCCGGTTAGACTAATACATATTACTCATGCTCATATGATGAGGGTGACTGATCTCATAAGTCGCTTGTGTGGAGACACTAAGGCGAATCTGTAGGTGCTCATTGGAGAATGAGTTCACTGAACTGATCCGACTGAATCGCTGGATGGTATTGTACCTCACTGTCAACCAGCTTGATTCTATTGTCGCAGTTGCGTGGATGGTCCTCGGACCTAAAACACCAAGGACACCTTGTCGGTGGACTTCTGTATTTTGACCTTGGTTTACGAATCTCTAGCTACGGGATTCTAATACGCCAAGGATTGGGTACAGCGGAATACCGTCGAAGGGAATTGTGTGTCAATAAGGAATCATTCGCTCTCGATATTTAGAGAGAGAATGCTCTAAGAAGGATGCGCAGAAGTCTCTGGCTAGGGCGGACGATAATATCGAGAAAGGAGTTTTCCGATATTCATCAACGGCATCCAATCCAAGTGAGTCGACCGGTTAGGATTTGACAGCTCGCCATACCCTGAGTTGACTCGAGAGCATTGTATGAATGAAGGATTATATCCACGCGGTAACTGTCGGCGGAAAGGTTCCAAGAGTGGGTTACTTAACCCCAATACCTTTCGGGTTCACGCAGTGTTGCTTGGCACCCAACGTGATCGGAGGCCCGGTCGAATTTGATGTGCGACATCAATTCGATTGATTAATTAATTAATAAAGGGTTATTAATTGATTAATAAAGCCAGTGAGGAGTCACTGGACTTGTTGGGCCATTAACTGGACTGGTACTTGGGCCTAGAGGGTCACACACAAATGATTCTCAAGGCGATGGATAAATAAGTGGGTTTTATATAAACTGGGGATTTTTATGAAAAATCGCGCGGTTAATATAAAACATAGCGAACGGGCTGCAAAGGCCAAGCTGCTGCTAACCCTAGCCGCCCCTCCTCTGTTTCTCTCTCTCTCTGGCGTCCAGACAGATCCAGATCTGCTCCGCCGCTTCTCCGAATCCCGTTCGACGGGAAATCGTCTGTGCATTGCGGCGATCACTGCGGCGACCGGCGGAGGTTTCGTGGGCTGCGAAGAACGAGGAACGTGAGGATATCCATCGCGAGGAGGATCGCGTGGACTTCGCTAAAGGCCTGGCACTTGCGCGGCTTGCGGTGTCGCACTGACGGAACCGAACGGTTACGGATTCGAATATGCACACGGTGAGAATCGATTATCCGATAATCGTAGTTTTAGTTTTTCGAAACGGAAAAACGGATCTCTGTTTTATTTTATTTTCCGTTGCGTGAGCGATCCAGAGAAACCCGAGAACCCAACAGTGGTATCAGAGCCAGGTTCTACTATTTCTCGTCCCATTTCGATCTCCAAATTAATTTTTTCATGAGTTATTCCATGTGTTTAATCCGATTAAAATGACGAATTAGTGTTCATAAGATGAACACAAATAATTAGATTATTTTTCTGTGATTTTTCGGATTTTATTTAGGGTGTTATGGTGTTCTTCATGAGATGATGAACCGGGGCTTTTCGGGGACTTCATACGAGCTTCCCAAGTGTTGGGATGGCCGGCCGAGACTCCAGATCCATAGGTGATAATCACCACTGCCCACCGGGTATCATTGCCGCCGCCGGAGTGGCGTTGAAGAGCTGCAAAAATCGAGCCCTAATTCGGTTTTCAGACCTGAAAAGCCAGTTTTTTGAGGTGAAAAGGAGGTGTGAACCGGCTAATTATTATTCAATGTTATTTAAATGGGCATATTGATGATTTTAAATCATTAAGTTAATTAAGAATTTATTAATTAGCAATTAGTTGTGGATTTATTGAGGTTAGTATTAGTTTAAGTATTAAATTAATTATTGACCTTAATTTATCTAATTTTAAGAGTTAAAATTAATGGTTAATAAATATTAATCTAATTGTTAGATTATTAATTATTAATACATCTAATTGTTAATTATTAATTTGAGTTAGTTATTAATTTAATTGTTAAATTAATAATTAACTTAAATGACTGATTTAAATGTTAAATTGGTAGTTCTTAATTAATTATTGTTAGTCATTAATTTAATAGTTAAATTAATGATAACTTTAATTATTTAATCTAAGAGTTAGATTAATTAATTATTAACTACTTAGTATTAATTATTAGTTTAACAGTTAAATTAATAATTAACATTAATTGACTAATCTAAATATTAGGTTAGTAGTTAATAATTAATTTGGTTAATTATTAATTTAAGTGTTAAATTATTAATTGACTTTATTGGATTAATATAAGAGTTAGATTAGTCTTTAATAGTCTAATTGTTAGATTATTAATGAGGTTTAATCTAAGTGTTAGATTATTAGAATTGTTCTAATTTGTATGGAATAATCTGGAATTATTAATTTGAAGTGTGTGCGCATGTGATGTGTGTTTAATGCTTTTAAATTTTGATTTAATTGCATGTTAAGATAATTAAAAGTGTTTTCGAAATTCAAATACCAATTTTGATTGGATCCCAGCTTTCTGAAAGCCAAAACTTATATATTTTGAAAACTCTTATATTTTAGCCATGTGATACGCTGAATCTTGTGTGGATGTTTAAAACACACCCTGGTCATGGATATGCACTTAATTAATTATTCATGTGATAAATGGATTGTGTGGATCGTGGATGTATGATTATTTATTAATTGTTAATAAATAGAGGTTTGCGCACCTCTTTCTCTCATACTCCGATGTATTTCTACCTCCCTCTCTCTCTTGTACTCGCCATAAGGCCTTCTTCAATTTACTTGTAAATTCTAGAATTTAAATGTAATATGATCGAGGCAACCGAGGAAGGAGCGAGGACAATCCACAGCTGCAACCAGGAAGGCGAAAAGATGGAGATCTCTTGCTTATGTGTTTGCAGATTATCTAATATAATTGTTGTGTTAGATTATGTGTGCGTTTGACTGTTGGCTCCAGTCAAACGCACTGTGCTATCCATGACTACACTAATGACATGTATGAGATGCATTGTTTTCTTTTGATTATGAATCAAAGCAGGTATAGTATTTAGTAAATATATACGATATATTTATATACTATCACCTAGGAGAGACCAAGATAAAAGTTATCTAAATACCCTCAGATAAACTTTAAGCCGTAACGTGAGTAGTTAAGAACTTACCGTGTGGTCCACCATCGTTATAGTCATAGGATTCGAATCACTTTAGGCAGGTTTGTTGTGCTATCCACAAGGCCTGCTTAATTGGGAGGAGAAACTGTGGCTATGGCATTAGATGCCTATATGATCGGGGTAGAGGAACCATGTAGCTTTGTTGTGCTATCCACAAGGGCTGCATGCAAATCTATGCTCGTCGCGTAACGATGGTTAGCTTAGACCAGAATTAATGGTTTGTTGTGCTATCCACAAGGCCATTAAATCTCTGGGGACCGAAGCTATGATCAGATATTGCAAAGAGTTGCAAGTCCCATGAGTTGGGTGCTCTTTGATTGTATTACAGTTTGTTGTGCTATCCACAAGGCTGTAGTGCAAGTCATTGAGATTCTGATCCCCACTAGGAGACTGTCGGCGTCTCCCGTTCTGTATAACTGAGGGTTATACAGTCCGTCGAAAATTAGTGGGAGTTAAACTTGAACAAAAGACTATGTCTTGTTTTAAATTTTAATAATTGAACATCTGCTAAATAGATTTTACTTATCTCCTGTAGGGAATTATGTCGTCGAATAACCCACTCTGTGGCATACTTGATGCCCTTTTGACTTACCTGATCTACTCGGATTGGTTCAGAAACCTGAAGAATGTCTTCAGATTTGAGCACAATGACTTTGTCCCTGGAGCTGATCCTCCTGCTGAATCGGCATTGGATGCCCCTGAAGCAGAGATGATAGCTAACGATAAAAGATCGAGGGACAAAGACGAAAGAGTAGTAAAGGGTGACTGCTTCTATTATAAGCAGCATGGTCACTGGAAGAGGAACTGCAAGGAGTTCCTTAACGATAAAGCTCATAGAAAGGTGAAGCTGTCTAAAGCTTCAGATATCTATATGATAGATATCAACTTGTTAGTAAGAGATTCCACATCTTGGGTATTCGATACCGGATGTGCTTCTAATATCTGTCATGATGTGCAGATGCTGACAAGTAAGCGCAAGCTGAGACAAGGCGAGGTGGAATTGAGGCTAGGAAATGACGCAAAAGTTGCGGCGATTGCTGTTGGGACAGTAAACCTCAGGCTTCCATCAGAAGACGCCTTACTATTAGAAGATTGTTATTATGTTCCTAGCATAATAAAGAACATTATATCAGTATCTTGTTTGGACAAGATGGGATATAGGTTGATTATTGAAAATAGAAGTTGTTCGATTTATTATGGTAATAAATCAATAGCTTCAGCATCTTTAGTCAACGGTCTATATCTATTAGATATTTTTTATTACAATCTTCAAATTGATAATGCTCTTAAGAAGAGCAAGAATTGTGTAAACCAAGCCTACATGTGACATTGTAGACTTGGGCACATTGGCGAAAGCAAGTTGCAAAAGTTGCAGAAGCATGGTTATTTAACATCATTCGATTATGAATCGTTTGCAACATGTGAATCCTGTCTTATGGGAAAGATGGCAAAATCTCCATTTACTGGACATGGAGAACGTGCCAAAGGCATTCTGGAACTAATACATTCGGATGTATGTGGTCCCATGTCCACCCAAGCCAAAGGTGGCTTTTCATACTTCATCACGTTCACCGATGACTTCTCAAGATTCGGTTATGTGTACTTAATGAAGTACAAGTCGGAAGCATTTGAGAAGTTCAAGGAGTTCAAGAATAAAGTAGAGAAGCAGTTAGGAAAGAGTATTAAAGCTCTTCGATCATATCGAGGAGGAAAATACTTGAGTACTAATTTCACACAATTCTTAAAGGATAGTGATATCCTTTCTCAATTGACCCTTCCATATACACCACAGATGAATGGTGTATCAGAAAGGAGGAATCGCACATTGTTGGACATGGTGCGATCCATGATGAGCTTTTCGGGATTACCAGTGTCCCTCTGGGAGTATGCTTTGGAGTCAGCAACATACCTATTGAACAGAGTACCCAGCAAGTCTGTGGCCTCTACTCCGTAAGAGATATGGAAAGGCAGGAAACCAGAATTTAAACATGTTAAACTCTGGAATTGTCCTGCTCATGTAAAGAGGCATGATCCAGACAAGCTGGAATCACGAACTGATAAATGCAGGTTTGTGGGATATCCAAGGGAAACCTTTGGATACTATTTTTTCCATCCTGGTGAACAAAAGGTGTTTGTCGCCAGGAAAGCTGTCTTCCTGGAAGAAGAATACCTTCTCCAGGAGGACAGTGGGAGTAAAATAGTACTGGAAGAGGTTCCAGATCCCCAAACAGCTACATTATCATCAGATGAGATATCAGTTCCTGAATCTGTTCAGGTACACACAGATGAGCCTCGTAGATCTGGTAGAGTACCTAGACTATCCGAACGATATGTAGGACATATTGCTGAAGGTGAGTCTAAGGTAGAATATAATGAGGATGATGATCCTAAAATCTATCAGGAGGCCAAAGAAGGCCCAGAAGCCGGAAAATGGCGAGAAGCCATGAACTCAGAAATCCAGTCCATGTACACCAACCAAGTTTGGAACTTGGAGGACTTGTCCGAGGGTATTGTACCCATCGGTTGCAAGTGGATCTTTAAGAGAAAGATATGTGCTGATGGACGGATCGACACTTATAAGGCAAGGTTGGTGGCAAAGGGATATCGTCAAAGACAAGAAATTGACTATGACGAGACTTTCTCACCAGTTGCCATGATAAAGTCGATCAGAGTTCTACTCGCCATTGCTGAACATTTTGATTATGAAATCTGACAGATAGATGTGAAGACTGTCTTCCTCAATGGTAACCTTAAGGAAGAGGTGTATATGATACAACTAGAAGGTTTCACATCCAAAGAATCTCCAGATAAAGTGTGTAAGCTTCAGAGGTCCATTTATGGACTGAAGCAAGCTTCCCGGAGCTGGAACATAAGATTTGACGAGGCTGTCAAGTCTTATGACTTCATTAAGAATGAAAATGAGCCTTGTGTGTACAAGAATATCAGTAGGAGTGCAGTCACTTTTCTAATTCTTTACGTAGATGACATACTACTCATTGGGAATGATGTAGTTATGATGTCATCAGTAAAGATCTGGCTATCGAAAAACTTCTTCATAAAGGATTTGGGAGAAGCATCCTACGTATTGGAAATACGGATCTATAGAGATAGATCAAAGAGGATGCTTGGAATGACCCAATCCTTGTACATAGATACCATAGTC
Source organism: Zantedeschia hybrid cultivar (assembly GCA_030544215.1). Lineage (NCBI taxonomy): Eukaryota > Viridiplantae > Streptophyta > Magnoliopsida > Alismatales > Araceae > Zantedeschia > Zantedeschia hybrid cultivar. Next base: position 26,834,597 of record JARZZO010000011.1, read on the forward strand.
AAAAGGTTTTGCATGGAAAATTCCAAGAGAGGTCTCATACCGATGAGACATGGAATTAATCTCTCAAAGGAGTAGTCTCCTAAGACTCCTAATGAGAGGGCATTCATGGATAGAATACTCTATGCCTCTGCCATAGGATCTATCATATATGCCATACTGTGTACACGGCCTGATCTTGCATTTGTTCTAAGTGTTACGAGCAGATTTCAGGCTGATCCAGGCGAAGAGCACTGGAAGGCAGTGAAATGTATCCTTAAGCACTTGAGAAGAACTAAGGATATGTTTCTTGTCTATGGAGGAGGTGACTTGAAATTGCGAGGCTTTACTGACTCAAATTTTCAGTCAGATCTAGATGATAGCAAGTCAACATCTGGATTCCCAGGAAAATTCATCACCGACCTCGGCGTAGTTCCCAACATCTCTGAGCCTGTTCTATTGTTGTGCGACAACAATGGAGCGATTGCGCAAGCGAAAGAGCCGCAGTCTCATCAGAAATCGAAGCATATTCTGAGGCGCTTTCATCTTATCAGAGAGATCATATCCAGAGGAGATATAGTAGTGGAAAGAGTTCCATCCGTCGACAATGTAGCAGATCCACTGACAAAGCCGTTGGCTCAAATTGTGTTTGAGCGTCACCTAGAGTCTATAGGCTTATTGTATAAAGGTGATTGACTTTAGTCCAAGTGGGAGATTGTTAGTTTTAGGTGGCCTACAAGCCAATCTGACTATGTAAATCTTGTTCATTTATTAATATAATGGCATAATATTCATTATGTGTAAATCGCATTAATTTTTGTTTCATAATGAAGTCCGTGAATATGTGCTATAGTGATCAGATTATGATGAGATCATACTAATGAGACTGATCACTTAAACACACATATTCTTAATCGTTCCTAGGCGGAGGATATCCGAGAAGGACATCGGATATCCGGTTAGACTAATACAGATTACTCCTGCTCATATGATGAGGGTGATTGATCTCATAAGTCACTTGTGTGGAGACACTAAGGCGAATCTGTAGGTGCTCATTGGAGAATGAGTTCACTGAACTGATCCGACTGAATCGCTGGATGGTATTGTACTTCACTGTCAACCAGCTTGATTCTATTGTCGCAGTTGCGTGGATGGTCCTCGGACCTGAGACACCAAGGACACCTTGTCGGTGGACTTCTGTACTTTGACCTTGGTTTACGAATCTCTAGCCACGGGATTCGAATACGCCAAGGATTGGATACAGCGGAATATCGTCGAAGGGAATTGTGTGTCAATAAGGAATCATTCGCTCTCAGTACTTAGAGAGAGAATGCTCTAGCAAGGATGCGCGGAAGTCCCTGGCCAGGGCAGACGATAATATTGGGAAAGGAGTTTTCCGATATTCATCAACGGCATCCAATCCAAGTGAGTCGACAGGTTAGGGTTTGAGAGCTCGCCATACCCTGAGTTGACTTGAGAGCATTGTACGAATGAAGGATTATATCCACGCAGTAACTGTCGGTGGAAAGGTTCCAAGAGTGGGTTACTTAACTCCAATACCTTTCGGGTTCACGCGGTGTTGCTTGGCACCCAACGTGATCGGAGGCCCGGTCGAATTTGATGTGCGACATCAATTCAATTGATTAATTAATTAATAAAGGGTTATTAATTGATTAATAAAGCCAGTGAAGAGTCACTGGGCTTGTTGGGCCATTAACTGGACTGGTACTTGGGCCTATAGGGTCACACGCAAATGATTCTCAAGGCGATGGATAAATAAGTGGGTTTTATATAAACCGAGGGTTTTTATGAAAAACCACGCGGTTAGTATAAAACATAGCGAACGGGCTGAGCAGGCCAAGCTGCTGCTAACCCTAGCTGCCCCTCCTCTGTTTCTCTCTCTCTCTGGCATCCAGACAGATCCAGATTTGCTCCGCCGCTTCTCCGAATCTCGTTCGACGGGAAATCGTCTGTGCATTGCGGCGATCATTGCGGCAACCGGCGGAGGTTTCGTGGGCTGCGAAGAACGAGGAACGTGAGGATATCCGTCGCGAGGAGGATCGCGTGGACTTCGCTAGAGGCCGGGCACTTGCGCGGCTTGCGGTGTCGCACCGACGGAACCGAACGGTTGCGATTCGGTTCCAGATTCGAATCCGCACACGGTGAGAATTGATTATCTGATAATCGTAGTTTTAGTTTTTCGAAACGGGAAAACGGATCGCTGTTTTATTTTATTTTCCGTTGCGTGAGCGATTTGGAGAAACCCGAGAACCCAACATCTACAACGCCCAACCATCATCTAATCCGCAAATCAGATGGCCAAGGCCCTTAAGGGCTACTAACGCCAGTTGTCACTGCAATACTTACAAGGGCGTTGTTAACAAAAAAGAATAGAGGCCTAGAAGCATTTCCGTGTGCCACCATAATTTATGACTTCTTTTGCTTACTCTTGGCTCGATTATTATGTTGCATGTGCCAAACCTACGTGGTAAAGGGGATTTGCAATTTGATTCACTCTTTGGTTGATAGTTGCTTAGAAAAAAATATCATAGGACAAAATATTCCTGAACCAAACATGACTCTTTCCTTTTTTTCATTAATTTGTTTTGGAAGTATAAGAAAACATTCGACAATGTTCTCTGATTATGAGGTTAACAACCAACGGATAACCTTTTTTTATCATTTAAGCTTACAAAACGTCAGCCACAAGACTTATCTAACGATCATCTCTACCTGAACCAAAATCTATGAGAGAACCTTTTATGATGGCAATGAGTACATGAGGAGGTATGGAAATCATGGAAAATAAGATTACTTTTCTTTCTTTGTCAGAGTGGTTTAATGACTAAGGACTTATACTATCTCTCATGAAGAAGAGGTTCAAATCCCAAAAATGCCTATCTATTAAAGATTTTCTATCAAATGGAATTATGTTTAATGGACGATTATTTCAAGTCAAACTCATCACACAGATGGGAGAAATTCCATGGATTACGTCCTTATATGCAGGAGTGCAAATATGTCTTTTTTTTTGCATGAAAAGTAATTAGGGAACCTCCCTAAGGGAGAGAATATATAATTTGGCATTTAAATCAATATTTCCTTCCTAGTAGACGATTTATTTGCATTGCCGTGATAATTTTGCTTTCTTCGAACAATTATTTCAAGTTCAAAGATCCCATTGCAAGGAGCAATATTCTCTTTATGGGCTCCACACTTGTACATAGCAAAACTTATAGGTCAAATTTCTCCTACTGCATAGATGACAAAAATGGGATATGAACTTGATGGATGAAGGTCTCGCCTGGCCCAAAATGGTCTGCAGGCCGGGCCAATTCCATCGGCTTGAGAAAAAACTCGTAGTAAAGCAACCCTACCATTGATTGCACCCAGCCCATTGGCCTCGGTTCATCAAAAAGGACGTGTGAGTCCTCTTCCTAATAGACCCATTGAGGTGGATTGATCAGGGGCCCACTCCCTCAGGCGAAGTCTGATCTCCTCGACCTAATCCGACCCCAAGGAGAGGCGGACCAAGATAAAGTTAGAAATCAACTCGGATACAAATCCATAGGATATTCCCCCCCTCCCTCACCTTATGATTCTCTAGGCATCACGATGAACTCAAGGATCCGGCTCAGACCCAACTTTCCCTAAATAAGCTTAGTTATGGATCAACCTTCCAATCTATAGGATGGGGTCAACAATATTACAGAATTGGGACCTCCTCCCGTGCACGAACCTCACTTCCCAAGGTTTGGACTGTACCCAAATCAAAACGCCCGTTTAAGCAATGTCCCAACTCAAAGAAAAAAAAAAATAATATATATATATATATATATATATATATATATATTATTTTTTTACTAGCAAACAAATTATCCTATGAAATCTAAGGATTTTCTAGACCTATAAATACAATTAGTGCAAATTTTCTCAAGCTCAATTAGAATCTACACACATACCTTTGGGTTATCCAGATAAGAGGTGGGGTTGTAGGAGGTTTCCTTTGCTTTCGTAAGGTCCTAAATTAGAGAACTACGAGTCCACTTAAGCCTGGACTTTTAACCTCCTGTGTAGACACCAACATTAGGGAATGGTACAAACACAATCTTCCTTAGGTTCCAACCACTAATTGGGCTCAATATGGGCTTTCTCATAAATCAACTTAGGGTCCACTTAAGTCACCTTCAAATTTGTCCACTAGCCAAATAAAAGGTGGGAATGTGGGAGGCTCTCCTTGCTTTCGCAAGGACCTAATTAAGTAACTACAAGCCCACTTAAGGCATTTACCTTCAACCTCTAGCCTTACACACTAATTTTCAAAATAAAAATGGGCCCAAATTTCACGTTTGTCTCAATATGAACCCTAAGGCCAAGTTCTACTTAGTTTTATTGGACTTTGGTGAATGCAATATGCAAGGAAATTATAGTTTGTGGGCTAAGGAAGGATGATCAAATCTCCACCTCATGTGATTATGGGTTGGTGCCCTTAAGATCTTTTTAAGAAATGCAATGCACAAACAAGAATCAAACAAAGGGTTTTAAATGCATATGAATGAACAAAATATTTCTAAAGTAAATTGAAACAATAATTAATTTAATGCACCTAAATAATGAATGTCCTAGAATATGCAAAGTGTGGTTTCTACTCTTATGATGAATTTTTTATTTTTATTTTTATACGGGGTTCAAGTGAAATGATGTTATTTTTAATTAATGTCCCTATCTAGCCAAGAGAGCAAAAATAGTAGCTACAAGAATTTTTTTTTTTTTCTTTTTGTTTTTCCTACACAAGACTTTAATCAATTAAAACAATGGAATGATATAATTTAAAAATGGGGTTAATACCTCCAAAAATTCTAAATTTTTTTCTGGAGACTTATCTGCTTTTTTTTTGGTATTTTCTGGGATTTTTTCGGATTTTTAGGACATATTTATCTTTTTTCTGATTTCTGGTTTCTACACACACCTCGAGGCAGCTTAGGAACATGAAACCTTCCAGAGAACTTTTTCCTTCAATTCCCTGATTTTTTAGATTTTTTTTTGAATTTTTTCTGCACACAAAAATAAGACAACGTTAAAATAGATGTATACACAATAAATGCAAGGTATTCAGTGCAAAAATCACAAAACCTCCCCGACAACTGCGTCAAAAATTGATGTTCTTAGAAATACATCGTTTAACACTTGAAGACACCAATATTAGTAACGAATGCATAACGACAAAAATGGATACATAGTATAGATGGTGAGAACGGGTCAAATCCATAAGGAGATTTGATCTAAGTTTTAAAAATCTTGGAAAAAGAGATTATTTTTTATATTTTTATAATAAAAAATAGTAATTAAATTTTAAGATGTTTAAATTATATCTAAGAATTTAGGAAAACTTTAGACTAGAAAATAAAACAATAGTGCTAAGATTAAACTAATCTAGACACTACACATCCTAGAATTTAACCTGATTTTGAAACTGCTGCAACTCTTAAACTGAAACTCCAATCTTTATCAAACTAGATGAAAAAGTTAGAATTTTAAGTCTTAAAAAGAAAAATTAGTTTGATTAATTTTGAAAATCGTTTTGTACATAAAATGATGTGATGAACAGGGATTGTGCAATCTAGAAATTCTGCACTATGTAAAATATGCAAAATAACATTACCTATCTAAAGACTTAATCAAAGAAAACTTACACTCTATGATTAACCTATCAATGGTGCTCAAATCTGAAAACTAATCTAAAGGTAAAAGCAACAAAAGAGATCTAATTTTGCGGGAAAAAAAAATCTAGAAGAAGAGATGAAAGAAAGAGACATGCACGAAGAGATTAGAGATTGCACTAATTAAAGAAAAGATAAAGTATCAACATAAGAACAATAACTTGCATAAAAACATACTTTTATTGATTAAACTAGAAGTTTATTGCAATAGCTTTGAAAGATGACAAGGAGAAATAGACCAAAAAAAGAAAGAACAACTAGGAAAGTAGAAATACTTAGTGATGGCGATCCTCCTCTAGAAGACTCCTCCAAAGGCGATGACGAAGGTGGCCAGCTGCCCCCTTGCACGCTTCTCAGTGCTTTTGGCACCCTCCAAGAGAGATGGATGGAGAGAGAGTAACAAGATCACTAAATAACAAAAAAAGAAGAAGAGTAAGAGAGAAGTGGGGGTCGGCCTAATGGGAGAGAGAGAGGACAGCAAGATGGAGAGAGAGAAGTGGTTACTGTAGTTACAGTACCCATATTACAGTAAGAGAGAAGGGAGAGATGTGAGTGTGAGAGGGAGAGAGCATGAGAGAGAGGGCCAAAAAGAAGTGAGTGGACTTTTATGAAGGTATTTTAGGGTTTCAATCTCAAGGGGGCCAAATGAAGGGTTGAGATGAGAGATTAAGGAATAGAGGGTTGAGATTCAAAGAGGGAAAAGAGATGGGAGGGGGAGCATGGATGAGTAGGGCCGGTCAAGAGAGAGCTTGCCTCTCTTTCTCCTTAAATCAAGGATCTAATTTATTGATTTAAGGATCAAGAGAGATTCTCTCTTAATTCAAATTTGAATTTTTCCTCTAAGATGAAATGAGGCAAGCAGTTAGGCGTCCCATCACATCCTTGTTCTACAAAAATTAATTTATTCCTTGCGCTTGTTGGAATTCAATCTCTGGTCGTTACCTTGTTGTCACCTTTAACCAATTGGGCCACTTATTTTCTTGTGTCTTGTACACATAAATCAATTATATAAAGCTTCTTAGGAATCTCATCTTGGCCTTCAATTATCATAAATGCCCTTGCTTTGTCATTACATTCTTCGTAATACCTCTGCACATAGAAACTTATAGTTTAGTTTATGTAAAATATAACATTAACTTCATGGACTATAAAAGTTGCACAATCATGTATGAAAATATTTATCTAGATGCTCATGAAAATTTTCATATTCTCATAATGCCTTTGTGCATAAAAATTATATTTAAGTTCCTAAATTTTGTATAAATGTATTGCCATTTAATTTTTCACATGAAATAATATTGTTTTTGAGTCAAAATTTCACAAAATTTCTATCAATATAGTGAGAATGAATTACCTGTCACTTTATGTCAATTTGCGTGTAAAATCATGAGAGAAATGCATTAATTTACCCTCTTAAAGTATAAAATTTAGTGTTTGTCAAGGTCCACTCCCTCGGGCAAAATCTGATCTCTTCGGCTTAATCCGACCTCAAGGAGAGACGGGACAAGATAAATTTGAAAATCAGCTCGGATATGAATCCACAGGATAACCCCCCTGAGGACAAATGGAGGTATGCAACAACTAGCCCAACTTTCTTCTGCTCCTTTCCGATATCCCTCAATTTTTCGACTTAAGTATGAGAGGGAGACCTCTCGAATTACTACCGGAGGCTCTTGACGGTGTTCGCTTTTGTAGAAGTAATTGAATTTTCTCCTTCCGATCACAGGGAGAGGCTTATTGTAGTAGACGAGATTTCGACCCATCAAAACTCATCTCTCTCTTGTGTGAGGGAGATCGAATTCAAATGAGCCATAGGCCCTTTGATATGCACGAGTGCATATGTATCTAACCTCGCTAAGTGAAGTGATCATAAGATACCAAATATTACAATTTGTTCATAGATAAATAGAGTGAGCACACTAACGGTACCGGCCAAAAGCTTGCATAACCGTTGGAGGATGTGACCACAACGGAATGCCCTCACTTCCTACGGATATTACTGGTGGCCGGTAATGTTTGTTGCACCATTGCCGGTGCAAGTACGTTGACGTGATTTAAGTCTTTTAATGTCCTTTTACTATTTAGAGGGCTTACATAGAAGTTCCCCCCCCCCCCCCCCCCCTTAAATGTCCACCGCAGCGCACATAAAGATGTTAGATTCAAAAACAAAAAATTCATCGGACTATTTTTTTAGAGCATCTTCACAAACATTACGATGTTCTAAAGAGTTTGAGGATGCTCTAAAAAAATAGTTTGACAAGTAATTCTTTAATTGATACCCCTATATGCTCTGACATGTAAATGACATTGGCGAGCATTTAATGGGAGACAATCACTACCTGAACTTTTCCTATAGCAAAAGGTCATTGAGGGCTCAGTTTACATCAATCCACTTATACTGCACGGTGCAGCAAGTATTATTCTACTAACGGCTATTTCTCATAAAAATGTTGGATTTCCAGCCCAGAAGATACGTAGAAACAGGATCGGCTGCTACCTTTTTCTTACGGAAGAATCTTTTTTCACACAAGGACCCTTTTAAAAGTGAAAAGTCGTCTGTGTGAAAGACCTTTTGGTGATTATAATTCTTCTTTAGCGTTGCTGCGTTTAATGTAAAATATTATAAAATGTCATAAATTATTATTTTTTGAAACATAAAATACAATACTTTATAATATTTCTTAGTGTGTTACGTGCCGTTGTAGACTCTCTACTTACATACCTGAATTCTTTCTTGTTTAGCTTACGTAATCGAGTTGTAATATTTTCTAGATACCCTGATCTTGATCTCAGTGGCGGATCCAACATGTAATTAGTGGGTCCTGTGATCTCACTGGAACTTGTAAAACTGATTAGAGCCCTTTAATTAATTTTAGTCTATTAGAATAATTGGGCAGTAATTTCGATCTATTAGAGTGACTCCACTGATTCATTAATTTCAACTCAATAGAATGACACTACTAACCCTCTGTCCGAGTGACCCAACTGAACTAAATTTCTGCGTCCGCCACTGCCCTATCCTATTATTCTCACTCAAGATTAACAACTAACGCCACTGCCCTATCCTATTATTCTCACTCAAGATTAACAACTAACGTTTACAATGCATCGTTGTAGGTTTACCCTACAACCGTGCAGCTTGGTTTACGCACTTGAAATTATCATATTTACCTCAGCACCCACTTGAAATTATCATATTTATCATTGAACTAGCTGTCTAGGGCAGTTGGTTCACCACTTGCCTCTTAATTGAGAAGTCTCAGGTTCGATCTTGGTTAGAGCTTAAAAACACTCCAGTCATGCATCTTATAGTGATGTTGGGATCTTTATTCCCTGGTTCGTGAGATTACTTCTCCGGATAATCAGGCGGATTTGAAATTCTCGCCTAATTAGGTGGACTTCTCATCCGGTGCTGAACTAATTAAAAAAAAAGTTTACATACCTTGCCACTATGTCACTTATTAAAAAAAAAAAAAGTTATTGCATATCATCCTTAATTTCGACCAAATCTTGCAGGATTAACACGTATGTCGGCTGTGAGATGACACTTACTCTTCAAACATAAAATTTTTGTCTAAACTTGAATTTTAATTTGGTGTGATTATTCACTTCTGAAGTAGCAGTTCTTAAACTAGATGTGAATGATAGTGAAATTTTTAAGTAGGTCGATGCACAGAGTAAAATATGATGATTGCAGGATATGAGGTCAGTTATCAAATTAGAAGTGAATGGCAGTTAAAGTTTTAAGTAACTATATGCAGAGAGTAAAATATAATAATGGCGAGTTCTGACATCAGTCACAAATGGTTTTCACTTGCATTAAGAGATATATTCCTAATTCATGCCTAAATTCTTTAGTAGGTGTTCTCCAATGAGCTTTTAGAAAATGCTATTCCATTGTTCGTTCCTATTCGAAGGGAATCTTGGACAGTGGTGGATCTAGCGTTAATCAAGTGGCGTCTCAGGATCCCATTGAATTTTGTCAAACTCATTGACCCAGTCTAACGCATTCTAGCCTTGGATTTCATTGATCCAGTCCACAATCTCACTAGCCGAACTCAAGACCCTATATGACCCAGTCTAACGCATTCTAGCCTTGGATTCCACTGATCCAGTCCACAATTCCACTAGTCGAACTCAAGACCCTATATGGCCCAGTCTAAGATCCCACTAATCTAAACATGTTTATGACTTAATATTCGAGTGATCTCACTGGACAAAATTTTTGCATCTGTCACTGATCTTGCACAATTGCTCCTTTCTTTTCGATCCCTCAGAGATATGATGCAATGAAATGGAATCACAGTGCAAGTGAAAGGTCCTGGTTGAGGACACTGCCAAGTTTTCATTCTTTCCTCAACTTGAAAAGGAGAAGTCCATTCAACAGGGTGAGATAGAGATTGGAACATGGAACCAAATCCATCTCTCTCTCTCTCCACAAATTTTGTCCGTCACCACCAAGGTGGTGTCTACAGCGGAATCATATATGATACTAGAAGTTCCAAAGCTAGCTGCTTGGTTTCCATCCTGTTTTGCATAGCAGACAGGATAGTTTTGTCTTGAATCATATTTTTCCATCCTGTTTTGCATGGTAGACAGGATAGTTTTGTCTTGAATCATATTTCTATTGATATCTTTTTGTATAAGTTTCGAACCAAATTATTTATACATATTGGGTCAAGTCCTCAGAGATGAGTTTTGATGTTCTCACACGTCTATCTTAGCGATGTAATCACCTGTTGCAACTTTAGTTCTCTTTGGCTGAGGAACTTCAAATACATTATTTCATCCATGTCTTTATGTCATAATGAACCTACTTATTGTTGTTCCAAAAAAAAAGAAAAAAGAACCTACTTATTTACTCCTAGAATTAAGATCAAATTAAGCATTCAATCTGGTCATTATATGACTAGTATATCAATCGTTAACTTGCCCATCTAAAGGCAAAAAAAAAAGTTTTGAATCTTCAAAAGGAATCTAATCAAGATCTTATGAAGTTATGCTAGTTTAGAATTCCACCTTACTGGCATGGCGGGGCCAATGTCGTTCAGAAATTACTTTTGGTTCCACCCCTAATATAAAAATAGTAAATGAACATAAAACTAACTAATTTTGGCAAGTCTCACAAGGAAATTCCTTCTTCATAACCCTCTTTTTCTTCAATCTAAGAATCCCCAATTCAGAATTTTTGAATTGAAACTAAACGCTTATACTAATAACCTCCATGATCCAGTGTTTCTTCCTCAAAATAATTAAATTGGAAGTTGTAAACGTCTAAAAAGTACCTGTAATTAAAAGTTATGTCCAACACAACCTTTGTGTTTAGTGAGAAAGGACCTTTTGTTTTAAAACTCTATAAATTTATCATATCTTGAGAGTATCTATGCCCAAATCTTCTAATGATGGTTCCGGAAGCATTGGCAAAAAAGGGAAAAGAAAAAGAAATATTCCATTTGTACAAGCCACATTAAACTTCATATGGAATTAAAAGGATTTCAAAATCTCACTTTAATGAGGGATCAATGATCATGAAGAAATGACGATGCATATCCTATTATCAGTCCTATACAGGGAATATGAAAATAAAAATCTATCCTCAATTAAAAATATATAGTTAAAATAAGTTTACTTTTGAAGAATGGTGAAATTGGTGTTGGGGGTCACATATATTAATTAAAAGGTTCCAAAGATGGTATATCTTTTTTCTTGTGCATGTATATGAAGAAACAAATATGAATTTTTAGAACGCTTCATTGAGATTAACCATGAGATTAAGGAGCAAAATCAAGATACTTGATCCAAGTAGTACACTAGCAAGAGAAAATTCAATGAAGTATAAAAAGAAAATTTGGCGTTAAATAAGACTTGAAATCCATGTCTGATAGGTCAAAATCTTGTCCATCACGATCATGACTCTCCATCTGTAATAAGAAAGGAGAACTCAATTGCTCCTGTAAAAGAGAATACCGTCAAAGGCCTCCGGTGGCAATCCGGGGGATCCCCCTCTTATTCCTAAGTCAAAAGGCCAAGGTACCAAAGGAAAGTAGAGATAGCTTGGGCTCTTGAGAGCGTACGTTGGCCTATTGGACTGGGGGTCCTTATCTAGTAGTAGAGATCTTATTAGAGGTCGATTCTAATCAAGAAGGTGGGATTGCGAAAGATCTACTAGACGAGTCCCAAATGGGAAAGGCTTGTGCCACAGGGGGAGTCCTTATCCGTGTAAACTCTTTGTTACCTTTCTTGCTAAGTTCTTAGTTGTAATCAAATATGTAATTGAGGAAATCGAAATCCTGAGCGGAGTCAAGTCTATACTGGATCTAAAAGTAAAAGAGATAATTGTTACGACGATCCGAATCCCTCCTGAGAAGACTACGAGATTTTCTTGTGGATAAATCCATTCCCGAAAAAATAGGGACGGTTTCTTTACCTTCTTGGTCCTGGGCCGGTCCGGGCTCCTACTTCTAGAAATTGGGTTTGCCGAAATCTTCCTCCTTCAATGTCAAAACAAGATCTACATTGATTTGAAAGATGTTTCACTTGCATAACTAGGTTATAATACATGGAGTTAGGTATACGTGTAAAAACAACAAGTTCAAGACTTAATAATAATAAATAATAAGAACCGCAAAAGGAATGAATTACTCTAGATAAAAGAGAGTCAAATGAATTGAGATAAAAAACCATATTTACAAAGCTTAAATTGGTTATATGCCTTATTAGGCTTACATAAACCATGTGAGGTATATGCAGAAGGTGTGCCGGTTTGATAGCTGGATTGCTTATACTGGTATGAGTAATTTTGAATTGCTTATATTAAAAGAAGCCCTGTTTTGCTTTGGTAATTGCTTATTCCCTCTAGCTGGAATAAGTCATTCTAACTGGATAAAATAAATAAAAAACAAAATAAGATAAATCAAATGTCATTAATGCTGCTTCTATGTAGAATAAGCAATTATAGTAGTTTTGCTCGAATTGCTTATTCCATTTTATTCCGGACTAAGCCATTCCCACCTGATATGTGAAATCCATGCAATCAAAGTGGAAAAGAATAAGGGAATAAGCCAACAGATCTTTAATTTCTTCAGTTCTTTTGGTATGACAGGCATATCATTAATTTTCCTCGGCACTTTTGCCTTTTGGTATGATGGTCTACTTTGTTCTTCATTATATACGTCATGATAGACCCTGGAATTAGACCTAATAATTATACATGATCACCATAATCAAATAGGGATCTTGGCTAAGACCTAATAATTATACATGATCATGATAATCAAATAGGGATCTTCACACATTAACATACACATACACATGAAATTAAAAAAAAATACGCGAAAAAGTTTTTTATAAATTATATCTACAGGTACATTCTCAAATTCTCATCATTCATCAATAAGAAGACTACCACATATTATATTCAAATATAACCTTTTGAGTTTTTTTTTCCCCTATATATACTAATGTTAAAGAGGGTTTTAGGCATACCTACCATTTTTTTTGAAGTCTATGCAAAGAGCCCTATTATCAGAACAGGCCACTTGCACATTCCTCTTCTTGACGTCTATGCAAAGAGCCCATCAAAACCTTCTTCCCAGCTATTGCTGGTTGTCCTCCCCCCCACTCCCCAGTGGTCGCAGGCCACCACCATCCAAAACTCTCCCTCCAAAGCATCCTTCCATCTCCCATAAGGATACCTCCAAAGCATCTCTCTCTCTCTCTCTAAAAAGGGCTCTCCTTTCTTCTGTTTTCTTCACTATCTAGCTTAATGGCTCTCTCCTCCCTGGTGGCAGCTCCACCCGCGCTACTCCCCGCCTCCGGCCGCCGGGGCCTCCCTGCCCACCTCCCCCGCCCTGTCGTGCAGTTCAGGCCAGACCCACCACATCTCATCAAGCCCCAGCGGCGCCGGGCTCCTGCTCTGCGCGGGCCACCGTGGCTCTGCGCGAGGATTCGCGCGGGCGGCGCGTCGACCGGGGAGAGGGATGAGGAAGGGGAGCTGGCGGGGGCCGCCGCCGTGGGGGAGGACTCGGCGGCCTTCGAGCTGGGCAAGCAGAGCGTCGCGTCGTGGGCGGCGTTCACGGGCATACTGGGGGCCGTCCTATTTGCGCTCAACGTCGTGTGGATCGACCCCTCCACAGGCTTCGGCACCGCCTTCATCAACGCCGTTTCCGGGACTTCTGACAGCCCCGAGGTACTACTCTTGCTGGTTGCTTTCCCTCATGCTTCGAATCACACACATGCTGTCTAATTGTGCTTCAAGGATTTTATTGTCATGCGAAGATATCAAATCTCGGTTCTTGTGATTGGTTAGTATGTAGACAGTGGGCATTTGATGTGTTCTTCTTATGTTTGAATGTGGGAGTCTTCTCGTTTTTGTGGGGGAAAGTGTGTGAATCTATTTCATGCTGTGGAGAATAATAAAAAGTGTGCCTTTGTTAGTGGATCAATACCTGAAAGGTATGTTCATAATTAATCGGCTGTTCTCCTTAGTGAGGGAAAAAAAGTCATGTCGGGTTGTGGCTCAAATTTAGAGGGCATCTCAGTTAGCAGCAGCGGTTAGGACAGGTTCTGCCTTGGCACCGTGCCTCATTTAGGCTCCCTCGTTCGGTCAGGCGGGCCTTCGCTTGGACCCGTCGGTTACGCGCATAGTGCCTCATCTAGGCACCCTACTACGGCAATGCGGACTTGTGCTCAGGGCCAGCGGTTTGGGGCTCTGTTTTTGTATTTGTTTTTGGAGAAGATTAGTACAAGGCAGTGGTGAAGGAGACAGGCTATGTGGACGTGGGCATCTTGCCGAATCACGTAAATCACTGTGTTGTCTCTCTCTCTCTCTCTCTCTCTCTCTCTCTCTCTTTCTTCCTCTCTCTCTCTCTTTGTGTGGTTTGTTTGTTCTTGTTTTGGTACATATGTCCGATCCGGTTGTTGAGGCGAGAGACGGCGATTCACCAAAACAGATCAGTTTGATTATGGATTGACCTTCTTCCTGAACTCACCACTTGTTCTTCTCTCTTCTTGGAAAAAAAAACAAACAATTTGCAGTAGCACAGACTGTATCCCAAACTCAAACTCAAGGTTGCATCTTCACCCTCAGTCTTCACACCATAACTTTAAAGTACTTATTATCCAAAGTTCCAAACCTACATGCCTGTTGAAGTTAGCACCAATGAATACTTTCTTGCCATTTGGGATTGATGATGTTGTGTGGGCTCATCCATCTTCTCCCAAAATTCTCTCTTAGCTCCTCGATCAGTCTGATTTGTGGTATATAAGCACTCAGAGTATGAAATGGATCTTCTCCAAGTGTTGATTTATAATTAGCCTAGCATCTATTTACAGCAAGATCCCTTGTTTCCAGTTGATTGCTTGCAATGGTTTATAGGATCAGCCGATTGCAATCCAATATGACCTATGCAAATTCGATCTCAAGGGGGAAACTGGATCCCTCCTCTAATGTAAAACAGAGGGGGAAAATAGAGATTGATTTGAATCTACTAGAATTAATCCAAAATCAACTGATCCTCAGCTGATCTGAGCTGATTTCGATTCCGATCTGGATCGTATCAAGCCCAACTAATCCCAAGGGCTTATCTGACTCTGTACTCCTTGTTGCTTACTGTCTATAAATGTTTATTGTCTCTTTCCAACAAGGCAACAACCTAGTGTTCCCCCTTGCATATCTTCCTTCTTGAGGATATGCCACGTTTATTATGTCTATCCACAAACTCCATATCTTTTTCGCTTGAACGTGTCCCTAAATTCCCAGCAGTGAAATGGAAACTACTTATCATTCTTCGGTCCCCTTTGTCCTAAGAAGCCCTGCCTATTTATTCCCACAGTCAAGCTGTGCTGCAATGGCGTTCATTATGGGATGCTTTACTTGGCCCTTTCTTACTTTTTGTTACAACTGTGTTCCACAGCACACAAGCTGGCTTAACTTGTGCTAATTGATCCTTGGAACTATGAGTGATTATGAAGAAATGAAAGGTCAAGGGAGTCATGGACTAAATTAAACACCTATGTTTGGAACATCATTGATTAATTGGTGATGTTTTTATAATCAACATCTTCAATACAATTTAGAATTTTAGAGAATGGAAAATGTGACTTGTAGGTACTACGTAGAGAACAAGTGTACTAAACATCACTATATAAAAGTAAATGAGACATCCAACAATGCACAGATTGTAGGTGGGCAGATTAATGAGATATTTTGTAAGGTTGTCGTGGGGGTGGAGATATACACGAGTCATTTCCCTATGAAAATAACTAACAATGAGTCTCATGAAGAACTAAGACTTTCGTATGGTCTTTATATATTCTTAGAAGCCAAATATAAATGAGGTGATCTGGTGGATCTTAGAGAAGGGATTCCCGGGTACTTTCATATGTATTCTTGTAGGTTGACTTGAAAGGATAATGAGAAGGATGAGGTCATCTTATGGGGAGACAAAAGAAAGTTTGATGGAAATTGTACTGAGTCAAAATTTTGTCTTTTGGTTCATGAATATTTGCTTGTAAACTGTAATGATCACAGCCATGCATGATGATGTTTTGCATCTTGGTTCACGTTTTTATACGTAGCTTAGTTTGATGGACTAAGCTAGATGCCTGCCTTTTATTCCACTGGGAGTGCTACTGCTATAACTTTCCATACTGGGTAAGGACTCGTAACTGATCATTTTAGTTAAGATTCTATAAAAGGCATGATTGGCAGGACCACATAAAGGATATAATACATTATCTATGTTCTAGTTAACACAGGGATTAGGAGCTGAATCACTTGGAAGAAGTGGATAAAATGAATTGGTTTTATGAAGGGAATTAAGATATGATGGATGAAGTGAAAAAGAGCATCCAGTATGCATCAGAAGCAAAGAAGTACATGGTATCTCTGTCTCTCTTTCAGGACCGAAGCTTGAACTTCACCTCCGTGAAGGATATGACAGGTTTCTTTCATAATCTCAGTAGAAGTGGCTGCAAAGGTCCCTAAATGAATGCCCTCCGAATGACTTTTTATCCCATTTTCTAAAGTATATGGGCCAAAACAAATCAATTTTTCTCAGCAAACAAAACAACAAGCAGACAGCATATCTGCAAGAATTCTTCCCTTAAAAGCCTGGAAACTTATCCTACCAATATCCTACATATTACATGAAGTATGTTGAGAAGAGTTTGACAAAGCCTTTAGTTTTTAATTTGTCTACCATTAAAACATTGTGTATAACAGGTGAACTCCATGTGTACTAAAGGTACCTGAGTTGAGATTCCTTGCTTCTTGGCAGATCTACATGCCTCCTAGCCTATTGTCCTCTTCCTACAAAGACAAATAGCTTGACTTTAAATTTTGTCTACTTGTTGGACCTTCTGGTGATAAAGTTTGTTAAACATATTCTATGTCGTTTTACGTTATCAATAGTGTATTACTGCGCCATAGTTATTCATACCAACTTCTCCATAGTTATTCATGCCAACCAGAAATCAGGAATTTGTGATTTTTGAATGGCTGCCCTCCTTGCTTTCGCAACTGGAGTCATTTAATTTTTAGGTACAATGAGTGCGACTTGTGTTAATTTGACAATCAGTAGCAGGTTTCTAGTTTTTGTTGATCAAAACTCCTGATCTGAGGCATAAATGGGCTAATACATCCACCTGATAATCATTATACATCAGGCCATTTTTTGTGGAAATGCAATGCAGAATATGCTCAATATAGGCATAGGATTTATACTAGTAGAATACATACTGAAACAGTTTGCTTCCCATTTAATGCGTCACATGGGATTGGTAACCTATTGTCTAGCTAGATTGTTGGAGGTTCAACTCCATGTTGGATAGCTAAGTCACGTTTCATCCATAGTCTACTTGTTGTTGGTTGCATTGGTACTATTAGTCTTCCTTGCATTCATGCCACCTAATTGCCAATCCTTATTATTTTCTTGGATTTTTTGCAAGTTTCAATAAATAGAGAACTTAACAGGAAACAAAAACTAAATATTCAATGGATCTGAGCTGTTTACGTGCTAATAATTGCAAAGGGAGTTAATCACATTAACATATTCTGATTGTAATCTTACCTCCAAAGGCATTTTCCTGAAGTGTAGGCCATCTCATAGGGTTCTGGGTAGTTGAAACCCACCTTTCATGTATTAGTTTTCTACAGATGTATCTTAAATTGCATGTACATATTTCAATGTCTTAAATTTCTTTATCATCACTGCCTTTTAGCTGATCATAACTGATTTGATATCACCCAAAAAGTAGAAGCATGTCCACAATAGTTACTTAAAAAGCAGTACTAGCACCCATCTGTAAGCTATGTGCAATGAAATAAGTTAAAGGACAGTGCCTGAAAAGGAGTGAGCAAGTTGCCTAGGACTCTGGTGTAGTAAATTGTGAAAAGGACCTCTTTTCATGTCACAGATTCCAGGTCTGCAGTGGAAGAATTGGAGAGGCAGGTCCCCTTCTTCTCATAGGATCAGCACACAGAACGGCAAGGAAGGTTATTCCAGGACATCTCTCCTACAGTTGGAGTTTGTTGGCTTTCCAGAATCTTGTAGACATTCTCCCAGAACTAACACACCTTAGACAGCCCAAAAGTTGCAGGCATTTATTTCATTTACATAATCAAGGGTACCTTATCCGGTTATGTTGACAAAAGTTCTTTTGGTATTGAGATGAAAACAGTGTTCTAGTACTCATTTGGCTAGTAGGTGCCGCCAAATCCCAACTTTTTATCTCAAAAGAGATGCCTGGCACATTAGAGTGTAAAGTGAAAGTTAATGTTCTATGTGATGGAGCACTATGACAATGAGTCCCACCAAGTGGCCTTTCTTCTTATACTTGTGAAAATCTTGGATGCTTGCTTGGATTTACAGCATGTGGTGATCTTGTGTTCTCACTTGACTGATTATTCGTCCTTGATTGCTCACAATTATCTTCTGACTACTTTCATTTTTCCATACAGGTTGTAATGTTGATCCTTGTTTTCATTTTTGCCACTGTTCACAGTGGAATGGCAAGCCTGAGAGATGCCGGTGAAAAACTAATTGGTGAGCGTGCATACCGTGTTCTATTTGCAGGGATCTCGCTTCCATTAGCTGTCAGTACCATTGTAAGTGTCTTTAGATTTTCCCTCTTGGCATTCCTCGTCTTTCATTTTTTCCATATTGATTACTTTTGTGGCCCCCATGCACCTTTTACTCATGCTTTGCAGCATTTTTCTCATTAATTCTACCCAGTTAACTCCAATATAGTTAACCCATGATGACTACTGTTTATTACAATGTCTCATTTAGCTGCTTTTTTCAGGTTTATTTCATCAATCACCGTTATGATGGCATGCAGTTGTGGCAAGTCCAAGATGTTCCTGGAGTTCATCAGCTTGTGTGGGCCTCATCTTTCATCTCTTTCCTCTTACTATACCCTTCCACGTTTAATCTATTGGAAGTGGCTGCTGTGGATAAGCCAAAAATGCATCTATGGGAAACTGGTATCATAAGAATTACCAGGCACCCTCAGGTAAATTGCCCTTGTAGAACCCACTTTTTCTTTCCATGCTAAATCAGTGATCCTCCTGGTTGTATGTTTATTGGAGGTGAACACATGGGCATCTTCTTCCTTTTTCCCAGATGGTTGGGCAAGTGGTCTGGTGCTTGGCGCATACACTTTGGATTGGAAACTCGGTAGCTGTGGCAGCATCGGCTGGCTTGATAGCACATCACCTGTTTGGCGTTTGGAATGGAGACAGGAGGCTGGCATTACGTTATGGAGAAGCCTTCAACATGCTGAAAAAACGAACCAGCGTATTTCCATTCGCAGCCATCCTTGATGGGCGCCAAAGGCTACCCAAATATTACTACAAAGAATTCATACGATTACCCTATGCGACAATTACAGCATTGACATTGGGTGCATATTTAGCCCATCCTCTGATGCAACAATCTAGTTTTAGGCTTCACTGGTAGGATAGCTACTGTTTTATAACTTTATATGGATACCCATCATACACAAGCTCAAAAAAGGATGTAACTTGGCTCTCGAGTGCTGGCACTAGCAAAAAGGAAATAGCACTAATCCTTTTTTTTGGCAGTATAATTTGTTCTGCCAAGATCTCAATCAAAACAATAATGTTGCAAAAGTTGGAAGCTTTTTTCTTTACATTGTCTATAGTAGATTTGCTTATACAATCATCAGTGCTAAAAGAAGAATGAATGACAGGTAACAGTGCAGTCTGCGTAGATGAACAGTTGAAAGACCTCCTATGGAATTGGAATTGGCTGCTGATTTTGCAGTCACTAGATCTTGTGGTGGCAGCTCAACGGGTGCCAGGGCATCTTCAGAGCCGCTGTCAACCTCTCTGCCCAAGGGAGCAACATACTGCTGCCATGCATCCGAAGCTGTGTCAAGGAACATGTTATTTTAATTTTATTCAAGCAGGGGATGAAATGAGCAGAATTGGAGCCATGTGAAACCCTCTAAAAGTTACCTTGCTTTGAGATTGTATAGTTTTGGCTATCGAAACTGATAGGCCAAAGGAAGTAGCCGAGAAGACTGTTCTGTGAAGCGTATGCAACCTTCTCCACCACCACCTTAGGGCTGTCAAAGCTTACCCACAGATCCCCAGCATGAAAATACGAAGCCACTGACCGTTTGTCGTAAGTGAATTCAGCCACTGGATCTGCCAGGGCCGCGTCAATCTCAAAATATGCCATGATTCCAGTTTGGTTGCTGAGCTTCAGCCTGGGGCCTGCAGCAACCACCTGGGCGCCCATCCCATTTTTCATCTTGTTCTTGAGGAACCAAGATCTGCCATACAGAGGGATCCCCATCAGCAGCTTGCAGGGAGACAGGCCTGCATCCAACCAGGAGGAAATGCCATAGCTTGTAGACTTGTGGGACAGGAGATCATAGAGTGCAGCATCGGCGGCTGTGAAATCCCCGGCATTGTGGTAGCCGAAGCAGAGAGCATTAACCCAGTCGAGGCTGGGTGTGAGTGCCTGAATTGGGTAGTCCACATTGTTGAAGGCCCCGTCAAACAAGTGAGGAGAGAAGTAAACTGTGGCTGTGAGGAGCAGTGGTGGTGAGAAGATCTTAGCCGCCTCATTAATGGAGGCTCTCCACTCTGCCAGCAGCAACCCGAGGTTGGCCATGTCAGATGGAGAGGAAGGGAACAGCCATGCTAGATCCAAGCCATCAAATGCGTACGTTCTAGCTAGTTCCATGGCGGAGTTGATGAAGGCAGCTCGGCTGGTTGCACTGCTGGCCATGGCAGAGAAGGTGGCAGTGGAGTTGGACTGCTGATCCACAGTGGATGAAATGGAGAGGAGGGTCTTGAGGTGGGGGTCTTTGTTCTTGAGAGTGGTGGAGAACGAGGCGAGGATGGGGAGCTGGCCGGGCGGCGGCAGAGCGACATGGAAGCTGCTCTCGTCCAGCAGCAGAGCCGAGTAGTAGACATGGGTATACAATGTGGTGTTGATTTGGGATGCAGGGGAGTAGGGGCTAGAGTGGGAGAGCCAGTAGCCTGCTCTCACTTGCTGAGCTGCTGAACCCGGGCTTCTGCACTCTTGCTGCAATGCTGAGGAAGGCCCTCTGAACAGTGTCAGAAGCAGAGGAATGAGGAGGAGATGGGAGAGTTCTTGGAGCATCTTGAGGGTTGTGAGGGTGGTGAGGATGGGGAGGTGGAGCAGGTAGAAGACATTGTGAGTGACAGGTGGGAGAAGTTGCAGCAGACTGAGGAAGAATCTCAGATGATGTGCATGAATGCAAGGGGGTGTGAACAGAGAGGGCCAGATAAAAAGGGTAAAAGGTGTTTGTTTGATAGTGGTGTGTGCAAATGGAGGACCCCTTTTTAAAAAAGGGTTGTTCCCTGCTATCATGAAATGTTCTTCTTTGCTTCATCCTCAAGCTGGGTTTGGCTTCTCAGCTAGGTACCCTGAGCCCATAAATTCATGTTACCTAACTCTGACTTGTTTATAAAACCCTAATTAGGCTATTCCTCCAGGTAGAATTAAGAAAAGATGATAAGAAGGTGCAGTGCTTCTGTTTCTGGTTTTGTGATGCTGGGTCTGGGATTTGCTGTTTACCACACTTGTCACTTGTCAGGCTGACATGAGATGGAGCTGCCAATGCTTTTGACTCTGATGTAAAACGTACCCTGGGACAGGATAGTGCATGTGCTGGTGGATTTAATTTAATACTTCGGCATTATTTTTTTCCTCTCTCCTTTGAAAGACAAACATCAGCGATTGGATTGTTCCTCTGAGGCAAGCCAGAGCTTTACAGATTTGGGCGAATTGACGGGCAAATAATAATATATAAGGGTTTTTGAGTTTTTTGCCCTTCTAATCTACTTAATTTTGAAAAAAAAAAATCTTATAATCTCTATGTTTAGTAAAAATATCTTATCATTTAACCTGTATTTAGAGTAGGCCTTTTTCGAGTGTTTTTTCAAAATAGTTAGGGGTTTTTCTAATTTTTGCTGTTTTACAAATAAAAATGAGATTTGCATAGTTTTCACTAAATATAAAGACTATATAGAGTTTTCTCAAAATAAAGTAGATTAGAGAGATTAAAAATTAAAAAAATCCCTGTGTAGAGGTTAGAAATTGAAAGGTCCTAGCTGGCTAAGGGAGTTGATGAAGTCAGGGATGGATGGTCCTAGCCGGTAGCACGCGCTTGGGACCCGCTAGGACAGTGAGAAGCAGTTAGGGAGGATTGTGGTTTTACCCGACGGTAGTCCTTCGATGTCTAAGTCAGAGGCTTTTGGAGAAGAAGAAGAGAATCAACAGTTTCTTCAGGCTAAATACGGTTTTTTTTTTCGCTTACCTTTGCATGGTGAAGGATGAAGACTTGTATATCTGTTGTTTCCCACACGGGAAGGCGATGCCTACCCTTTTGGCCAGGGTGGTGAGTAACGCGTGTATTCTTCGAGTCACCACGTGGGCATCATGCAGATAGACCTTATGTTAGTGAGGCCTAATTTGAGAGTTAATGGGGTTAAATCACCGTTTTTAAGGATGCGTTCTCGATGATGAGTGTGTTGGGATCATATCATACTAGATCTTCATGATGATATATAGAGCGCCGTGTTAGTGGAATGTGTCAACGATAGGTCCCCTCACGATGGGAGTTCTAGCCTCGAGCGTCATGAGATTGTGACGGGCGTGTGGCCCCCAAGGTGAGGATGAAGGCAGGCCCTTCCGAGAACCCGTTCGTTCCAATAGTTAGGATCTTCGGCACAATCCTTAAGGAACGCTCTAGGTTGACTTTGTCTCGAGTGGACCACTAGCTCTTTGGGCCTTTGTGGGCCACCGGTCTCCATTGATGGGGCCCCTATTGGGCTTCCGAGAAATACCTCCTTCACCCTGTAACTAAATGATTATGGTGAAAGGGTAATAAAAACGCTGGCCAGTGGCCATAAACCATCTTTTTTATGATAATAAATTGGAAGCAGTAGTGCATGATTTGGCCAAAATTGATTCCCGCTGAATCGTAAGTATTTGAGTTGTTTTCCAAATTGGAAACGGAATCCTGGCTATCCTGTTTGGTCCGATTCCTCGAAAATCTGATTCTTGCCTCCGTGAATCCAAACGCGCAGCTTGGTGATCTGTTGTTCGATCCAAGCAGCACCAGTGACCCGATCGCGCATCTAGACGTATGGTTTTAGCACTTTCAGGACAACTTTTCTGCAATCCAATAATGAATAGGAAGGTGCCGAGGATCCGATTCCTAAAGTGCTCGGGTCTGGTAGAGTTTATTTATAGGGGCTAAAAACTAAATATCCCAAAAAATAATACTTGCTGGAATATGCATGCAGCTCACCGCTAGGTATTGGCATATGTTGTTTTTTTTTTTTTTTTTTTTTAGATCTGGCCAACATGCCTTACGAATCTATATGGGCCGATCCCTGATCAGATTGTCTAAAAAAACTATTATTGAGCTCAACCTATTAAGAGTATCTTTTTTAATGTTCACTGGGGTCTAATTTTTTATCTTTTTATGTTTTTTGGATAATCTAATTGGAGATTAGGTTCAGATGTATAGGCCGGATTGGAGCCGACTTAAAAAAATTTAAAAGAAAATAAAAAACTTATCGTAGTGTCCAGCAATGCAGCTACATTGGTCATTGCAACAAATATTATATTTATTTTAAAATTAGCAGTTGTTAGACGCTCGTAAGATGGTTGCCTTTTGCTGTCACGCCCAACACACCAACTCACATCGGACTCGGTGCGTAATAGTTGGATAAAACCTATCACACAAACTGATATGAAAGATGACATCCATAAGGCTAAAGATCAAAAGTCCTCACTATTAAATACCACAACTCTATGTTATAAGTCAGCACCAAAACCATTGAAATAGATGACTAAACAAGCAATCTCCAAACCTCTCAGCTCTCATATTAACAAGGTACATAATTGCTCTGCACCACCTACTACATCAAATAATCAAATTGAGATATCAAGCGCTCTCAAAAGTATGATTCTTCAACTAATTTTCTCTGTAAGGGATCTCTCCTAAAAAATAGTTAATGAGATTTATGAGTTCGTTGCTCAATACGTATGAAATCCCCGCACATGGCATATTATATAGTAGCTTTGAAAATCTTATTACACATATATTCTAAGCATGATGATTTGATCATGTATTATAAGTAAATGATTTATCTAAATAAGAATCATATATTGACAATCTTATCAAATAAAGCATATATTCTTAACAAATGAGTTGAAACAAACAATCACTGCAGAGTTGCCGCAAAAACAGGTGAGTCACACAGAGTAGTAGTAGTGGATAGCCGAACAGTTGGGTGGATGGAGTATCCATATTGAACACTCAATCACTTTTGAAAGTATTTCGCTGAACCCAATCACTTAACTAATTAAGATGACATGATTAGAGATCCGTGAGCCAAGGTCATAACTTGGAAATCCACCAACAAGTTTTTTTTGGTATATCAAGTCTAAAGACGAACCACACTCCTATGTGCTTGCCTTAGTGTCCTTACACACGTAACTATGAGACCAATCATGCTCATCATATGAGCAAGTACACTAACCTATCCAGATATAAGATATCATGCTTCTAATATCCTTTAACTGAAAACAATTTAAGAATTATGATCAGAAGTATTGATCTCGTTATCACAATCTCCTTTCCTATATATATATATATATATATATATAGATCTAACTATTTAGAGGTGCCCCCCCTCCCCTCCCCCCCCCCACCCCCCGAAAATCAACCCTCCTCCAATTTAAAAAAAATCAAGACTTTCATAAAATTTTAAATAAGCACCTTAGGGTTGATCTCATCTTTGAGGCTTTAATTTTCACCGTCCCGATCAAACGAAGCCGTCTAACCAGACACATATGAAAAAGAGTAATGTCTAAAAATCTTAAAAAACGGTCAAAAAATAAAAAATTCGTCAGATTAACTTTATGGTTGATCCTATCTCCAAGAGTTTTAGTTTTGATCTCCAAAGAATGATGCATTTGATTGGACGGCTATAATTAAGTCTTTCAATTCAACAATTAACATTAAATCTAAAGGAGTGAGAACCAACATAAAAAGGGGTATTTGAATATTTTAAATTTTTTGTGATTTTTATTTTTTTGGAAATCAAGATGAGAGGTTTCGGGGTAGGGTGCATCTAAGTTAGATGCGCAGGGGACGTTATATCCCCCTCTCTCTCTCTCTCTCTCTCTCTCTATATATATATATATATATATATATATATATATATATATATATAATATAACTATTTTGAACTCCATCCCCATATTTAAAAAAATAATTTTTTTATAAATTTTTAAATATTCAATAACCCCCTAATGTCTTATTGTGATTGTCTAATCATGGTTCGATCTTGAAACTCAATCTTAATCGTCCATCAAGTATATGTAAATTTTGATTTTCAAAAATCATGAAAAAATAGTAAAAAATAGAAAATTTGTTAAATTAACTCCTAAGGTTGTTCCCATCCCTTGAGATTTTATTATTTATCACCAATTTATAAATGTCATTTCGGACGACTTATGTTGAAAGCCTCACGATCTAACAGTGAAACTTAAGTCAAAAGGGATAAATTTTATTTTGGGAAGAGAGTTTGAATATTTAAAAATTTATCATGATTTATTTATTTTTAACATGGAAAAATAGTCAAAACAATATGTGTGGTTTATCCACATGCACTGTAGCATTCACACTATAGCACTCTTCTCTCTCTCTCTCTCTCTCTCTCTCTCTCTCTATATATATATATATATATATATATATATATATATATATAGAGAGAGAGAGAGAGAGAGAGAGAGAGAGAGAGAGAGAGGAGTGCTATAGTGTGATGGAGGTAGTTGACACAACTCTATCGTACAAAGACAATCAACCATTAGATCTTAACCTAATGGTAATATTTAAAAAAAAAAAAATTAAACTCTTGTTATGGTGCCTTCAGTAGATGGGTAAAGGTGTGAGGGGAGGGAAGAAAGAGAGAGGAAAAAAACTAAAAAAACCCATTGCTTATGCTCAAACAGTAGGCTCCACCAACGTGGAACCACCCCACATGGGTGGAGGTGTTCCTCCACACATCTTTCGCACGTGGCGGAACACATTATTTAGTTTTTTTTTTTTAATGAGCACTTATTTTTTCTTTTAACGAGCACCCTTGGATTGGGTGCTCTACTACAATGCGACAGGGTCTTACCACATGCCCATGTCGCATTGTAGCATCTCTTTCTACACACACTCAGGGATATACGCATACATACGGTAGTTTACATGCATGGTTACACATAAAAAATTTCATTAATAGGTTCTTCCTAGGTAAGTTGCAGCATGTATGCTAAACAATTGAAGTAAAGTTAAGCTTATACCTAATATTCATTGGTGAGCTTGAACTTGAATTTTGGTAATTCAAGTTTAAGCCTATTGATACTCCCACCAATTTGATGCACAATTACAAGTACTCATTCACCCTATGAGTTATGAGTGTTCGTCAAGCCAATCCATGACAATCATATACATTCTTATTCTTATTTAATTATAATAAAAGATATCAAATTTATTATTGTTTCATAATAAAATCTGTGAATATATGTAATGAAGATTAAATCATAATGAGATCAATTTTTTTTAAACATATATTCTGAATTGTTTTTAGTCTAATGATATTTAAAAAAGACATCAAATATCTCTGCAAGAAAATTGATGTTGCGAGGTAATTAACTTAAGGGCATTTAAGGAAAATGCCTCTGTATTATTACAAATTGAAGCATCTTCTCTAACACTGCCCCAAAAAATTATGTCCTCTGTCCTTCTTATGAATTCATTGGAGAATTTCTTTTTTCCTGCTTGTTTTCATCTCAATTTCCTCTTCCCAGTTCTTTTCAGCTCAATTTTTTTAACTGCACCTTCCCAATTTGCTCTTGTTACTTGGCAGAATCGAGATCGGCTGCTCCCCAAATCTCCAAAGCCATCTGGACCCTTCTCTCTTTCCTTGTGTCTCCTTACGGCTCCCAAATCTCCATGCCGCCTAGACCTCTCCTCCTGCATATGTTCTTTCAGAACACCCAACCATCAGCATGACAGATTCGATCATCCTTGGTACAGCACAATCATCTCCCTACATCTTCTATGAAATCCTCATTTGGGCTCTCCTTTTTGGGTATCAACATGTAAGGCATAAGGTTTGCACGTTGCCTACCTTGTTAACTCCAAGCTGTAGAGGTGACTTCCCCTCCTCTTCCTACAAAAGAACCTTAGATTTGCTCATATACTTTTTGTCTTTGTTCTTCCCTCTTTGATAGATTTGGGAACAAGGCCCATCATTCTAGTGGTTAGGTGCGTATTTGGAATCGAGTATACACAAGGAAGACGGCCCTCTACTATAGGGTTCATCATCAATAATGCTTGGAAAGGATAAAAGGCAAAATATGGTGTAGCCTACAATTGTTTGAGTAGAAATTTTTTTCCAAACTATGTTCGCATCTGCATATTGCTTGGCACCTTCACAGGAAGCTTGTGTGTTCTATTCGTTGGAAACTTATTGATGATATTTTTACATCAGCAAATGTGTCATTTTTTCCCTCCCTTCCCTTTGTTTTATTCCTCCCTCATATATATGCCATCCTTCAACTATTGCCTATTAATAGCTAGACACCACTTTCAGGAAAATAGTTAGGCACTCAATCTATTTGTTGAATTGTTTTAGTGAACTTTATATTGTAGAAATTAACTTCTCCGGTACATGGAAACTTCGGTTGCCATAATTTCATATGGTGAGTACCAATTGGTCAAACATTAAAATGGGTACACCTACAACAGCAAGCTCCACTGGACCTATGATCATGAGGATGAAATAGTACTCCTCTAATTCGGACAAGCACCTAATACTGTTACCCAAATATATGATCAATCAGCAACATCTTGGATCTAATGCTTGATGTATCAGTTTTATTTTCTAAAGGAAAAATGTTGTCTAATTTGGCTAATTGTTGGTTGGGTTGGTGTGAACAAAGCATACTTCTTTAGCGAATACCATAAACATATTTTCTAGTCTTCACTTTGTTCGACATATAAGAAAGTTGGTATCCTTCATTCCGACTGCATCAATGGTCTATGTGGTCATTTAGATGGTGCATATAGGCTTATAGCGTGCTTCAACCATGTGGCCAGGAGTGGAGACGTGGAACATTGTTCCTAAGTGGCTTAGGCACTAATGTGGTTAGGCCAATGTTTAAGCACATAAAATAATGTTATGATATTTTAGCTACATATTGGGGCAAGCTGCATTTAATCTACTTCTTTGCTTATAAATTTCTCATTATTAGTCTTTTGTACCATCAGCTTTGTCATCATGTATAGCTGGTGTACACCTTTTCTATTTTTAAGCTTATGGACATTTAATCATAACTTTGATTCCTAATGTATTGATTATTCTTGATCATTTCTTCTGCAGGTTGATGGGAAAGCTGCTTGATGGGGATGCTTTGCAAACGCCTTTAATGTTCTTTCGCTATTATTTGTTTGTTACAACTAATGCTATAAAGACCTTTTTTGTTGTATGAAACTTTTTTACAAAGATTTATTATTTGGAAAGAAATTAACAGTGACTTTGAGGAAGTTTTGGCGTTCGATTTGTGTGTATTTTCTATCTTTACAGTAGGTTCAATGTAGATGCAACGAGTATTTTTTTTGTACATAGTGGATGTCGTGTGGTTGTGAATGTGGTGTTCTAATTTTATCTTATATTACATGAAGATATTCATGATAGGGTGGTTATGGATGTATACTTTAAAGCTTTTGGAGTTGTTATCCAATGGGGTGCCCTTTTATTGTAACACCTCAGATCTTAGATAGTCCTTTAAGCAATATTAATTAAGTTAAAATGTGTTTACAACTAGTTAGAGTGCAGTTCAACAAGCTAGAAGTTAGATCGCAGTAGATCTCAGAAGCAGAAGTTCAGTACAACAGCTAGTACAACGTTTATCGATTTAATAGGCTGGAAGGGATCAATTAGTTAATAAATAGTGAGTTTGTCGATTCAGTTAATTGGTAGAAATGGTAGCTAATTGATTTAGTTAATTAATAGATAGATCAATTAATCAATCGAGGGCCAACTAAATTGATCGGGAGCCAACTTAATGTAAGGATCGGGGTGGGACGATGAAGAACACAGTGGAAATGGAAGAAAAAAATGGATCTCGCCTATTCTCGATCCATTTATGGCAATAAAACAACTAAACACAGTGATTGCACATCACCTTGCACGACTTCGGATCCGTATTCAAGTGTTTTCGACATAAATATGTCACTAGCCGCGCACGTTCTCAGCCTTCAATGATATCCACGCGATCTCTATTCGATGGGGCAGAGTGGAGCAGTAGGAGGCGCCTCATATGGGATGCACGGCTCTGAGATATATATATATATATATATATATATATATATATAGAGAGAGAGAGAGAGAGGGACGGTTAGTCAGGGGAAACCCTGAAGCTTGGCCTAGAGTTTCCGCTCAGCTCTTATATATATTAAATTGGTGTGACTTTTCACAAAAATCTTCGAATTAATATAAAATCCACTTATCACCATCAGTTAAGAAACTTTGTGCGTGTGACCCTCCAAGCTCAAGTACTAATCTAATTTTTGGCCTAATAAGTCCAACAATATTTTACTGACTTAAATTAATTAATTTAATATCTCATATTAATTAATTAACCTACTGAATTAATATCACAAATATTAATTGATCGGACTTCCGATCAAGTTAGGTGCCAAGTAACATTACATGATCCCGCAAGATAATATAGTTTAGCAACTTACTCAATGAACTTATCTATCAACAGTTACCGCGTGGCTATAATCCTACATCCAAATAATGCTCCTGAGTTAACCTAAGATATGGTCAACTGTCAAACCCTATCTGGTCAACTCACTTTGATTAGATGTTGCCGTACTATATCAAAAAAATCACTTTTCTGATTTAGTATCTACTTTGGCCAGAGACTTTTGTGCATCATTTCTAAAGCATTCTCGCTCTAATTATCGAGAGCGAATGATTCAGTATTGAACATTCAATCATCTTCGAAAGTATTCTATTGAACCCAATCGCTTGACTAATTAGAACCCCGTGGATAGGGATCCGTGAGCCAAAGTTAGAGCCTAGAAGTCCACCGACAAGGCGTCCTTAGTGTCTTACTTCCAAGGACCAACCACGCTACTGTGATATTGAATCAAGTTAACTAACAGTCAGATAAATTACCAACTAGAGATTCAAGTCGAATGAGTTCAGTGAACTCATTCCTCAATAGACACATGTGTGTTTGTCCTAGTGTCCCACACATATGACACAATCTCCTTAACATGGTAATATTCCAACATATATTAAACAAATATGGCACAAGTATATTTTCATAAATTTCATAATGGTCATACCTCTGAAAATTAAAATGCTAAAATGTTACATACATATATAAGTCAAAATACATGTTTTTATATACAAAATAGCCTCTCTATGAGTTAACATGGTCATATATACTGAAAATTAGTGCAAAGCTGATGTAAACATGTTAATGGATAGTGAAATAGGATTTAAGAATTTTCTCAGGATTTTCAGACTAATAATCTAATTTTTTGGCCATTAAAACTAATTTTCAAAGTCAAAAAATTAACAAATAAGGTTAAAAATAGCAAACAAAAGTAAAAAAATAGCCAAACTTGGATAACATAACAAATGGGTATAATGTAATATGTGTGAAAAGTTTCATACAAATTGGAGTTCATATGAGTGATTTGGAATATCAAGTGGGAATTCAAGAATTTGAGTCAAATTTAGACAATCGAATAAATAGCAAAAAAATGATGAATAAATTTCAAAAAAAAATTATAAAATTAGATTTAATCATGAAAAATCTATGGTCAAAATTTTAGGTCAATTGACCAAAAAACAAAGGAGATACAACCAAAATAAATTGATTCTGATTCACAAACTAACAATAGTTAAATCGCATGCATACAAGTAGACACCTTTCAAATTGCATCCTCCATAGTAGATGCCTTTTAGATTCAAAAATGAGTTGGAACGAGGTTCTAATCATAGGATTTGAAGGCGTCATATGGGGCGGACGTCTTTTGAATTGTATCTACGGATTTGGACGCGATTTAAACTAGTTTTTCAAAGCTGCAATATTTCAAAGAATTTATATAAAATTGAGAAACCAAAGTGAAAAATAAGTATCATATGCTTACAGATTAAAGTTCTAGGAACATTTTTTGAACACTTTTGAAAATCAAAACGAAGTTTTCTATTTAATATAAAATAATCACTTGATGGGTTATCACAATCTACCTCTTAAAGGAAAAATGAACCAATCTTCTCAAACCAAGTCCTTAAGCTCTATTTCAAAAAAAAAATCCTTAAAGTCTAGCCACGAATTCTTTTTGTTCTAAAGCCTTTTCCGCATCTTCTAATCATTCAAAAATATAATTCATCAATTATAATCAACTTTCAAAAGATTAAACCAAAGATTCTTCTAGTTCTTGATGAAGAACACTATTTACTTATCCTAGAATTGAGGGTACATGCAAGAGAGTTTATCTACGACCCCAAGATCTTATTTATAATTTCTTCTCTTTCTTATATAGTCCCTAACATGTCCTCTCTCTACTAGAGTCAAACTCCAACTCTACTTAGCGTAATTTTCAAATCAAAATAACTTCCTCATGAAAGTAGAAACCAATTTTCGCACTTAAGTATTTTTTAATTTGAAATTCTCGAATTCGACATAGTTTCTGTTAGATTTAACAAAAACTTTCTTCTACAACGTTGTAGAACTTTCCAATGATATTATGGTCACAATTTTTCGTCAACCGAGCAAAAAGGTATCACCAATTTACCAATTAATTGCTGTCACACAACTTAGAACTTAGAATTTAATTAAGTGTTGAAACTTAGTCTATTTCTTCTTAGAACACTACTAAACTTAATAGACCTAATGACTAAGATTTCTTATACTAAATTTATTATTTTAATAAATTATTAATTGTAATTTAATCTAATTACTTATAACTCATCAATTAATCTCATTAGATTCAATTAAATATGACTCATTAACTAATTATAACAAATTTAAGTTTTAAGACCAAACAAATTTACTATATAAGATCAATGTGAAACGAGCCATATTAGAGTATGCATCTAACCCTCCTAACTTTGAACATGCGCTCCAACCTTTCACCCGTCGAGCTTTCCCATAGAGGGTTGTTTGATTCGAAATAAAATACTGTAAAATATTATAAAATAAGAAATAAGATATTTTATAAAATTTTATCGTATTTTACAGCAAACTAAATAAAATTTCGGCTCACACTTTAACCCAGATACGAACCAACCTGTTGAGTTTTCTCGGATTCTCAGGATCGCTCACGCAGCGGAAAATAAAATATTAAAACAACGATCCGTTCCAGTTTCGGAAAATAAAAATCGATCATCGGATAATCGAGGTTCTCACCGTGTGCGGATTCGAATCCGCAACCGTTCGGTTCCGTTGGTGCGACACCGCAAGCCGCGCAAGTGCCCGGCCTCTAGCGAAATCCACACGATCCTCCTCGCGACGGATATCCTCACGTTCCTCGTTCTTCGTAGCCCACGAAACCTCCGTCGGTCGCCGCAACGCGCGGACGATTTCCCGTCGAACGGGATTCGGAGAAGCGGCGGAGCAGATCTATATCTGTCTGGACGCCAGAGAGAGAGAGAGAAACAGAGGAGGGGCGGCTAGGGTTAGCAACAGCTTAGCCTGCTCAGCCCGTTCGCTATGTTTTATACTAACCGCGTGATTTTTCATAAAAACCCCCAGTTTGTATTAAACCCACTTATTTATCCATCGCCTTAAGAATCATTTGCGTGTGACCCTCTAGGCCCAAGTATCAGTCCAGTTAATGGCCCAACAAGCCCAGTGACTCCTCATTGGCTTTATTAATCAATTAATAACCCTTTATTAATTAATTAATCAATCGAATTGATGTCGCACATCGAATTCGACCGGGCCTCCGATCACGTTGGGTGCCAAGCAACACCGCGTGAACTCGGAAGGTATTGGGGTTAAGTAACCCACTCTTTGAACCTTTCCGCCGACAGTTACCGCGTTGATATAATCCTTCATCCGTACAATGCTCTCAAGTCAACTCAAGGTATGACGAGCTGTCAAATCCTAACCGGTCGACTCACTTGGATTGGATGCCGCTGATGAATATTGGAAAACTCATTTCCCGATATTATCGTCCGCCCTGGTCAGGGACTTCCGCGCATCCTTCCTAGAGTATTCTCTCTCTAAGTACCGAGAGCGAATGATTCCTTATTGACACACAATTCTCTTCGACGGTATTCCGCTGTACCCAATCCTTAGCGTATTAGAATCCCGTGGCTAGAGATTCATAAACCAAGGTCAAAACACAGAAATCCATCGACAAGGTGTCCTTGGTGTCTCAGGTCCGAGGACCATCCACGCAACTGCGACAATAGAATCAAGCTGGTTAACAGTGAGGTACAATACCATCCAGCGATTCAGTCGGATCAGTTCAGTGAACTCATTCTCCAATGAGCACCTACAGATTTGCCTTAGTGTCTCCACACAAGTGACTTATGAGATTAGTCACCCTCATCATATGAGCAGGAGTAATATGTACTAGTCTAACCGGATATCCGATGTCCTTCTCGGATATCCTCCGACTAGGAACGATTAAGAATATGTGTGTTTAAGTGATCAGTCTCATTAGTATGATCTCATCATTATCTGATAACTATAGCACATATTCACGGACTTCATTATGAAACAATAATTAATGCGATTTACAGATAATGAATATTATGCCATTAGATTAATAAATGAACGAGATTTACACAGTCAGATTGGCTTGTAGGCCACCTAAACCTAACAATCTCCCACTTGGACTAAAGCCAATCACCTTTATACAATAAGCCTATAGACTCTAGGTGACGCTCAAACACAATTTGAGCCACCGGCTTTGTCGGTGGATCTGCTACATTGTCGACGGATGGAACTCTTTCCACTACTACATCTCCTCTAGATAAGATGAAAGCGCCTCAGAACATCTTTCAATTTCTGATGAGACCACGGGTCTTTCACTTGTGCAATAGTCCCATTGTTGTCGCACAACAGCGGAACATGATCAAGGATACCGGGAACTATGTCAAGGTCGGTGATGAACTTCTTCAACCACACTATTTCCTTGAAAGCTTTAGCTGCAGCGATGTGCTCAGCTTCAGTCATCGAATCTGTAGTGGTTACTTGCTTGGAACTCTTCCAGCACATTGCACCTCCCTTTAATGTAAACACAAATCCAGATTTAGACTTGCTATCATCTAGATCTGACTGAAAACTCAAGTCAGTAAAGTCTTGCAGTTTCAAGTCACCTCCTCCATAGACAAGAAACATATCCTTAGTTCTTCTCAAGTACTTAAGAATACTTTTCATCGCCTACCAGTGCTCTTCGCCTGGATCAGCCTGAAATATGCTCGTAACAGTTAGAGCAAATGCTACATCAGGCCGTGTACATAGCATGGCATACATGATAGATCCTATGGCAGAGGCATAGGGTATTCTATCTATGAATGCCCTCTCATTAGGAGTCTTAGGAGACTGCTCCTTTGAGACACTAATTCCATGTCTCATCGGTATGAGACCTCTCTTGTAATTTTCCATGCCAAACCTTTTGACTATAGTATCTATGTACAAGGATTGGGTCATCCCTAGCATACTCTTTGATCTAACTCTATAGATCCGTATTCCCAATACATAGGATGCTTCTCCCAAATCTTTCATAGAGAAGTTTTTCGACAGCCAGATCTTTACTGATGACATCATAGCTACATCATTCCCAATGAGTAGTATGTCATCTACGTAAAGAACTAGAAAAGTGATTGCACTCCCACTGGTCTTCTTGTACACCCAAGGCTCATCTTCATTCTTAATGAAGTCATAAGACTTGACAGCCTCGTCAAATCTTATGTTCCAGCTTCGAGAAGCCTGTTTCAGTCCATAAATGAACCTCTGAAGCTTGCACACTTTATCTGGAGATTTTTTGGATGTGAAACCTTCTGGTTGTATCATATACACCTCTTCCTCAAGCTTACCATTGAGGAAGGCAGTCTTCACATCCATCTGCCAGATTTCATAATCAAAATGTGCAGCAATGGCGAGTAGAACTCTGATCGACTTTATCATGGCAACTGGTGAGAAAGTCTCGTCATAGTCAATTCATTGCCTTTGACGATATCCCTTTGCCACCAACCTTACCTTATAAGTGTCGATCCGTCCATCAGCACCGATCTTTCTCTTAAAGATCCACTTGCAACCGATGGGTACAATACCCTCGGACAAGTCCTCCAAGTTCCAAACTTGGTTGGTGTACATGGACTGGATTTCTGAGTTCATGGCTTCTCGCCATTTCCCGGCTTCTGGGCCTTCTATGGCCTCTTGGTAGGTTTTAGGATCATCATCCTCATTATATTGTACCTTAGACTTACCTTCAGCAATATGTCCCACATATCGTTCGGGTAGTCTAGGTACTCTACCAGATCTACGAGGCTCATCTGTGTGTACCTGAACAGATTCAGGAACTGATATCTCATCTGATGATAATGTAGCTGTTTGGGGATCTAGAACCTCTTCCAGTACTATTTTACTCTCACTGTCCTCCTGGAGAAGGTATTCTTCTTCCAGGAAGACAGCTTTCCTGGCGACAAACACATTTTGTTCACCAGGATGGAAAAAATAGTATCCAAAGGTTTCCCTTGGATATCCCACAAACCTGCATTTATCAGTTCGTGATTCCAGCTTGTCTGGATCATGCCTCTTTACATGAGCAGGACAACCCCAGAGTTTAACATGTTTAAATTCTGGTTTCCTGCCTTTCCATATCTCTTACGGAGTAGAGGCCACAGACTTACTGGGTACTCTGTTCAATAGGTATGTTGCTGACTCCAAAGCATACCCCCAAAGGGACACTGGTAATCCCGAAAAGCTCATCATGGATCGCACCATGTCCAACAATGTGCAATTCCTCCTTTCTGATGCACCATTCATCTGTGGTGTATATGGAAGGGTCAGCTGAGAAATGATATCATTATCCTTTAAGAATTGTGTAAAATTAGTACTCAAGTATTTTCCTCCTCGATCTGATCGAAGAGCTTTAATACTCTTTCCTAACTGCTTCTCTACCTCATTCTTGAACTCCTTGAACTTCTCAAATGCTTCCGACTTGTACTTCATTAAGTACACATAACCGAATCTTGAGAAGTCATCGGTGAACGTGATGAAGTATGAAAAGCCACCTTTGGCTTGGGTGGACATGGGACCACATACATCCGAATGTATTAGTTCCAGAATGTCTTTGGCACGTTCTCCATGTCCAGTAAATGGAGATTTTGCCATCTTTCCCATAAGGCAGGATTCACATGTTGCAAACGATTCATAATCGAATGATGTTAAATAACCATGCTTCTGCAACTTTTGCAACCTGCTTTCGCCAATGTGCCCAAGTCTACAATGTCACATGTAGGCTTGGTTTACACAATTCTTGCTTTTCTTAAGAGCATTATCAATTTGAAGATTGTAATAAAAAACATCCAATAGATATAGACCGTTGACTAAAGATGCTGAAGCTATTGATTTATTACCATAATAAATCGAACAACTTCTATTTTCAATAATCAACCTATATCCCATCTTGTCCAAACAAGATACTGATATAATGTTCTTTATTATGCTAGGAACATAATAACAATCTTCTAATAGTAAGGCGTCTCCTGATGGAAGCCTGAGGTTTGCTGTCCCAACAGCAATCGCCGCAATTTTTGCGCCATTTCCTAGCCTCAATTTCACCTCGCCTTGTCTCAGCTTGCGCTTACTTGTCAGCATCTGCACATCATGACAGATATTAGAAGCACATCCGGTATCTAATACCCAAGATGTGGAATCTCTTACTAACAAGTTGATATCTATCATATAGATATCTGAAGCTTTAGACAGCTTCACCTTTCTATGAGCTTTATCGTTAAGGAACTCCTTGCAGTTCCTCTTCCAGTGACCATGCTGCTTATAATAGAAGCAGTCACCCTTTACTACTCTTTCGTCTTTGTCCCTCGATCTTTTATCGTTAGCTATCATCTCTGTTTCAGGGGCATCCAATGCCGATTCAGCAGGAGGATCAGCTCCAGGGACAAAGTCATTGTGCTCAAATCTGAAGACATTCTTCAGATTTCTGAACCAATCCGAGTAGATCAGGTAAGTCAAAAGGGCATCAAGTATGCCACAAAGTGGGTTATTCGACGACATAATTCCGTACAAGAGATAAGTAAAATCTATTTAGCAGATGTTCAATTATTAAAATTTAAAACAAGACATGGTCTTTTGTTCAAGTTTAACTCCCACTAATTTTCGACGGA
This sequence comes from Zantedeschia hybrid cultivar, assembly GCA_030544215.1. NCBI lineage: Eukaryota > Viridiplantae > Streptophyta > Magnoliopsida > Alismatales > Araceae > Zantedeschia > Zantedeschia hybrid cultivar. Next base: position 26,872,259 of record JARZZO010000011.1, read on the forward strand.
CTGTATAACCCTCAGTTATACAGAACGGGAGACGCCGACAGTCTCCTAGTGGGGATCAGAATCTCAATGACTTGCACTACAGCCTTGTAGATAGCACAACAAACTGTAATACAATCAAAGAGCACCCAACTCATGGGACTTGCAACTCCTTGCAATATCTGATCATAGCTTCGGTCCCTAGAGATTTAATGGCCTTGTGGATAGCACAACAAATCACTAATTCTGGTCTAAGCTAACCATCGTTACGCGACGAACATAGATTTGCATGCAGCCCTTGTTGATAGCACAACAAAGCTACATGGTTCCTCTACCCCGATCATATAGGCATCTAATGCCATAGCCACAGTTTCTCCTCCCAATTAAATAGGCCTTGTGGATAGCACAACAAACCTGCCTAAAGTGATTCGAATCCTATGACTATAACGATGGTGGACCACGCGGTAAGTTCTTAACTACTCGCGTTACAGCTTAAAGTTTATCTGAGGGTATTTAGATAACTTTTATCTTGGTCTCTCCTAGGTGATAGTATATAAATATATCGTATATATTTACTAAATACTATACCTGCTTTGATTCATAATCAAAAGAAAACAATGCATCTCATACATGTCATTAGTGTGGTCATGAATAGCACAGTGGATTTGACTGGAGCCAACAGTCAAACGCACACACAATCTAACACAACAATTATATTAGATATCCTGCAAACACATAGGCAAAGGATCTTCATCTTTTCGCCTTCCTAGTTGCAGCTGTGGATCATCCCCGCTCCTTCCTCGGTTGCCTCGATCATCTTACAATAAATTCTAGAATTTACAGGTAAATTGAAGAAGGCCTTATGGTGAGTACAAGAGTGAGGGAGGTAGAAATACATCAGAGAATGAGAGAGGGAGAGATACGCAGATCTCTATTTATTAACAATTAATAAACATCCATCATTCATCCATGATCCACACAAACACATCATTCATCACATGAACAATTAAATAAGTGCATATCCATGACCACGGTGTGTTTTGAACATTCCACACATGATTCAACGCATCACATGGCTAAAATAAAAGAGTTTTCAAAATATATAATTTTGGCTTTCAAAAAACTGGGATCCAATCAAAATTGGTATTTGAATTTCGAAAACACTTTTTATTAACTTAACATGCAATTACATCAAAATTTAAAAACATTAAACACACATTACATGCGCACACACTCCAAATTAATAATTACATATTATTCTATGCAAATTAGAACATTTCTAATAATCTAACACTTAGATTAAATCTCATTAATAATCTAACAATTAGACTATTTTAAAGACTAATCTAACTCTTAGATTAATCCAACAAAGTTAATTAATAATTTAACACTTAAATTAATAATCAACCAAATTAATTATTAACTACTAACCTAACATTTAGATTAGTCAATTAATGTTATTTATTAATTCAACCGTTAAATTAATAATTAACACTAAGTAATTAATAATTAATTAATCTAACTCTTAGATTAAATAATTAAAGTTATCATTAATTTAACCATTAAATTAATGACTAACAATAATTAATTAAGGACTACCAATTTAACATTTAAATCAGCCATTTAAATTAATTATTAATTTAACAATTAAATTAATAATTAACTTAAATATTAATTAACAATTAGATGAAACAATAGTTAACAATCTAACAATTAGACTAATAACTATTAATAACTAATTTAACATTTAAATTAGTTAAATTGAGGTTAATAATCAATTTAACATTTAAATTAATATTAACCCCAATAAATTAACAACTAATAAATCAATCCAATTGTTAATAGATTTTGGTAATTATTCAAAATCATTTTAAGTCCATTTAAATAAAATAATTGAAAAATAAATTTAATTTTCAAAACTATTTTGAATTTTAAAACTTATTTTTCAATTTCAATTTTATATTAAATGGGCATTGGGGTTTTAATGGGGAAAATGGCTCAGCCCATTAGGGGCTCAATGGCTCGGACCCGGGTCCGCGCCAGGGACCAAACCAGGTGCGAGCCTGGCCCTAGTGGTCCTGGTCCGGCCCGGGGCCGGTCCAGCCGGCCCGACCGGCCTGGGCTCGGTCCACATGGCTGGTCCACCCGGCATCTTCCCCAAACAGAGGCCCCTGAAACCCTACCCCATCTTCTGTTGCAGGTGTAAGCGGCGGCCGGCGGCGGGGCTCGTGCAGCGGTGGCCGGCGGCTGGCTGCCGGCAGGACGGCGCCGTCCGTACCTGCCGGTGCCCCCTCCGGCGCCGGTGGGATCGCTGGAGAGGCCCCACACACACAACCCGAGCCCTTCAAAAAAAACCCAAAATCTGATTTTTAGGGTTTCAAAACCCGAATTTGGGGCTTGAATTTGCAGCCCTCCAAGGGCACTCCGGCGGCGGTTTAGGTGACCGGTGGATAGTGGTGACTATCCTCAAGGGATCCGGGGTCCTAACTTGCCATCCCAACGCTTGAGAAACGAGTACGAAGTCGCTGAAAAGCTCCACTTCATCATCTCATGAAGAACACCGAAACATCCCAAATAAAATCCGAAAAATCACAGAAAAATAATCTAATTATTTGTGTTCATCTTATGAACACTATTCCGTCAATTTAATCTGATTAAACGCATGGAATAACTCATGAAATATTAATTTAGAGATCGAAACGGGACGAGAAACAGTGGAACCTGGCTCTGATACCACTGTTGAGTTTTTTCGTATTCTCTGGATCGCTCACGCAGCGGAAAATAAAATATTAAAACAGCGATCCGTTCCCATTTCGGAAAATAAAAATCGATTATCGGATAATCGAAGTTCTCACCGTGTGCGGATTCGAATCCGCAACCGTTCGGTTCCGTCAGTGCAACACCGCAAGCCGCGCAAGTGCCCGGCTTCTAGCGAAGTCCACGCGATCCTCCTCGCAACGGATATCCTTACGTTCCTCGTTTTTCGCAACCCACGAAACCTCCGCCGGTCGCCACAACGATTGCCGCAACGCGCGGACGATTTCCCGTCGAGCGGGATTCAGAGAAGCGGCGGAGCAGATCTAGATCTGTCTGGACGCCAAAGAGAGAGAGAGAAACAGAGGAGGGGCGGCTAGGGTTAGCAGCAGCTTGGCCTGCTCAGCCCGTTCGCTATGTTTTATACTAATCGCACGATTTTTCATAAAACCCCCCAGTTTGTATTAAACACACTTATTTATCCATCGCCTTGAGAATCATTTGCGTGTGACCCTCTAGGCCCAAGTATCAGTCCAGTTAATGGCCCAACAAACCCAGTGACTCCTCACTGGCTTTATTAATCAATTAATAATCCTTTATTAATTAATTAATCAATCGAATTGATGTCGCACATCGAATTCGACCGGGCCTCCGATCACATTGGGTGCCAAGCAACACCGCGTGAACTCGGAAGGTATTGGGGTTAAGTAACCCACTCTTGGAACCTTTCCGCCGACAGTTACTGCGTTGATATAATCATTCATTCGTACAATGCTCTCAAGTCAACTCAAGGTATGACGAGCTGTCAAATCCTAATCGGTCGACTCGCTTGGATTGGATGCCGCTGATGAATATCAGAAAACTCATTTTCCGATATTATCGTTCGCCCTGGCCAGGGACTTCCGCTCATCCTTCATAGAGCATTCTCTCTCTAAGTACCGAGAGCGAATGATTCCTTATTGACACACAATTCCTTTCGACGGTATTCCGCTGTACCCAATCCTTAGCGTATTAGAATCCCGTGGCTAGAGATTCGTAAACCAAGATCAAAGCACAGAAGTTCACCGACAAGGTGTCCTTGGTGTCTCAGGTCCGAGGACCATCCACGCAACTGCGACAATAGAATCAAGCTGGTTGACAGTGAGGTACAATACCATCCAGCGATTTAGTCGGATCAGTTCAGTGAACTCATTCTCCAATGAGTACCTACAGATTCGCCTTAGTGTCTCCACACAAGTGACTTATGAGATCAGTCACCCTTATCATATGAGCAAGAGTAATCTGTACTAGTCTAACCGGATATCCGATGTCTTTCTCGGATATTCTACGACTATGAACGATTAAGAATATGTGTGTTTAAATGATCAGTCTCATTAGTATGATCTCATCATAATCTGATCACTATATTATATATTCACGGACTTCATTATGAAACGATAATTAATGCGATTTATACATAATAAATATTATGCCATTATATTAATAAATGAACGAGATTTACACAGTCAGATTGACTTGTAGGCCACCTAAACCTAGCACAACCTTCATCCAAAAATCTTATAGAACATGCCATTGTTTATTATAGTAAGTATTTATCATGCTAGTAAGTAAATTACCCCAAAAAGACCAAAACCGGCAAGACTTGCAAAATTAAGATTGGAAATTTGGAAACGCCCCCTCTTACTCCGTTGAGCTCAGACTGGGTCCTCCGTTGGTCCATTCAGCTCATCGAAGTTTGCAGTCCTAATTAAACATCACATTGAATCAAATACAAATATAAAAACTTAAGTATAGGTCTTTAGTTTTAACATCCTTAGTAAGGGAGCCATATTTGTGAAATCTCAAGAATTTTTATATATTAAACTGTTGGGTGTACATGTATACTTGGAAAGTCCAACTAAAAGGGGACCAGCGGCCCACATGACGAGAAGCACCCCAGGCCACGAGACTCTGGCATCTCGCACAAACGGTCGACTGCCGTACATGAACGCTTTGGTGCTCCGGCCGGCTAGTAGCCGTTGCCACTGCCTTTACTTTTGGGTCTTTTGTCGGCTTGCAGCCCTCCTTGTGGAGGACTAGGCACTTTTACTAGTGGGCCCAAATGGGCCTTCGTCACATGGGCCCATATTAGCGTGAAACGTGGCACGATGGGAACCCTTTGATCTCGGGGATGGCACCAGAGTGAAATCAGAAACCTTCGTTGTGGACGAAAAGCGTTGCTGAGTATGTCTTCTTACGTTCCTTTTGATAACGATTTTGAGTAATTCAAATTTTGAAAAGAGTCACATCATCATTTTTTAAATTTAAATTTTAAGAAAAGTTATTTACTTTTTGAAATTTTATCTGGAAAAAAATTTTAGAAGGATGAAAAGAAAAAGAGATGGGATATTACTTTTTGAAATCATTAGATTCCTCTCTCATTCTCTTTTCAATAGAGGAATCGAAAAAAGACTCTTCTTTAATATGAAACAAAATTTAGATTCTATGTAAACTATCTATCTTTTTTTTGTTTGAATTTTTTTTCCACTTTTCAGATTCCTATAGAATCTGACGACTTAAAATTTAAGATAGAATCGTTATCAAACGGAGCCTTAGTGTATGACTGACAAATGCCCTGTATCTGACATGGCAATCCCGAGTCTCTAGACTACTGTAACTCTCACATATCATTCAAAGTACTGTAAATTCCATGAAACTAGGGATGTCAACTGTTGGTATATCGTCGAATAGTTAATAATCAAAACGAGAAGGAATAAAAGTCAAATTTGAAGTAAAAATTTATTACAAATTATTCATTTGAAGTAAAATATAAACACAAAAAATAACTATTTCTTAAAAAAATAAATCATTCAAATTAAAATTCTCTCAACAATAACATAACATAAAAATAACAGTCCAACTAAATCTTATTAAAATAAATTTCTCTAACTGAAGAGTCTACAATATTTTTAAAAGACAAATAAAATAAGAAAAATTTAAAGACAAAACTATGCTTTCCATATTTGTTAAGAAAGCGGGTTCAAAATCATATCTGTTTCCATTTATATTAACTAATCAAAGATAAAAAGATTGTTTGTAAACATTCTGTTAAGCTAATTACGAAGAGTGGGGATTATCAGATCATCAATTGTCAAAATCTTCAGAAAAGTTGCATTTATACCACTCCATCAAATGTAGTAAAATTAAGTTAAAAGCTTTTACATATATCCCCTAAACTTATCAGTATTCTGCATATATATATATATATATATATATATGTATTGTAAATTCACTAGAATCGTGCATCTGTACCCTTCACTTTATCAAAATTTATGACATATTTTTATCATATTCAGTTGGAATTCATGTTATTTTAGCGGAGAAATATAACTATAACTTTTTTAAAGATTTCAGAAATATTCCCAACAATACGTCGGAGTCAGTGGTAAGGATACGAATATGGTAGTTTGCAGGAGTATATAGATAAAAATCTTACTACTTATTTATTACTTAAACAATTTACATACTTATTGGATCACACTTCCATTTGTGGAGTTGATTGGGTTCTCTTATCTTTCTCGGACAAAGGATGGACTCTTCGATCTGCCCCATTAGTAAAATCGGGGCTTGTCTTCTTCCCCTCTTTTTGGAGGGAATAAAGTTTTGCTTGGTTTCCTCAACACACACTCTTCTATATATATATATATATATATATAAAAAGGTTGGCTGATCACATAAGAGCAGCAAGAACTAGGAAAATAAAAAGAAAAACATAACAAAATAAACCCTTGTCAAAAAAAAAAGAAAAAAAAAAAAAAAAAAAAGGCTCTCGGCCTCTATATCTACACACAAAGCTCCCACTCTTCCCAGGCCCTCACCCTGTCGCTTCCTAGTTCCTCGCCCCCGGCCCTTCCCTTCCCTTCACCGCTTCACATATCTCGTACGCACATCGCCTCATCTGTCTTCTCTTAGCCGCGGTAGGGCCGGAAGCGCTGCTAGCCCATGCTGCGGCTGCGCCGAGGGTGCGGTATGGGTGGCGGCGCCTCCGGGGGTCCCGCGGCTGCGGTGCTGGCGCTGCTGGCGGCGGCGGTGATCATGGTGGCGGAGGGGGCGCCGACGTGGTGCATCGCGCGGAGCGGGGCGAGCACGACGGCGCTGCAGGCGGCGCTGGACTACGCGTGCGGGGCGGGGGCGGACTGCACGCCCATACAGGCGAGCGGGCTGTGCTACCTGCCCAACACTCTGCAGGCCCACGCCTCCTACGCCTTCAACAGCTTCTACCAGCGCAGCAACATGGCCCCCGGCACCTGCGACTTCGGCGGCACCGCCACCGTCACTGTCACCGACCCCAGTGCGTCTCCCATCTCTCTAATCTCTCTTATCTCTCTCTAACCTTCCATCTCTGTAACCCCTTCTCTCTCTCTCTCTACGGACACACGTGTCAGTTTGCTCGTGTGATATCAGCAAATCCCAAGACACGTGCACCGACGCCTCGAGATTTCACTTAGGTGTGCACTGCAGCACATCGCCTTTGCGTGTGGTGACGACTTTCGTACAGTCTAGTGTACAGTCGGCACGTTACACTTCATATTCCCATTCTTCTTCCTAATTTCTTGGTTTCCATGTGACCGTTGTTTTCGTAATACAAACTTCCGATTTTATATCTTCACCTGCTTAGGTTAGATGAGTTGTTCCCATAGTATGTAGCAACGGATCGACTCGTGTTGATTTGGATGACTTGTACCATATTAGAATAAATTCGAACGATACGATTCGACCGAGTCTATATAATTTGACCATGCGACTCGTACGAGTCAGTACGAGCCAACCGGACTCATACCGAATTGTAGCAGTATGAAGCGATCCAACTCTTCAAGTCGGCGAGCCGTGGTTGTTCTCCCTTGGAAGGCTAGGGATCCGAGGGATGAAAAATAATTAAATTGTTGAGCTACTTTATAATTGATTTTATTATTTGTTTATTTATACGTCTTTGGGATCTTTGTGACTTGATGCTTATATATTGTAATATATATTGTAGGTTTTGGCTCCTGCTCGTACCCATCTTCTCTGAGGTATGTGTGTTCTTCTCTCTCTCTCTCTCTCCCTTTGCCTTTAAACGAGTCTATGTTAAAAGAAGGAAAGCAGTAGGGAGGGTCCGGTCTGGAGATGCGTCCGCCCAGCAAAGCCAGCTGCACAGCATTGCGCTTTGAGATTTGCTTCAACTTTCTGTGTCTCGCAGGTGAAGAAAAGCAAATGGGTCATCAGACCCCCTTCCCCGAATTTTTTTAGTTACTAAAAGGTTGATTTTTTATCTTCATTTTTAAAATGTAAAAAATGTTAAATATAAGAGTAATTATCATTAGTTTTTGACAGTTATAGATGTTAATTTTTTACTTAAGAGTTAAAATTTATGATATTCAAGATTTAGAGGTCATCTGGTGTGTGCTGCAGAATACTATAAAATATTTGGTTTCGAAATCACCTATTTTGAAATGGGTAGAAATAAAATCTTTGGATTCTGAAATCATCAGTTTTAAAATTCTTATGATTTAATTTAATTTTTGGTGGTTTCTGGCTGAAAAACGAAGTCATTTGAAAAGAGTATCATGTTTGACCACTGGTTTTGAAATATACACTCTAAACTTACGACGAATATTACAGCACTTTAAATATGAGGAAAACATTATCTTATGATATTTTTGTGTTATTATATATATGTTATGGTAGTATAATATTAATGTTTCAAAGAAAAAATATATATATACTAAAATCTAAAGATACTTCCAATTTGAAACTCTCAAACAGGGTTGTAGGCCCCTTAGCTGGTCTGAGCTGTAATGGGGAATATATGCCGTTGTTAGTTGTACGCTTTTTAGCACCGGTAGCTATCACATCATACTTTGTTGACCCCACGTGTCGGGTGCTTGTGTGTGTGACGCAACCCAACCCTGGTGTTGTGGGCATTTATTTTTCTGAAATTTTTTTAAGTTTGTCTTAATTTGTTGCATATGTCAATTTAAAAAATCAAAAATTATTATGAGATTCGGCTTATAAGAACTTTTTGTAATATTCAGGTTATATTTTTTTATTTTTAAATTTTTTTATAGTTCAATTGGCAACCTTTTACACAGGTTTTTAGAGGCCGCTCGAAAAAAAAGATATAATTAAATTTTAATCTTTGAAATATAACATATTTATAAAAAGAATTCTTATAATACAATTGTTTAGGAATAAGTCTTCAGTCTCATCTGAATTGGTGTAAGACTTTTAAGTGTCATAATAAGTGTTGCTAAAAGTGTCGCTAATTAAATAAGTTTTTTGAAAGAAAGTTAAAATTGTAAGAGTTTTTTGTAAATGGTCAGAGAATTATCTGTAATATCTTTTTTGAGAAAAAATTAAAATTTCTGAGGACTGATAATTATAGAAGAGCCCCCCTACTTTGGAATTTCTGAAAGAAAACTCGATGCTTCTAAAACCCGTGTTCGATTTTGCAGCACCGCAGGTGGGGTGACGCCGACGACGCCGTCGACCACGCCCGCCACAAACACGCCGACGACTATCCTGCCCCCCACCACGCCCACGACGACCACCACCACGCCGCCCAGCTTTGGTGGCGTCGCAGGAGGGGGCCTGACGCCGGGCTTCGGCCCCACCACCACGGACACCTCGCTCGCCGCCGCTACAAGGCGGCTTCCTCGCCTTCCTCTCGTGTCCATCGCCTTGGGCTTCGTCGTGGCTCCTCTTCTCGTTTAGGCAGGCCGCGGTTGTGCTTCTGATGAATGGTGTTGTAGGTGCCTGGCGGTGGTAGAGACGGGGGGAGGTCCGCCACCACCACCTGGTCCGCCACCACAGTTTTGGTTTGGGGGGATTCGCAGCTCAGGTCCGACGCTAGTTCCTGTCCTAGGATAGGAAGTTTCCATTTAGTTACAATGTTACCGCAGCAAATGGGGGTGAGGTTCGTGGTGGGTAGTAGGGAATTTTTCCCCGTTCTGATGGGTTTCTATCTTTCATGGATGGCGTTGTAAACTTTATTCGCATAGCTTTGCTTTTCAATATACGCAAAATGTTCGAACTTTTAATCTATTAGAAGTTTTGTTATCATTTGATTAGAAAATTTTGATTAATTAAACGTTTGTGTGAAATAGTTGCATTGAAATCCACTTGACGCGGCCGAAATTGGCAAGGAGCCGGTCCGGTCGAGGAAGAGCCGATGGACGAACGGAGCCGGACGGAAACATCACATCAGTAACGCTACAAGTGTCTTCTTTGACCCCAAAAAAGGAGTATGTTTCTTAATAAGTATGGTAAAATTAACATCAAGAACTATTTGTTCCATGTACTACATTTCTATCAGAATATTTTGTGAATATTTCTGGTACATTTTTTTTTACAATGACTAATTTTTTACAATTACCAACCAGAGGAACCTTTAAGGAGGGTTCAAAAATTATGAGAGGTCTAAAAATAAATATAGAGATTGCAAGAACTAATATGAAAAGATTAAGACTGAAAAATAAAATACTCTGTTTTCTTCTAGTAACCAAATAAAGAGTTATACAAAACCGTAGTTATATTAACCAAAACTGTAACTATGGATCGCAACCAAGCAAGGCATAGGGGCAATCTACTTCGTAGATGTATGCAATTGTCTATTCAGATGAGATACATATCCTAGACCTCTTTACACCCTGGTGTGCTTCCATTCACGTGAGAATGGCTAAATCTTTCCATTTTGATAAGATGGTACGAGACACACCAAAATCTTAAAAAGAAAGTTCAGAATCTCATCTCTCGTCTATCTATCCATACGTTAGGTACTACCTAGACACACTGTTCCAACGCAAAGGTACATGCACCAAATCAGAGTGCCAATCACAATGCTCTAATAGCTCCACCGTGCTAAAAATTGAAAATACACTTGACATACCCAGCTATACACGACCTACACTTTCATGTTGAAATATGTTTATTTATACCTTTTAGACTTTCTATCACAAGAAAAAAATATATATGGGTGTTGCAACGCATGAAGCAGCAGAGAAACAACGGGCACATGACATAAGAGCAGAGACAGATGTTGGTGGATATCATTGTTGTCGTCGTGGAGTTAAATTGCTCTGTACTCTCAAGTTCCATCTTGGGGACACCTGAGCTACACTTTGCCTGGGTCTGCTTCTTGGTTCAGAACTGTTCCTCTTCTTCATGATTGAGGAAACAGTGGGGCTGTGGTAGTCATGGCTTTTCTGAGACATAGCAACAGTTTGTGAGTGGCTTTTCCTGATGGGCGTCAAGTTATGCTGCTTCTGCAACGTCGCCTTGCCCGCTGGTGAGCTTCGCTGAGTCACACCCCATCTATTGTAACTCATGCAGCTCTGACTCCTGCCAACTTGATGAGATCTAGATTGTCTAGGACTCGGGAAGTTTCTACTCTCCATAGTCTCAGCTGAGTACATCGTCTCCCCCTCGCTGCTGAATCCATCGCCATCATTTGGCAATGCAGAGACCTCTAATGGAGATGAGCTGGATTGGACCTCACTGTGGCAATCTGCTTGAGCAGGACAAGGTAGAGCTGCCTCAGGGTATTCTTCAGGATCGATTGGTCTCATTTCTTGCGATGCCTCAACTTCTCTTGACGTTTTTGCTGGTCTAGGTTCTTCAACATTATTTTCATTTGGTTCTGTCAGCAATTGCCTGACAGGTAATGGCAGCACAGTGGTTTTGGGAGCTCTTGGAGGGAAATTGATGTCTAGTAGCTGGACTGGGGAGTTCTCCTTCCTAAGTGGTCCAGAGATCATTTTGCGGGTCTCGTATATTTCTGGAGTTGGAATTCCCTGCTTATTTGTGGACCGCAAATGAACCAATGGGTTTTCTTCTTTACCTGCATTCTCGTTTGTGGAACAAATAGGCCCAAGTTGTTGCCTAGGTCTCGAAATTATTTGCGATGATGATGGCATGTCATCATTTTCTGCCTCATTGGACTTGAAGACCCGCCGCATGGTAAAGGAAGTACAAGAATGGTCACTCTTCTGTCCCGTTGACATTAACCGGATGATTGGTAATTTGGGCCTGCTGAGCTCATCCAGACTTCCTTCCCAGTGCTGGTATAACCAATCACAGATTATAGGAATGGGAATCCCAAATTGCATTGGAACATCTTTCTTCCCTGAATTTGACGAAGATGAGGAAGCAGATGAAGACTTTGCTGTCGGAGAAGAGGCAAGCTTCATAGGATCACAGACCATGAATGCGAGGTTACCATGAACATCAAAACCAGCCGAACCAGGGCACCATGACACCCCATCAGTTGAAAGCTTTATCAGGTTATCAGTGGCAATTACTACTTTTCCCTCCCCTACCGTTAGTTCCTTTTTGACAGTGTAGCCCAAGAGGTACACCATGTTACCCAGTTCCAAACTTGGACTGCAACATGTCTTCAGGTAATGTGGCTGCTGAGCCTGAGAAGTTGAGTCAATTTCAAGAGTATCAAGCCCCACTATTGTCAGATCAAGCACACTACTGGTAATAAAAAACCTGCAAAATAGTTAACAGAAGAAGATGAGTAGTTGAAGCAAGCAACTTAAATGGGAAGATCTCCATGTTCAAAACATAACATAGAAAAACAAATCCAATGGTCCTTGTTCAATCAAGAATAGAATAGCAGAGGTGGTAAACATGCAAGTGTAATTTAAATAATAACAATTCTTCTTGCCTATCTGATCATAAGGGTAATTTGGGCAGAACTCAAACATCCTAAAAAAGGCAACAACTTTAATTTGCTTCATTCATCTCTTCCTTTTGTCGATGCACATCGAGTTGGTCCAAAGTGAACAGACCAAGCCCAAAAAAATGGGCTGGATACACTTTCGGAACAAAACAGACAGGGTAAGTTCTCTGGCTTAGACAGATTGATGAAATGAGGCTCCCAGAAAATCAAGGCAAGTTGTGCTATTTTGGTAGTATCGACCTCGTAAGACAAACCTGACTGGAACCAGATATTGTACTGATGTCATATGTAATATAAAATAATACTTTGTATTGACAAAAAAGGAAGTAGCCCTAGGTTGGCCACCTCACATGTCAACGTAATCAGGTTAAAATAATGGTCACCTCCAACCCTGACAAGTACAGGCATGCAGGGGATTCAAATGCATAATAAAGTAGCAAAAATAAGCAGAAAATAGGATATCAGTCTAGATTTATTTTATACCAAGAGCGTGGTTAGAAAATAACAATAAATGAATGAATATACATGAGATGTAAGTGCATAACAATGCAACATATATTTCTGTACAATCGTAAAAAAGATATCTAGTTATCAAATCATAATCATCCTATGCCCTATGTGATCAATTTAAATTCAGATATGACATCAAAATTTGCAGGATAGTGACAAGTATCTGGCCAAGACTATTTTGGACAGTAGACGATCCATCAAGAGTCCCATAAGGCCCCTTGGTGGGTACAAAGTTAATGCAGTGGTTGCACTTACAATTACAGACAGAAGTAAAAGACTAATATCCATTGTTAGCATCCAGTAGGCATTACCAGAAAGATACAGATCTCCTAATAGTTTATAACATATGCACCACCAGAATGTATGTGTCAAGAAAGGAAAGAAGAAACAGAATCCAAAAGACAATGATGGGAATATATTAGAGACCAAAAAAAGGATGTTTTGAGTGAGAAACTACAGTATCTCATCATATGCACTATTTACTGTGTTAAGTTTAGCAAAAGACAGAATGTCCATCTTCAGAATGAAACTCCAGTCTACATGTCCAAGAGAGGAAGATTAGATTGTGCATTGAAATAATGCACACAGTGCTAAAAAATACCTTTTCCAACAACAAAAGGCATTCAACTCTTGATAGCACAAAGAATCTGCAAAGATACTGAAGAGATATTATTCTAGAGAACATGTTTCAACTCTTCCAACTTTCAAGAAGCATCAGCAGAAAGCATGAGTGGCAAATTATCTCTCATTTCTCAGCTTCGTATTATATTTCTAACCACCAAAAGTTTCTGTATTCTGGTCTTTTATCCAGCAAAAGTTTCACACGCATATACTCTCCACAAAAACACATACCAGAAGGCCCAAGACACGAAGATAGAAGACCCTATCTCGACTCACAATTTATATTTGAAAAAGAAAACAGATGTTCACCATACACCATCATTAGGTTCACAGAATAATGATTGCAGGCTTCTCCTTCAGAGGCTAACCACATGGTTATCATATTTAACCCTCTAACCAATAGCAAACAACCATATTAAGCAGATTCCCAATGTTCACGAAGATAAATTCTCAATGTTTGGGAAGAGCTCTTTGTCCCCTGAAAATACACTCCCAGTGTTCCTTACCAGGAAGGTATATTCTCAATATTTGGGAAGAGCCTCTATCAACTGCCACATATTTTCCTAAATCTGTTTGCTCATTCATCTAGGTATCTTCTCACTAAATCTGTAACGAGTCTACACTGAACATGCTCAAATAGTTGGCACATCATTTGAATAAAACCTTCTTACTTCCAGAAGTTAATGATGTTAAGAAGTTCAAGCAACAAGAGATTACATCCTCCCGCGTCAACATGCAAGAACCCAGCTCAAACTGTAGAGGGCAGCTTAACACCCCCACCCACCGACAAAATCACAGGGCAGATCATGAGAAGAAACCTGCCTGGGCAATAGCAAAGTTGAACGGACATCACAATTTGATGGGAGACGGGTTGATTTATTGGAAGACTAAAACATTATATCCTACTAACGGGGAAGTTGAACTAAGACTACTGTTTGACAACTCATGACAAAGTGCTTGTCGACCAGACACTCTACAACAATTTGTTGAGATCCTAATCCTCATCAATCAGATCCCCATGAACAGAAACCTTGCCTTCCCAGCCTGATTCTTTCAACCTCAACAACAGTCTATAGTGCTGCTGTTTATATGCCAATGGAACTGCTTCCAGCACGCAATCTTATGCTTGTCAGCTGCTTAATTGAGAGTCTGAAATTAGGGACAAAAAATGATGGATAGGTTTGATAGTTGGATTTGCCTTCACCACCGTCTTTGATGAACAAAATACTATCGCCGAACGTGAAATGCCTACCCTCTTGTCCAGCAAATCTTAAGTGATATTGACCAGCCAAGAAAATCCCAATCATTTCTCTCCACTTCATCATGCTAATTGCTTGCATAAAGAGCAGAACACTTCAACTGGAGCCCTACCTTCTGCACCGGCTAGTGAGCATTTTCATGCCAAAAGGCAATAATTTTCAGAAAAATAACTTTAAGCGTATAAACACCTCAAACAAGTCTCCATGTCACCAAAATATTAGTAAGAGTACCACATGTAACAATTTTCTGGCCCCTAAAATGAGCACCAAACCCTATCACACAACTTCACTTTAGCTTGGGAAAGCGGGGCTATATCGGACCATGGCTAAAAGTATAGATCAGAGGTCCCAACAAACAAGAGAGAAACAAGCATCCTTGCAGAAGGGATCAAAAGAAAAATGTCCCAGCAGACTTGGATGGCTGGCTTTCTTCTTCTTTTCTTTCTTTTTTTTCTTTTTTTTTTTTTTTTTGGGGGGGGGGGGGGGGGGGGGGGGGGGGTGGGGGGACTCCACTCCAATATTGGAAAAAGTTGTACACGATTTTTCTTTTTGTTTAGAAAATTTGATTTGATCTTCCGTTTTTTGGGTGGCAATGAAACATATATTAAATAAAATGTATAATAAAGATTAGAGAAGAGCAAAGACAAGCACAAAGAAAAGGAAAAGCCAATCCCCACAAATCAGAAAAAAGAACCAACAGTCTAAGTGCAAGAAACAAAAGTTGTGAAGATAATCTTCTCATAGTGCTCATTGTCTTCATGCTTGTCACATTAATATGTATCTGCCAGATCCGATAAAGAAACCAAGCATATGGCAAAATTTCCAGATTAACTCCTCTGCCTATTGTTAATCCTCTATAAGGTGGTAACAACTTCCTATTAAAAATAAATGAAGACAACAGAGGGACCCGGCATAGATCCTACATGAACCATCAGCCAGTAGAAAATCCATATTATTGGTCCACAAAAGCAATTTCGGGTCAGTCCCTGACTGTGTAAGCTTAAATGAGGGTAACTTAGTGAGGGCAAAGCGAGGAGGCCTTTTTTATAATAATCAATGACACTTTCTATGATGTAGAAAAGGGGATAAAAATTTCTCCTTGATATTTATGTCTCTCCAAATATATGTTTTATCTTCCAACTTACTGGAGTTCAGAACAAAAGTAGAGATAGGATCTACAATTGATTCATTCTTGGGCTCTTGGGTAACAACTCCACAATCCTCCTGTAGAGACTACCAGAGAAAAAGGATCAAAATATGTTCAAGCACATCCTTCAAATAGGAAATATATCAACCCATGGCAATCCCATTAGCAGCTTCAAAAATTTACAAACAAGAGGGAGTCATTGACAAGCCTTCTATATCATAGGGTCTTCGAATTTTGAGAGTTTGTGTTTGGATGAACTGCCATCAGTATTTGTCCTATGCATCGTAGTGATTTGTCCCTGGTCATCATAATACTGCATCATAACACGAAGAAGCATGTTTTATGAAGGAAAATGAGGAGCAAAAGGTAGATACCTTACACCGGGCAGGTTAAACGATCAACAATCATGAACACACATGTATGGTCATCAAAACTTTATTGCCAAGTTATCCAGAACATTTTCTAGTTATACTGCATAATAAGAATTTGCCAAATTTTCAATTAAATATTGTGTTGTAAGACAAAAATAAAAAAGAATGAAACTAACATTTCTTTGTCTTGTATGTTTCATTTTTTTGAAAGTTGAGTGAACAACACATATAATAAAAGAAGAGAGCATGTGCATGTGTAAGGAAGATAAAGAGCAGAAATCCCCCTATACAAGATGCCAAGAAAGTGCCGCTCTTCATCACCCCCCCCCCCCCCAAAGAAGGCAAAAAAGAGAAGAGTTACAACATCTTATTTCCCTCACTCTATTACAGACAAAAGAAACAACTCTAAATCTATAAAAGTTTCTTGTATGTTTAATGATTATAGATTCAATAAATTGGTGATTGGAGGACTTAAATAATCGGTGAATAATATTTCAAAAAGTTGGTAACTTTAAATAGCAAAATTCAAGCACATGGTATATGTGTTATTAGAGACAAATAACCTTGTTTTGGGCAAACTAACAGTTGAAAGAGCTGCTGATTAACAATGCAAACAAAGGTACACTTTTATATATTTAAACTTGATACAGACATAGAATAGCTGAATGCCCCTCATGAAGAAGGCATAAAGCAATTCATATAAGCAAATCCGGTGGACATTTTGTTTACCCCTTCTACAGATTCCAACTCATCAGGTGCTCTAGCAGCAAAATGTAAAGGAAACATGAAACAAGTAAAAATATATATTCACCATATTCTGGTAGTTTTTTTTTCAGTCGATACCATATTGTGGTAGTTGTTTGAAAAGAAAATTCTAATTACAAGGTAACATCTTTTCAGTCTTATATGCTAAACATTTCATAGTACTAGACTACTACAAGTCCTCTACAAATGATGCTGGACAATAGCATCTCATCCATGATCATTCTCTGTGGAAGTTATGATTTTGTATGATTCTCTAGAAATAATTGATCAATTATCTTTAAAGACAAAGCACAACGTATAGTGTCACATAGAAAAAAAATCAATGCATGCAAGATGATGGAGAACTAGGAATTGGCAAAGCCCACATAAATCATAATTGACCCAACTGATTCAACTGTGGCAGAGAAACTGACCCATTGTTTGCATGTAAGAGACTCTCAAACTAGCACTGAATTATTGATGATGAAGAGGAGTATGAGCTTCCTATGAGGAACAACAGCTCTACAATAGACACCTAGAAGGATAATGCAACAACCATCCCAAGAGGATGACATAGGGTGAAGGAGGCCAACGGCATAAAAGGGAACACAAAGATAGACTGATAGAACATGTCATGTCAATGCACTGTTCAGCGCCATAAGCACCAGGGTTGGCTTCCTTTAGGCAACAGAGGGAAATTGTAAGGGGAGTTGATATATATATGAGAAAGGGTATAGGGAGTGAGAGGGAGCTCCTAGATGAGGGTCTTTACACATTGCAACTATCCTTCTTGATCTTATAGAAAATCAGTACAATCAACATTAAAAAAATCGTGCCAATGCAGTACATATGGGGTGATCTCAACATGCATCAGGGATGGTTGCCTGATGTTGAGACCAAATGCATACTTTCAACATGAACAGTGGAAATACATTGCACTCATTTTCATCAAGGAATCATGGCGCAGGCAAATTTGACTAAGCAGTCACATTTAGAGACACAAAGAAGTTCATGGATGTCTTCCAATGCCACTTCATATACTTTCTCTAGTACCTTGTCAGACATCAGATTTGGAATGGAGTGTATCAATATCTTTTTCTAGTGGAAGTTTTAGAAAGCCAATGTGCTTTAGAAAATGACAGCAAATTGGATTAGAATGGCTTAAAATTGAGCAAGTTATTGGCACCTGGCACCCCCTAGTCCCAGACCCTACGAGGAAGGCGTAGATGGATGTTTTAAGAGAGAACAAAGCTACTATTCAGATAGAGGTTTTCAGCAGTACGTACAGTATGTTTAGAGAGAACCCACTCTGATGTCATATCCAGATAACAATTTCTCAGTTAGAAAACGAATCCTAATTTTCCATGGAGACATCAAGCAAAATGGAAACCACCGAAAGCTATGATTCTTGGGTATTTAACCATATTTCATCCTAGGACTATCCTACAGGTTTTTTTTTTTTTTTTTGGGGGGGGGGGGGGGGGGGGGGGTGGTCACATACCCAAACACAATCCAAGGATACCTTAATTAAGCAGCTATACTCGAAGAAATGAAAGATTAGAAAAAGTGGCACAACATCATTGTTTAAAGCATGCGTTCCTAAAACATATGCAATACCCGCACTCAGCAGTCCCAAATTCTAACATTTCCAAAACACCACGCAGGATTAAAACTCTAGCCACTTCGAACCACATTGTTAAAATCTACACCAAAATAGTTGAAATCTGCACGGAAACAAGCTGCCAGGACAACAAGAACTAAGGGAAACAGCCCAACTCAGGTTTCAAGTTTCAACCAAAGAGAGGCAGAAATGTACAGAAGAAGGGCTTGGAGGGCCGCGAAGGACGGACCTATGCGGCACGAGGCGGGCGGAGACGCGACCATGGTGGATCTGGATCTCGGCAGCCTCGGCGGCGGCGACGGACGGGAGGCTGACGTGGGTGGTGAGCAGGAGGCCGCGGTGTATCAGGAAGCCGGTGCCGCCGCCTGGCAGCCACGCCATGGCGGGGCCCTTCCCGGAGAAGATGCCGGCCTTCACCCTCTCCGACCGCCCTCCCCCGGAGCAGAAGCACCACGACCCCTCCCCCAGCACCCCCATCTCCGCCCCCTCCCCCCCACGTCCCCCGATCTCCCCCGGAAACCCTAGCAAGTAGCAAGCCCCCACCGCGCCGTCAGCTCAGCTCATCAGCCTGGTAGTGGGATCAGCTGGAGCTCCACAATACCCCCACAACCACAATGTGTTCCTTCCGGCGATGGAGGGGGAACGTTTCTGGAAGGGGAAGGGGGCGCCACCAGGTAGTGTTCCTTCCGGCGTAATAATTTTGGTGGGTTTGGGAGGGCAGCTTGGAGTTTTGTGTGGGAGAGGAACCAAGGGAGAGAGCAGAAGTGGAAGCCTGAAATGTAGAGAGAGAGGGAGGGGGGGCGGAGATGTTAGAGAGAGATAGAGAGGGTTAGAGAGAGAGAGAGGTGTGGGGGAGCAGTAATGGAAACCGGAACGAGAGGCAGAGTGAGTAGTAGAAGATAGAGTGGGGCAGGGCAAGACGCCCATGAGGTGATTAGATGGTAAGTGGGGACATTTTAGTTAACATGGACCTACCCACATTACCATATAACTTACCATATATGTTGCACATTACTAGTTAAATGGTAAGGCAGAGCCTGATTATTGGACCGTTTGTTAGTTTATAGGTCAGTTAATGAATAGTTGTTTTAAACCGAGATGTATAGCAAACAAATAAGATAATGGATATAAATTTTTTTTATTGAATATATATGTTACGTTAAGATCTGTTTATCCGATCGATTGTTAGTTTATAGCATAGTTAACGGATAGCATTTCTAAAATTGATAACTTAATGCATACGATCATGGATTTATCTTAGATCCGCATAGAATCCGACCCGTTTATATCTCTAGACATTACTACTCCGTTATGTGAAGAATTTCTCATTTCTAACTTTGGTGAACAAGAATCGAAGTTTGTTTACCATTCTTCCATGGTATTAGTTTCCAAGTTTACTAAGGCAGTAGATAATGCACCATACTAGTTGATGAGGGACCGAGAGCCAGGCCCCTTAAGCCGGCCCCAATAGTCCGGATGAGACCATCCAGTATGCAGCCCACTCGGCCCAAAGCAACTGGACCTCAGCCCATTAACTCGTTTATAACGGGTATCAAGAAAAAAAAGGAAAAAAAGGCATCTAAGAGAATAATCCCACATCGACTGCCATAAAGAAGGCCAACTAACTTCCTCCTTATAAAAGATACAACCCACCTCAGGAAAAGGTACACCCTATCCTATTCTCTTAACCCACATTTTCTTAACTTGTGCGTCGGAAGGGTCTACTCTAGAACTACACCTGGAACTCCAGCTGAACTCACGTGCTCTGTGCGCAAGTGAACCCAAGACCCACTCGTCCAGCTTCGCTTTTTCTCCCACATGGTCCGAGGCACTTCGTCCGAGACAGATTCCTGAGTGCCTTTGGCTGCATCACTAGTGAAAGCTTGGATATGATTTAGTTTTCTCCCCATCCAAAGATGGAAATTTTTAGATATATAGGTCGTGATTTCAAAAATAACCCTAAAGATTAATGCTTTGTCTTTCATCAATGACTGGAATTGACACCAATTTAGTAGAATTGAGGTCAATATCTTATGAGTCTTTCAACTGTACAACAACTTAGGATTAGTCTTAAGATCCAGTACCTCAAATTTAGAAAGATGGATGTACAAAATTTATCCAAGTCACTCAAAAAAAGAGTTAAAAAGTTCTCATTTCTTCGACTCTTCCGTATTTTTCACATAAGAAACGTGTGGAGAGGTGAGGGGTTGTCAGTCTTGTGACTATGGGAATATCCCAACTCCTAGATTTGTTAGCCGAATAGAACCGGAATTAACCGGTATAAGGGTCCGAACCCATTGCCAAGATGCAAAATTTCTCTAATCCTCTAATTATACTTGGAATCCTTAATACAACTAATTTCCTCAATTCCATCATTTATTTCACTCTTTATTCTACTCATTCCTATCAAAGCGTCACTTTGATTAGAGAATAGGAGAAGAATAAGGAAGAATAAATAGAGAATAAGTTTAATTTAACTTTGACAAGCGGAATGACTTATATCGGTGCAGAATAGCTTATTCGGAGAATAAGGAGAATAAGCAATTCGACCTTAGACCTAAGAATTGTTTATCCTTCTTATTCCGCCAGTGGGTCCCACAGAATTATCAAAACTAAGCATCCCTTATTTTAGTATACGCTATTCCGGATAAGTAATTCCAGATTAATCTATTCTGCAATCAAATTGAGACTTAAAATAGCGCAGTGTAATTTTTCTTATTCTGAGTGGAATACTAACAATTTATCAAATCAAAATACCTCTTATTTTAATTTAAGAAATCTTCAAAACTTTATTACGGTATAAACAATTATGCAAACACCACCACAACACCACCACAACACCACCAGTGAGAAGGTGGAGGGCATGATTAGGGATAAGATAATGTTACTGTGTTGGGAAGTCTTCCCCATTTTATTTACCCAGTTGATGTGGCATTAATTGATAGGCTCCCTCCTTTAAAGACCCCATTAATTACCTCTCAAAAAAATCTACAATCTCTACCTTTTCTTTGAAAGGATAAAAAAAACAGGGAAGAATTCCCGTCACCTTAGCATTGCTCAACTAGGAATCTATTTTACTACTGTTTTTGAATCAACTAGGAATCTCTGTTTCTATAAGGAAGAAAAGGGTTGCTCAACACTTTGGAAGGCTCTAAAGCTCTTTTCTAAGTTAATCTAATGGTACTGTCAAGGGAGAAGGCACCAATGCGGTCACATGGGAGTTGGGGAGACACCACCTGGTCAGCGTGGCGGCATGGTCACTCCCCAAGAGTCCAAGACCCAAGCAACAAAAAATATGTATTTATATGAATAAAAAATAAATAAGAATATAAATAAGAAGCATTGGGGTTACATGGACATAGTTGGCAATGGAATAAAGAAAGGATGATCTGGAGATTAATGAGATGATAATGTTTTCTAACTAGAGTTGTGACAACTGTTTTCAATTTTTTTATAAAGTATGTTAAGTCCTTTTGTGCCTTGAACTATACATGGATAAACAAGTTTCTTAACCGATTTGGATCTATATATATTAATTAACAGTAGAGTTTGGTCTTTTAAGTGCCACTTTGATTGGAGAATAGAAGAAGAATAAAGATGAATAAAGAGAGAATAAACTTAATTTTACTTTGTCAAGCAGAACGACTTATACCAGTACAGAATGGTGTATTCGAGGAATAAGGAGAATAAGTCATCTCATTTTAGACCTAAAAATTGTTTATTCTTCTTATTCCTTCAGCGGACCTCCTCCCCTTTCTCTTTTCTCACCCTAACTCTCCTTTTCCCATTTGGCCGTCTTCCTCTTATTCTTCTAACATTAATTTCAAGTACCATAAACATATTTTAAATCAATAAATATGTAGCTTATAAATGTCCAGTTAAGTTTTAAGCCGCTGGAATAATCTATCAGGTACACAATAACATAAACATAACTTAAACAATTTATCTAAACAAGTAAATACTGCTAAGAGAAAACAAATTCTCAACGAATTTCATCATTATTCCTCATACATCTATTAACCATATTTCGGATATTAAAGATTTATTTTGGTAAATAAATACTATTAAAATAGGAAGAACTTCGTAGTCGATAGATATCAATCTAAGAAAATCACAGCCAGTCCGATGATAATCAGTGTATATCTATTTTTCATTTTCACTCTGATTATTAATCAAATGTGATGCGGCAGAATCCGATTCGGCCCATTGAAGCAGGCCCAAACCCCATTCAGCCCAACAGTAGCAGTATTAGGCCCTCCGGCGGCCTTCGGCCCGTTAGCGGCCCAGCAGCCCTCGGCCCATAAGCGGCCCCGTCGCTCCCGGCCCAGCAGGCTTCAGCCCGTCAGCGGCCCACCAGCCTACGGCCCGGGAACAGCACGGCGGCCCAGGGTCCGGCAGGCTTCGGCCCGTCAGCGGCCCAACCCCCTTCGGCCCGGTAGCCGAATCCGGCCCACTCCGGTGGCGGATCAGACGCTATGGCGGTTTGTCGGTAAGCCTCCTTTTAGTCCTATATCGGCTGCCACCGTTAACCATCCGCTACCCTCCGCTATAAGTATCCTGCTATTTGTGGCCAAGGGGGTGGTGGAAAAAAACGGATGCCCCCCTAAGCTTCCGAAACCCCTTAAAGGACTACTGTCCGAATAGTGTTCTAGCTATTTCTTCTTGCTTCCTGAATCGAATCTTCTTCAGAAGCTAACTTGACCGTCGGAGGGGGTTCCCCAGGGCTGACGCCCGGGACTCCTGCTGACTGGTTCTTCTTCTTCTTTCCCTCCTGCAGGGGCTCGGTTCGAATCATCGCCGACCTCCCCGAGTCGGTCTCGGCCACCGACCTCGGACTCCTCTCCCCGGTCTCGACGCCGAACACCGGCTGCCCCAAGCCAGGAGACCCGGTCTCGACGCCGAACGCCGGCTGCCCCAAGCCAGGAGACTCGGTCTCGCGCTGAAGTAGCCTTCGGACTCGCCGTCCGAGGGCAATCCCGTCGGTCGCCCCGCGCCAGGAAGCTCGGCCTCGCGCTGAAGGTGCCTTCGGACCTCCTCGTCGGAGAGCGAGCCGTCCCCCCGTCCGATCTCGGACTTCCCGGCTTCTGCTCCGCAGCCCGTCTACAGCTCCGCCGACAGGAGCTCCTGCTCGCGCCGCGCCTTCGTCCGACCGAAGGAGCAGCGGCTCACTATCCAAGAGCAGCTCCGGCGGCAGATCGCGCCCCCCGCGGGCGGATCCTCTTCATTCCGAAATAGCCTCGGCTTCGCCCTGTCGTGGATCCCCGTCGGGTCCCCTCGTCACCGTTCGATCCGGACCGGCTCCAGATCCTCCTTGTTTCGGATCCCCGTTTGCGGGATCCGGTCGTGATAGATCCAGTCTACATCACGTGGCGCCGTCTGTGGGAAACCAACAAAACAAGTCATGTCTCAGCGACCTGTGACCCGACGATCCGGGCAGAGCGAAGCGGAAGCGCGGGAGGCTTCGGCACAGATGCCGCTTTCCGAAGGCGCGCCATCTGCCCCGCCGAACCCGCCTCTGCCGACTATCCCGGAGTCCTTCGGCTCGGAAGACCGAGTGGGGGTACTCCAGCAGCAGGTGGCCACGCTGGCCGCTGCCGTCACGTCCCTAGCGCCTCTTCAGGAGATGGTATCTGCCATCGCCCAGCGCATGGGACTGACGGGGCAGCCTCCCCAGCAGGCGCCGCTCCCCCCACTCTACTCAGTACAAGACGCCCGGTTCCGACCGGTGCCTGCGCCAGCCTCTCTCTACAAAGCTGCGGCGGCGCGCAGCGAGCCCTCGGCATTGCCTGCCCGAGCTCCCCGCGTCGATCGCCCGACGGAGCAGGATTATGCTTCGTCGGAGTACCATCCGGCCCGCACCGGAGGGCCATCCGTCGCCACCTCGGCCGCCCCGGACCTGGACCAGCGGCTGACGGCGATGCGCAAGGAGATGCAGCAGATGGTGTCCCGGCCTCACGGGGCGCCCCTCGCCAGCAGCATCCTGGAGCAGACCCCGTTCACGGCGGAGCTCCTGGCCACTGAGGTGCCCCCCGACTTCAAGCTGCCGAAGGGCCCTCCCTATGATGGGATGACAGATCCGGTCTGTCATTTCCGGAAGTTCAACTCCTACCTCCGGGTCCGGGGGATCTCCGAGGCAGTCCGCTGCCGTCTCTTCCCCCTCACCCTTGAAAAGATCGCCCTCACCTGGTTCGAGACGCTGGCCCCCAACTCCATCCACTCCTTAGCACAGTTGGGCCAGCTGTTCATCGACCAGTTCTATGATGCCACCCGGCAGAGCAAGACCTCCGCTAGTCTGCTGGCTATTCGGCAAGGTCCTGCCGAGACTCTCCAGGACTACTTCACCAGGTTCCGGACCGAGGCCGCCCAAATCCCGAACCTCGACAGCTCAATCGCGGTTTCAGCCGTGATCAGCGGGTGTCGGGACGAGGGGCTCCTCGGTTCCATTGGGAAGCGCCATCCCCCGACCTTCCAGGACCTCGTGGCACGGGCCCACAAATACATCAACCGGGAGGCCCTGATGCTGTCCAGAGGAAGAGGCGCCACCGAAGCCATCTCGGCACCTGCTCCCCAGGTGGTCCGACCTCGGCCGGAGGACCAGGAGTCCTCGCGAAAGCGCTATCGCAGGGAGGAATGGGACAGGGAGAGGCGACGGGACGCGCAGCCGCGGTACCTACCCTTACCTGCTCCCCCTTCCCGAATGCTCATGGAGGTGAAAGGCATGCTCCGACGGTCCGATCGCATCAAGACCGATCCCCGCCGAAGGGATCCCGGCAGGTATTGTGAATACCACCGGGAGATCGGCCACACGACGGATGAGTGCCGGCAGCTCCGGGAAGAGATTGACCGCATCATCCGGGAGGGGAGACTGCCGCAGTACCGCCGGGAGCAGCCACCGCAACAGAACCGGGACGCCCCTGCAGCGCCCAGACAACAGCAGCCCTCAGCAACAGAAGCCGCTCCTCCGCCCAAAGCCACCTCGGCCCCGGTTGAATCATCCCATCAAAGACCCAGTTCTGGGTCTATCATGATGATATCCGGAGGACCGGGGGAAGGGTCCAGGCCGCGGCAGCGTAGCACAGTAGCAGCAGTTGAGGGCGAGCCAAAGAAGCCTCGTCTGGAAGACATCACCTTCGGCGCCGAGGACCTGACGGATGTTCAGGTCCCTCATGACGACGCTCTCGTCGTCAATGCTGTAATCCACAACTACGATGTACATAGGATCTTTGTGGATAATGGAAGTGCCCCAAATATCTTGTTTTACGACTGTTTTGAAAAGTTGGGATTGAGTGAGGCTAACATGAAACCTCACCGGGGCCCCCTCTACGGTTTTAACGGCTCGCCTTGCCGAGTAGAGGGCATTGTCCGGCTTCCTGTAACCTTAGGCTCCGCCCCCCGGCAATTGACCATCGAAACAGACTTCGCCGTTGTGAAGATCGAGTCAGCCTACAACGCCATATTCGGCCGAAGGCTCATCGGCGGAATCAGAGCCGTACCTTCATCCTTCCATCAGAAACTGAAATTCCATACCAATTGTGGGATAGGCGAAGCCAAGGGAAGCCAAGAAGCCGCTCGGCAATGCTACATGATTTCGGTCAAAGGGAAGAACGCAGCTGAAACCCTAGCGATCGAGTCATCAGCCGAAGCATCTCCGGGAGAAGCACTCCTCGCCGTCCCTGTTCCAGGAGGCGAAGGACGAGTCCTGATGATAGGCTCCGGCCTGGAGAAAGGTGAAGCAGAGAAGCTTACCGAGTTCTTGAAAAAGAACCTCGACATCTTCGCCTGGTCTCCGGCAGACATGCCCGGGGTGGACCCGGAGGTAGCAGAACACCGACTCCATACCGATCCCGATCAGCCTCCGGTGAAGCAGAAGCGGCGCACCTTCAACCAGGAAAGGAGAGCCGCCATCCAGGCTGAAGTACAAAAGGGACTGGACGCCGGACATCTCCGAGAGGTGCATCATCCAGACTGGATAGCCAATGTGGTCATGGTGCCAAAGAAAGATGGCAAATGGCGCATGTGCGTGGACTTCACCAACCTCAACAAGGCCTGTCCAATGGACAGCTTTCCACTGCCTCGGATAGACCAGGTGGTGGACGCCACTTCTGGCCACGAGCTCTTAAGCTTCCTCGACGCCTATTCAGGCTACCACCAGATCCGGATGCATCCGGACGACGAGAGCAAGACCAGCTTCACCACCGATTTGGGTCTATACTGCTACACCCGAATGCCCTTCGGTCTGAAGAACGCCGGCGCAACATATCAGCGACTGGTCAACAAGGTATTCGCCGCGCAGCTCGGCCGAAACATGGAGGTCTATATAGACGACATGTTGGTGAAGAGCCGCATTGCTGCGGAGCACCTGGCCGACCTGGCCGAGACTTTCTCCGCCCTCAGGCGGTACAAGATGAAGCTGAACCCGGCCAAGTGCGCCTTCGGAGTAGCCTCCGGCAAGTTCCTCGGCTACATGGTCACGCACCGAGGGGTGGAGGCTAATCCCGAGAAGGTTTCGGCCATCATAAAGATGCGCCCCCCGGCTAACCTCCGAGAGGTACAGAAGCTGAACGGGAGGATCGCAGCTCTCAGCCGCTTCATGTCCAGGGCGGCCGACTACTGTTTTCCCTTCTTCAAGCTGCTGAAGAAGGCCAACAACTTCGACTGGACGGAAGAGTGTCAGACAGCCTTCAATCAGTTGAAGGCCTACCTCTCCAAAGTCCCCATCCTGTCAAAACCGATTTCCGGGGAGCCTCTGAGCCTATACCTCGCAGTCTCCGAGACGGCCCTCAGCACCGTCCTCGTCCGAGAACAAGAAGGCATTCAGAAGCCCGTTTATTACACCAGCCGAGCCCTTCAGGGAGCGGAACTCCGGTACCAAGCCCTGGAAAAGTTGGCTCTGGCCCTCGTCACTTCTGCAAGAAGGCTTCGGCCGTACTTCCTAGCCCATTCTGTGAAAGTCCTCACCAACCAGCCCTTGAGGCAGGTTCTCTCCCGACCAGAGGTGTCCGGCAGGCTGGCGAAGTGGGCAATTGAGCTAGGAGAGTTCGACATCTCCTACGCCCCTCGAGTAGCAATAAAAGCCCAAGCATTGGCAGACTTCATCGCCGAACTTACCCCCGGCGCTTGCGCGACGCCGCAGCCAGAACCCGAGGTGGCCGAAGCCGAGGCTCTTTCAGCACCGGCACCACCGGACGAGTGGCGACTCTTCGTGGACGGCTCCGCGTGCTCCACGGGCAGTGGCGCCGGATGGATCCTGGCATCACCCGAAGGAGTCGTGACGGAGTACGCCCTGCGTTTCTCCTTTCCGGCGACTAACAACGCCGCCGAGTATGAAGCCCTCATTTCCGGCCTCCAAGCCGCGAAGAAACTCGGCGCCCGGAACTTAAAAGCCTTCAGCGATTCCCAGTTAATCGCCGGCCACGTCTCCGGGGAGTATGAGGCTCGGGACGCAGTGATGGCGTCTTATCTCCAGGTAACTCGCAAGATCCTCGCTCAATTCGATTCTTGTGAAATCGTGAGGATCCCGAGAGCCGAGAATACCCGGGCCGATGCCCTTTCCCGGCTGGCGTCAACCCAAGACGGGGGCGGAGGCCGGATGATCCTCGTCGAGGAGCTCGCCGAACCCAGCCTCGGCGAAACCGAAGCCATGCAGATTGCTGAAGCAGAAGCCGAGACATGGATGACTCCCCTCATCGCTTTCCTTCTCCAAGGAGAAGTCCCTCCAGATCCTAGGGAGGCGAAGCGCATCCGGCAGCGCTCATCCCACTTTCTCCTTTTGGACGGGGTGTTGTACAATAAATCATTTGGCCGACCTTTGCTGCGGTGCCTCGGCCCGGCCGAGGCCGACTACGCCATAAGGGAAGTCCATGAAGGGGTGTGCGGGGCGCATGCGGGAGGAAGGGCCCTGGCTCACAAGCTCCTAAGGCAAGGCTACTGGTGGCCCACGCTTCGAGAGGACGCTTTAGCCCTCGTATGGCGCTGCGACCAGTGCCAGAGGTTTAGCTCCCTCATTCATCAGGCAGCCACCCTTCTGACCCCATTATCTGATCCCTGGCCTTTCGCCCAATGGGGAGTCGACATCCTGGGACCTTTTCCCGTCGCCACCGGCCAAAGGAAATTCCTCATCGTGGCAGTCGACTACTTCACCAAATGGGTCGAGGCCGAACCCCTCGCCTCAATAACCGACAACAATGCTTGGAACTTCGTGTGGAAGTCCATCATTTGCCGGTTCGGCGTCCCTCGAGCCATCATCTCAGACAACGGAAAGCAGTTCGATAGCCGACGGTTCGGTGATAACTGCGCCAGCTTCGGCATACTCCACAAGTTTACTTCGGTAGCGCATCCTCAAGCGAACGGCCAAGCCGAAGTCACTAACCGAAGCCTTTTACAGGGATTGAAAACCCGACTCGGCGAAGCTAAGGGCCGATGGGTGGAAGAACTGCCAAGTGTCTTGTGGGCCTATCGGACGACGAGCCGAACCCCCACCGGCGAAACTCCCTTCCGCATGGCCTATGGGGTAGAGGCCGTCATTCCCATAGAGATCGGCCTCCCTTCTCCCAGAGTCATTGCCTATAATACGGAAGCCAATGAGGAAGGTCTGAAAGACCACTTGGACCTCATTGAGGAGGTCCGAGATAAAGCTCGTATCCGACTGGCGGCTTATCAGCAACGAATGGCCAAGTACCATAACACTCGAGTAAAGCCCCGGAGCTTTGAAGTGGGGAATCTCGTGTTAAGGAATGCCCATGCTTCCAAGCCAGCCGAAGCCTCGGGGAAGCTTGCCCCCAACTGGGAGGGGCCCTACCGGGTCAGGGAAGTAATCAGACGAGGAGCTTACCGGTTGGAAACCCTTTCGGGCCAACCCCTTCCTCGCACATGGAATGTGGAGCGCCTTCGGCGTTATTACATGTAAGTCAACTCTCCCCAGGCTTTTAGCCGGAGGCTATAAATAAAGGAAGTCGCTTTCTTTCAGAAAAACTTGTTATGGTATTTTTTCTAAGTCCGTGTAAACCGTACCGGGAGTGGCTTCGGCCATGCAAACCGTATCGGGAGCGGCATGGTATTCTCTCTAAGTCCGTGTAAACCGTACCGGGAGTGGCTTCGGCCATGCAAACCGTATCGGGAGCGGCATGGTATTCTCTCTAAGTCCGTGTAAACCGTACCGGGAGTGGCTTCGGCCATGCAAACCGTATCGGGAGCGGCATGGTATTCTCTCTAAGTCCGTGTAAACCGTACCGGGAGTGGCTTCGGCCATGCAAACCGTATCGGGAGCGGCATGGTATTCTCTCTAAGTCCGTGTAAACCGTACCGAGAGTGGCTTCGGCCATGCAAACCGTATCGGGAGCGGCATGGTATTCTCTCTAAGTCCGTGTAAACCGTACCGGGAGTGGCTTTGGCCATGCAAACCGTATCGGGAGCGGCATGGTATTCTCCCTAAGTCCGTGTAAACCGTACCGGGAGTGGCTTCGGCCATGCAAACCGTATCGGGAGCGGCATGGTATTCTCTCTAAGTCCGTGTAAACCGTACCGGGAGTGGCTTCGGCCATGCAAACCGTATCGGGAGCGGCATGGTATTCTCCCTAAGTCCGTGTAAACCGTACCGGGAGTGGCTTCGGCCATGCAAACCGTATCGGGAGCGGCATGGTATTCCCTCTAAGTCCGTGTAAACCGTACCGGGAGTGGCTTCGGCCATGCAAACCGTATCGGGAGCGGCATGGTATTCTCTCTAAGTCCGTGTAAACCGTACCGGGAGTGGCTTCGGCCATGCAAACCGTATCGGGAGCGGCATGGTATTCTCCCTAAGTCCGTGTAAACCGTACCGGGAGTGGCTTCGGCCATGCAAACCGTATCGGGAGCGGCATGGTATTCCCTCTAAGTCCGTATAAACCGTACCGGGAGTGGCTTCGGCCATGCAAACCGTATCGGGAGCGGCGTGGTTCTCTTAAAGTCCATGAATCCTTCGATCCGACGAATGGCTCCGGCCATGTAATCCGGATCAGGACACGGCATGGTTTTCTATAAGTCCGTGTAAACCGTATCAGGAGTGGCTTCGGCCATGCAAACCGTACCGGGAGCGGCATGATTCTCTTGAAGCCCGTAAGCCCTTTTTGATCCAACGAATGGCTTCGGCCATGCAATCCGGATCAAGGCGCAGCATATTATTCTCCAGGCGATATTCTACCAACGGCCTGTCCAAACCTACGACGGATCTCGGCTTCGCGGAATATGGCCAAAAACAGGAGACAGATCTACCCAAGTCAAACAGGGGACAGCCAAGTAAAGCCAAAAACCTTCCTTCCATTTTCTAAAGCAAAAGGAGGTACAAAGCTCAGCCGTACGCCTGGCCAAAAGCTTACAAAAGTAAGTAAAGCAAAAAGAAAACCGAGGGGAACCCTCGTATCAGTCCTCGACAACCCCCTCCTCCTCCACCTCGACGACATTTCGGTCAGGAGAAGGAGAGGGAGAGTCGACGACCTGCACCGCTTCAGGAGCGGCGCCTTCAGCAAGGGCATCTTCAGCAGCAGCCTCTTCGGCATTGGCCTCTTCAGCATCGGCCTCTTCGGCATCGGCCTCTTCGGCCTCGGCCTCCTCGGCACCGGCCTCCTCGGCATCAGCTGGAGGCGGGGCCCTCTCCGCCACGAGCTCCTCCCACCAGGATAAAAGCTCCCGGGCTTCCTCGCCCTTTGGCATGGCTTCCCCGGTCAGATCGACGCTCGGGCAGGCCCTCTGGGCGACTGCTAGTCCGAGGTCAAAAACCGCGGAAGAAGCCTGCAGCTGGGCTTGGAGGATCTCCTGGGCATAGTCGTTCCCGGCCTTGTAGTTGGCCACGGCCGACTCCGCTGCCTTTCCCAGTTCCCGCTTCAAGGTCGACACCTCCTCGACGAGGCGGCGCTTCTCCGAAGCTCGCCGAGCCTCCCTGTCCTGGGTCTGGGCTTTGAAAGTCCGGAGTTCGGACTCGACCGCCGCAAGATCGCTCTCGGCCTTCTTCTTGGCCTCGGCGGCGGCACGGGCCTCTGCTGCCCTCTCCTCCAGCTGCTTCCGCGCTCGGGCACTCGCAGTCACGAGCCCCTCAACTAGGGGCTCGATGCGAGGAGCCGCCGAAGTGCCTTCCCCCGAACCAACCGGATCCACCTCGGCTTCCAGAAGCTTACGCTGGAGCAGCTCCTGACGATGCATCAGGACACGGCTCGTCATCGAAGCCTGCGGATCAAGGGCAGATGAGGGCCAGTAGAATCAGAAGAAGTAGCTGAAGACGAGCTGAAACACTTTCGGGGTGCTCACCTGAACCGACAGACGGGCACTCATCTCCGTCAGATCGGTGATGGAGTGGGCCTTCAGCTCCTCGAAGATTGAAGGGAGAGTGAGGCTGTTGAGCAGACGAAGGCACGTCTGCGTGTCCTCCATGCTCTCCCCCGATGCGGGGTGCCGCCGCTCGAGCTGCGCCCGCGGTTCGGCATCTCCTCCATCGGCTCCTGCCGATACGGCCGGAGGGGAGTCACCCCTCGGCATCTCGGGAGACGCCAACCTTGCAGCCCTTCGGGCCCCGGCGCTCCTCCTGATTAGCTGAGCTTCCACCTCTCCCTCGGCCTCCTCTACCCGGGGGCGCTTCGACGCTCGGCCGCCTCCCCGAGAGGCAAACTTAGTCTTCTACTCCCTCTCGAGAGCAGCGGCGACTGCACGACCCTCGGCGGAGGCCGCAGTCCCGAGGCCCCCGCCTCTTGTCCTCGGACCCCCGGTACCTCGGACAGGCCTGCTCACCGCCTGCGGGGCCGGCGCCCGGCGCGAAGCGCGCTGATCCGATAGCTGATCGAGGAGGGCATCGAGCTGGGCCATTGCTGCAAAGCAAGAAAGGGATATCAGAAGCCAAAAACAAGGATCGAGTAATAGACTCAGAGCCGACTTACCCTCGGCCGAAACTTCGTCAGCCTCCAAAGCCGGAAGAGCTTCGGCCGGAGGAGCGGCAGTCCTTCCCCCGCGGTCCCGCGGAGTCTCCCCGGGAGGTAGGTACGGAAAGACCCGCTCCGGATCACGCTTAGGGTCCGGCCAAACCCCGGCACCTATCAACCGCTCCGCGTCGGAAAGAAGCACCGAGACGTCGTAAGGGGCCTTCACCTGAACGTGACCCACGATAGTACTCTGAACGGGAGACAGAACAGGAGGTCCCGAGAGTCCTTCGGCCAGCGGCACCCATTCGGTGGGGAAGGGCCACACACCCTTCTCCTTCTCCGGCAGAGAGACGAAGATAAACTTCCTCTTCCAGCCATGGATAGACGAAGGCTTCCCAGAGAAAATCCTCCGGCCAACCCGGGGGACAAAGCAGTACCATTCCGACTTCCCCTGCGTCTGGATCTTGAAGAGATAGCGAAAGACATTGAGGGAGGGGCGGATTTTCACGTGAGCGAAGACGCTCAGGAATCCGTACACAGTGCGCCAAGAGTTGGGGAAGAGCTGAGAAGGGGCCAGCCCGTAGAAGCTAAGAAGATTGACGACGAAGGTGGGGAGAGGGAGACGGAATCCCGCCTCAAAGCTATCGACGTAAATAGAAAAAGACCCCGGGCGAACGGTATTTGCCCTAGTGGCGGAATCGGGCCGATGGGGGGTCGTCCAAGAGGGAAGCTGAAAGTAAGAAACTAAGTTCCTCACCTCTATATCCGAAAGGGCACAGCTTGCCCCCAAAGCAACATCCGGGAGGCGGCGTTCCGAGGTGGAAGCCTGGCCCGAGTCCCGAACTTCTTGGAAAGCCTCGGCCCCGGAAGCCTCGGCCTCGAGAGCCTCGGTCTCAGAAGCCTCGGTCCCAGAAGCCTCGGCCTCAGAAGCCTCGGTCCCAGAAGCCTCGGTCCCAGAAGCCTCGGCTCCAGAAACCTCAGTCCCGGAGGTTTCGGACCCGGAGCTTTCGGACTCCCCGGACATCGAGGAAGTAAGAGATCCCGAGGCAAGAGGGTCCGACAGGGAAGACTTGGGAGAATTGGGGGGAATGTACTCCTCGTCCGAAGGGGTAATCTCACTAGAAGAGCTCCGGACCATAAAGCCGCGGAGGGAGGGAAGAAGACTGAGGCTTACTCGCAGAAAGAAGGAGAGGATCTCTCCTGAACCAGGCGTCGCCTCAAGCCTCCAGACTCCACAGGCAATGCACTCTGAGGGACGAAGAGCCTCCCCCGGTAGCCGACGAAGCTCGGATGAAGCCTTCAGGAAACTGGCCTCTCGCAGGAGAAGGAAGCAGAGCTCGGGCAGTTGCAGGAGGAACGTAAGCGCGGCAGCAAGAAGAGGAACAGTGCCCCGCAGAGGGCCTGTATTTATAGAGCCCGGTCGATACGCCTCCCGCCGAAGCCTGCGGCCGAGATCGTCCCGCTCGTCCCGTCGCTCCTTCCGGATGCCCGCCACGTGTGCCATCCTTCGGCAATGATGGCGGACCGGCTCCGGGACTTGAGGCAAGAACGATCAGCGGCTGACAGCACTCCGACCCTTCGGCTAACCACTCGGATGCCCGCCACGCGTCCCGATCCGCAGGCGACAAAGGGAGCGGCGGCAATCCGAGCGGAGCCTCGGGCAGAGAGCCGGGGCGATCCGCGACCCACGGGCGGACGGGATCCGTTTGTGTTTTCTCCAGAGCGGCTGGATGCGCGACGCGTGTCCCGTGCTTCCTCGCGAGGCGACATGCCGTCCCGTCCATTTAATGAGGCCTGACACGGGTCAGAGGTACCGACCCTTCGGCTTCTCAGCCCTCAGCCTTCGCCGACCCTCTGAGCAAGGACAAAGCGACCGCACGGCCCTCGGCCGACCGAGGGCCTCCTCTTCCAGAAGAAGGGGGAATACGACTCCCAGGAAGACGCCTGCTGTGATTTTCTTTCTTTTCTGGCAGTTTCAGGCTATACTCTTGCCGTCTCAGAACTGAGGAAGACAAGAGTGGGGGGCTATGTGATGCGGCAGAATCCGATTCGGCCCATTGAAGCAAGCCCAAACCCCATTCAGCCCAACAGTAGCAGTATTAGGCCCTCCGGCGGCCTTCGGCCCGTTAGCGGCCCAGCAGCCCTCGGCCCATAAGCGGCCCCGTCGCTCCCGGCCCAGCAGGCTTCAGCCCGTCAGCGGCCCACCAGCCTACGGCCCGGGAACAGCACGGCGGCCCAGGGCCCGGCAGGCTTCGGCCCGTCAGCGGCCCAACCCCCTTCGGCCCGGTAGCCGAATCCGGCCCACTCCGGTGGCGAATCAGACGCTATGGCGGTTTGTCGGTAAGCCTCCTTTTAGTCCTATATCGGCTGCCACCGTTAACCATCCGCTACCCTCCGCTATAAGTATCCTGCTATTTGTGGCCAAGGGGGTGGTGGAAAAAAACGGATGCCCCCCTAAGCTTCCGAAACCCCTTAAAGGACTACTGTCCGAATAGTGTTCTAGCTATTTCTTCTTGCTTCCTGAATCGAATCTTCTTCAGAAGCTAACTTGACCGTCGGAGGGGGTTCCCCAGGGCTGACGCCCGGGACTCCTGCTGACTGGTTCTTCTTCTTCTTTCCCTCCTGCAGGGGCTCGGTTCGAATCATCGCCGACCTCCCCGAGTCGGTCTCGGCCACCGACCTCGGACTCCTCTCCCCGGTCTCGACGCCGAACGCCGGCTGCCCCAAGCCAGGAGACCCGGTCTCGACGCCGAACGCCGGCTGCCCCAAGCCAGGAGACTCGGTCTCGCGCTGAAGTAGCCTTCGGACTCGCCGTCCGAGGGCAATCCCGTCGGTCGCCCCGCGCCAGGAAGCTCGGCCTCGCGCTGAAGGTGCCTTCGGACCTCCTCGTCGGAGAGCGAGCCGTCCCCCCGTCCGATCTCGGACTTCCCGGCTTCTGCTCCGCAGCCCGTCTACAGCTCCGCCGACAGGAGCTCCTGCTCGCGCCGCGCCTTCGTCCGACCGAAGGAGCAGCGGCTCACTATCCAAGAGCAGCTCCGGCGGCAGATCGCGCCCCCCGCGGGCGGATCCTCTTCATTCCGAAATAGCCTCGGCTTCGCCCTGTCGTGGATCCCCGTCGGGTCCCCTCGTCACCGTTCGATCCGGACCGGCTCCGGATCCTCCTTGTTTCGGATCCCCGTTTGCGGGATCCGGTCGTGATAGATCCAGTCTACATCAAAATGATTAAATAGATACTTAGGTATAATCATCGGATATTATGATCAAATAAATACATGACTCGTTAAATGCAAATTTAAACTGAATTCAGATATTATCCGGATATGTTGACAGCGATGACCAAGAAAGCAGAGATATCAAGTGTATTGCAGTCTTGCAGGAAATCTGCTCTACCTGTGATGAGAATATAGGGGTGTTTCTTTTCATATATTTAATATGAAAAAGCAGTTAATTTAGTCATTTTATAATGTAAGTTACCTTGGAAGGAATACTCGAAAGTCTGTTTCATGAACATTGTTTTCTTTGTCATCTGGTAATTGGAAGGGTTTATTTCAGAAGTTCACAGGGAAAATATTTAATTAATTAAGAAAAATCTGATTTTTTTTTCCTTTGCAAAGAATAAAAAATAAGGGATCGATAAAAAGAATATTTTGACTAGGCACTTTCCAAGGACTATATATATATATAAGCAACCAAACAAATTGCTAGAATTCCCCAAGTTTTTTTTCCACTTTGGCATTTTTAATGCATTTTAGTTGGCAACTTGTCGTTTATCCTTGTTTCTTATCAATGCATGTGCAATGGTACAGTTCCTTCAAGCATGTTAATCAGATGGGTACTTTCTTATACCTTCTCAGGTCATAAAAGCCCACCAATACCATATGCTACAATGATGTACTATAAATCTTTATTAAAACATGTTAAGTAGTTTATTATGTCTTTCACATCTCTTCAATGAATTAAAAGGAAAAGATAATGCCAGCTTGGAGGAAGCTTCTAGTACAAAAAATGGGGAAGGTTCAGAGTAAAGTGGCAAGGCAGAGGGTCATTGGCAAAATAGAAAAGAAACAAACATATGTATTAGATTGGGTGATAAGGAACAAAGTAGGCGTTTCAAAATTTAAAAGCACTTTAGTTACTTTATGTTAACTATACATTCCTAAACAAATTAAATCCAAAATATATTTTTACCGCTACTTTCCATCGTTTCTGTTTTTTTATTATATTAAACATATCTTATAGGGTGTTTGTTCGCATATATAATGACTTTTTCTTTTTTACAAAAATATATTCTTCTTCGCCACTTTGATTAGAGAATAGGAGAAGAATAATGGAGAATAAGGGGAGAATAAGCTTAATTTAGCTTTGACAAACGGAATGCAGAATAACCTATTCGGAGAAAAAGGAGAATAAGTCATCCCACTTTAGACCCAAGAATTATTTATTCTTCTTATTCCGTCAGCGGGCCCGACGAAACTATCAAACCGAAATACCCCGTATTATAGTATACGTTATTCTGTCTGTGGGCCCCACATAATAACTTATTCTCCAAACAAAGTGAGGCATTAATAATATTATCTTCTTTCGTCTTCTTAGATAGACTGGTTGAATATAACCATGTAAATGAATCATTTGATAGAATGTTCTACCAAGGTTGCCACTTGTTTCTTTATCATATTTCTAATATACTAGAATGTTCTTTTTCTAGCCATGAATCACATTGTGTTCGTACAAAAGATAGAAATTGTTACAGTTGACTGTGTTAAAACTTAGTAGTGTTACTTGTTGCATGTATCAGAAACAATAAAGTGGATTGCAGGTGAAATGTGAGGTTTGTATTGAGATGCTCTTATTGACATGGAGCTCTCATTCAGTTGTGTTATCCCATAATAATGTCATAGGCAATTGTATGTGGGTTGCAACTTGCAAGTTTGCTGTTCACAGCATAGAGAAGTAGTTTGGGGAGGTGGCTACCTCAATAGTTCATGCCTTGATCTTTTTGGATGATTTGTACATGTGTTTTTCCCTAATTTAATAGCTGACATGTTGACATAGAAATTAATCTATAACCCTTCTACCCACGTAATTAAACAGAAACATTGGATAAAAGGAAGGGGATAAATATGCACAACAGGTGGGATTTACTATCTCATGATGAGATTAGAGCTCCAAAAGGTTTCCTTTTGTTATCTTTGTCACCAGCTCGCACACATAGCTAACGCCACCAACGGTCATTCAAACTCAGCTCTATCTTGTTTGCAGAATAAGTTATTATGTAGGGCTCACTGACGAAATAGCATATACTAGAATAAGGAGTGTTTCAGTACCATATTTTTGTGGGACTCACTGACAATTTTTAGATCTAAAGTAAGATGGCTTATTCTCCTTATTTCCCACATAAGTTATTATGCATGGTATAAGTCATTCCGCTTGTCAAAGTAAAATTAAACTTATTCTCCTCTTATTCGCTCTTATTCTTCTCCTATTCTCCAATCAAAGTGGCGCATAATCTGGGCCTTGTTTTAACTAAGTCAGGCTTGTTGACACTTGACAGCCCTGCATATGACAGAGAAGCCAAATAGTAGACTAGTAGTCATATGAGATCCAAACTATTCACGCATAAAATTATATAGATGATATTAAATTCATTTCCGTATAGATGTTAGACTCTGCATCAGATGTTGGACACAGGTGCTCTGCATAAAATTATCCACGCCCATATAGATGATATTAAATTCTAGACTGTCACCAAAAAAATAGATTATTTTCATGTGCCTAAAAATTTTCAATTCTATGTCCTTTCTTTTAGAGGGAACATGTGATAGCAACTAACCTGCACTTTGTTGGTATACCCAAATTTATTAATCATCCATGCAAGGAAATTATTTAATTGATCTTCCTTAGTGACCATTTTGTGTCTTATTCTTAAATTATTTAATATCTTTTAGCCAGTACTTGAGCTTTCCTTGGGTGCAGGAACCAAAAGACAGGTGCACCCAAAGAAGCATGCATGGCCATTGTTGTGCTTGTACCTGTCTAAGAAATGTAAGTTATCTTAATACGGGGATACATTTGATGGTGGTTTACGCAGATCACCATTTCCGTGGATCACCCTTGTTCATTTTTATTTCATTTAGTTTTCTGTGATTCTTCAAGTGGTCGTGTAGGACACTTTAAACCAAAGTAATGTTTGAGCTTCTGATGGCAGAACAAGGTGAATGTACTAATAGCAGGTGAACAGTAAGCGTGTAGCTGCTGCTCTTCTCACGCTACAAACCTTTTGTTGCCATAACTGTTAGTTTGAGTACTGTTGTTGGAAACTTGCCTCTATGGAGCTTCTTTCATGTCAGGCATGTAAGGTGGAAGAACTCTGAATCCTTTTCATGTTTAGGATATGTGGAGAATTGCTAGATATGAGATGATGGTCTACTAGGATATATACGATGATGCTGCAGGTGATACTTAAAAAACGTTTTCATGTTCCAAAATCTTGTCATCTGCTGGTGCAGTATGGCTTTTCTCAATCACTGTGGAGAACCCATTTTACAAGGATGACCCCTCCAACACTTCTGATGTATTGCATGCTATAGTTGCAGGGAGCAATCTTGGGAATGGCAACGGGAACAAGAAGGGAGCAGGGGTCATTTAGTTTATCATTCAAATTTTCCTTAGGATTAGGAGGGGAACATAGAGCTAGAGCACTTTTGGGAGTGGGAATGATGGTAAAACGAGTGAATACTTGCAGTTGTTGCATGGTTGGCATATATCTTGGTCCCAATTTGTTTGCAGAATAGGTTATCGGGAATTATTTATCCAGAATGGCGTATACTAGAATAAGAGGTGTTTAACTTTGATAGTTTTGTAGGACCTACTGTAAAATAAGAAGGATAAACAATTCGGTCGAATTGCTTATTCTCCTTATTCTAGTATAAGCAATTCTAATGCGGTGTAAACCATTTTGTCCATCAAACTATAATTAGTCTTATTCTAAGAATAAGAGATTTTATTATTCTCCTTTTCTCCAATCAAAGTGACGCTCATTAGGATAAACATGCGAGTTTGGCGATGGGGTTGCAAGCAACCTTAGGCTATTTAGAGTGAGAGGAACCTCCACATTGTCGATAGCAAGAGCAGGACGTGGGAGCAACCGGTGTCTTCTATTCATGTCCAGGGAATGGGCAGTTGTGCTTGGAGGAGTTGGTTGTAATATGTCTACTCTTTGGGGCCCATCTTTGTATATAACCAGGCCGGTTTGTGAGACTATTTTTCTGCTTTGGAAGCATCTTTTCTAAATGGTGAGTTGTTTTTTTTGGGAGAGCTTTGAGTACATGGTTGCCGACTTTTTAGATTTTTTGAGGGGTAGACTTTCCTTTTCATACTTGTACACACACACTCTCGCTCTCTTATCAATGAACTAGTTGTAATCCCGTGCGATGCACGACGAATTAACATATTTGAATAAAATAATTAAAATTAATATAAGTAAATCTATTTTTTTTATTTTTTATGAAAGAATGAATAAAATAATTACAGAAGAATATATGTTCAGAAATATTAATCTCTTTTCTTTGAATATTTAGTTAATTGTTTAGTAAATATTAAAAGTTTAGAACCATTGTATCTAATTCAAATATGAATTGAGAAAGAAAACTAAAAAATGAACTGAAGGTTATTATCATTATCCTATGAGATTATCTCAATAAATGTTATGTTGAAACATGAATTGAGAGAAAAATGAGAGAGAAATTGATCTTGTTTATAACGCAATTAGTTATTATCATCCTATGAAATTATCTCAATAATGATAATAAATATTAAAATTTATTATTATTATCCCAAGAGAGTGTCCCAATATTAACAATAACAATAAAAATAACAATAATAACATGAGTAAGAAAAGTGAGACAGAGACTAGTCTCGTTAATAATAATAATAATAATATTAATAATATTTTTAATAATAATAATAATATGTCAAAATTAATTATTATTATCCCAAAAGATTGTAATAATAACAACAATAATAATAACAATAAATGGAGAAAGAAAAAATAAGAGATGAGAAATATTAATACAGAGAGAAACAAATGTGAAAAAGGAGAAAGAGAGATAATAATAATGATAAAATATTTTTTTAAAAAATAATAATAACAAAATTAGTTATTAATATCTTATGAGATTGTCCCAATAATCATAATAATAATAATAATAATAATGTCAAAATTAGTTATTATTATCCCAAGAGATTGCAGCAACAACAATAACAATAACAACAACAACAATAATAATAATAATAAATAGAAAAAATAGGAAATAGAATATTAATAGGGAGAGAGAAAAATATAAAAGAAGAGAAAGAGAGTTAATAATAATATAATAATAATATCAAAATTAGTTATTATTATCGTATAAGATTATCATTTCGATATTGGTTTTAATAATAATAATAATATCAAAATTAGGATTATTATCCCATGAGACTACCCGATAATAATAATAATAATACTTTTAATAATGATAATAATATAAGACTTTCCACTATCTTAGATTAAAATCATAGTAATAATAATAATTTTAACATTTTAAATTAATAATAATAATAACATCAAATTAATTATTATTATCCCATGAGACTACCCTTATAATAATAATAATAATAATAATAATAATATCAAAATTAGTTATTATTATCCCATGAGACTATCCCAATAAATAATAATAATAAGAATAAAATAATAATACTTTAAAAAATAATAATATAATAATAGTTTCCACTATGTTAGATAATAGTAGTAGTAATAATAAATATAATAATAATTTATAAAATATAATAATAATATCAAAATTAATTATTATTATCTCATGAGACTATCATAATAATAATAATGTCAAAACTAGTTATTACTATCCTAAGAGATTGCATAATAACAACAACAACAACAACAATAATAATAATAATAATAATAATAATAGGGAACAGAAAAATAGGAGATAGAAACTTTAATAGGGAGAGAGAAAAATGTGAAAGAAGAGAACGAGAGATAATAATAATAACAATAATAATTTAATAATATTAATAATAATATCAAAATTAGTTATTATTATCTTATGAGACTATCATCTCGATCTTGATTTTATTAATAATAATAATACCACAATTAGTTATTATTATCTCATGAGACTAAATAATAATAATAATAATAATAGTAATAATAATAATAATAATAATGTTAAAGTTAGTTATTATTACTCCCGAGATTGCAACAATAGCAACAACAATAATACTAATAATACGAGATAGAAATATTAATAGGAAGAGAGAAAAATGTGAAAGAGGATAATAATAATAACATAATTTAAAAATAATAGTAATAATATCAAAATTAGTTATTATTATCCCATAAGACTACCATTTCGATATTATTTTTTTAATAATAATAATAATATCAAAATTATTTATTATTATCCCATGAGACCACCATTTCGATATTAATTTTTTAATATAATAATAATATCAAAATTAATTATTATTATCCCATTAGACTATCTCAACAACAATAATAATAATAATATCAAAATTAACTATTATTATCCCAAGAGTTTACAATAACAACAACAACATCAATAACAATAATAGGGGACAGAAAAATAAGAGATAGAAATATTAATAGGGAGAGAGAAAAATGTTTAAAAGGAGAAAAAGAGATGACGATGATGATGATGATCATAATAATAATAATATAAAAGAGATATTTACTATATATAGTATCTAAGAAGTTTTATTATTATTATTATTATATAAAAAAATTGCTACAGAGAGAAAGCTAAGAGAGATCGTGAGAGAGAAAGAAAGAGAGAGAGGGAGGGAGAGAGAAAGAGAGGGCCGAGAGAGAGAGAGAGAGAATTAATGAACGAGAGGGGGGAGAAAGAGAATTAATGAGAGAGAGAGGAGAGAGAGAGAAGTAATGAGAGGGAGAGGAGAGATGAGAGAATTAAAGAGAGAGAGAGAGGGAGGAGAGAGAATTAATGAGAGAAAATTAATAGGAGACATATATTAATAGGGAACGGAGAGAGAGAGAATTTATGTGGGAAATAGAATTCTCTAATGTTGACACGTGACACCAGAGAACTCTATTTTATATATATATTATAGATTTGTGAAATCATCCACTTTCTAAAAAAGGAATTACTTGAGAAAAAGGTCGAGAGAAGAGGTGATTGTCCTATGTGGGCTGTGTAAGGAATCGCCATGAACGCAGCGGAAATAAAAATGATTCCATTGTATCGGTTGCTGGGGTCGTAAAACGGACATTAAATTTAAGCGGGAA
Organism: Zantedeschia hybrid cultivar; assembly: GCA_030544215.1. Taxonomy (NCBI): domain Eukaryota; kingdom Viridiplantae; phylum Streptophyta; class Magnoliopsida; order Alismatales; family Araceae; genus Zantedeschia; species Zantedeschia hybrid cultivar. The sequence goes on from JARZZO010000011.1 coordinate 26,915,169, forward strand.
GAACAGTTCTTCACCTTTGCGGGGTTTCGAATCTCCCGTGGATGATGCTGACTCGATAATCGCGCACGCGCACGATCTCTAGAGGTATCCACACGAGTTCCCGCAGCAGACGCGATTTCCTCCTCGGCTTGAGTGCTCCGACCAGATCTCAAATCCACCATGCGCGGTGAGAGACAGATCCACTCCAAGAGAGAGAGAAGGAGAGAGAGAGAGGAGAGAGAGAATCTGGGGAGTAAAATTCGTCCAACCAACTTTTTACCACTCCCCCTTGGCCCTCCTTATATAGAAATAAGGATAAGCACAAGAGTTAATCCTCATGATTATCCAAGAGTTTGGCCTTGAATAATTCTCCATTAAATCTTCATGTTTATCCTGCAGCTTTTCACAAAAACCCAGATAAGCATGAAATTTAACATCTCTCACCGTCTGACGAAAACTCTTATGTGTGTGACCCTCTAGGCCCATATATCAGTCCGGTTGCAGGCACATTAAACTTAGAACTATTTCTTTAGTTTAATATTTATTAATTAACATTTAAACATCATTTGTTAAATGATTAATTTAATAAACAAGTAAATTATCATCCGATGATTAATTCACTTGGCCTTCTGATCATGAACAGCACCAAACACTACCTCATGATCCCAGAAGATATAAGGGATACTGTTCCCTTTAATTGAACCTTTCCGTCTGCAGATACCGCACAGATATAATCCTTCACTCATGCAATGTCCCGATAACGCAAGGGTATGGTTTTATAGTCAAACCCTCTATCGCATTATCCAGATGGATTCCAATACACAGTTAATATCTAGAAAGACATCTCTTTCATTTGACCCTGGCCAGGGATTTCTGTGTACACATCCATGGGACATTCTCTCTCCAGTCTTATACCAAGAGTGAGTGATCTCTTGTTGTTCACTCAATTACCTTCGCAAGCTTTCCACTGTATCTGAAAGACCGATTATGGTGGACTTAATGGTTAAAGTCCACGAGTCAGAGAATCAAGATACAATGGTCCACAAACAAGGTATCATTGGTGACTCAGGTCAAAGGACCAACTGTGCTACTGCAACGATAGAATTTCCTGGTTGACTAATAAGTATAATTACCATCCAGGAATTCTTATTTGGGTCTGTTCAGTGAACTCATTCTCTAATGAGCACCCACTTGTTTGTCTTAGTGTCACCACACGAGTGAATGTGAGATCATTCACCCTCATCATATGAGCAGACATAACTTGTGTCGATCTTATCGGATATTTAATGTCCATCTCAAATATCCTACGATCGAGAACTATTTAAGACAATTGCCTTAAGATATTGATCTCACTATCACGATCTCATCATGATTCAATATCCCATACATTTGTCTATGGACCTTCATTACGATAGTCGTTTGCGAGAACTATTAAATGAAGAAATAATTGCCTTTATTAATAATCTGAACTAGAATGTACAATGATTGGCTTTGAGGCCACCCAATTCTAACAGGCTGCATGCAATGATCTTATCTTTTTCAAAAAATGCTTTATGAACTTAGAAAATTTTAACCAAGCCAAACAAGTTTGGCCTTCAAGTGAATAAGGGTATTTCTCCATATTACTAGACATCAATCTCTTCTTCTTCTCCCACACATATCTAATTCAAGGGGTGATTTCGAATTTTTTAAAGCCCATTGCAATATCCTTTGGATGTGCAAGGCAACATAATTATTGTGCTTGTTTACATAATCTTTTTCGAGATTTTGTAGGAGAAAAGATCGATTATTGATTGTTATTGAAAATGAAAAAATGTAGAAATTAATAAAAAGCTAAAACGCAGAAGACAAGAGCGACTAAATATGAGGAAGATAGTCGATAGGTTTCAAGCACAAATAAGCAACCTCGGCTTGGAAAACAATTTCGAGATAGCATATCAATATAAATGTGGGAGGATTATGTTAATCGACGTGACCATTAATCTTTTGTTATTATTTTAGTTGTTGTATAATGAATTAGAAGACTTTATTATTAACTGATGTTACTGTTAGTTTATTTTTTATTATTATCATCATTTCATAATGAGTTAGAAAAAATATGGCAGTTGTATTATTTTGTCTTCTTTCATATATAGTTATGTAATTTTTCATAGTTATCAAATATTTTTATATTTTTAACTATTTTAAAAGTTATACTATCTAGTTTAAAAGTAGTACCAAACATGTCGTTGTCATTTTTTTAAATTATAACATTTTTTGTCAAACACCATAGGTATGTTTCAGTTTTAAAAGTTATCATGGATGTCATACTTTTTATAATTTTTTATCATAAAACTTTATAAAAATTATAGTACAACCAAATGTCCTATTAGAGATATATTCTTGTAATGAACAAATATGTTTTTTTATTTGCAATCTACTTTTATGGAACAAACACCAATTAATGTTGTTTTTTCTGCATTTCTAACCCCAACCTTCCGCAAACTCCCGGTCCAAGCATCTTAAGTTTTCCTCTTCTTTTCCATAATAAGGTCTCTCATTGTTCTTAATTAGTGTATCCACAATTGATAGGAGAGGGCAGTGGCGGATGCAGGAGTTTTGTCTAGTGGAATCACTCAGATATTAAGTCATAAGTATGGCTGCATCCATAGGGTCTTAGGATGGGTCATATGAGGTCCTGTGTTAGGTTAGTGGGGTCCTAGACTGAGTCAATAGGGTCCCGAGCTATACTGCGTTGGACTGGAGTAGTAGGCTTGGCAAAATTCAGTAGCGTCTCAGGACCCCACTGGGTTAATGTTGGATCCGCTACTGAGAGAGGGTATGAAAAGTTGCTGGAATGGGGAAGAATGGGTGTAATTTAAGGTCTAGACATGTTCGGCAAAAGTTTTAGTTGGAAGTTACTTCTGGCTTCCTCTTTCACAAAAAATGTTAATTGGAAATAACTATAAATAACTTTGGCTAATTACAAAAGTAAAAAAAAAAATTAATAATCTTATTTTTCGTCAATCTAAGAAGTTTGAAATTGTATCTTTCTTTTGGAAGTCAAATGAGCACTAAAATACTATGAATGACAACACTTGCTCTATCCCTTTTAAAATAACTAGGTAAAAATCCAAAAATACTTCCAACAAAAAGCCTGCGCCAAATACGGCCATAGACTTGTTCAAATAGTTGTGAATGATGTATAATTTTATTGTATTTTTATTAGTCAAACAACGTACTAATATATGTCAAATGTCTGTTCATGGTTTCCTTCCTATGGTTGATACCAATTTTAATGTCTCAAGTTAAAAATTAGACCATGTCTTGCTCTCTAATTCTTAATTTGGATACATCAAAAGGAGTCAAGAGCGTAACTGTACAAAACCATGCAGTAGATATGAACAAGAGGTGAGCAAATGTGATAAAGAATAGGCACATCACCACAACACTCCGCACATGCCAAAATTTATAAGCAACAAAGTTAGAATAAAAATTATATGTTTATAAAAATAAGAATGATATCATCTCAATTACAATGGTACATGGTCATGTCCAAAAGAGATCATCTAAACTAACTACATGTGAGCTTATTTCCCTTCTTTGAATTAACGTGAGTAGGTTCTAGCCTTGCTTCATTATCGTCCATGGCTGTCGTCAATGTCATCATCCTTGCAACAATAGTATCTTCCCCTTTCCTACCCTCAATCATTTATTTCTTATTTAAGTTACCATAATAATTAGTTGCTATGGCTGCCAAGATAATTTTTATGATCAATAGTCAATGCACTACTTGCAATCAGTGGCGAACGCAGAAATTTTGTCCAGTGGGATCACTCGGATAGTAAATCATAAGCATGGTTAGCTCAGTGGGGTCTTAGCCTAAGCCATATGGGGTCTTGAACTAGGTCAGTTGGGTTCCAGATTAGACTACATTGGACAAGATTAGTGGGCTTGGCAAAATCCAATAAGGTCCCAGGACCCCACTAAGTTAACATTGGATCCGCCACTGCTTGCAATGCTTCCATGTTACCTTGTAGATGCTGTTGGATCGCACTCTTGTGGGATCTGAGCTGTTAGATTAGGTAGAGGCATAATCCTTTTTTAAGATATTTTTACTTTTTAACTCTTGAAAATATAGCATATTTGTAGATAAATCCTACTAATCTAACTACTTACATACAAATGAACCCACACAATTTATCATGAATGTGAAAGGCCTCTACATATTACAAATAAGTCTCCGAGAATTTTACAAATAAGCTCCTAAAAAGGACTTACTTGTAAGAACATTGTGATTGTGGTAGCTTATTTGTAAATAGTTGGGTTAAGAGGACTTATTTGTAATATCAAAAATCTATAGGGTTAAAAATAAAAATTCGTTTTTTGATATTTTTAACCAGATGGACCCCTTCGGTCCCGTTTGATATCAGGATAGAAATAAAGAGGAATAGGGATAAGTCAACCCGATTTAGTTTATCCCTATCCCTATTCTGCGGTGCGCTTGGTATGCGAGGGGATGAGGAAAAGTTAACCATGTTCTCCATTTGGTGAAAATGAGGATATTACCAAGAATAAGTTGTAGAAGAAGACATTGCTACCCTTCTAATCCCAAGATAATGAGTATGCTTATATTATTTTATGTAATATAACTATATATTCAATATATATAGTATATTAAATGTAAACATTTCTTATTTTTCATTACTCATATCATGACATGTCAAGTATGCTTAATCCAAGTTGTTGAATTTAATTATATATTAAAGGCATTCAATTTAATGACATGTAATGTCATTACCTAGTAATGAAGTCGTTATTAGAATCAATCATATTATTATTTTATAAACCTGATGTAGTACTAATGCTTATTAGTACTAATGCTAGAGCATGTAATACCAATACTAATTTAAGATATAATATGTGTTATTATATTATATATAATAATATATTAAAATACTTGTTAGAACTAATTAAGATTATATTATTATATTATATATAATAATATATTCTATAGGTGCTATTGATTTGATTAACATTTGTATTTAATAACATATTTAACATCATTAGCTAGTAATAAAGTCATTATTATAGATAATTATATTATTATTTTATGAATCAAGAAAAGGGCAAATGAGGTAAGAATGGGGTTAAGGGGTGGGGATAAGTCGTTCTACCTTTTTGGTGAAATAAGTTATCCCTATGATTAACCCCAAAAATGGGCTTAAGCTTCCTTATCCCTATCCCCTTTAACCCCTCCTATCCCCATTCTCGCCCCCCCCCCCCCCCCCTTGATTGAGAGATAGAATAAAAACAGGCTAACTCTGATAGATAAGTTATGTCGGGTTAACCCTTCTCTTACTTTGATATGCACATATTTAACTCTTTTGTATAAGTTAGGTTATCCTAAGTTAACTCTTAAATTAAGAGGAGTTCAAGATAGTCATAAGTGGGTTAAGGAGTTGAAAAGTTTTAAAATGCTATTATGATTCCACATTGAATCCACTAGTACATTTTTTTATCCTTAGAACATAGGTACATATGTTTACTTAATATACAGATTATATTATTTTATATTATCAAGTTTAGTATGACCTGACAATTTGACTTAAATGATTATTAGTGTTGACTCATTCACTCAACATAATATTACATAATGGTATATTATTATATTATTAAATTATTTCATTACTTTTACTTATATTTTAAATTATATTATAATACTATACTAATAAATTAGAGTATAGGAAGGAAGAAGACAACCAAGAGTTATCTTGATATATGTTATAAGTAAATTATTAAATATAGAATTTTAATATAATTATAACAAAATTATAATATAATAGCAGAGATTATATTATAGTAAAAGTTATCTAGGTATATTTTATAATAAAATTATAATATAATAATATTACATAGTTATATTATTATATTTTATAGATAATAAAGTTATCTATAAAACATGTGTACGAAAGAAGAATGATATTGTAATAAAATTTTAATATATACATATATATGTCATTATATTATTAAATTAGTTTATTTATGCCTAGTATGATTTATAATTAAATTATAAATATAGTACTTAAAAAAACTTATAATATAATAGTAGAGATTATAATATAGTAAAAGTTATCTTGGTATATTTTATAATAAAATTACAATATAATAATATTGCATAGTTATCTTGGTATAGTTTATAGATAATAAAGTTATCTTGTTATATTTTATAATAAAATTATAATATAATATTATTGCATAGTAATCTTGGTATATTTAATATATATTATTAAACATGCAAACAGAAGAATGGTATTATAATAAAATTTTAATATAATATATATATATGATTATATTAGTTTCTTTATTATTGGTATATTTTATAATTAAATTATGAAATATAGTGTTTTAATAGAATTATAATAAAATTCTAATAGTATAATAATATTACATAGTTATCTCTATATACTTTATAGATAATAAGATTTTCTATAAAACATGCGTACAAAAGAAGAGTGGTAATATAGTAAAAATTTAATATATGAATAATGTATATATGATTATATTATTAAATCAATTTCTTTATTCTTAGTATATTTTATTCTTATATCTCTTATTGTAACGACCCACCACTCTATAATCGGGGATCTGATTACTAAATGGGTACCAAATCATTAAAATTAGGAGTCAAACTAATATTTCAAATAAGTCTGAAAGATAAATGACAAATTAAGCTAAACATTCCACAGCATCGAACTGTAAAGAAAGTGCATGAATTAAAAATTATTACAGTCCGACTCGACTCAGCAAATAATTACATAGTCCACAACTGAAATGAAATAATTATGTGTACATGCCTGATTAAAAAGTACAACTACATCATGTTATACCTTGGAATGGTGGCTATTGGCGCACAATCCGAAACGAAACCCCACAACTGCTACGCCTACTGGAAACCTTCACCTAAAATCACAGGAAGTGAGTCACATTGGAATGGACTAAGTAGGGATCCTTCGATCCCTACTCCCACACACCCACATGTAATCACAACACAACAAGGATATATAGGCAACGTAAGCACAAGTGAAGCAGTAAATAAACCATACGTCCATCGTGAGAAACACACAAGAAGTTGTCAAGCCAATCAGTAAAATACTGACCCACTGGACGGAACAACAACCCCTCGAATAACGCGTTGTCTACTCTGGCCTGTCTGACTCTAAGTGGTTCTGCCTCCTCTCAGCCACAAGTGACACTCTGAAGTGTACCACTTCCACACTAGTACTAGCTATTATTCCGAAGTACACCAGGTGCCCTCGCCTCCTAGGCGCCACCTTGTCACTCCCACATTGACACTACGTCACTCCCACACCGACATATGATGCAAAACGCTAACAACTGTCACTCTCTACGATTGCATAAACACAATACAATGCGATTCCGATCACATGAAAATCTCCGCCCTCAATGTATGATTTCAAGTACACATTAACAAAATTGTCTAACAATATACAAGATTTAATTGACATAATGAATAATAATTACACATGTTAAAATGTAGGAAATATGAAGCTCTATCTTGAAGCGCGTCTGTTGGGGTTTTCTCGGTTTCTCCGGATCGCTCACGCAGCGGAAAATAAATATATTTACAGCGATCCGTTCCCGTTTCGGAATCTAAAATACGATAATCGGATTATCGAAGTTCTCACCGTGTGCGGATTCGAATCCGCAGCCATTTGGTTCCGTCGGTGTGACACCGCAAGCCGCGCAAGCGCCCGGCCTCTAGCGAAGTCCACGCGATCCTCCCCGCGACGGATATCCTCGAGTTCGTCGTTCTTCGCAGCCCGCGAAGCCTCCGCTGGTCGCCGCAATGATCGCCGCAGTGCGCGGACGATTTCCCGTCGAACGAGATTCGGAGAAGCGGCGGAGTAGATCTGGATCTGCCTGGACTCTAGACGAAGACAGAAACTGAGGAGGGGCGGCTAGGGTTAGCAGCAGCTTGGCCTGCTCAGCCCGTTCGCTATGTTTTATACTAACCGCGTGGTTTTTCACAAAAACCCCCGGTTTATATAAAACCCACTTATTTATCCATCGCCTTGAGAATCATGTGCGTGTGACCCTCTAGGCCCAAGTACCAGTCCAGTTAATGGCCCAACAAGCCCAGTGACTCCTCACTGGCTTTATTAATTAATTAATAACCCTTTATTAATCAATTAATCAATCGAATTGATGTCGCACATCGAATTCGACCGGGCCTCCGATCACGTTGGGTGCCAAGCAACACCGCGTGAACCCGGAAGGTATTTGGGGTTAAGTAACCCACTCTTGGAACCTTTCCGCCGACAGTTACTGCGTGGATATAATCCTTCATTCGTACAATGCTCTCGAGTCAACTTAGGGTATGGCGAGCTGTCAAACCCTAACCGGTCGACTCACTTGGATTGGATGCCGCTGATGAATATTGGAAAACTCCTTTCCCGATATTATCGTCCGCCCTGGCCAGGGACTTTCGCGCATCCTTCCTAGACCATTCTCTCTCTAAGTACCGAGAGCGAATGATTCCTTATTGACACACAATTCCCTTCGACGATATTCCGCTGCACCCAATCATTGGCGTATTAGAATCCCGTGGCTAGAGATTCGTAGACCAAGGTCAAAGTACAGAAGTCCACCGCCAAGGTGTCCTTGGTGTCTCAGGTCCGAGGACCATCCACGCAACTGCGACAATAGAATCAAGCTGGTTGACAGTGAGGTACGATACCATCCAGCGATTCAGTCGGATCAGTTCAGTGAACTCATTCTCCAATGAGCACCTACAGATTCGCCTTAGTGTCTCCACACAAGTGACTTATGAGACCAGTCACCCTCATCATATGAGCAGGAGTAATATGTACTAGTCTAACCGGATATCCGATGTCCTTCTCGAATATCCTCCGACTATGAACGATTAAGAATATGTGTGTTTAAGTGATCAGTCTCATTAGTATGATCACATCATAATCTGATCACCATAGCACATATTCACGGACTTCATTATGAAACGATAATTAACGCGATTTACACATAATGAATATTATGCCATTTTATTAATAATGAACGAGATTTACATTGTTAGATTGACTTGTAGGCCACCTAAACTAACAGCGTCGACTCGGCTCGACGCCATTCAAGACCTTATAATTTGTTTTCCTCACTCTTAAGCTTCAGGACACGGGGATACTGGCCTGAATCGCGTCGCCTATGGCTGACGTCATTCAACGGCCTATCCCACTCTCTGGCTTCAGGACCCAGGGGCGCGGGCCGCAATTCGCGTCGACTCAGGATGAGTCCTTTCAAACCGCGTCGCCCTGAGTGGACGCGTTTTACGTCCGAAACTGAGCTCCCCTCCAGTCTCCACCGAGCCACAACACGAGGTCTCCTTCTCCCAAAACGTATGAAAAACACAAATAGAGATAGGGGGGAATCCATGAACACAATAGCATGCTACTCCCATTTTCAAAAATGTCCATTTCAATCAAGAAACCCTTAGAACATGCTCAATTTCACCCAAAATCCCCCACACATCCATAGCATGCTCCAAAGTGGGAAAGCATGGTTTAAAACAATCAAAACACGCGCGAGGATCGTCATCCTACCGGTTACTCGAACCCATCCCAGCTTCTAGTTACCGAACCGTTACACCGCAAGCCACCGCCGGTACCTCTGTAGACGCCATCACTCTACCGGAACGTCTGCTGCCGTCCAGAGAGTGAAGAAGCCACGGTGGAGATGGTGGTGGAAGTGGTGAGATGTGGTAGAGGGGAATGGAGTGGTGGAAGAGGAAGAAAGAGAGAACGGAACGGAGAGATGGAGAGAATGAAAAGAGAGTGAGAAAGAGAGAATAAGTGAAAGGAGGGAGAAAGGAAGGGTGGCTCGGGACGTCAACCCCGAACAAGCTAAATCCCATTGTCCCAAGAAGACGCGGTTTAGGCGACAAGACAGGGATCATACACTAGCAAATGTCTAAATCGTGTCGCCCATGCGCGACGTCATTCAGACGACAAGATCGGGGCCATACACATGCGCCCCGACGCTCGACCACGTGGCACACCTGCATAGCTCCTAAATCGCATCGCCTACAGCCAACGCCTTTCAAAAGCACGTCGAATTGGAGCCTATGCACCAAGTTCACAAAGGCCCAAACCAGAGGGTCCGACACTGAAATCGATCCGATAATTAGATCTAAAACCTCAGTCCTTACACTTATAACCAAGCAAAGGGGGCACTAAGTATGAGGACATTGGGATGGGGAAAACTAAAGGAGTTAGGGTTAACCCACCTAGACATGTGGAATACTAAACTTTGGGATATCCTAGGTTAACTCTTCCCAACCCACTTTCATCCTCAGTTACGAAACTATGCTTCCCAAATCACTTTATGGGTTAGATTAGGATTATCCCATAGTCAAAAAAAGGATATCTCCCAATCAAAGAGGTGCCATGAGTTTTTGCAATGCCAAACGAGGAATGGAGATATGCAGGCCTTATCTCCAGTTTATCATAATACCAAACAGGGCCTTAGGGTTGCCCCCTCCCCTTGGAGTCTTAATTTTAAAAAAAGTATGCTTCTAACGTTGCTGCCAAATCGTGCGTATCACAATGTAGCGCTCACACTATGTAAGCGATTGAGCCTTGGATGAAAGTTAACATTTTAGAAGAATTGACGAGCTTCAAGTAAGTCCTCTACCTTTGCATTATAAGCAAGAGGATGCCCCTCTACTCTTTGTTAAGTTAGAAGACAAATTTCACTGTCAAGTTCACCATCTTGATTAAAACCAATAATGCACTATACAATTAGACTGAAATCACATTAAGTGTTGAACTAATGGGTCCTTTCTAGTGTAATCTCTATGTTTTGATGGTAACAAAAGTTATAAGTGTAAGATCCGAAATGGGAAGAACGATAGCATAGTGAAAATTTAAAAAAATATTTTTTTCTCGATCTACGTACATCAATTCTCAGAGTATTTAGATCGTAATAAAATAACCGAATAAATAGAAGACCGGATATTCATCATCGCGGGGATAAAAATCCCTTGCCGAATCGGAGATGAATAAGTGGTCGATTTCGGGATCGCGAGCCATTCATATGTCATATAATTCTATATTTGTGCATTAAATGATTAAATTCATGCATTATACATACTATTTTATATGCAAAATCACCTGAAAATGATAGATAATTCAGTCATCTTTTCAATGATATCAATTTTGTAAAATTCTGAGTTAAAAACATCATCATTTCATGTGGAAAATTGAGTTCCAATATATTTGTGCATATTGCATTGTAGAAATTTTATTGCTATTTTGATGTGCAGGGACAACGTGGAAATCTGAAAATATTCATGGGCATTTAAATAAATGTTTTAATGTATGGTTGTGCAAATCTTTTTAGTCCATGTACATAATTTTATATTTAATAAGAACTAAACTACATTTTTTTATGTACAAGAGGAATTAGGATATTATTCACATTGTGCACGGGTGAAACGGACATGGGGAAAGCAAGAAGAAACCCTAAAGGGAACTCCCATCACTTCCTTCTCTCCCAAACAACTTATTTTTTGAAATTCAAGTAGAGACATTCTCTTCCTTTTTTTTCCCTCTCTCTTTGGAAAGATACTATGGAGAAAAATCTTGTTAAAGAGGAAAGAGACGACAACTAGAGCCGGTCACACCCTTGGCTATGCCTCCATCTGCTCTCATCTCCTCCTTCTTCTTCTCATATTATCATCGCCACCATCCATCTACCATCTATCAATCCTGGCCATTCATTTAAAATAACCCTAAAAGCCCCATCATTTTGAAATCTTTAGCACCAGTTTGATAGAGGGATATGTTAAATAAGGGGTTAACTTAGGGGGATAGGTTATTTCGGATTAACCCTTTTTTTACTTTGATACGAGGTAAGTTAACCCCTTTTTAAAAGTTAGGTTATCTTGGGTTAACTACCAAAGTGATTTGAGTTACCTCTGGGATAAAGTGGAATAAGTGGTTTAAAAGGTCTAAAATGCCCTCATTATACTGGGTTAACTACCAAAGTGATTTTACTTTAATTCACTTGTATATTTTATATTTATCTTTATGTTATACTCATTATTATTATATTCAGATTATTTATTGACTCTGTTTGATTGGTTGACTAACCTAATTGAGTGGTTGACTAATTTGACGACGTTTAACCTCTATTATTATATTAATTTTGTCTTTATTTTTATATTAAATTATTTAACATTATGTTATTCAAAATTAATATCTTATTAATTAATTACTATAATTTAATTTTTACTAAATTAAACTATTATTTGATTTGCTGCAATTTGCATTTTCTTTCAAGTTTTCTTCTTTGTTTGAGGGAAATGGCTATAGCCATGGAAGAAAGGTAAAGAAGGAATTCCAATCCGTGGAATGGCCTCCAAAGCATGCAAGCTTCTAATATATGATGCCAAACTAGAAGCCAATCCCTACCCCATGCTGAGACTTTGGTTCTAGTGATGCTTTTCTTTCTTTGTTTAAGTAGCTTGATTTCTAAGGCATTCTTCCATAATTATGATTCCTTTCTTTTTTGCTATCTTTCTTAACTGTTGATGACTCTTTCCTTATTTGGAGAATGGCAAAAGTCCAAGGAAGGAGTCAAAGGAGATGGCCCAATCAATGGGTGTGGGCTCCTAAGATTTTGATTTTCCTAAAATGTTCCAAATAAGTAATCAATCATCTTTTGTTTTTCGAAATTTGCATCTATATTGCCATCGTTTTCCTTTCATTTGGGGATTATTCCTCCATTTGGAGCATGGCTATGGCCATGTAAAGAATCAAGGGAAGTGCCTTTTGGCACCACCTCTTAGTGGCCAGTGTCCTACTATGTTTGATGCTAGCTCACCCAGACTTCAATTAGATAGCTTTTCAAGAATTGTTCTCCTTCTATGGACTTTTTGATGGCCACATAATCATTTCGGGGAGTACTGAGGATCCCATTCTTTGCCAAAAACTCGCATGGATACTGCTAGATGCTTGTATGACTATTGATCTAAGGTCATTTCTACATCAAGTTTTGGATATTCATAGTCTCTACAAATGAAAATTTTGGATCTCCAATTTATGAGATATGAACCAATCATGGGTAAGGAAATCATTTTAAAATATAATTCCACCACGTTTACAAAGTTCACATTTTCTTATATCAATGGCATTCTAGTCAAGGATCAAAGTCCAAGAAAGCTCTAACAAATCAAACGGGCACTATCCTGAGCAATGAGAATGCAACAGTTGTGCACAAGCTCACTTACATCTCCAACATAAATGCTCATCTAAAAGAGTTCACATATCTTCTACATAGCTTCAAACAAATGTAGAGAGAGATCAAGGCAATACTAATCAACTTTGTACTCATTTGCGCTCTAGTCTCTCAACAGTCCAATACTCTCCTAATGCTCCAATGCTTGCCACGTCTTCAATAGCGACAAGAGAACTATTAACTAATTCTTTCTGATTCTCTTTCTCTCACACATGCACATTTCCCTTTGAGCATTCTATTGTACTCAATTCTATTGATTTGCATTACTAGAAGGTTGTTGTGTATTAGATTTGCTATATTTAAATTTTTTTATTGTGCAACTTGATGGCTGTAAGTAAGCTAAACAAGTGGCTTTGTGTCTGGTGGTCGATTCTATCCACAGGGAAGAGAAAAAACCTTGTATGAGTGGGGATTTTTGTATGTTCATAGGCTCATAGCAACTACTGAAATACTAGAGAATGAGTCTCAAGGACTGGACACAAGTTATAAGTAATTGAATCTATATAAAATCTGCATCCCATATATCTTTTTGTTGTTGTTCCTTGTTTCTCTCTCTCATTCTCATTTTAGATCATGAAAATTGAGCATTAATGCTAGCATGTACGCGCGCAAATACTTTTTATAACACAGACTTATATGTGTTATATTGTTCCGTGTTAACAACATAAAAATGACACTTTCATGAAAGAGAATGAAGGACTTATTTTCTTTAAAGTAATCTTTGAAGAGCAATGCCACCGCCATGAAAAATGAACTCCATTTTTTATCATCTAGAAGAAAAGTGGGACAATAAAAGGGCATGCTTAACATTTCATAGAAACAAGATGGTCAGAATTTAAGTAGATCAGTTATGCGGTTGATGTTCTTCATTGTGTAATAAAAAGTGGAAGATTTCTTATTCTATAATATTACCAATATGTAAAAATTGAGGCCACTTTCAATCATTCAAAGTTGATTATGTTAAAGTCCACCTATACTTCATTAATTGACACAGTAAAAGATGTGTGGTATGATCCATAAAGTGACATACAAATGCATAGTAGTGGAAACCCAACTTTTTCAATATCTCATCATTTTACGTAATTGCTATACAAATCTAGTTTTATTATAATAGTTAGTTGGATGTCCCATTGACTTTCTTCTTTTAGCGACCATATATTCTTATGGGTTGTTTGGTTGAGTGTGAAATTCTATAATTCACCAGCGTCATACCGCATCAAAATAAGTGAAATTTTTTATTTTAAAATAAAAATGCATTTGTTTAGTTGTTTGTAAAATAAAACAAGAGAATGCTTCAATCTTCTTGTTTTAATTTATAGCTGGCCTTCCCTGTAAATCAAAATAAGAAAATTGGACTATCAAATGGGCATACAAGGTCTAGACAAGATTTTGCTTTATATTATTTTATATCATTCTAAATGTCTTGAAAACCATTGTAAAGCGAAACAATTGTTTTAGATTACGTTGTTCTATGTTGAAACAAACAATCCCTCAATGAGCATACGGGGCTACGATTGACTCTTTTTCTCTCTTATTATCCATACTTTTAGGCTCTTCAAATAACTTTTATTAAATTAACTTTAACATATCTTCCACGAAAGGATAAATAATTAAAGACAACTAAAAGGTGGAAGAAGTTATGGTAGAAGAAGATGGTAATTTTGGTGGATGTTAATTTATAGACACTAAAAGAGATACCAAATTTAGCATAAACACGCGAAGACTAAAATTAATATCTCATAAGTTCATAACTGGCATAGTAAGAAAGCGGATTAGATAACACCTTAACATAAGAGCACCAACGTATAGTCTCCCTTGATAGAAGATGATAGTAAATTTTATGGACGCCGCTAGTTTATGAACATCAAATAAACAAACACCAGATTTAACATAATATATAAAGGAAAAAAAATATTATCATACTTAACATCTAAATGATTGTTCCTAAGGAAGCAATTGCTTAGACAAAGTCTCAAATTAGAACATCAAAACCACCCTACTCTTTTCTTTCCTACTCCCATGAGATGAAGATATCTTTCTTATGTTTATATTAACTAGTTTTAAATCCGTGCAATGCACGACATTTATGTAAAATTATGGAAAAATATTAAATTTAATTTTAAAATAAAAATATCATATTGATTTATATAATTATGTCTTAATAAATTTATAAGATAAGTTAAATAAAATAGAGTAAGACAAATATTTAAGAAGAATTTATTTTGTATTTAATATTAATATAATTTTAAAATTTTATTTTATATCATAATATTTTTATTCTAATACAAATAAATTAATATTTTTATTACTAAAGAAGTTCCCTAATTTTAGGAGGGACATAGAATTCTCGCTCCCCTACATTCACCCGAGAGAGAGAGAGAGAGGAAATTATGACCATTAATGAGTTGTTTTGAAATGGGCGGGGTGAGAGTTATGACCACTAATGAGTTGTTTTGAAATGGGCGGGGTGAGAGTTATGACCACTAATGAGTTGTTTTGAAATAAGAGAAGATGAGAAGTGAAAGGAATAGTCATAACAGAGTTATGATCATTAATTACTTCTCTTAAGAATTATTTAATAATTTTTTTGACGATAAAAATATGAGAGTGCCACGTCAATTGAGTTAAAAATTATGTTTTATTAGTATAATATAGATTCGAATTTATATAAATGATATTAAATATTTCACTTTAATATTGAGAACGTTAGGAGTAATTGAACAAAGATATGGGAAGAGGACATGTAGAACGAGTGTGCAAGCAGTTGGCGCGCGCGGCGGGAGACGCGGGCTGACCCTCGACATCTGGCGGCGGCCGGCGAGAGATTTGTCGGGTGCGAACCGGCGAAGGGGGGTAGCGGCGGCGTACGCACCCGTCCCTCCCGCAGCCGTTACGCTTGCCTTGCGCACGCAGGCCGCACATTTTCATTTCCTAAGGTACATACTCGTAAATTTTCCCCACACTATATAACGCCGAACTAGTCCAACCCCGACCCCTCTCCACCTTTCCCTCTCACTCTTCTGTGTCTCTGTGTGTGTGTGTGGGTGTTTTCGCAGGTCGCCGTTGCAGGCGAAGCGAGGAAGCAGGGGACGCCGTCGATGGCGGGCGCGGGCGATGTGGAGGCGGGGTTCGCGAAGCTGCAGGGGGAGGACTTCGAGTACTACATGCAGACCTACTCGATCCTGCTTGGGCGCAACAGCAAGAAGTCGACGGTGGACGTCGACCTCGCCAGCCTCGGCGGCGGCATGAACATCTCCCGCGTCCACGCCCGCATCTTCTACGACTTTCCCCGCCGCCGCTTCGCCCTCGAAGTCCTCGGCAAGAACGGGTGCCTCGTGGAGGGCGTCCTCCACCTCCCCGGCAACCCCCCCGTCAAGCTCGACTCCCAGGACCTCCTCCAGATCGGTGACAAGAAGTTCTACTTCCTCCTCCCCGTCCGCCCCATCGCCGGCGGGGGCGCTGCCGCGAACCACTCCCGCCACGCGCCCGCGGCGGTGCCGCCCCCCTCCGCGCGGCAGATGATGGTGCCGACGCCGGGGGGGCTGTTTGGGAGGAAGGGCCGGGCGGGGCCGCACCTGGCGGACTACGGCGATGTGGGGTATGGCGACGAAGACGGCGATGGCGACGATGTTGATGGCGGCGAGGAGGCTGATGATGTTGACGACGAGGATGGGGAGGGTGCGGTTATGTCCGCCGGTTTGGGGAAGAAGCTTCGGAGGGTGCCCGCAGATGGGCAGGTGGACGGGTTTGGCGGCTATGGGCTGGGTGCCGCGTTAGCAGGCAAGGCCGGATCGTCGGGCCACTTTGGTGAGAGGGATTTTTCCATTTCATCTTCTAATCATGTTCCAATTGTGCTTTTCATTCCCTACTTTTCGGTTGTTTTTTTCGATGATTGTGATCTGGTTGTGAATGGAAAATTTTCTAACCATCCTTGGTTTGTGCATGCGTGTGTCTCTGTGTTAATTTTTTTTTTTCTTTTCTTTTGGGGGTCAGGGTGGGGGTGGGTGTGGCTTGAGATTGGTACTGATACTGGAACCGCATTAAAACATCGTGGAACTTTGGTGAGAGGGATCCGTCTGTTTTTGTTTAATCATGTTCCAAGTTCGATTGTTCTTTTCAATGATTGTGGTCCGGTTTTGGATGATGGAAAACTTTCTAATCATTGTTGGTTTGTTTATGCATGTGTTTGTGCGATATCTAAACATTGAGGAGGCATTTACTCTGCTTCAGTCTTTAGAGTCTATTATTGGGCACTGGTTCCGTCTCCGGCTGGAAAAAAAGGGGGCTCTGAGAATGTATCTATTCAGGTTGTCTTTTTTGACATGGGCGTTATTTGTCATTAATGGAGGAAATAGGCGATTGCCATTTTTTGTTTTTTTTAACCAGAAATGAAGCTTCCAGATGGAAGCTGTTAAGGATGGTGCTTGCTGTTATGTGGTGGTGTTACTGGATTTTTCCATTATGCGGACAACACATCATTACGGCTGTCTGAAGGTTCAAAGCCATTCCCGAGAGAAAGAAGTCATCAAACACACCGATATTTTGTTGTTGCTCAACCCTTCCAACTTATTGTCTTCGTATGTCTGACACAAGCTGTCTGTGATGATCTAGTTGCATTTTGTTAGGAAAGTTGAATA
Source organism: Zantedeschia hybrid cultivar (assembly GCA_030544215.1). Taxonomy (NCBI): domain Eukaryota; kingdom Viridiplantae; phylum Streptophyta; class Magnoliopsida; order Alismatales; family Araceae; genus Zantedeschia; species Zantedeschia hybrid cultivar. The sequence continues at coordinate 26,933,096 of JARZZO010000011.1, forward strand.
TAGAAGAAACATACTCAGCTGGGAAAACTGTGATGTCATGATGAAAGAACTAATAAAGGTATCATCAGTATTATTATCGTTATTATTAGTCTTATCTATTATGTATATTATCAGTCCACTTGACATCCAGTTTCTACAGTGTAGTGTGATGCCAAGTTTTTGATCAAGATAACTTTGGACAGTCGGGTGGGGGCCTATTGGAATCCCCATAAGGCCAATGGAAGGTTAAGAGAAACCTAAGTTCTTGGTTGCATAGTCAGACTCTTGCAACGAGGGAACAGTTCTGTGTGGTAGGTTTTAAAAGAGTCTAGACAAAGGGAGGAGAAGCAAGTTGGTCAATTCAAGCGTAAACTTATACACTTAGAAAACCTGATAATAGCTTGATCTGACTCCTTCTCTTGTATGTGTCTATAGCCAACATGTCCTTAACGTGGCATACTTCCTTTTAAAAACCTTGCCTGTTGACTCATTTAATTGCCCATATTAAGTATTGGAATTATTGAAAAACTTGTTGATTTGTATGAGTTGGCAACAGGTGACCTGATATAATGGGTAGGAGACATGTTTGTCAGAGGAATATTTATCTTCTTTGAGTCTAAAGCCTCATCAGACTTTGGTTTAAAGATATTATTGCATATCCAACCATTTGAGTGAATATACTGATCTAGATGCAGTTATCTATGTTTGGGTACTGAGGTTTTAGCCAGGGAAACTCTTCACTCAATCATTTATCCTTATTTAGGAAAATGTGTGTGGGAGGAATTGTGTTTTCCTAGACAGGTCGGTGCCGTGGTCAACAAATGTATACTAGTTATCATGCAAAAATTGTGAGGTATAATTCTGTATGCACTCCCATAAATTACCGTATACCCCCATATTCCTTACATCATCATATATAACCCCACAATAAACTATATTCCATCACTTTTAATACTTTCTCATCTGCCCTTTGCTTGTATTAATCTTGGGTGGTTTAAGAGAGGGGAAAGACTAACCTGTCCTTGTTTAATTCTATTCACAACTAAGAAATAATTGTCCCTAGAATTATGTCCCCCCAGAACCTTATATTTTACACAGCACTTACGTCTCATTTACAAGTCCAGTTCTGATGGTGTTGGAACCAGAGAGATAACTAACATGGTATTGTTTATTCTGAGGCTATAAATGATAATACAAGGAAAATGGGGATATGCAATAGGTATATGTGTAATCCCTCAAGGTAATGCATCTGATAAGGAACTATCACATTTGCTGTACAACTGCAAGAGCCTAGATAAATTAGGAGGACAAGGAGATTTGATGCATACAAGTGATGTATGTATATACAATATGCAATTATCTTAGAAAATGATTCCTTTAGAATATTGTGGCTATTATGATATGAAAGGAACTTCAAAAAAATGTATATAGATAACCCTTCAGAATATCATGGCCATTATGATGTGGAAGGGACTCAAATAGATAAGGTACGTGGATATGATACTCTGTATTTTGGATATTCTTCTGTTTCTTCTCCACTTGCATATAGGGATGTAAATGGTACATGAAAATCCGTTTGTCTGCCCATTTACGAAGCTTAAAGGTCATAAAAGGATATAGTTTAAAGGATAAGGATGAGGATACTATCAATATCCGGATGATTTAAGATAAGGAAACATATACACCTTTTCCTAAGTCTGAGTATCCGAGTATCCATCTGTTTTCTTTTACTCAACTTTGCTATTAATTATACCTTACTTGAAATTCTCTTTCCTAAACGAGATCTCCAATCACACCTACATAATTACATATCTCATTGTTCACACCATTGTTTTAACCCCTTCTCTCTTCATTTACTAAATTGTAAGATTTACTTTCATAAATGTCATGTGATTTACAAGTAAATTTATAAAAACTTCTTAGAAATAACTTATACCTATGTATATCTTGAAAGTAGTATTCCTTTGTTGATGTTCCTCCAGAGGCAATAGACGATTAAGCTTATGTCGACACATATTATTGTCCAATAACGTTTATGCATATGTTTCCTATAACTTTAAAGGGTAAGGATTAAGGATACACATAATTCTTAAAGGATAAGGATACACATGTTGCTTAAACGATAAGGATATGGATAGAGCTAGTATTCAGCCCGACATGTATCCTTTTACATCCCTACTTGCATATGCATCCACCATTTATAAAAGTCCAACTAATAGTTTCATTGTATAACTAAAATGGGTCTTAGTTCATTGGGAATAGGCTTCCTGCAAGGAACATAAACGATATTCCGTCTTTCTGATTTCCAATCATTTCCAATGTTTCAGCAATGCATGCTGAAATGCAAAAAATCGTTCTTCTCTTTTTGATACATACGTCTTTCTATATTGGAACAACGCCCGCTTTTCGACATGTACTTCAATAGTATATTATTACAATATTTATAATAATAAATATTAATGATATGTTCCCTTTCATAGGACTCAACTAGTAAGGCCAAGGACTTGAACCTTCGGCTTCAAGCTAGGTGGCTTGGCTACCAATGCATTGGTTGGATAAAAGGTGGCACTTTTATAAAGGAGACAAGCATTTTACCTCTTACTTTTATCCAGTGTAATAGTGAACAACAAGGACACTATCCTAGCCCGATGTATGTTACATGAGCTAGTGTGATAGACATCACATTATATGCATCATCTGATGCATGATGGGCAGCATTGCATGTTGTATGCAACTTGCAAGCATCAATGGGAGGTGTGGGGGTGGATACTTTGTTTCTATTTTTGCTTCAAAGTAGGAAATGGATTCGAAAATCATAGTTGTTAATCGTGTCTCAGTCCTCACCCCGTTTTTCTATTGGGATGGGACGTCCCAGTGTCCCGTCCCAGAACTTTTCTCATACATATTCCAATAAAGAACATAAGTATACTATAAATAATAGCAAAATAAACATATCACCTAGAAATAACACAAAATTGATGGATTAAAAGTGTTTAGGATGGCTTTATGGGTTTATAAAGAGTATATTTATCAAGTGAGACTCCTAAATTAGGCTAACAAGTAAGTTAAGGAATTTGGAAAATCTCAGGCTAAAATATAATTCTGGTTGGGACGGGTCGGGATAGGTTGGGATAAGCTGGTATGGGCCGGGACAAGGCTGGTACAAGCTGGGACACTAATTGGGACATACAAGAAACTGTCCCGTCCCGTATTCTCACTGGGACGAGACGTCCTGGCCAATTCCGGCCGGGACGGGACAGGATTGACAACTATGGTGAAAATAGAAGCATGCATTTGTGTTTTTGCTTCCATTTACAATATTCCATATAGGAATTCAAAATAGAGACATGCCTATTTCCATTTCTATCCCTAATCCATTTACAGTCTTAACATTTATCGCAATCAGTTAGTTCAGGGAGAGTAGGCTTCTTGCATCATTGTCCGCCTACACACCCCTAAACAAATAAAAGAAAGAAAGAAAGAAGGAAAAAACCATAGTTGTCAAGGCGTCCAAGGTTGTGGTCTATCGCCTTATTGCTTAGGCATCAAGGCAAGGTGCCTCAACAAAGCTTAGTTTGTATATGCTTCAAGAGAACTGCTATCTACATATGTAGACAAGGCTAGAGCCAAGCGAGGCAACGAGGGGTCCGCCTTAGCCTCATATGAGTAATGGAGGCTATTAGGATCAAAATGTGGCAAACTGTAAGAGAAAAAGTGCACTGGACATTGTTAAAAGTGGCATGGACCACTTTGGAATAATTAATATTAAGAAATAGTACAAAAGCAGCACCACATTATTAAAAAGATACATGCATTTCGCATAGACATTTTCTACCTTACAAAACTCTGTCCTTACTTGACGTAAAAAAGGTGCCATTCACAATACACAATATACACCTATACTGTGAAAAGGAAAAATTAAATAAATAAAAATATTAATAACTAATAAGGAAAAAACAATCAGAATCTGGATTCATGTCAATCAAGATGAAACATATCAGCCTGAAATTTGGTGTTCAAACCATCATGCCATATAAGCAAAGGAGACATAAATATGAGACATTCAAGTAAATAATAGGCAAAGCAACATACCATATCATTGTTTTCCATGTATCAATTATCAACAATGTTTTAAAAGTCGGCCGACTAAACACCTAGGCGGGCCGCCTAGGTGGGTCGGACACCCTTTCCGCCTAGGCAGAAACTGACTCACTTTTTGGATGGATTCCACTTCTGGTCAAAGACCATTATACTCCTTGCCTATATGTCACACTTGACTTAAGTAAAAGGCCCTTTTATGGAAAGGGGATCAAAAACCTAGGCGATGTGATCACGACCTGGAGGCTTAGGTCTACCCAAGAAGATGGACTCTTTGTCTTCCCCCGACGACAAGGGGAAAGAAACAAGTTCTGCACTGCAACTTCTTCCTCACTGGAAAATGATGCAGTGTAGTCATGCAAAGGTCATTCCTGTCCTGGCAGTCGAGGACCCTCTTCCTACTCCTCTTCTTCCTCTACTCTTTGACCATCCCCGGTTTATTGCCTGTTGCCCTACCAGACTGCCAGAATGAAAAGGCAGCATCAACAGTAGCGGGCTGGTAGCATGCCAGCAGGGTCACATGCCCCCTTCTTCTTCAAAACCGCCTTGGATTTGAGGCGCCCGCCTCACCACCTAGGCAGTCCGCCTAGGCAGTAAGGGGGTCAACCGTGACTGCCTCGCTCCGGCTAGGTGTTTTTAAAATATTGATTAGCAAACATGGTCACAAAACCTGATGGTCTATCTTTCAGTTTTTCACATATAACTTTTGTCGGTTTTCTGAAACTAGCCCTTAACTAGGGTGGCAATGAGCCGAGCCGAGCCGAGCTTCGGCAAGCTTGAGCTCGGCTCGATACCAAATTTTCAAGTTCGAGCCTAGAGCCAAGCTTGAGCTCGGGCTCGAGGAAGAAGAACCGAGCTTGAGCCGAGCCCGAGCCTAGCTCACTGGGTTGAGTCCATCCAGCTCACCAATCAGTCCATTCATTTTTATAGGTGCAAACCCTTCCTAAAATTCATAGGCCCAAGCACAGATGGCCCACCAATCAGCCCATTCATTTTTATAGGTCCAAGCCCTTCCTAAAATTCATAGGCCCAAGCCATGGCAGCTAAGCTAGGTTACGTCCAGCCCACTAAAGTCTTTTTGACCCGCAGCATTGTGAGCATTGGCCCAAAGATGCGTTGGCAAAAGTGCAGGAAGGCTGCTGGGTTGGGTTCTATTTATAGAAGGTTGGACAAAATGGAAAACTTGCAATACCCAATACAGCACTAAATTGTCCGACAGCAGCAGCTCGCTCCGCACGGGCAGGCAGGCAGGTGGATTGCTAAAGTTTAGTCCTACATCGGCTATATTAGAAAGTTCGCAGCCCTCATATAGTTCCCGTTAGCAGAAGCACACGCGCTTGAGTGGGCGGTCCAGCAGGTATGGGTTGGCGCTGGTTTTGACGTGATTTTGAATTTAGATGTGGGCTACGTCTAATTTAGAAATAATATATATGTCTTATTTTTTGAGCCGGCTCGCGAGCCGAGCTCCACTAAGCTCAAGCTTGGCTCATTTACTGAAATGAGCTTAACAGGGGACTCGAGCTCGGCTCGTTTGGGTGTCTGAGTCGAGCCAAACTCGAGCCGAGCTCGAGCGGCTCGTGAGCGGCTTGGCTCATTGCCAGCCTTATCCTCAATGTTTATATAAAGACTAAAACACAGCCTAGAACAAGGCAGCTTCTGTCCGCAACTAGGTGGGTTGCAGCCTAGGCTCCCAGTGACCTAGGCTCCCAGTTGCCTTCTGTTCCAAGCAGCTTTAATTCCCTTTCAATGAAGGTACCACTGGACTATTATTATATCTGGTCCTGATTCCTTTGGATTAGCCTGCCCATCTTGGTCCAATGGCAAATTAATTAGTTTCTCAGTCTGCAATTTTCATAGTTGTATTCATCCTTTGTATTAAGGTCCAGTGTCATTCCATTTTGGATCATACCACAGCTCAAGAAGTTGGCATGCATGTGAACCATTCTAAGAACAGACGGGAGTCTCTTTCATAGAAGGCTGCTATTAACTTGTTGGATGACTGTTGAATGATGATATCATCAGAAGAACCTCATAATTGGAAATTGATTGGCCAGAAAAGTTGGACAATTTAATTGTTTTTGGGTGTGCTGTAGAAATGATGTGAAAGGCCATATGGTACTTGTTTCTCTCGTTCTCCTGGGTTCGGTGTGCCTTAAACACTTGGGTTTCAGGATACTGTCAACACACATGGCACCATTTTTCCCCCTCCCATGTTAGTTCTCAGCTGAAGACTAAGAAACAAGATCTAACAGTTTTAAAATTAGCGATTATAAAACATGAAGATTACAATATTTTACAGCTCACCAAACAACACCTTAGGGTGTTTGGCGAATTCCTGCAAACTAGATGATCCTTATTGCTTATGCTCCAATCTAAAACAGAAGAAAAAGGAGTTTCTGGAAAGATGAGAGGGGTCAAGAGGATCTCTGATGTTGCACTCATGTTTTTGGCGTTGGATGTCATGACTTGTCTCTTTGTGATTCATTTGTGTCTGTGTCATTTGTTGGGTTGGTTCCTTTCTTTACCCATTTATGCGTGGTAACGGAAGGAATTAGGCATCATTTGTAGGTATCAATGTTTTAGGTATTAGAATGCACTACATGGTCACTGTTTTGATACATGTCTACTGCATTGTATTTCTCTGTAGATGTAACCACATCCTGTGGTTTACTTCAGTGTCCTTTTGTTTTATGTTTTCCTTTTCTGTAATCTTCGTCCTTTGTTTATGATGAAGTCATGTCTGTATGACAAAGGTGTTTTACCTCATTTCATGCTCCCTGGTTGTATCACCTTTACTTCAGTAAAATGGTGATACATTCCACCGTAGTAGTTTTGACTTTTTTCTACATTATGTACTAAAGGCTAGGAAGTTATCGATAATGGAGGAAAAGTGCTATTTTAAAGCTAGGAAGTTATTTTAAAGCTAGGAAATTGTTAAAAACAAGGAAATTATTGAAGGTAAGGATGTTACTTTAAAGTTTAAAGTACTGGAAATTATAATGGCAAGGAGGGTGTTATTTTGAAGGAAGGAAATCATATTAAACTCCTAGATATATTAAAGGTAAGGATATGTGCATATATGGAATAAACGATTGTAACAGATATCTCAACTAGATCTTTTTCTAAAAAGGCAGGTATCATAGCTAGTTGGTACAGCTATATCTTTTGTGCAAGCAGTCCCTGTTTTTTTACATGGGATGGAAAGGACTTCTTTTGTATTTCCTTACGAGAGTGGGCTACGCATACTCTAGATCACACCACATTCAACTGCAAGATGGTAAGTCTCAACCTTCACCTCAAACAGGGATGGGACTAAAATTTATGCTGCATGTGACATATTTACTCCTATGCGGTACATACAATTGGTGCTGCTATGTGGAGCATTATCTGTGGGATCGTCCAATCTGCATGCAGGGTCAGCTGACTCTGATTGGGATCAATCTTCGCCGATCTGGTTCCAAGGAGGCAAAGCTGATTCTCCCTTTCAAATAAGAAACAATGAAAATGACTAAACATGCCTTCTTTGGCCGTCTGGTGATCTGGTCAAATCCTACTTGTTCCTAAAGAAAGGAAGAAATAAAAGGAAAGAAAAGGGAAAGAGGCTTCTATCATTCTGCCTGTCTGTGCCTCGGTTGTTCATAGTGGCATTGTTGCCACCATCTTTGTTGTCCAAAGGAAGAAAGAAACTTCCGCCATGCCACCTCTGCTTCTGTCATCTGCTGCCCCCACCACTGTTCTCTGCTGCCACCACTTCATCTTCTACCACTGCCACTGCCTTCATTGTCCACCATCATGGCACCACTGCCTCTGCCATCTGTTGCTGCCATTGCTGCTGGTGCCTCATTGTATGAACTGCTGTGGCAATAGAAATAAGGATGAAAAGGTCAGGATTTTAGGAGGTGGTAAAATGGGAAAGAAAAGTTGCAAATGGCCCTCGTTTTAGGTAATCATTGTATGGTTTATTTATTGTGACCTGGAGGTCACGTGTTTAAAAGTGGAAACAGCCTCTTCGTAAAAAGCAAGGCTGAGGGCTGTGTACAGTTGACCACCCTCCCCATACCCCACAATGGTGGGAGACTCGTGGCATTGGGCTATCCTTCATTGTATATGCACTTTCTTATTAAAATTATTTGAATTTACACTTTTTTAGTTGTAGAAGCATCTCTTCCAATTTTTTTGAAGGATCGGGATTTGGGGCTTTTCCCTTCTAGTGGCCAGATCCTGATCTGATTTGCATCAGGACACGGGATCCAATTCTGCCTTCCTTGATGTGCAGTTGAACTGAAATGCAGGACGCAGACCCTAGTTTAAAGCAAACAATGTGAGGAACCTAGGATGATAATAATGCAGCAAAGAAAAGAGAGAGAAAACAAGTTAAAACTAGGGTTTGGAGTAAAAACAGGTGAATATTTCACAATCTGAAGGTTCATTGAAACCTATCTTATTTTTACTGAAAGATTTATGCAATGCTATTCAATGCAACTATATTGGACAAGTTGGAATAATGGAATCTCATGACTTCCAGTAAAGATAAGTGTATCCAGATCTCCCGTGCTTGTCTTGAAAAATTTTGTATTAGATGCAGTCAATAGACTCCCTTGTTCATTTTTGGTGAGGATGCTGACATAGTTCCAGACTAATCTAGGTGACACGTGAAGATCACCAATACTTGCATCCAAAGTCAAGTATCTCTCTCTCTCCATGCGTGTGTCCGTGTGCGTGTGTGTGAAAGTGAAAACTGAAGTTGACAAAAACTAATGCTTTGTGCTGGCTGCTGTTGGTTGTCATTACCTTATATGCATGAAGCAGCCTATAAAAACATCTTGTTGAGCTTTAACAGTTGTTTCTGCATCATTAGATCAGATTTATGACCTGTATCCTATGGTTAATAACCACTGATGGGCGGGAGGGCTGGTCTATGATAAATGACCAGGCCTCCTCAACTATTGGGTGCCCTGAGTGTTGTAATGTTGGGCTTTCTTGGTGGGCCCATTCAAATTTAAGAGATCAAAGTGGGTTGGGTTGGGCTGGGACTGGGTTGGGCATCATTGGTTTCATATCTTCTTGGGTAATCATGCCTGACATTTAAATTAATCTGACCTGGCCAGGCTTGGGCTTCAAATTAATCTGAGGTTGGCCAAGCCTCGTCCCTGATTCAGTAATGGTTCTAATATTTCTAGTAATCATCATCCATCCAGTCAGCAGGGAAATTGTTTAATGCTGTCAGGATCTTGGTTCTCAAGTTGTTCAAGAAGTCAGATCACAGGTAGAACAAAAATTGTTTGAATGGTCCATAAGATACTTCTGTATAATTTCTTAATGGTCAGGATTCCGGGACATTTATCCCATCTCATTATTAATCTTGGATCATGGGCAGAAGATATTGACATGCTGCCATGGCTAAGGATTCAAAATGGTTAAAATTTGGAAGTATTCTCATGATGAGATGATCTATTTGCCGTTCCTGCAGATAAAAAGTCAGAGGGAAGGTCGAGGGCTGACAGGGAGGCAGACAATCATCAACTTTTGCAGCTGGAGGAGAAAGATGTGGTCTCTTCTGTAGCTACTGTTCTATCTGATCTTTGTGGCCCTGGAGAATGGATGCCTATGGAAAAACTTCATTCAGAGGTATGTTGACAGCATTCTGTCTGTGTACGACATGGCTAGTGCTCTTGTGGTTTAACATCCTTTCAGCAATTTAAAGAGATTGATCTGTCTCATGATACTTTTACTTAGGAGTTGTTTGGTTTGATATAGAATACTGTAAAATACAACACTTTATATGTCATAGAAATGCAATGCTTTACAATGTCTTATGACGTTTTTACATCAAATTGTACAGCACCTTAACATTGTTCTTTTGTGTCGGTCCAAATGATTGGATTCTCTTTCATATCTATCCAATGGCTCTTATAAGCTGTTTAAACAAGGTTTGCCGACTTGGGGATCCATATCAGATCATATCTTCCCAGGCTGACTTGGTCCGACTTGCATGAGTCAAGTCAATGAATTTGTTAAAAGTAATGAGTTTTAGCCATATTTTAGAGAAATGTACCCTATTGATTGATAATTTGATATAGAAGTGTAATTTTACTTGTCAAATGGAAAACCTCAATTTAAAAGAACCCATTATTATTCATATATGAGTAGCTATGATCTGGTCCGACTCGGTGCGTAACAGAGGATCGGACTCGCCCAGATACGAGTAGACTCGTATGATTAGGCACGATCTGATATGATACAGCAAACCATGGTTTTAAACTCCAGTTTCATTCACTAACGATTCTGGTAGCACTGCCATTGTCTTTAATGCCCACATTAATTAGCCAATTATGATACCAGCGATGCATGTATATTTTGTTGCAAGGCAGTTGCCAGTTTGAGAACATGTTGGCTCCCACCTATCCACATTTTAGGAAGCATAGAACCTTTGGACAACGCATTTGAAAAGATAATATTATAATATTATAGTGTATGGAAACATTTTTTTTCTTTCTATTTCATTATCAAAAATCATTTTATTTAAATTTTTGTTTAAGTTTTTAAGATGATACAGTTCAGGTGCTGGCCTATTGGGCAAAAATGCAATTTTTTTTTTAAAATGTGGAAGTTCCATTTCCTCTAACTGAATCATGTATTTTTCTCACTATCTGAACGAATCCTTCACTCAGGCCTTGCTGTCGGCCAACAAATCATATCCCAAGTTGGGCATTAGCTTCTTAGTGAGATTAGGGTCGCTTGAGATCTTATGGGTTTGCCCCCATAATTCCACGACACAGAGGATGCAAGATCTGGTCCCCCTGCAGCCATCTTGTTTGCAGAAGCTGCATCTGAGGTGCCCCTGCAGCGAGACTGACTAACACCAAGTTATGCTGCTAATAAAACTACAGCCTCTTCCACCCATCACTTTTGCAGGGAATGTGGCTGCAACTGGACCAGGCTGGCACCCTCTGTAGCTTCCCCAAAGGTGGCAGTAATTGCAATAACAAGCACAGCTTGCTGCCATCTGCTCTTCATCCTCCATCCCCCTGTCCAAATGATTCAATCTGGGCGGTCCAGTCAGCAACATCTCCATCGAGCAGCATAGCCCAAGTATCAGGGGCTGCTGGGCTGTTCTCTCCATCTACCCACAAGACTCAAACTTCTACCGGGGAAAAAAAAAAAACAACAGAATATAGAAAAGATAGGTGCAGATTGCAGAGGAAACTGTTTTCTCAGTTTCTCCTTCATCGGTTTTGCATATTTTGTGTTTTCCTCTGTTTCTCCATTATCAATTTTCCATCTTTTGTGTTTTCCTGTGTGGATTCTGGAATTTTTTGGTGGAGGTGTGCATGCAAATGGATTAAGTATGTATTATTCAGCCATTCAGGGTGATGAGAGAGACGATGTTGGATTCTTTTCCTTATTTCGCCAGTCTCCTTCCTCTGATTTTGGTGGTTGTGTTATGCAACTGTTGCTTCATGCTCTTCAAGTTGTTGGATGCCACAATGGGTAAAAAGAAGTGCAGAGCAGAAGAGGAAATGTGGAGATGTAAAAAGCATAAAGGGGAAGAGAGGAGAAGTAATTGTGGAGAGGTGGCCCAACAAGGGAAGAGTGAGGGTGTGTGTTTGTCAGGAAACAAAAGACAGGCCAACGCTTGTTTCTTTTTTTTTGGGAGGGATTGATGAAAACTGTGGTTTCTCCAAAAAAGGGGAAAAGTGACTTCCGATGAGGTCTAGTTCCCATTTGCTCTCCCAAAATGTATTTTTGGGTGAGAAACATCAGAAAAGAAACTGTTAACCACATACCCGATTGGTCTTCAAAATATATTTGCTAATGAAGAATGTTCATTATCGTATACAACTGGAGCATAAAATCTTTTTCTCGAGGACAAAAGTGTAAGTTTAGATGTTTGGTGTTGCATGATGATGGATTTTGTTGTCTGTATATGTATTTTGTGTGCATCAAATAGTATGAGCTTCGAAGCTACCTATGTAGGCTTAGTTTTAAATGTTTCGAAGCTCTTACTGAAGCTTAATCTGGCTAACACTATTTTTGTGGGTTAGGTGCGTGTGTTCATATACTTTCCTGTCATTCTTTCTAGAACTGAGGCTCCTCTTTTTTAAAACTGACAGGCATTAGCATGCAAGGGTGTTTATTATTCTCTGCGTTCAAAAACTTAGTCTTGTATAGTGATTCTATGAATGTGTGGAACACAACCATTATTTCGCTTTGTTTGTAGTTTAAGTTCCAAAGGCTTTTTAGAGGAAGCAGGTAAAAAGATAAAGATGGCTGAGGTTGCTCCATCCTCATTATGGAAGGTCTTCTAGTGAAAACAACTTCTATTGTGGGAGGGGGCCCGCAAATAGCACCCCTTTCCTAGTGAATGATAAAGCAAGGAGGAACTGACCTACATTTATTCCTTCCCAACATCAGAAAGTAGCTGATGTGGACTAAAGCTTTAGTCCCTTGGAAGGAACTGTCCGTATAAATATGGGCCAGTCGCCTTGCCCTTTTGTGTGTTGATGGTCCACTGATAAAGTTGTTTCAATGTTTTATCCATGCATAGCAAAATTAAAGTTATATATATGTATATATATAGCTGCACGTTGGAAATACAAGTATGCCACCACATTTGCATGTTTTATTCCATTAGTTTATCAAAGGTTCTGTTTTTTATGTTGATAATCCAGATATGACCACTTTTAATTCTGTTACGTTATCAAAATACCATTTTTGGTTCTGGATCAATAAGTATTTTCAGCCGCTGAATCCAGACGTTAAAGTCAGAATCATATCAGAAGATCATTACATGGGGTGTCATCTTATGGTTCTTGTACAAACATGACACTGAATGCATCAAACCAGACACATTTTTATTCTAAGGGGTCTCCTTTCATGAATATGAATGGTAAATATCTTCCAAGAGTGGGTACCAAACATATATATCGATTTATCCCTTCATGTTGTAGTTAGCTTCTGCTGTGTCTGCATTCCATCTTTCTCCAGGTAATATCTCTGATGGTATGGTAAGGAGTACTGGAATGTCAAGGATTAATTTGATGTTTAGTCAAGTCTTTGGAAAAATATCTAAGTCTGTCTTTGCTGCCTACCTTCGAGACTGAAGAATGGGACCATGCATAAGGCTTCCTCAACTCCTATGAACTTCTTAGAAAATATTGTGCTGCACAGAGTCTGTAATTCCTTTTTGCATATAAAACAAGTCTCGCTCAGATCCCAAAAATATCCCCACTGAAGGATGCAGGATAGGCTGGGGAAGGCAGGCTTCACCTACAAAATTTGGTCTCAATAATAGGGCTTGAATCATATTTGAGCAAGATGAGTTAAAAATTGCAAATCTTTGTCTAAAAATCACCTTCTGTATATACCTTTAGAATGTCACAACAGAAGTAGGCCGAGCTTTGAAGTCTATTCATCTGCTTTTATTTTATTTATTTTTTGAGTTGTAACAAATGGCTTTGACAGGAATTCAAAACCATCTTACTGGAACTTCCTGAGTTCCTGGATTGAGCGTTTTGTGAATCTGGAAAGTAGTATAGTTTCTATGGTATATTAAACCGCACGGGAATTTCTGTGTTTTCTATTTGCCACCTTGCAGTCCATCATAGATCAGCATTTGCTTTTCCCTACAGTTTTGGGACAAGGTTCATGTTCTGGATTCATCGCTGTGTTGGTTTCCATCATATGCCCCCTCCCCCCACCAAATAAGGACAGAGAAAGGGGAAGTATCTGTTTTATTATGCCTATTGTCACTCAATTTGATTTATTATTTGTCAATGTTGCCATCTATTCCTTTATTCTTGTATAATATATCTGCATTAGGAGTGAAAGATTTTATTTGGAGTCCATGATTATGTACCATAGAACTTTCATAGTCAAGTAGGTATATCATTATCATCATAGCCTTCCCATTTATTTCGGGTCGACTACATGAATCCTATCTTGCTGCTGTATTCTATCCAATGCCATGCCCATCGTTATGCCTATAAAGACCATGTCCTTCCTCTAACCATCTCATTTTAGCCGCCATAAGTTCTTTTGCCATCTTGCACTTGAATTTGATTGCTCCTTCCTACTAGTGTTGTAGTTCGGTGATGGCACGCCTATTTAACTCAGTCTTTTTCTCATGTTACTGTCTCCTTTTTTTGCTTTTATAGAATTCTTGTACTGTTCATTTTCCAAAGATTAAAAGAAGGGAAGATTATGTGACCCTGGAGCAATCCCAGGGTTTCCTAGACTCGAGAAAAAGGGCCTATAGAATGAAAGTCATTTGACATTTGGTCTTCTCTACCGACCTGATTTTGTATTCTCATGCTTCCCTTTATAGCTACTTGTTTGCCTCTTTTTGCTAGCATTATCAAGAAATCAGGCTATTCACACTTCATGGTATGATAAGAAAAATTATCAAAATGCTAGGCAAGCAGTTCTCGACTTAGTGACTCTTTTTCTGAGAGGAAGAATTAATAAGTTGATTTTCTCTGTTTCATCTTTGCTCAAAATCCAAGTGGCCAACATCTAATAGAGTTCTTGTTTTTTGGGACAGCTTGTGGAGCAGTATGGTAATTTATGGCATCACAGCAGGGTGCGGCGATATCTCACATCTGAGGACTGGCCAAGCAGTGAAACCAAAGGCAGGCCTTGGTTTGGCCTTCTCACATTGCTGAGGAAATACCCAGAGCATTTTGTGATTAATATAAGATCCAAGGGGAAGATCACATCAGAGTTTGTGTCGCTAGTGTCCTTAATTCAGTAGGATCTCCGAGTATTGCTTTCCCCTTGGCAAGCCAGCAAAAAACTAAAACTTGTGTTTTAATTATGCTGTTAATTTTGGTACTTTAAGTCTCCTGTGTGGTTATCGAATCTTTTGTTATGATGTTAGTTATGTATTAGAATTTATCTGTGTACTGCTTGCTTTACTTCAGTGCTCATCGATCATAATGAAATTGATGGAAACAGGTTTGAACCAAATCCATGTTGGGACCTATCAGCTGCTATGCAGTCATTCACCTCCTCGCAGGGGATGCAGCAAGCATCATCCAATCCATTTGATTGGGCCGACAGTTGTATTGCATTTTAATATTTCTCACTCTTGCGTGTGCTGGATTGGCTTCTGGGTCATGGTTGAGGACGGGCGGCTGAGAAAGCCGTAATTGGAAGCACGGTTGGGCCTGCTCCACATGTTTTGGCCTATTTATTCTGGGAGAAAGCACTAAGGCTTTCAAAACCAGTTTTGCTGTTTTCAGGTTATTTTTTATTTCCAATTGAAACGTTTAAATTAGATCGTCTAAAGTCGAGGTAAAAATTACGTTAGAAAAGATTTGATTTAGAGATTTTTAGCCGTCCAATCGTCAAGCTTGGCACTAAATAGTTGTGATAGTGGGGTAATGGTAATGCAAGAGACGATGCATGAATTATGAAGTTCACTTTATTTGCTTTTATTAGGCCTATTTATAGTACATTATGTCTTTTTTATTTTTTAGGAGTTATAGAAATGTGGATAAAGGAGGTCTTAAAGTTGGATGGAATATCTAAGATTAGGAGTCACCATCTAGACTCTATATATGAATGTTGTTCCAGAAATAAAATAGAGAAGATTTGTTTTTAAGAAAAAAAATATGTGTATTGTGCGTTTAGAATCGGTTTTTTG
Source organism: Zantedeschia hybrid cultivar (assembly GCA_030544215.1). Taxonomy (NCBI): domain Eukaryota; kingdom Viridiplantae; phylum Streptophyta; class Magnoliopsida; order Alismatales; family Araceae; genus Zantedeschia; species Zantedeschia hybrid cultivar. The sequence goes on from JARZZO010000011.1 coordinate 26,948,820, forward strand.
CGAGGGAGTCTTATCCCCTTCCCATCTTCTTTGATGTGATGTCAAGAAATCTGTCATGGTGTGACGCCGGGGAATTTTCTATTTTCTGGCGCGAGGCCGAGGATCTCTCTCCCATGTTCCTCCCTTTCCCCTTTGTCCCACATCAAGTTTGGTATCAGAGTCCAAGCTCGATCCACACCGCCGTTGCTCACCCTCGCAACAGTCTGCACGGCCATGACCAGCCTTCATCGCCTTGCTCCTGACAGCACGTTGTCATCGCAGGAACCCTCCGGCGCAGTTGCCGCCGTGCCTTGGAGCCGCCGCCCACGCCGCAGCCCTCTACTGCGGTAACCGCTTCATCTTCATCGCCCGCAGCCACCTCCACCATCTCGTTGTTGCCTCCTTCCCTTCCCACTGCAACCTTCTCCTTCCTTTGAAGGAAAATGAAGTAGAAAAAAAAAAAGGAAGAAGAAGAAGAAGAGGGCTCGAGCCCTTGCTAGCGTTGCCGGTGTCTTTTGCGGCCGCCACCGCCGGCGCGTCGGCGCTCGCACCGCCGTTGCCAGACCTTGGTTGGGCGGTGCAATAGGAGTTATTGGCGCACCACCATCGCCAAGAAGTCATCCGGACTCCGATTCAAGAATCACTTGCACTGTTGGGATCGTATCAGCGAGGTTGACCTAGCTGTACGTTCCGTTCCATAGTAGTGCCTCGTTTTGCATGTTGCACTTGCATGTTTTACGAGGGCGCTGGTGCCCGCCATTCGAGGTCGTCCCGGACCCCGATTTGAGCGCCATCAAAGGCGTTGGTCTTGTCTCAGCAAGGCCCATCAAATTTCAGCACACATCAAATCTGATTTGCATTGATTTGCGTGCCACTTCTGCAAGCATATCGAGGTCATCGTTTGTGCCCTGTTTTGCGCGCTGATCGTACTGTTGGCATCCTTGCAGCGAGGTGGACCTCGTCCAGTACTTCTTCAGCTAGTGGTGCATTGATATGCACGCCATCTGCTTTATTCAGACCGATTTGTCTTACAAGTCGGAATCCTAGGTACGCTTTCTCACTATGGATTTTACGTCTGAGGTGGACCTACCTGATTCCATGCAAGCTAGGATGTTTCTTACTTCAAGTCCGCTCGGCAATTTTATTTCGCAATCTATTGTGGATTCTCTCTCCCATACGGACTACATGGTGATTTCTGGAGACCGAGCTTGTGTGCAATTTTCTCATCTTCTAAAGGGAAAAAGTGCTTCCCAATCCGTGAGATATTATAATGATACATGATGCAAGATTACACCACTTGGTTCATATATTAGCTTGGGCAGAGAATGGATGGACGAGCGACACGTGGTAGTTGATCCCACTGGGCGGCATTGTCTTTTACGACCCGAGGGATACCAGGCATCCTTTTGTATTCTCAATTCCACTTATCATGATCGGGAGAAATTTCAACAGTTGTATTTAGGTTGCTTAGCTTAAGTCGCACCATCACTTAGTACTGGTTGGGATCATAACTTAATTGTTGCTTCCGGACTACATATGATTGCTAATACAGTGTTCGAGGTTGATGCTTCATGTATGGTTGACAGCTAGGATCACGCATTATTTAAACGATTAAGATTGGATCGCATCTCTGATGATGTATTTAGCGATCGTGTACTTGATACTATACCATTTCCTATTATCTCATGGGATCATGACTTATTTGTTGAGGAAGAATTATATCTTATTACTGATGATGTTTTTGTTGACTCAAAACCTCATCTAAAACTTACTGAAGATGTGACGATAGTTACCCTGTACGAGGATATATATGACTTGCTACAGTCTTCCGTGGAGATGATATGGCAGACCTTCTGTGATTCGCATACAGAGACTAGTTTGAGATTTTTGATATGATTCTCTACTTGAAGACTTCCGCAGATGATCCAGTCGTCCGCTTATTTATACTGGCACACTTCAAAATTTGAGGACGAATTTTCTCAAACTAAGGGAGAGTGATGCAAGAGATGATGTATACTTATGGAGTTCCCTTTATTTGCTTTTATTATGCCTATTTATGGCCCATATGTCTTTTTTATTTTTTAGGAGTTATAGAAATGTGGATAAAGGAAGTCCTAGAGTCAGATGGAATCTCTAGGATCATGAGTTACCATCTAGATTCTATATATGTGAATGTTGTTACAGAAATAAAATAGAGAAGATTTGTTTTGAAGAAAAAAAAATACTTGTGTGTATTGTGCATTCTGAATCGGTTTTCTATGAGAGAGAGCCCCCCCCCATCTTCCTTGGTGCGACGCCAAGAAATCTACCTCAGTGCGACGCCGAGAAATTCCCTATCCTCTAGGACGATGCCGAGGATCCCTCCCCCCCCCCCCCCTCCCCTTTGTCCCACATCAAATGGCGCTTGAGAGGGGAAACGTAGACGGGAGAGGAACGGTGCATCCATTTTGAGAGAAAAAAATTCAAAGCTCTACAACTAGGAGAAATCCTTCTCAAATAAGGATCCCAGTGGAGAAAGATGTTTGTAGTAGTTTCCTCTAGAGGGGCCTCTAGATGAAATTATGTAAGGATGAGGTGAAATGCATAGATGTTTGTATTAGTTCTCTCTAGAAGGGCCTCTCGAAATACATGATCTGTAATGGAGTTGGATACAGGAGATGGGCCTGCCCTAATAAATCCTGTTATTTCCAATGGTACCAACTATGTATCACATAAAGTTATTAGTGATTTACTAACCTACTGTCTAGTGTATCCGAATTTAAAATTTTGTTTGAAAATTGGACTTCCTAATTTTGTTTAATTAAGTTAATAGACTTAACATATAGTAATTATTAGGAGTTTAAAATCTAAGGTATAACAGTTGATGACTTATGACTTTGCCATTTTATCACTAGGCTGTCATCTGTATCAATTCCCTCCAGAAGGGCCTCTGGATGAAATTTCTAAGGATGAGGTGAAATACATGATCTGTAATGGAGTTGGACACAGGAGATGAGCCTGCCCTAGTGCATCATGTTTTTTCCAAGGGTACCAATCATGTATTGCATAAAGTTGTTATTGATTTACTAACCTTGTCCAGTGTATCCAAACTCAAAATTCTGTCTAAAAATTAGATTACTTATAGACTTAATAAATAGTAATTATTGGAGGTTTAAAATCTAGGGTATAACAGTTGACGACTTTGCCATTTTATCGCTAGGCTGTCATGTTACGGGTGAATGAAGATTCTTTTGAATTAATTAAAAAAATAAATAAAATGAAGATCTATCAATTTTTTAATCACTTTTTATCTAGCCAAAATTTTATGGTATTTTAATAGGATCTGGATAATTGTGGCTTCATGTGTCAAAGATTATTCTTCATACTTTTCTATGGTCTTCCCTCACATATATATATATATATATATATATATATATATATATATATATATATATATATATATATATATATATATATAGAGAGAGAGAGAGAGAGAGAGAGAGAGAGAGTGAGAGAGAGAGAGAACTTGATACTATCTTCTGCCCCTTTTAAAGACGCTAGGAGCAGACAAAAGGATAGCCCTAGGATGGTATTCGGAGGAGGATCTATATATATATATAGAGCTTGATACTTTCTTTTGCCCATTTTAGAGACGCTAGGAGCAGACAAAAGGATAGCCGTAGGATGGTATTCGGAGGAGCATCCTTTTTTATGAAAAAAATTACGTTCGGATGTTGGGCGAACCCTTGCGCCCTTGGATCACCCAGATGGGCCGATCCAATGGCGCCCTAGGTTTGCCGAGGCACCTCGTCGCCCGTGTGCAGAAATGCTCCCACGCACAGGCGACGAGACACTCCAACAAACTCGGGGCGCCCTTGGATCGGCCATTTAGGCGATCCGACCGCCCATGCTTGTTTAGTTCTTGTTTTTCTTTTTCTTTTTTAAATGCTTCTCCTCCCATCATAACCCATCCCCTCCCCGTGAATTTAGGGGTGCCGCCGCCTGCTGCCAGGGGAGCAACGCGTTGTATCGGCACCCATATATATATATATATATATATATATGTAGAAATAAAATGGGCCAAACAAAAATTAGAACACTAATTGTCATCAGTTGATGATCGTCTTGCAATTAGGACATTAGAAGTTAGTTGCTCCCTAGCTAATCAAGTGTCTCCAACTCCTACATATGCGGCAACCAAGGTCGGCATGCCTGCACCAGCGCAGCCAACAACGCCAGTGCGAGGCCAACCCTCCTCACAGACGACCCATTGGCTTGAAAGAATCCCGCGCTAGGATCCTAAGTGCCCACAAAAAACTCTGGTTTATCCTCCATGGTGGCTGTCAACGGATCGGAGACGGAAACGGAAATAGTGCATTCCGCTTCATTTCCTATAAAATTTATCGGAGACAAAAAACGGAGACGGAACTGAATATTTCTGCTTTCGCATCTGTTTTTACTTTTAAATTGGACGGAACTAAATAGAAGTTTCTGCTATCATCATCGCTATATTGAGAAGCTATTTAAAATCACTGTTAATATTTATTTTTAGATTTTTTTTTAATAATTAAAAAATTTAAACTTACAAAAGTTTAATATATGTAAAAATTAACACTCAGTGAATTTTGAATTTTAAAATTTACTTTATCTATCTATCTAAATTTACATATGAACATATCTAAACATATGCCATAAAAACATGTGTCTTATTTTTATCAAACTATCAAGAGATATTCTCACTGTTGTGTGTGTAACATAGATGTATAAGGTACATGATCATTCAAAAATAGAAACGGATCAGCGGATGCACAAATTAATATTTTCGTTTTTAACTCTTATAATTATCAAAGATCTACTTCTATTTTCTATAATTTAACGGATGATCTTTAACAGAATTCCATATCGTTTAATAAAAATAGAAACAGAACCGAGAATGGAAACTACAGTATCCATTGACAATCCTATTCCGTGGGCATCACAAGTTGCCAATCCCCATGGTGGTCCTGCTCGACTCTAAGGAAGCCCAAGTCAGAGCCCTCACATAGGTCCGAGTCAATGCCCTCGCACCGGTCTTCCTCGAGCATGGCTGGTATCCCCTGCGACAGGCTTCCCACTTTTTGCAGGGGGCGGGAATCTGCGGATTCGATGGCATTGTCTTGGGGAAAAGGGACTCTGGAGGCTGATAAGGGTACGGCGCCGATGCAAGAAGGGATCAGCTGCGCCCCACGGCTTCCCGTGCTGCCAGGGCTTGCACCAGGCGGCTTGTTTGCACCACCACTCGTCCTCGGCCTCTTCTGCCTGGTGGTGGCACCCTCCAGGCCTCCCGTCCGTTTGGTAGACCGGATCCTGCAAAGCACCAGCTCTTCCTCCGACGAGGAGGAGGAGGAGGAGACGTTGCTCCACTTCTTGTCGTGGTGGATCTTGAACTCATGCATGACCCAGTTGGTGCCGGCACCCTTGGCGCCGACCCCCCCGGGTACCTTGAACGCGAGGGCAATTTTGTAGCCCAGGGCCTCCCCGCGGCTCTCGACCTCCTTGCGTCCGCCGGTGCTGAGCCACGTCCCGGACTCGGTGGTGCGGCAGCAACCGGGCCCGCGCGGGGTGGTGCGGGTAAAGCAGTAGAACCACTCGGTGGTGTCGCCGGGGACAACGCAGCGGGCGATGCCGCTGCTGTCCTCGTACGAGGACGAGGCGGCGGCAGGGTGGAGGAGCCAGGGCGGGGGGGCGGCAGTGGCGAAGAGGTCGAGGGTGGGAATTGCCGAGTCCATGGCAGGGGGGATCCTCTTGCCGGTGGCCTTCCTGCGGAGGTAGAAGCCGAGGAGCTCCTCGTCGGTTGGGGCGAAGCAGAAGCCGGGCGGGAGGTCGGAGATGTCGTCGTAGTCTTCCCACTCCGGCGCCGCCATGGTTGGAGCGAGCTGGCGAGGGTCGCAGCTACTCTTCTTTGCTCTTCTCGGTCGGGAAGGGAAAGGAGAGTCCACAGTTTTCTAACCTAAACGCGTGGTGACGGATGCTGATGTCCGGGTTAATATAGACTCGGTGACGACGTAGATTTTTTCTTCTTCCTGTCCGATTCGTACTCCGATTCGCGTACATGTTTTCACCTTCCCCTGTCGGATTCGAACTGCAACTCCCGTAGTCCTTTTCTCTTTCCTCTATGCCTCCCTACTACGACTCTCAATGGAATTAGATATATCGACTTTCAGATTCTATTCCGATTAAAATTAACTATTTCTGAATCTGAAATTAACTATTTCCTGTCCGATAGACTATCGGAATCGGATATACTGAAAGTATATCGAAATCGGAGCTAATGTATTTGGAACCTGTTTATCTGATTCCGATAAGAATTTTGAAGGAAACGGTTTCTAGCAGGTTTGGACGACTAATTTTATGTTTGGAAGACTTATCTTGGTGATTTTTTTCTTCTTTTGCTTGGAAGTTAGTTTTTGTTTCTTTGATAGGCGAAGAGATGAAATTTGATAGGTTTATAAGGTAAGATTTTAATTAGACGATAGATTTGAAAGGTAATTTTTTCTTTTTTGTTTGGAAGAATTATTAAAGTTTAAATAATTTTAGGTGAAATGTAAAGATTTTCGTAGATTTTGAGTGTTGGTTGTGTTGTGGGACGCCGTTTGTGGGTGTTCAGTTGTATGGTTGGTGTGTTTAACTAGATCGTTGGTTGTGAAATTGCGGTGTTGAGTTGAATTGTTTGAGTTGCTTTAGAGTCGTGCTTGTTATATTTATAAATACATGTATTTCATATCTCGCAATGGAATTTGAGAATATTTAGAACTGTGGATTCTTCTCTTCGACTCTCGCCGTTGTAACTGTAGCTTTACTGTTTTCGTTTACAACTTTCCTTTATTTCTGCGGTTGTCTGGTAGTATTTCAGAGAGGTAGAGATTGGGTGATCCCTACTTAATCCAATTCTGGTATGGCTCACTCTCTAGTTTTTAGGTGTGGACCTCTCGGTGAACGTTGGCGTGTGGATTTTTTCTTGGTGTGCGTGCCAACAGTTATCTCGGTTCCGAGATATGTCCCGATATTGCTGTACATATTTAATTTCTATAGACCATGTAGTTATTGTTGGACTGTGTACGGACATTGATATTGTGCTTCCTGTACATTTGTGCATTTCTTGTGGTCCTTGAGATTGTTATATTTAGTCGTATTCAACGCTTATTTCTCCAGATGTATTGTTTGAGATCCAAGTGTGAACCCATAGATAATAGTTTGATACTTATTTAGTAATAGGGTCTCCGATTATAAGGTGGTGGGTCGTTACAAGATAACTCCCATTAAAAGTATGACTTAAAATTCTAGAATTTTAATGAATACTATAGTTTTAAAGTAAGTTACATCATTAGATGGGAACAAAATCTACCAGATTTGTAGATTTTGAGTGTTCAGGACAACAAGTTAATAAAATAGGAATAACTTTTGAGGTCGGTGGCGTTAGAAAGATAATAAAAAGTTTTACAACTTTGTAGAAGAGAAATTTTCCTAATTCTAACATTTATAAGGTCAAATTTATAAATTTTCAAAAAATAAACTGCAGACTGTGAAAACAGAGTCCGATTTATACTAGAATTACTACTTTAATTTGAACAGAAAGTCTTGTTGGGTGAAGCTCCGATCTCAAGGAGAAAATGAGAATTAGTATTAGATATGAAAATGGGAATATAAGTCCTTAGATTCGTACTGGAACCATTAGGAGACGCAGTTCTTCTTGGACGGTAAGTTTATAGTGTCTACTTCATGTCATTAAATTTTAAAAATTATATTATTTTTAAAAAATTTAAAACATTAATCAATTAGTAAGAAACTTGATCTATATGTCTACTTCATGTTATTAAATTTCATATTTTTATGATATTATTTACTATTTATTCTATGATTATTCTCTTAGAATATGTAATCTATCTATCCAATGTGTTTTGTCTCTAATTTTGATCATCTGAATTACAGATATTTGTTCTCGTTGATCTGATGTCTAATTAATTAAAACTTTTGTCATAAACGTATTTGAAAGTTATACTTATTTTCAATAAATTTGATAATTTTTTAAACTCTTGGATTTATTTTATAATTTTCTTATTAGACTATATAATCTATCTTAGCAGTTTTGAAGTCCTAACTTGTAGACCTTTTATTTCACTTGATTCATTTTCAAATCATGTCAAATGTCTTAAAGACCTTTCTCATATTGTTTTTGACCTCTCTATAAAGTTTGAGAATTTTATGATCCCATTTGCTATTTATTTTGCCATCTGTTTTTATTTGTTAAAATTCTAATAAAGTTAGATTTAAGGAATCGAAACAGGAGTCAGAAATCATATTAAATAAATCTAAAAATTGACGAAACTTTGTAGACACTTCATAAATGATTTGTTTATGATGTTTACCAAGTTTGGCCAATTTCTAACTATGTTTGCTATTTTTCATTTTAATTATTAAATTTTTAACTCTAAAAAATAAGTTTTAATACTTGAAAAAAATAATTTATGGTATGAAAATTCTGAAAAAATTCATGTCACTTACTTTTCTATCCAAGAACCTATTAGAATCATCTTCGATCTGATTATCTATCTATATGACCTATTTGACTATTAAAGTGGTTATTTTTTATATAAAATGATCTATTTTGATTTATATATATATTTAGCGGTTTGTTAATTAAAATTATAGATCTACGATCATTCTGTAACTTTTGTAAGACACTTGTATCATATGTCATTTGATTCGTTTAGTCATTGCCATTTTTAGGAGATATATGGTCCGATTCTAATATAAGCATCCGTATTCGATAGAATATTTTATGTATGAAACCCGACGGTAACGAGTAAAATCTCAATCAGGCAGTAGGTACAAAGTACTACATAGAATAAAGTACTACGCTGAGTAAGAGCTACTTCTTGAATCTATGGGAGTCACCTCTCGAAACTTATTTGCTATTGATATGATTACGGTGAGATTTAAACTCCCTGGTTTTGGACAGGACTAAGACGTTCGCATTATTTTCTTAGATGTTTTGGTGTTTGTTCGTTCAGCTCCTTATGTTGTAGTTTGGGTGCATGTCTGTTATAATATAATTTAAAATGTTTGAATGGCATATATGACATATAAATCTGAAATATTTACTGTATATATTTATTTGAATTCAATTTAGTAATTTAAAACTTTTGATTACCCTATTTAGTTATTCCTTTAAAATCATAAGAATCTATCTTAATCTTATAATTTATGATATGAATCTAATCTGATAAATTACTATATCATATTATTCGCTATGTGATATATGATAAATTATGTTTGATACGAGATATGTTCAGTTCAATATCTGAAAAGTTTTGTTCATAATTAGTAAAATTTGATATGTCAGATATGAATCTGATCATATTATGTAAAGTTATATGTTAGTCGATCTAATCATGTTTATTAAAAATTATATCTGGTTTGGTAAATTATATGTTTGACCATATTTTATATCATATTCTTATTTGAACTATATGTAGAACAGTATCAAATTATACTTAATATAATTATATAATTTGATTTAAAAAATTACTAATATTAAGTCATGTGGATAGTTTGAAGCCTACTGAGTGATGGACTCGTAAATTTGATCAATTATTTTTCAAGGGAAATCAATTCATGATCTATCTAGGTGAGAAAAATCAAGCATGTTAAATTTTTAGAAGACTTTTTTGTTATCAAATCAATAATTTAATATAATAAAAATCGATGAAAGATTGATGTACTTTTCTTTATTTAGAGAGATTAAAAATTTAGATACTAATTGATAAATATTGTAATTTGTGGACTTTTGGTATTGATTATGTTTTAAATATTTTTTATTAATTGATAGTTATGATATTTATTTAAATCTCTTGTAGTTGTTTAGTTCTCTTGTTTGTTTATTATGATAAAATTTATCTCAAGATTACGCAGTCGAATTATTATTTTTTTTTCTAAAGAAAATTGAATCCGAAACATAACAGCTACCTTCCACATATATTCCATCGACAAAATATTTCTTCTTTGATTTTAGATACTCCCATGTCACGGCCAACATAGAAGATAAAAGAATCATCCCCAAACGTGGAACGAGTAGGGATCGCATCCATTATTAATAACGAGGATCACAATTTTTACTGAGTACACATTGTTGATGACTTAGGACCGAAAATATTTGATAATTAAAAAAGAAAGTATCCTTTTAATAACAGGATGAAGAGATCAAACAATACTAGGTGACATTACCTAGACAAAAAATCAAAATCTTTTACCTAAATCAGACATGTGACCTGTGAAAGATAGTATAAAATCAATATGCTTCAAGGATATAATGAGATTTGAATTTAAACATGACTTCCAAGCCGTTCGATGACAAATCTGCCACCAAATCGCCAGAACCAAGTACAAATCCACAATCATAAAGGAAGTAAGATTTTAGAAATCTTTCTATCAAAAAAGAAAACAGCAGGATAGGGAGGGAGGTTGTGAGGGGGAAGTATATATTAAAGAAACGGCAAAATGGGATTTTGGGAATGTGAGAATTTTGGGAATAAGTCCAATTTAAAAGCAAGGACTCGCCGCACTACCGTTTGGTTCCGGACAGGAAAATAAATCTCACCATCTGCTAGGTACCCAAGTTCAATTTTCTAATTCTTTACTAAAAATAACTTACTACACCAGCTGCAGTCGATGTTTTTAAAATAAAAAATATTTTTAAACTTATTTTAGGTGAGTATTAACCTAACTTTTATGATTGTACAATCCGATCTTAGATTGAATAATATTAAAAAAATTTAAAAAATAAAAATCAACTTCAAAGGAACAAACAAATTTTTTTGCTTGGTGTCTTATTTTTTGATTCTTTTAGACTCATCCGTTCCAAAATCAGATCATATGATCACGAAGGTCATAATGAGATTTACCTAAAAAGTTAATTTTTAATTTGAAAAATCGATTGCCAGTGCAGCAAATCGTTCTTTCTTTATTTCTTAGATTTTGTAATTACTAATTCTAAAATTAATATTTTTTTATAATTTTAATTTTTTTCAGTTCTAGTCTAGCGGCTAGGGATCGATCCATGGTGGACTTCTTCCCCACCCACAACTAGAACGCCCAACTATCACTCAATTGAGATAGTATAGACTTATAATTTTAAAATTAAATAACAATTTTTTTTACGAAATTATCTAGTTTGAATAAAACTTACAATGACGTCTCAAAGGCATTGTGGCGAGTCTACGTGTTGTTGGATCCTTTGGTGGTAATATCGGTTTGCATCTTGAACAATCCAAGCCGTCGAATCATTTGGAGGAGCGATCCATTTTTTTTTTAATGTTCTTTTAATCATTCAGATAATATGAATAGACTCCTTAGCATTTTCCTTTCCCTCTAATATTTTAGTTTTAGAAAAAAAATGCATTAGAGTTGTCTTTGATCAAACAGTGCCTACAGGACAATGCGAAGCTGCCCCTCAAACCAAAAATAAAATTATATCTTTGCTTTATCTGTCCATTTGGCAGTCCATTTATATGTTGACATTTTTTCGATATTGATCCTTATAAATATAGCAAATTTGAAATAAGTCTTTGTATCTTGCATATTTTGATATTGATCTTTATATATTTAAACTTTTAGTTTTTGAGTTCTATCATTTACTTTTGTTAGTTTTCTTAATTCTACTATAGTTAAACATGAGTTCAATTATAACTCACTCCCGAAAAGTCACTATCCCCTGATTAAATTTTAAGTTTTATTTGCTACATCAGCAATCTGTATTGCACTGGCTGCCCATGCATGCAGCCAAATTAAAAGAATTAAATTGTTTAGCTTGCCCCAAACTTATCTCATGTGTCCATACAACTCAATCTCTGATTGGATGATCCAAAAAACATTTAAAAATAAAAAAAATATTATTACCCATTAAGGTCATTTTTTAGTGTTTATTAGATCTCAACTTTTTACCTTTTTAGAGTCATTTCAGGTATTTCCATCCATTTTAACATTGATTTGAAGAATATTCTATAAATATTTCTTTAAATGATTCTTAATTGGAAGGATTTGTTACTAAATTATATTAAGTTTATAGAGACTAATTTGAAAATACGCAAGATAGAGAGATTTATTTTGAATCACTATGTTTGTAGCGATTGATACTACAAAGCCCTTATATTATATCAAATATCTGAAAATACTATATAACAAAATAATTTTATATATTACGTTATGTTATATCAAAACAAAAAATGCCCTAGGTGCAAATGTACATGCTATTGACTCCCCACTTTTGTTGTTGTTTGTGGGGGAGGGGGATTTTTTTAGAGCTTTTTTAAGTATACTTGTAAATCTCTTTTTTTGTCATTAATGAAAAAATGATACTATTCACTCTCCCAAAAAGAGTAATGCTTGCTTCACCACATGCTGTCCAAAAAATGAAGAAACTTTTATTTGATGGTTTCCCTCATTATGCCCACATGTTTGTACAATCAGATCCATGATCAGATAATTTAAAAAAATCTAAAAGATCAAAAATCGAATTCTAATTTATTGGGCTCGACCTATTAAGAATTTTTTTATTATTCATTGGACTCGATGTTTTATTTCTTTAACTTTTTTACATCATCGGATCAGTGATCTTGTTATAAGTTTTACGAACATGTAAAATATGATGGAGCCCACTACCAAAAAATTTAAAAACATGCTTTTTTTTCTGGCCACGACCCATGCAAGTATTACTGAAAAAAACTCCCTGCTCGGCTAAGGAACATTGCGCTGTACGTGCGTATGTAGGTGTAATTCGTGTTGCGGTAAAATATCTCGAAACAATGTAAATTTTTATGTTTTTGCGAGACATAAGCATTTGATAAAATTTTATATATTTTAAGAGAGAAACTTGCTGCACCACTGCCACCTGACGGTGTAGCAAAGGGAAAAAAAAAAAAAAAATCTTAAAACTCTTTTGGAAGGCCCCATGGTGCCTTATCCGATCTTAGATCGGACAATCCGAAAAAAGATGAAAAAGTTAAAAATTAAAAAATTTTGATGTTCATTTAGGGTCGATTTTCAATTTTTCTCTTTTTTTGGTTATCCGATCCAAAATCAGATTGTAGGGTATGATGGGTAAGGGCCTTCCACTTTTTTTATTTTTTATTTTTTCTTTTGCTGCACCGCTAGACCTTGCAGTGCAGTAAGATATTCTCATATTTTAATTAGGTGGATATCATGAATGAATAATCTACTTCTACCATTTGAATTGACTAATCCAGGGACGTTGCGTTCATAACCGTGGATATACGCTTGATAATATCTAGATCCGATTTAAATTCACATCTGATTAATTGAATATATATATATTAGAGTATAGTGACTGGTGGATGTTAACTGCATATCTGTTTAACAACCAACTGATATTTGCGGCTGCAACAGAAATTGATAACCAAAAAAAATGAAATGAAATAAAAAAATATCTATTCTCATTGTTATGTGACTGATTGCATTTTTTTCTATGAGCCCTTGGTTGTATTTATTTAGATAAATTATTTAAGTTACGTTTATAAGTTATTGTTTAAAATATACTAGATGTACTCTAGAGAGAGAATGATGAAATATATTGCACATTCTTTATGTTTTAATAATAGTTACTTATTTAAATAACTTATTTAAGATATTTATGTTATTATTTGGAGCATACCTAGTGGATCATCGTAGTGATACAAGATATGTCAAAAATTCATATGGTTTATATTTTTTATTTAAAATATATCTATACTATTGCATATTATATTTTAGATAAAAAATTATAGACTTGACAACAAGTTGTAAGTTAAACTTAAAATGGTTAGACATTCAGATATTATCCAAATTTGAACATTATTCAACAAAGATGATTTTGGAAGAGAAGCTTTCTTATCCATAATTGGATAATTTCTGAAACAAGATATTTGGATATTGTTAAATAGAGCAGAGCCAAAAATATTTGGATATTGTTAGATAGAGCAGAACCAGATATTCTGGTATCCATTCTGTGTTACTCACTTCATTAACATCCCTAATTACAATGCCCCCAGTGCTGCCCTCCTCCAACTACTCAGGCTTGGTAATTAAAAGAAAAATCACATAATTAATGGTTTGGATCACATGGAAGTGCAATGCAATGGGTGCACAGAACGTATTTTTCTTTTTTGAATCGGTACAAATATTTACAGGTGTCCTGTCCAGGGAGAAAGTCTGAAAGATTTGCACAGAGTATTCTCGATTAGCCTTCATATCTATGAAAGATTTGAGTTTCCAAAAAATATGAGAGATTTGCACGGCTCTCGTCGCATTGCCTTTAGAGTTCGTGAGCAAATAAGAATTCCCCCACCTCTCTCTTTCTCTAAATCCTTCAAACTAATGAATTATCTTTCCCAATTGATACGTATACGAACAAAACCATTAGTCAGATTAATGGATTACCTTATTTCCCCAAGCAAACACATAAGATTTTTTTTATTTTTTTTTGACTTTGTTGTCGTAGTAGGTCCTTTCACTATTCGAAGGAAATCTTAATCTTATATATTTAATGAGGTCTACTAGAATTATGGGATGTATAGGCAGATATACGTTTGTTAAAACTCAAGTTTCGAGCTTTCTATCATTTTTAATAACCTTTTAATCTCATATTTGTTCAGCTCTATCAGAGCAGACTTCTATTACAACAATGGGACAAACACCAAACATCTTTAATTTTACTCTACTTTTCTAGAGTGTATAAAACTGTAGTGTATATAAGTATCTCTTCCTTTAAGCCTTATTTAAGTTGCAAACATTAGATAGGGAGTGCAGTTCCTCTCAGTACCGGTTTAAACTTAACATAGTCAATACAGAGAGGGAATGGAAGAGTCTTTTATAGAACCCCTCATCGAGAATAAGAAAAAACACCACACGAAATGTTTTTTTGAAACTTTCTCCTCTCTTTATTGATTGAGTTCAGTTCAAATCTGACTCAGAAGACCTCTATTCATATATATTGTACTTAATTGTGTGACTTACTATTTTCAGTCTCATTGAAAATGTCCGGTTACACAGGGACTACATTACAATTCTTCATCCATTTTCCTTATATCAACCCGGTGCAAACCCAACCTTAACACTAACCCTAATTATTACAGAAGGGAGGAAAGAGGGGGCCGGAGGAGCCGCCATCTGCTGCCCGTCGCCGGTCCCACTGCCTCCGACACCGCCCTCCCCCGTCGCAGCCGGTCGTCTTCCGCCGCCCTTGCCTCGCGGTGTCGCATCCACGACAGACTGGTACACCTCTCTCTCTCTCTCTCTCTCTCTCTCTCTTGCGGATCTCCTAGGTGAAGGCTTTCGCGTCCCCAGTCTGCTGGGGATCGCGACTGCAGCCGCGAATCCGCTTCAAAAGCGGACTTGCCGTTCCCGCTCGAGGTCGGAACCAAAACCCTTCTCACATGTTCATGTTGCTATTACCGTATAAGAACTGGGAGACATTGTGCTCAGAGCTTTCTCCAAGGGTAAGAACTAAAAATCCTAAAAGCTCTTGAAGGTCGCAGTGCAGAAGTTGGTTCTGCCTTCTAGTTCGGATCACCGAGTGTTTTTTGTTAGTATTAGTGTAGACTCTTCTAATTATTATTTCCTTCTTGAGGCGACAAGCACCGAAGAAGTTGCACAACACCTTCCCATCTGTTATTACTGCGCGCAGTTCCCATAATTTGCTGCAAACATGTCCCGCTTCAAGCTACCCGTCCGTCTCATCAGCGACCGACGGCGCCGCAACGCCACATTCATGAAGAGGCAGGTGGGGCTGAAGAAGAAGGCCAAGGAACTGGCGACACTCTGCGACGTCTCCACCCTGATTGTGTGCTTCGGCCCGGAAGGCCAGGTCGAGGTCTGGCCGGAGGACCGGGGGAAGGCCTACGCCGTCATCGACCGATTCAACTCCTCCAGCGCCGAGGGCCGCGGCAAGCACCGGTACGACGTCTCGAGCTTCTTCGGCGACGCGGTCACGAAGCCAGCGAGGGAGGAAGACCTGCAGTACTGCTCGGAGGAGCAACTCCTGCGCATGGTGCCGGAGTCGTCGTTGGAGGAGTTGGAGCGGGGGCTGGAGGCCAGATTGAAGGCCATCGAGGAGCGGATGAGAGCTCTGCGGGGCGAAGCTGCCTTGCAGGGAGGCGAGCAGGGCGCCGAGGGCTGGCAGCAGACCGAGCAGGGCCAGCTGCACTACTACCTGCTGGGGACGAACCCCGCCGGGGAGGAGACCCTGGATATGGATGGCTACTGGGGAAACCCCAACGGAGGCATCGACGTAGACGCATCCGCCATCCTCGAGGGCTTCCGTCAAAACATGGTACAACCCTTTGTGCATGGCGGAGCGGCGCCGGCGCCGCCACCGGCATACAGCTCTGCAAGCTTCACAGGTCCTTTCTTGCAGACCCACGGTGACAACACGGGGTTGATGAGCTGCCTGGGCGCCTCCATGGCCTGCAACCCGCACCTGTTTGCCGCTCCTGCCGCCGGATATCCCTACTACCCTGACGGCTTCTCCGCGCAGTCCTATCTGCACGAGCCCAGCACCAGCACGAGTCCGTCTGCCCCGGCTACGGCGACGAGTTTTATGCCTCCCAGGCACAGCAGCGCCTTCTTGGACAACAACGGCGCCGGTGGCTCTGCCATGCGCTTGATGACATGCTGCTGCGCCAGTTGCACGGCGGTCATGCCGCGAGAGGTCGGCCTGCTGGGCGCGGCGGGCGGCGGCGCAAGGGAGCAGGTCGCCGGCAGCAGCAGCGGCAGTAATGGCGACGCGGTGCATCACCGGGGACAGGTCTACGGCGACGGGGTAGGGTTGCTACAGGACGACCCCGTTGAGGAGGGGGACCTTGGGAACCCGTGGGGATCCGTCTATCCCGCACATCCGTCGGGGCCCATCGCCGCCACACCCCTCGCCGTCGACGACCGCTGGACTGGTTTTGTGGGCAGCTGGTGAAGCCGTCGCTTATTCATAATTAGATGATGCAAAGAAACTTTCTTTCAAGTACACTTCATTTATTTTAGGGTTTCCAAAATCTCTGTTTAGAGAAACCAAGAACATGTGTGATTCTGACATTTCCTTTTGAAGTATGCCTCTTTATTCCTATACATACATACACTCTTATATCATTGTACATGTTCTTCTTCCTTTTTTTTTTTTTTTTTTTTTTTAAGACAGATTCCTTTGGAATTAGACGCCTTGCTTATAAATGTATGGTTAGGATTTTCTTTCTCAGTTTGGTTATGTTGGATATTTTTTGTTACATTTATTTTAGACGAAAAAATGCCCAAGATCTGTCTTATTTTACAAAGTCGTGTGTCGATTTTCAACCTACGCACTTTGCCAACATATTACTTTAGTCTAAACACTGTCTCCACTAACACGTACGCATTTTACTCTGTGTTCGTACTTTTCAATTGGAGTTAATTAAACATTTTGCCTTCAATAAATTACACTCTTTCAAATACCAGTACAATAATGTTAATTTTGATACTGCTATTAATAACAATAAATAAAAGGTACTCTATTACAATTCTGTCAATTTCCCAACTAGCTTGTTCCCACACATGTTATTTGTTGGGACTGAATGTCGATCCTCTTGTTTACTCAAGGAATATATCTGCATATTACTGGTAAACAAGGACACTCAAGCAACTGTATTTGTTATAAAGGGTATTTTTACAGTTGAACTTCTAAAACGGGAAATGCGCAATCAACCACGAAACATATAATATCAGGGAAATAACAGAATATGTTAACGCGACAGATCTGGATCCTCAAAAAAGTAGGATACCAATCATATTCTCTCTCTCTCTAACTTACGTGAGATCACTCGTGCTTAAAATATCTACAATACTTGCAAATTAAAGCTACTTATCCGACGTATTCACGACAAGGCGACCTGCTGGGGTGTCAATGGGCCGGCCCCGGCCCGGTCCACCTTCAACCCAGCCCAGCCCGTAGCTTTTTCTGGCTCGGCCCGACCCGGCCCGCAATTCTGTCACAAGGACGGGACTCGGTCCAGCCCAAGAAATCTTCCCCGCCATAGTTCGAAACATCCGACAGCACCAACTGGGGAGAGGAGGCGGCCGAAGCGGCCAAGTGGACAGGCGACAAGGGGGTGCTCTGCTGCAGGAGCGTCTTCTGCCTAATCGACCGGACGAACGTGGGTGGCTTAAACTGCTGCCTCTGCAGCTCCGCCATCGGCCTCTTCGCCGAGTCCCCTCCCCCGCTGAGCCCTCCGGCGGGCATGCCCATGTCCGGACGTCACTGATGGTAGGGCGCCTGGATCGGGAAGCTGCCCACGGCCGATCCACCGGCCATTCCACAGATGTCTCCGCTGCCTTGGAATCCAGACGCCATGGCTGTGGTTGGGAAGGATTCAACGGTCCTCCTTTCAAGGCGCCACGATCACGATCTCCAGTGTGTTAGATAGTGACCATCCCTTAACATTAGGAGGTCTGTTGCTGGGATAAGTATGGAGACTTGGTCTCCCAGCATCCCTATAATGTAGGAGGCGGTTCCGAGGAGGGGGCGGAGATAGTTAACGGAAGGGTCTCTATAAAAAGAAAACTGAGGTGAGGAATAGATCTTACCTTGGGTTAACTATCGGAGCCCGCTTTCCTCTCTTGCAATTTTCTCTTCTCTCTCTCTCGTACCTTCACTGGTATCAGAGCTTCCGGTTCGTCCTCGCCGCCGCCGCCGCGCTGCCCTCGCACCGGAGCTACGCCGCAGCCCGCCGCTCGACTGCCGCCGCTGCAGCCCGCCGCAACCCCGCGAACCGCAGCAGCTCCCCGCGAACGCCGCCGGCCGCTGTCCTCGTCGTGCCCCGCCGCGAACACCGCCGCACGACTGCCGCCGCTGCAGCCCGCCGCAGCCCCGCCGCAGCCCGCCGCTCGACTGCCGCCGCTGCAGCCCGCCGCAAACCCGCGAACCGCAGCAGCTCCCCGCGAACGCCGCAGCCCCGCCGCAGCCCGCCGCTCGACTGCCGCCGCTGCAGCCCGCCGCAACCCCGCGAACCGCAGCAGCTCCCCGCGAACGCCGCCGTTGCCCCGCCGCACAGCCGCTGCCGCGCACCGCAGCCACCACCGCCGCTGCCGGCGCACCGCCACCGCCGCCGCTCCTGCCGCAGCCGCCCACAGCCGCAGCCGCAGCCGCTCGCAGCCGCCCGCAGCCGCACACCGCCACCGCGGCTTCACCCCCGAGCACCGCTGCTCCTGCCGCAGCAACCCGACACAGCCCGCCGCGGCTCACCCAGCGAACAGACGCAGCTCCCGGTGCCTCGCCGTTGCAGCGCCGCCGCTGCAGCATCGTCACCGCAGCCACCGCCGTGAACCGCCGCGAACCAGCGAAGCCGTACCTGGCCTCCGGCTCACCCCGCCGTTGCCCCGCCGCACTGCCGCTGCCGCGCACCACCGTCGCAGCTTGCCGCATCCCGCCGCGACCGCCGCCGCCGCTACAGCCGCGGCTCCCGCGACCGCACCGCCGCTGCCGCCGCAGCCTGCCGTGCCCTCGCCGCTGCCGCTGCCACGCCGCTGCTCCTGCTGCAGCAACCTGCCGCAGCTCGCCGTGCTCTCGCGAACCGCCGCTGCCCTTCCACTACTGCCGCCCGCAACCCCGCTGCCGGCCGCACCTGTTGGTTCGCCGCCGCATCCCATCGCATAAGCACGCAGACCCCAGGTTGGCTTCGATTCTTTCCGTTTGAAAGGTAAAAACTGATGGTTATTATTTAATTAAACCATCATCACCTATTAAAAAAATTATAACTAGTACACCAGCATTTAATGTTAGCATATAATATGTCTAGCACCTACCTTTTATAAGATACGTCTGCTGGCTTCTTCCCACATACAGAACAGCATTGAAATCTTCTTTGTTTCTATTTCTGTCATCATCACATGCTGTTGTAAGAAGCCATTAATGCTCTTAGCCTTTATCATATAATATACTTTACACTTGTATTATTTTTTCAGCATCTGTTTTGGACTCATGATTTACTAAACTGATATATATAGTATTATTTTGAAAAGACTGATTTGTACTTCCTGTTAAAGCTGCTGCAGATTACTTTTGTGTATGTGGTGATGTGTAGTTTTGCATATTTTAAATTCATGTGCACTTTATTTAATGTTTCTTGATATTTAATTGATATAATTCGAATCTGTGATTATTGCTTAAAGACAACCTAGTTAGATATCTGGTGTTTATCATAACCTGCATCATTGCTTATAACTAATCCTTTCATATTAAATTATTGCCAGATAAATTGATTATAAATACAAATTTATAATTAGTTACAACTTAATTGACATTCTTTTATTATCATCATTTTAATTTCTGTTTAGAAAATTCAAGTTATATTTTGATTGTTGTTAAAATAAATTGATGTTATTTATGTAAATTAGTTATTTAAAATCTGTTCTGCTAAATTGAATCATACAAAATGATGTATGTTTTAATGATATTTATGTTACAAATCTTAATTGTTAAATTATGTATATTGAGCTTTAGCCTTGTCCTACTTAAAATGGCCAGTAAACTCATTGCTTCTGAACTGGCTAAACTGGACAAGTTGAATGGTACCAATTATGACATGTGGCATAGGAAAATTAGATATGGCCTTATTCATGATAATATTGAACATGTACTCAACAGTACTGTTCCGGAATTAAATGATAATCCCGGAGAGGGAGATATCAGGAGAAGAGAGCAATAGTTGTCAGATGACAACAAGGCTAAAAGCCTGATGCTAATGTTCATGGAGGACAACCTCATAAAATTCTTTGAAACTTATGAGACTGCCCGGAAATTGTGGGACGCTATTAAGGAGAAGTATGACACCACTTCTGAGGTGAATACTCAGCTCCTATTGCATCGGTATAATTCTTGCCGTATGCAGGAAAGCGATAGCGTCATAGAACATGTGAATAAGATGATTGTTATGGCTAAAGATCTCTACACTGCTGGAACAGAGGTTCCAGAAAGAATGCAGGTGGCGACTATTTTGAATAGTCTGCCATCTTCATTAGATATGGCTGCCACAACCCTTAGAATGAGCGGTACCGTTCTTCGTGTCACTGATTTACCAGCTAGGTTAGCAGTTGAGCAAGACATCATTGCCAGTAGGAAAGGTCAAGAGCTGAACTTGCAGGAAGTGAATGCTATACACCAGAAGCCTTCATCGGCATATAACAAAAACCAGAATCACTCTGTTGGACCAAATAGGCCACAGTTCAAAGCTAAATCACACTATAAAGGCAAAAAGGTTCCCCGTGGTGCTTGCTACACATGTGGCAAATTTGGTCATTACAAGGCCAACTGTCCAGAAAAGCACGGAAACAAGGGTAAAAACCCGGAAAAAGGGGGAACCGGCAAACGTGAATTCGTCGGTTTGACGGAATGCAATGCTGTGATTATCGACACCAACGACTGGTGGGTGGATTCTGGCGCAACTTGTCATGTGGCAAAGACAAAGAAAGGGCTGGTGGAATTCAAACAGCTGCAACCTGGAGAGCAGAGAATGTACATGGGAAACAACACCTACCTGAATGTAGAAGGTGTTGGAACATATCGTTTAGATCTTGGGGACAGCATCATGGTCCTCAAGGATGTCTGTTATGCGCCGAGTATTAGGCGCAATCTGTTGTCTGTAACTGCTCTCATGAAAAATGATCTGGAAGTCCGTTTCTATAATAAAAGAGTGTCTATAGGAAAGAACAAAAAGGTCTTTGCCATGGGAAAACTTGTTCCTGAACATGGCTTATTTTGTATTCCTGTTGTAGACACAGAAGTTAATAATATCAATGATGCTGTTATGAATTATTCCTTGTGTCATCTGTCTGAATGTGATCTGTGGCATTTTAGATTAGGACATCCTGGAAAATCTAAAATGGAACAAATGATAAGATTGAACCTACTGCCATTAACTAAGATAGAATTGTCACATTGTGAACATTGTTTAGTCGGTAAAATGACTAAGAAACCTTTTGCAGTAGGACATAGATCACAAGAATTACTGGAGTTGATCCACTCAGATATATGTGGACCATTAAGTATAAAAACATATGATAGAAATGAATATTTCATAACATTCATAGATGACTATTCCAGATATGCCTATGTATATCTTATTTCTGCTAAATCAGAAGCTCTTAATTGTTTTAAGAAATATAGAGCAGAAGTAGAAAGGCAACTGGGTAAAAACATTAAGGTGTTAAGAACAGATAGAGGTGGGGAATACAACTCAAAGGAATTTGAATCATATTGCCAAGAGCATGGAATAAAGAGGCATGTAACTATGCCTTATACGCCACAACAGAATGGTGTGGCAGAAAGAAAGAATAGAACGCTTATGAATGATGTTAGATGCATGCTATCGCATTCAGGACTCCCGAAGAATTTTTGGGGAGAGGCATTGCTCACGGCAAATTATACATTGAATAGAATTCCCACTAAGTCTATCGAAAGTACACCTTATGAACTGTGGAATGGGAGGAAACCAGAAATAAGTCATCTTAAGAAATGGGGGTCAGTAGCCCATGTTCTCATTCCAAATCAACTAAGAGACAAGTTAGACTTCAGAACATTGAAGTGTCGATTCATAGGCTATTGTGACAAATCATCGGGATATAGATTCTTCGATAAGGAAAAAGGAATCATTGAATATAGGGATGCTACATTTCTCGAAAATGTAGAGGAAGAGGAATCTCATCATGAGAAAGAACCTCTAAGTGTAATAGACGATGACTATTACAATGATTTACCTATAAATGATCCAGAAATCGAAGAAGAACTTCCACCAAATGTGGAAGATGAACAGATGCCTTTGAATGAAACGCAAGAAAATCAACCTGTAATTGGCAATAAAAGACTTAGAACTCCACCAGCATGGATGGATGATTATCACTTGTACTTATGTGAGCCTTCATGTCTAACAGTAGACATAAATGAGGATAATAATATAGATCCCATGAATCTGAATGATGTATTGAAATCTTCAGACTCTGATCTATGGCGAAAAGCCATGGAAGAAGAAATTGATTCCATAAAAAGGAACAATGTATGAGAACTATGTGAATTACCCAAGAATAGGAAGGCTATAGGTTGCAAGTGGGTATTTAAGAAAAAGATCCGTGTAGATGGATCTATAGACAAGTATAAAGCTCGATTAGTTGCCAAAAGATTTACACAGATGCCAGGTATAGATTTTCAGAAAACTTATTCTCCTGTGGCTAAATTTGCATCTATAAGGATGATTTTAGCAATTGTTGCGCATCTTGACTTGGAACTTTATCAAATGGATGTCAAGACTGCATTCCTTAACGGAGAGTTAGAGGAAGATATATACATGAAACAACCTGAAGGTTTTCAGGTAGATGGTCAGGAGAATAAAGTATGTAAACTTAAGAAAGCTTTGTATGGCTTGAAACAGTCTTCTAGACAATGGTATCTCAAATTTCATAATGTTGTTATTCAACTTGGATTTGTTCCAAACCAATTAGACAATTGTGTATATGTCATGAAGAGTGGTAGCATGTTCATTATATTATCTTTATATGTAGATGATATTTTGCTCGCTGGAAATGACATAGGAATGTTGAATAACGTTAAGTCTGAGCTCAGTGAGAAATTTGAGATGAAGGACATGGGTGAGGCATCCTATGTTCTCGGAATCCAAATCCTGCGGGATAGAAAGTCTAGAATGTTGAGTATAAACCAAGATAAGTACTTACAATCAGTACTTAGGAGGTTTGGAATGCAAAACTGCAATCCAGCACCAACGCCGTTGGTTCATGGAAAACGATTAAGTAAAGAGCAATGTCCTGGAGAAGGACATGATGCACTGCAAGTACCGTATGCACAAGCAGTCGGAAGCTTAATGTATGCTATGCTATGTACCAGGCCTGACATAGCATACGCAGTAAGCTTAGTAAGCAGATATCAAAGTAATCCTGGTCCAGCACACTGGGAAACTGTTAAAAGGATTATGAAGTACTTGAAAGGTACTTTGCACCACAAATTAATATATCAAGCAGATACACTAGAAGTGCTTGGCTATTCCGATGCAGATTTCGGAGGGGATAAAGATGACGGAAAGTCCACTTCGGGACACTTGTTTATCTTTGGTGGTGCTGCTGTTTCTTGGAGTAGCAAGAAACAAGGGTGTGTTGCAAGATATACACAGGAAGCTGAGTATGTTGCGTGTAGCATGGCTACCACTCATGCAGTCTGGATAAGACGATTTTTAACAGAATTAAATCTCAACTTGATAGAAGAACCAATTGAGATTTATTGTGATAATCAAGCGGCAATTAGCTTGATTAACAGTGGAGCGAATAGCTCTAGAGGAAAACACATAGAAATTCAATATCATTATATACGTGATATTGTTCAAAAAGGAGAAATTAAAGTGACTTATATTCCCACCAGTGATATGATTGCAGATCCGTTGACAAAAAGTATACCGGTAGAAAGTTTTGTCAAACATGTAAGTCTAATGGGACTTGGGAATATATAAGTCGGGAATTTTCCTTTACAAAATTGAAAATACATTTCACAGATAGTGAGAATGTATCAGAACTTTAATACATCTCACGGATAGTGGGAGTGTATTAAGAATTCATTTGATTTGAAAATACATTTCACAGATAGTGAGAATGTGTCAGAACACCAATACATCTCACGGATAGTGGGAGTGTATTAAGAATAATTTGGTCTTGATGGTCAAGTGGGAGATGTTAGATAGTGACCATCCCTTAACATTAGGAGGTCTGTTGCTGGGATAAGTATGGAGACTTGGTCTCCCAGCATCCCTATAATGTAGGAGGCGGTTCCGAGGAGGGGGCGGAGATAGTTAACGGAAGGGCCTCTATAAAAAGAAAACTGAGGTGAGGAATAGATCTTACCTTGGGTTAACTATCGGAGCCCGCTTTCCTCTCTTGCAATTTTCTCTTCTCTCTCTCTCGTACCTTCACAGTGGAGCAGGGCAAGGGAACGGGGGCACACAGACAGTCTCCTATCGTCCAAAACCAGAAGAAGTCAAAGAGGATAGGAGGAGGGGGCAGCCACGGAGTTCCATTTGCCCACCGCTACCCTCTGCACCCGGTGGAATGAAGAAGGAACCGACGGTGTTCTTCCTGTTGCTGGGCGTTCACCAGCTCCACCTCCGTTCCGCCACAGGACCGACCCCACCGCACCACCGCTGCCTTCTTCGATTCTCGATTGATAAATGCGACTTGTATGCCCCCTAACGTATTCCAAGCCAAGTTACTACTTCCAAGCCCAGATCGTGCGGGAGATCTACGGGCTGGCGGGCTCAGCCCGTTCACCCTTCCAACAGCCCGGATTTGGCCGCGGGCTCAAAGTGTCGGCCCGAAATGCAGCCCAAGGAGAACCCGGCCCGGAAGCCCGCGGACCAGCCCAGCCCGTTGACAGCCCTACATGATGGTGCGTATTGATGGTAGCCATCCGTGCATATTCCTAATTTACGTACACAGCATATTCTAAAATTGGTGCAATCAGAAGGACTGCATTCCAAACATCAAGTGCTATCAAAGAGAGTAGTATTTGCAGCGCTGCATGCCAACAACTGTATGATCCGATTCCATCGGATGGTTCAAAAAAAAAAAAAAAAAACAATGACAGGGATGACTCCCTTAGGTCCCGTTTGATATGGGGTTAGGGATGGGTTACACCCATTACCCCCATTTAACATTTCGTATGCCAAGACTTTAGGGGATATCTCCAATTTCAAGATTAAACACAAGGAAAAGTCATTTCAACCTTTTGTTAGAATGACTCATCTCCCTTTCTAACCCCGCTTTTTCGTCTCCACTTTTTACTAGCTGATGTCTTTAATGTACTCCCCCCTTTATAATAAAAATAGTATACCCCTCTTAACCTGAGATAAAAGATTAAGTATACCCTTTCCACCTGAGATAAGGAAGGTAGAAGGATCTTTTTTCATTACTTGTTCCAATCATTATCCACATTTTAATCAAACCATAATAAACGTACCAAAGAATAGAGATAGGGATAAGATATGCTAGGGTGAGTTATACGTACTCTCCTTTCTTGTCCCGATATCAAACGGCCTATTAGGGTTGTCTTCTCCTAAAACTTCAGAAAAAAAACAGATAAAAATGTTACCTACTGCTGCACCTGTTTAATCTGACAGCACTGCAAGCGATACAACTAGTATTTTTCTCTTATCAAATATCAAACATTACAAGGGTGTGGGAAATATAGGAGAAAGAAATAGTGAACTAAATTTTATAACAGAAGAATCACAAAAGAACTGGGACGGCGAATGGTTCCAGAGTGGCTACACTGATTTCAAGAGGCCGGTTGTTCATGTCAAATAAGGTTGGAAAATTGGGATTTGCCACAAGAAAATGTCCCAGTTTTCATTAAAGTGTCGTTTGGTGTGTCATAAAATATTGTAAAATCTCAGTTTTGAAATCACCAGTTTAAAATCAATGAAAATAAAATCCCTGATTTTAAAATCACCGGTTTTGGTTTGTGGTGATTGTGGGTTATAAACCAAAATAAAGCAAAAGAAAGATTTTAGGAGTCTACCGGTTTTGGAATATGGCAATCTTCGGTGCACCAAACGAATGAAAAAGTACAGTAAAACAATTTACAGAACATCAAACACAAGGAAAACACCTTTACGGATGTTTACTACATTTTATGGCTATTCACAACACACCAAACGAACACCTAAGATAGTTTCAGGCTACTTCAAAGACAGCCAATCATTTCAAAACCTTCAAAAACTGTGTATTCTAACCATCTAATAAATGAATCCAATCTGCACGTACCAAGAGATACAAACAGACAACACAATTATGAGAAGAGCTAGAGTAGCTAAGCAATTAATTTGTTTTATTCGTTCTCTTCTTCTGCCTCTTTGTTTAAAAAAAAAAAAAAACATGTTTAAACTTGCACCACCTTCTTTCAGTTTTCCGCTGTCACGTGGGCATTTGATCCTTCTTTAGACAACCAGTCATGAATCATTAATAAGCGGAAGGAGAGAATTGGATACAAGTCATACAACGAAAGGTCAAGATGATGTGCCACAAAATATCAAGAAAAAATTTCTTTAAAAAAAAAAGGAAAACAACGGACATCAACCAAAAGCATCCTTACCTTGATATCCACAGTACATGCAATTTTGCAAAACTAGACTCTGCTTGGTCAGAGGGCTGTAGCCTCCTTTCTCCACCTCTCTGGGTTCTTTTGGGGTTGGGCTTTTGGGACTGGCTTCTTCTTTGCAGGTTGGTTCGAGGGTTGTCTTTGGGGATTGGGGACGGTTCTCATCTTCTTGGGGTCCATGGGAGCAGTGCGTAGGATTTGTCTCTGCTCCATCTTTTAAAATCATGGTACTATACCACTTTAAAAAAAAATTGCAAAACAGACCAAAGACTTGGATCAACCATAAGCCTTTTCACAACATAACAAGCACAATCGATGACCATGCAGGACAGAAGCACCCAGATAATAGAGACCATTCACAGTTGTTAAATCGGTCTCATATTTCAGAAAAGATATATCTTGGTGCCACCAGCAGAGGGTTAGAAGAAAAGGGAGGAGCTGGTAAAGAATGCTTACACCCGAGACCAAGACACCTTTTATCCTTTTCTCTTGGTTTGAATATTGCTCAAATTTTGGGTAAGAACTCTAGATCAGGCATTAATCATCATTCTTTTTCTTTAAGCAATGGCAGAGGCCACTGCTGAGTATCTTAACACAATTCCAATAATTTCTGTAGAGAGGGCAGTTGTTACAAGATCAGTACGAAAATGTAACCATGGTGTGACAAACCAGAAATTCACATAAAAAGTGAAGCTTTATATGCTGTTTTATTACCCTCTTGTTTCATATGAAGGGCTTTGCAAATATAAAGCTGGTCCAGCAGACATTTGATGTCATCAATAGATAAATGTTCAGGCCTTCCACAGAATATCATCAGAGCATGTGATAAATCATAAATGAGACAATGATTGAAGAATCTCCATCCAGCTAGACATAATCAGATTTGTATCATCTTAATCTACATTTCCCTATCAGCCGTTTGAAAGTGCATTATATGATACCTTCTGTTTTTGAATGTGAATCATCAAAATTTCTTGATCTACTTTCCATGGTACCTATCAAAGACCATTCCTAAACCCTTGAGACTGTGCAACATGATCCCTTCTCCCTGTGAATGTGAACCAGCTTAATCTACCTTGCCATAGGTAGGTACCTAATAGAGATCCTTCCCAATATCCACAAACTGCACCAAACAATCCCTTCCCCTTTCTTTCATTGATTTCCTAAACTTTCCTCCTATTTGTCCCACGTTCAGCCTCCACTGCTGATCCTAAAAAATAATGTGGATTTACACCTAACCATATATCTCACACAAATTACAGACAAAATATAGTTTTTTCGGGTGTATTCCATGTGGCTGGTCTTGCTTGCTTTCACAATTTGTAAGATTCACTTATAAAAACCCCTTTCCCCTCACAATGTGAGCCCCTCATCACTAAAAAAAAGCCTTTGCTCTGTGAATTCAGTCCTTAAATTAAAGTATCAAATCTTATAGTCAGTCGTTCTTGAAACTCAAGTACCAAATCTTATGGTTAATCTTCCTTACACTAAAGCTGCATGTATGACACGGTGACAACCACATTCAACAACCATTTGCAAAGCATGAATTCAAATTCAAGGATACCTTGCATAATCATTCCTGTTACTGTAAATCCAGCTGAACTGGCTAGCCCAGGATCTCCATTGTCCATTCCCACAACTGTTAACGCCACCACTAAAGAGAATACTGTAAGGACCCACTAAATTAATACAGGGATAGATGTATAATTATAAATAAACTTAGGGTTTAAATGTGAATTTTCTTTAAAAGTTTAATGGGCCTTAAGGTATAATGTTAGTAGTCAGTTAATGGGTTATAAATGGGCCAGAAGTTATGGTTTAATGGGCCTGGTTAGGGTCTTAATGGGCCTGGTCTTTGGGGCCCTTAGTGGGCCTGTGTAATGTGCCTATTGAGGGCCCATGGGGGAGGCAAACCAACTCATACAGCCCCTGCTGGTCAGACCAGCAATAGGGAGGGGGAGTGAGAGGCGGTGAGAGAGGGAGAGCAAGGGGGTGACTGGTGAGTGAGAGAGATAAGGGAGAGGCAGGGAGAGAGAGGAGGCTGTGAGAGAGAGAGATGGAGAAAGAGAGAGGCGGTGGGGAGAGAGAGAGAGTGGGGTGATGGACTATTGATTCCATCCGGCAGGTTAGAGAGAAGAACAGCAAAGGGAGAGGGAAAACCATAGTTGTCAAGGCGACTTCACCGTAGCTAGGCACTTGGACGCCTATTATGGGCCCATGAAAGGCGGCCCAGGCAGCCCACTTAGGGCGCCTTGTGCAACTTGGACTGGTCCGGCCCGTTAACCCGCCCATTAGCTTAAGCCCGTTAACCTGCCCGCCCGCCCGCCCGTTAACTTAAGCCCCAGCTATAAACCCGTTCGCACCCGACTCCCAACCCCCCGACACTCCTGTCCCCTTCCTCCCCCACCCCCGATCTGCGGTATCGAGGGTTCGCCCCCTCCGCCGTTGCAAGGGTCTCCGGCCACCGTCGACGCCGCCGATCATCGCCGCCGCAGCCGATCCACGCCAACACTGCCGTCATTGAGCTGGAGCCTGGCGCCATCCTCTCCCACCCCCGACTAAGGTGCGCTAGGCTTCACCCCCCTCCACTGTTGCAGCGATCCCGTGCTGCCCGCATCCGATGAGTCATCTCTCTCTCTCTCTCTCTATAGGCCCCTCCAGCCTCTCTCTCTCACCCTCTTTCTCTCTCTGCCTCTCTAAGAAGGGTGAAACCAGTCGAACCCCCCTCCCTCTCTGCCCGAGCTCCCTTCTCTCTCACAAAGACAGGGGCCAAAGCCCCCTCTGTCTCAGTCAACTCTCACTGTCACACTCACATACTCCACTCTCTCTCTCTCTCACACACACACACACATTCTCACACACACTACTCTCTCTAGCACTGTTTGTAATGTACGCATGGGCGACAGGGCACACTCTACTCTTCCCCCCTCCCTCTCTCTCTCTCTCTGTGACAGTGTGACTATGTGCACACTTAACTACACACACAGATAGGGCCGCAGCCCTCTGTCTTACACAGTCCACTCCCTCTCTCTCTCTCTCTCTCACAGTGCACTCACACTACACAGTGCACACAGGGCCGAAGCCCTCTGCTCACACACTCCACTCTCTCTCTCTCTCTCACAGTCACATACACACACATAAAGACAGTCCCTCTGTCCCCAGACTCCACACACATACACAGACAGTCCACAGTCCCTCTCTCTTTCTCCACTCTCTCTCTCTCTCACACACTCACATACATTAATTTGTTGTCATTTTAAAATGTACATTAATTTATTAGTTGCGGTTCTTCATTCTTGTGAATTATAATGTTTCATTTTGTATATCTTTTTGTGTGTAGGCATGGCAGGCGATAGTAGTTCCACAGCTGAGATACAATTGAAAAAGAAGACAAACTTGCAAGATCCGGGTTAGAAGTATGCTCATTGGCTGGACGAATTTGACAAGAACAAGATCAAGTGTAAGCTTTGTATATTGGTCACTAATGGGGGCATTAGAGACAAAAAGAACACCTTATAGGTGGTTACAGTGATGTAAAGAAATGTCCAAATACTAGCATGGAAATTGCTTCATAAATGCTTAATTGGATGAACAAAAATAAGAAGAGAAAGCCAAATCGAAGTCTTCTAGTTGAAGGGGAGCTTGATGGTGATGATGATAAAGATAACAGACAACAAGGGGAACCTAGTCAACCTACTAATAGGTCGGAAAAGGGTTCTTCTTCAATAATACCAAAGAACTCAGGGGGTGCAAAGCAACTAAAGTTTCACACTCAAATCAAAGGTCCAATGGATAGTTTTGCAAGAATGAGTGTTGAGGACTTTGTTGATGCAAAAAGTGGGAAAAAAAAATCAAAATACATTGGAGAATAGATGGAAGGAGGAAAAAGCAAAGGCTGATAAGTATGTAGCAACTTGATTCTATGAGGGTGGTTTACCATTCAATGCAGCTCGACTACGGACTTTTGAATTGATGATGGAAGTTGTGGGTCAATATAAGCCAGAGTATAAACCCCCAAGTTATCATATGTTGAGAGTACCTCTTCTGAAAAAGATGGTAGAGGAAACACAAGTTATGTATACTGAATATCAAAAGCATTGGAAGACATGGTTGTACAATTATATGTGATGGGTGGACTGATAAGAAGCAAAGGAAGTTAATTAACTTCCTAGTGAATTGTCCTTAAGGGACTTACTTTGTAGAGTCTATTGATGCATCATCTGAGCAGGAGAATACTATTAAAATATTTGAGTTGATGGATAGGATGGTTGAAAAGATTGGAGAAGAGAATGTGGTACAAGTGGTAACTGACAATGCATCGTATAATGTTGTGGCAGGACGAGTGTTGATGGAAAAAAGAAGAAAATTATTTTAAACTCCTTGCACTGCTCACTGCTTGGATCTTATGTTAGAAAACATTGGCAAGTTGAAGGCCTATAAGGGTGTAATTTCAAAGGCAAAGAAGTTGACAATTTACATTTACACTCACACCCGGCTTCTTGATTACATAAGAAAGGAAACAGAGGGTAGAGAATTGGTTAGATGTGGGGTTACTAGATTTGCCACTGCCTTTTTTACTCTTGAAAGGTTGAATGATGATGCAATGAAGAGAGCTCTTCGCAGTTTGTCACTTCAGAGACTTGGCATAGGAGTGTTTGGGCATCAACAAATGTAAGGAAGAATATGGCAAGCATTGTATTTCAAGTGAAGTTTTGGCATACTGTTGAAGACATCTTGAGGGTCTCTCAACCAATATTGCAAGTGCTAAGGTTGGTTGATGGAGATGAAAAACCTGCTATGAGATACATTTATGCTAGAGTATGCTAGAGAGAAGATTATTGAAAATTTTGGATTTAAAGAATCAAAATTTCAGCATATATTGAAGATTCTTGATAAGAGATGAGCAGATCAAATGCACCGTCCTTTGTATGCAGCGGGGTTTCTTTCTAAATCCCAAGTTATACTTTGATGCTAAGGAGAAAGATCGTTCTTCAATTGGCAAGTTTGAAAGTGAATTTACTATTTGCCTTGAAAGAATGGTGCCAGATCTTGAGGTACAAGAAAAGATAAATGATCAGATTTCATCATACTTGAATGAAAAATAACTTTTTGGAAAGGATATGGCAAAAAGAGCTCATGGGAGGAGATTGCCAAGTATTTTTTTAATACTAATTTACTATTACATTTAATCAATATTTTTTTTCAAATAAATGTTTTAATGTCATTCTTATGATAGCTGGATGGTGGATTCAATAGGATGGGGAGACGCCAGAGTTAAGGGACCTTGCTTTGAGGATATTAGGTCTTTGTTGTAGTTCTTCTGAGTGTGAACGCAATTGGAGCACATTTGAGTTTGTATGTTTAAGTCTTTAAGGAATTCTTAGGTTTTTTTTTTTAATTTTATTTTATTATTAATTCTCATATAATTTTTATTTTCTCTTCATGTTATTTGTTCATGTAGATTCATACTAAGAAGAGGAACCGTTTGGAGCATAAAAGACTGAACAATCTTGTGTTTGTTCAGTATAATCGTCGTTTGTATGAGAAGTTTAAAGAAAGGAAAAATCATCTATAGAAACATGAACCTATTTGCTTCGTTGATTTGGATTGGGGGAGTGAGTGGATGACTAACAGAACTTCACATTTAGTTCATGAGAATGCATATTTGACATGGACAGATGTTGACATTGCTATGCAAGTATCATATGAAAGATCCACAAGAAACGAAGCACAAGCACGAGAGGAAAATCAAGAGGAAGATGAATAGCTAGAAGAAGAAGAGACAGATGATGATGATGATGCTCCATGGGAGTTAGGTGGTGAGGGTGAAAACTCTGGTGATAGAGATTATGGCAATGAAGATGTTGATATGGCTCTTGAAGAAGCAATATTTGGATTCAAGATTTAGGGTTTTATGAAAACTTTTAATTTTAAGTAGATGATGTACTCTCTAAATTTTAAATTATGGTTATGTGATTGTGCGTGATTTTTATTTTCTCTTAATGTTTGTTATAGTTATCTAGATGTTTTATCGTCATGTTTGATTTGTATATGTTGACTGTTTGTAGTAATACTTTTTAGAATCCTAGTATTTGTTTTATGTGTATTGTGTAACCATGATTGTAGGCTTTATTGAAGAAGTCAGAACATCTCAGATTAGTACATCTCATCTTAAAGATTTGATTATATGATTGATTTGTTCTTAATTTTTATATGCTTGAATTAGTTCATAAGACTGTACATTAATTTCTTTCAATTATATCATGATTGAGTTGTTCTTATTTATTTAATCTAATTATCTAAGTGAATTATTTCATGCTAGATTAATTTGTTCCAATTTTAATATTTATTGTGATTGATTTGTTTCCTATATGTTCAAGTCAATTATCTCATAGTAAATTAATTGCTTTCAATTTTCACATTAAAATTAATTTGATTGCTACTTTTTATTTATATTTATGAACTCACAATTAATAATAATATATATTTCATATATGTTTTAATAAGGTCGCCTAAGTTAGCGCCTAAGCGCTTAGGCTCTCCAGGTACGCCTTGGCGCCTTGACAACTATGGGGAAAACAGTGAGATAGAGGGGGAATTAGAGGAGGAGGAGGAGGAGGAGGAAGAAGAAGAAGAAGAAATTGAAGACTAGAGAGAGAAAGTGGAGAAGAACAATGAGAGAATTGAAAAAAGAACAAGATAGAGAGAGAATTTGGGAGTGAGGTAGAAGAAGTTGTAGAGAGAGGTGAGAAGATCACAAAGAGAGTCAAAGCTGGTGGAAGCTACAAGAAGGAGAAGATATAAGCAAAGAAAGAGGGCTGCAGCGGGAGATTCTCTGCCAATTCCAGGACAGTAGCAGCATTCTTCCTCCACAAGTGCGTTTCACGGGTTTTCACTTCTAAAAGGTGGGGTCATACCTCTACTTGTTTATCTCCTTTTATTTTGAGTTTTTTGAGGGGGGACCGAGTGTAGATGATTGATATATAAGGGGAGACTTTATCCGGTTAATTTCTGAATTAAGAGAAGTTATGAAGGGGATTCTGAATTCTGAAAAGAGCTTGTTTGACTGCATCATACCATGTAATAGATGCATGTTTATGGCAGTGTTTTATTATGAATTTCTACGATGTTTTATTAGTGAGCATGCTAGAACCGTAATGAAATATAAGACTGATGAACCACGACGAAACCTCACTTGAACCTAGCCACAAGATTGTCTCCTAATTGGAGAATCTCTTCATAAAAATCTGTTTGTATGTTTAAATATTGAACATCCATGAAATATCCCTTTTATGAAATGAATAAGAATTGGTGGACCAAGTTCACTTAAAGCTCATGTGAGCAATGAAAAGAAACGAAGAATTGGAGCCTAGCTCCTTATGTTATATATATGTACATTGTTATTAGTCGAGCATGACTTATGGAAGATCCCATGACACTTATGACAACCTCAAGATAGGGGCAAAAGAATAAGAACACTAGGAGGTACACTCTAGTGCACTACTGCACTCCCTATAAAGGAAAGAACCCATGAAATGAGTTTAAGACAAGAAAGCCTTCTATCAATGATGATTCTCGCAACGTTTCTACTTTTAAAAAAGGAAGTGACATCACTTCATTATCAGGATAGGCCCACAAGATCCGTCTCTTGAGGATAAGGGGATGCCCAAGTCAAAGCTCTTACAAGATGTATGGCATCAGGGCACAAAACATCCCTTCTTTTCTTACAGCTACAGAATCCAAGTTCGAGAGCTCGACTTGGGGAGAGGATAGTTATCTTACTTGAGTGCACTCATAGGATAGGGCATAGACGTTGTCGTAGTAGACAGGAAGTAGACTGCAAACCTAGCTTAACCTATTTTCCCATCTCAATCCGTAGGCTTTCGAAAACCTATTGGGACAAACAGGCGGAAGTCGAGAGGTCGGCCAGGAGACAGCCTGCTCAGCTACTACAACTGTTGGTGAATGGTTATCCCCGTCACTTTAGGTCAAAGGATAAGTGACCTTGTCGGCAAAACAACCGACCACAAACCTTAAAGAACAATTTATGATAAGAACCAATGAACGACTCATCCTTGAGGCCATGTGACAATGACTTTCTATAAGTACTTTTATATCTTCTATATTAATAATAATTATCACTGTTTATTAGAAGAAGAGAACATGAAATATGAATGGTTTGAAAAGAGGAAGAAAAAGCATACATGTTATTATCTTATTAATCCTTCCGCCTCAGTTTCACGTTGTCCTTACGATAAATGCATTCCATGCTAGTTTAAGAACTATTTCATGAGTGTCACGCGTTAAGTAATTGTCTTGCATATTAACTAAGAACAAAAGAAATAGTTTCTTTTTGACATATGAGAGAATGAACTGGTGAGTGAGGGATAACATTAACGATGTAAATGATCTCTACTGAGATCTCCTTAAAATATGTTCTTCAAGAACATGAGCAAAAGATAGACCTAGTGTATATTCGAAACGTTTCAGATATGGTCAGCTTATTTAATTTATTAGTATGTGTATTTTATTTACACAATATTTTTGTTGTATAATGGACATGACTTCTTTCTTGCACTTTAGATTAATGTCTCTTATTATTCTGTTTTAGAATTGTGCACCTACCAGAGATCTGTAAGTGGAACCCTTACAAATACTTTCCCACCAATGAGTTCTTGCATGTACAAGTCATCCCAAATTTGTTCTTTATAACATTATTCAACCTATGACATCATATGACATTAGCTACCAGCTCTCTCCAAGTAATTTGAATGCAAATGATTATAACACATAATAATTGAATGACTTATTGCCTAGATCTCCTGCTGCAGCCACCAGTGCTACTACCACTACTACAATACATCATTAAATATATTTTCTTGCTATTGCCAACATGCAAGTAGCTGGATCCTTCAAGAGAGATGAATTTAACTAGATGTGCCTTAATTTTCTTTGAAACACATTGTTTTATTATTATTATCATTATCATTGTTATTCTCTTCTATCACCTTTCACTATCTCCAGTTCTTTTCCCCACAAAGCTCTAATTTTCAAAGTGACAAGGGTTAAATCTTTTACATGCAGGCTACCAATTTGTCCTCCTATCCAACTCCATTCTTAGTTAACCTCTGATTTGATGCAAATGCATTTAGAGAGGATCCGGCCTCAAATACCAAGCCACATTCCAGAAAGTAAGAAAAATAAGTGCAGCAAATAAAGGAAATTGTTAAGCATAGGTCAAACAATAGAAAAAGATACAAACCAACATATATGGCAACAAAC
Organism: Zantedeschia hybrid cultivar; assembly: GCA_030544215.1. Taxonomy (NCBI): domain Eukaryota; kingdom Viridiplantae; phylum Streptophyta; class Magnoliopsida; order Alismatales; family Araceae; genus Zantedeschia; species Zantedeschia hybrid cultivar. The sequence goes on from JARZZO010000011.1 coordinate 26,985,256, forward strand.
TACCAATATGCACACAACCATCTCACTCGCAATAATTGGAACATGGTAGTAACATTCAATAAATAAAGTGAAATGGCAATTAATTGAGTTCAACAGCCATACAGCCAAGGTAAAAGGCTACCATATATACTATTAGCAAATTGAAGGAATAATTCATGCACATGAGTAAACTGGCAAGAAATGCAGCTCCTTAAAAGAGATTATCCGAGGTTAGCATCATTCTTTAATGTTTACAGGCTATTTGGGGGCACCCATTCCTATTGATATCGAAGACGATTTTTTTTTCTTATTGTCTCAAGTTCTATCATTAAACTAATATTTCTCTTGAGAGGAGAAATTTTCTTACTGAAACTTTCTAGATTGTTTTATCTGAAAATGGCTGGAGTCCTCCAACACAATAGTGAATAGGGATGAAAAAGGTTACTTAATGATGTGGAATAGCTATATTCTTATTATTATCCTTAAAATAAAAAGTATATCATTGACTTTATCCTTATCCTTACATACCTACATCCTTATCCTTATCCTTAAAAATTAATAGAAATGGATACATAAAGGTTAAATTATCGGACAACATATAACCTACACATTTTTTCACAACAAAATTGAATTATAAAATTTTCATCGTATGCATGAAATGCAATTATCATAAAATAAGCATTGACAAGATTACTTCTGACTTTAAATTTATCATGTGAATGAACATATATCATAATGAAGTCAAACCTATGAAAAAAGTAAATTAACAAGTTTACTAACTATATGTAAAAGAAAATATAGAAGGTAAACACCATGCCATATATAAGTATATATTAAAGTGCCTAGTATAACTTTTACATTTTGTCAAAAATTTCTAAAGATTTTATGTTTTTATAAAAATAGTATATTATAACATTATAATATGAAATATAAAATATAGTTTTTATAAATATGTTATATTATAATACTATAATATAAAATATAAAAGGATGGATAATCGGATTATAGGATACGAAATCAACTGTTCCTTTTCCTTATCCTAAATTAAAGGGATAAGGATAATGTCTTTATCCTTACCCTGAAATTTATATCCTCATGTCTCCTATAAGCTACGGATAAGGACGGATTCTTCGGGTTATCCTTTTCCGTTTTCATCCCTAATACTGAATGTTCTTTAATTTAAACATGCCATTACATACTAAACCATCAAGCTTTTTTTAGCTCACTAAAAATGAGGCCATAATTAAATACCAAACCACTAATAAGAAAAGAAACAACTGGTCACCTATTCACATGTGTATGGAGAACAGAAGTTGATCTTCAAAAAGAGAAGGTAATGAAGAACACAATAGATTATGGAACCTAAGATGCATTAACGAATAAAACAAAGAAGGTTTTCCATTGTGTCCCTGCAAAGTAGCTGAACTATGACATGGTCTCTGTACCTTGCATGTTAAAATCATGCTCATAAATTTCATGGTTGTTAGTATTATGTATATTCAGCTAACGGAGCCATTCAAATAGCGTGAATATTTAGGAATATAACTTTAAATGTTACCACAGAAAACAAAGAAAAAAAACAAAAAACAAAAACAAAATGCCCGTTCTTAAGAAAAAAGAGTGGGTGTGGGTAAACAGAGCATTGGCATCAGAGCCACTCACTCAGCCACTGCAACACCCCTTTTGTAAGAACCCACTAAAATAAATAGGGATATATGCACAAATATAAAGTTGTAAAATTCACATAGAAAGAAAACAATTAAAAGAAGAAAGTCCAAGTTAAATCTTTTTAAACCCCAAAAGAAATTAAGAAGGATATATATGAAAAATACAAAGTTATAGACTTAAATTATTAAAGTTTATAGTAGCAAGATAAAAGATCATTAAGATAGGAATTAAAGTAAAATTATCCCTCCCTATCACAGACCAATCATGTAGTGACACATGGCGTTATGACCAACATGTCACTTGTTGATTGGGTAAAGTGACATGGCAAGCTACGATTGGATAAGGGTGACACATGTCACCTATTCATTGGTTGAATGCTATGGCAACTTGTCATTGGTCAAGTCAAAACTACTATATTTCAGTCCATGTCCATTGGAAGACAAAACCGCTGACCACATAGTCCATTGGGTTTTATCCTCTCCACCTCCTTAACACTCCTATATGAAGAGGTGGCTGGTCATCTTCTCACCCCCCCCCCCCCCCCCATCTTGGTTGTCCAGCAGAAAAAAAGAAAGAAAGAGGGAGAGAGAGGGGGGCAGTGCCGGGTGGAGAAAGAGAGGGGGAGCAAGGAGAAAGAGAGAGAGGCAGTAGGGGAGGTTAGAGAGAGAAAGGCAGTGGGGGAGGTTAGAGAGAGAAAGAGAGGAATGTTAGAGAGAGAAAGAAATGAGAGGAAGAGAGCGAGATAGAGATGAAATTTGGTGGTGAGGTAGAAGAAGAAAGTGAAGAGGGGAGGGAGTAGAATAAAAAGAAAGAAAGAGAGATTGTGGGAGAGCAACAGAGATGACTAATTAGAGAGAAAAAGAGGGCTGAACAGTAAGAGGAGGAAAAGAGTGAGATAGAGAGAGAATTTGAAGGTGGAATAGAAGAAGAAATTGAAGAGCGAAGTGAGAAGATTATAAAAAGGGGGTGAAGACTTGTGAAAACTACAAGGAGAGGAAGATACAAGTGAAGATAGGGGACTGCAGCGGCGTCTCTCCTCCACAAACGGGCAGAGGAACTTCTCTTGGCTCAAGTTTCCACTTCTAAGAGGTAGGGTGATACATCTACCTGTTATTCCCTTTTTTAGGTTTTCTAGTGGGATTAAAGGGAGTGTAAATGCATGAAAACAGGAGATACTATATCTATTTATTTACAATATTTAGGTAGTTGTTAAAAATTTAAGAATCATGAAAAGAATATATTATGCGCATAATACCACAACATATGTATATGCACATTTCAGTAAAGCTTCTCATGAATTTCTACGATGTTTTGTTAGTAAAGTATGCTAGGGGTTTGCCACGAACAATAAGAACATGATTTTTGATATATTCCATATTATTTTAGCACAATTACTGATCATTCATAAGTTATTTATTAGAAAACATGTTAGAATTTGATTATAGCTACTTAATGAAGAGAACATGAGAGATTCACATGAAACATATGATGAAGTGTTCTCCAACTCCGGAGAACCACCACATACAAACCTAAGATTGCATGTCTAACATGAAGAGTTAATCGGTGAATGCATAAAAGATTTCGATGGATCAAGTCCATCTGAAGCTCACACGAGCTTGATGAAATACTATGAAATTGATGATGTGGAGTCGTCGGCTCCGAAATTGATGATGTGGAGTCGTCGGCTCCGTATATTATTTAGAAAGTATGTTATTATTATTTTATCATGAAATATGAAAGAAATCACAACAACGATGACCCAAAGAAGGGGGCAAAAGAACAAGACCAAGAACACTAGGAGGCACACTCTAGTGCACTCCCTATAAAGAATAGATCTATGAAAGAACTCATGAAATGAGTTTAAGACAATGAAACCTTCATGATAAAAATGAAATAAGGTATAGAAGTCTTCTATAATGATGCTGAACAGTTATGAAATGTACGACTGGTATTTTCCTATAAAGATTTGTATTTCTTGCTATAAAAAAAAGAAGTGACATCATTGCTAGCGGGACGACGGCATATCCCCTGAGAATAAGAGGACGTACGGAAAGCTCCCTAATGATGCGTAGCACCGAGGCACAAAGCATCCCTTCTTTGGTTACGATTCCAGAGTCTAGGTTCGGGACCTCGACGAGTAGAGGACGGAGTTCCTACTTGAGTGCACTCATAGGCTGGGCATGAATACTGCAGGAGGAGTGAGGGAGTACACTGCAGACTCAGCTTAACCCTTTCTAGCCTCTCTGATAAGTTTCTAGAGACTTGTTGGGCTGAGTAGGTTGTCGGGTGATAGGTGCATCAGGAGATGGCCTACTTACCATTACAACTTTTAGTTAATGATATCCTCGTCACTGTGGGTTGAAGGGTGAGTCATTGTCGGTGTGGAGTCCAACTATGAGTCACTAACTGGTAAAGAAAGAAAGAAAAAGAAAAAAAAGGGCTCACTCCTGAAACCCGATGATGATAGTTTGTAAAGAGTAGTTTATATATCTTAAACATTCATTATGACTACCAGTAATAAGATATAAAACAAAAGGAAAGGAAAAGCATGAAATCTGATAAATGTTAGATTATCGTATCAAGTTATTATTGTTGTTCGTATTTCATCTGCTACCTATTTTAATTAAAAATTGTATGCATATCATGTTGCATCTCAGGAAGATAAACAAAATCATGCATATAGAAGAATGTGAGAATGGGGTGGTGTATGCGAGATACAGTAGGGATGTAAAGGATCCCTACTGACATCTCGATTAACGAGTTCTCATAAAAGATGAAATAATATGTTTCAGGAATAGAAGAAAATAAAGAATGAAATCAATGTGCGATTGGAAAAAAAATTCAGGTACGGCCAGTTTGCTTTAAACTCTTGGGATATGTGTTTCAATTGTTGCAGATTCACGTTATATAATGGACATGGCACCCTTCTTGCACTTTTACTTTCATACTTCTTATTATTTTGTTTTAGAATTGTGCACCTGCCGGAAGTCTATAACTGGGACCGTTACACCCTTTCATCCTAGCATGCTGGGAGGGGGAATTGTCCTCCAGCAGGGCATCCATAAAGGCATGTGGCCTCAGTCTGGAGGTGGAAAATATGTTTCAGGTTGCCAATGTGGACAATGCTGGACAATGTTCACCAATTGAAGTCCTTCAGATGCCATCAGCAGTAGTGAAGATATGGTCTTCACAAACCTTGATGACGACTTGAACTACATCTGTACTGGCATACACACATGCATCTTCTCAACTGACGAAACTGTTTTTGAGGTGTTAAGTGTCGGTGGGCTTGCAAAGATGAGCTGGCTGCATGTGTTGGTCCTGTTGCTAATGTTCTTCACCTTGACATCCACAAGCCCCCCACGAAGTTGTCACATTTCATGTGCACCAGTCAGCTTCACAGCCCTGGCCAGAAGGGTTACGGGGCTGGCAGTAACATAAGAAACAGAACACTGGCTGCTGAGTGGGATGAAGACAACGGAGAGTGCACAGGTGATGGAGTGTACAGAAGATGTGTAGCTGAGGTCACAGCTGATGTGTGACATGAGGAACCCCTTGTAGAACCTGTAGGACATGCCTAGGTAGCCCCTACATAGGTCCGCTCTCATTGCAGTGTCCATAGTCACACCTCTTACTCTAACTCCTGTGTATACAACGTCAGCAGCTTCACTCCACACAAGTGAAAGGGAATGGTGGAGAGACCTAGAGAGAGATCATGCACGCATGCACATGCACACATGTGGGGATGTAAGCAGGACCTGGAAATCCTTTTATCCATCTTCTTTACAAAGCTTACAACTTAAAGTACAAGGATAAGGAAATTATCCATCTTTGAATACTTTTGGATAAGGAATTAACGATACACCTATTTTCTATCTTTTGTTCATCTTAGCTATTGATCATATCTTATTTACAACTCATTTTCCACCGATTTAAAAACGAAATCCCATTCACATACCAACCTTCACAGCATTTTTTTTTAACCCTCCCTTCTTATTCACTACTTCACACAGGTTTTATGAGGAGAAATTGTGTACTACTTAGAAAGGACTTCTACATATTTATGTTTTGAAAGTAGGATTTCATTTCTCCCCTTAAAAGCAACATAAGAAGAAATTTATGTTTCACACACACTATTATCTGACAATTTAAACTTTTTATATTTTGTTTCTGATAATTCTCAATAATTTTGAAGGATATGGATAGATGAGGATAAAGATAAGGATACATAATTTTCTTAAAGGATAATGTTAAGGATAGAGACACTATTTGGCTAGAAAGGTATCATCCCTATGCATGTGTGGGTGATCCCATTCATGGACCCCAAGATCAGCTGATTGTGATCTGGATCGAGCCCTACTGATCTGATTTCAGGGAGAACCAGATCCCCTCCTGAAGATGCAAAGGAAAAGGAAAACTTGGGCCAAATCAATGCAGAATTGGGCTGACTTAGTTACGATCAGCCATTTATGGGCCGATCCTGCCTGATCCAGACTTGGATTGGCATCTCAATCCATGAACTTTCTATTTTTTTCTCATTTTCATTATTTTTCTCAGTCTTTAGAATTAAAAACCAAACCAATCCAATGATTGACTTTCTTCCTTTGGATCAACCAATTTGGCCAATCTGATCCTTCTTTGGGTCAGATCAGGACCCGTGATCCAACATTGATTCCTACTTGATCCCTCTTGGTCTTTCCACTGCCCCCTTTCGCACGTGTGCATGCATGCATGTGCATAATCTCCTGGACGAATTAAGAAGGCAGCAGCTGGAAAAAAGGGCTGGCCTCTCTTTCAACCACTGAAGGGGTTGGGGCTGTGGCAGCTCTTAATCTCTCCTTTCTAGTGGGAATAGAGGGAGCTTCCCATAATCTCCGCCCTGCTGTGAGGGGGAGGGAGTTAGAGGGAGAGTAAGCCACCGCTAATCATATAGCATGGTTAGGCCGTAACCACATAAAAAACTAACAGATGTAGATGATAGGGACTAAAAAATAAATAACTCAAATTTATGAAGACTATTTCTGATAGCATAAGATGCAGAGACTTTTCATAATTCAACAAATTTACATGGACACATAAAGAAGGCTTAACAGAGAAATACCAACCTTAAAATGAAAACCTTTGATAACTAGATTGTTAAGAGCCTATGCTGCTGCTCTAATATAGTTTCCCATTCAGATGATTTTGTTATCCAATTGAAAGAGAGAAAAATGACTTTTCTGTTTGTCGCTATTCATGAAGTACTTCAACATCATTACCAAAGCATCATTTCCTTAAAGTGGGCACTACCAAAACTTGCATGAATACATGGTCATGGAGACACAGGCCAGGAAGACAAAACACAGAAGCCAATAAGGAAAACAAAGTAGTACAATATACTGACATATCCACAAGCATCATTTACACATTATGTTTTAGTTTGTACAAGTTGCTGGCAGCATGTTTTTTTTTTTTCAGGAAACATGTTGAAATTGGTTGTTAAATCAATTAACATGTATTGAGCAACCCGCTACAAATGCACTGCTATACTTGCATACGCACATGCATCTTCTCAACTGACGAAACTGTTTTTGAGGTGTTAAGTGTCAGTTGGTGGGCTCGCAAAGATAAGCTGGCTGCATGTGTTGGTCCTGTTGCTAATGTTCTTCACCTTGACACCCACAAGCCCCCTACGAGAAATGTGCACCAGTCAGCTTCACAGCCCTGGCCAGAATGGTTACGGTGCTGGCAGTAACATAAGAAACAGAACACCGGCTGCTGAGGGGATGAAGACAACGGAGAGCGCACGGGTGATGGAGTGTACAGAAGATGTGTAGCTGAGGTCACAGCTGATGTGTGACATGAGGAACCCCTTGTAGAACCTGTAGGACATGCCAAGGTAGCCCCTACATAGGTCCGCTCTCATTGCGGTGTCCATAGTCACACCTCTTCCTCTAACTCCTGTGTATACAGCGTCAGCAGCTTCACTCCACACAAGTGAAAGGGAACAGTGGAAAGACCTAGAGAGAGATCATGTATGCATGCACATGCACACCTGTGGGGATGTAAACACTACCTGGAAATCCTTTTATCCATCTTGTTTACAAAGCTTACAACTTAAAGTATAAAGATAAGGAAATTATCCATCTTTGAATACTTTTGGATAAGGATAAGGAATCAACGATACACCTATTTTCTACCTTTTGTTCATCTTAGCTATTGATCATATCTTATTTATAACTCATTTTTCACCTATTTAAAAATGAAATCCCATTCACATACCCACCTTCACAGCATTTTTTTAACCCTCCTTTCTAATTCACTACTTCACACATGTTTTATGAGGAGAAATTGTGTACTACTTAGAAAGGACATACATATTTATGTTTTGAAAGTAGGATTTCATTTCTCCCCTTAAAAGCAACATAAGAAGAAATTTATGTTTCACACACACTATTATCTACAATTTAAACTTTTTATATTTTGTTTCTGATAATTCTCAATAATCTTAAAGGGTATGGATAGATGACGATAAAGATAATGATACATAATTTTCTTAAAGGATAATGTTAAGGATAGAGACACTATTTGGCCAGATAGGTATCCTTTTACATCCCTATGCATGTGTGGGTGATCCCATTCATGGACCCCATACTGATCTGATTTCAGGGAGAACCCGATCCCCTCCTGAAGATGCAATGGAAAAGGAAAACTTGGGCCAAATCAATGCAGAATCGGGCTGACTTAGTTAGGATCAGCCATTTATGGGCCGATCCTGCCCATGGATGGCAATACCGGTACCGGTACTGGTACCGATATCGGTGGGTACCGGTACCGGTACGTACCGGCCCAGTATCGGCCGATACCCTTCATAGGTATGGTACCGGTGCCGGCCGATATCGGTATGTCGGTATTGCCAACCATGATCCTACCTGATCCAAACTTGGATTGGGATCTCAGTCCATGAACTTTCTATATTTTTTTCTCATTTTTATTATTTTTCTCAATCTTTAGAATTAAAAACCAAACCAATCCAATGATTGACTTTCTTCCTTTGGATCAACCGATTTGGCCAATCTGATCCTTATTTGGATCAGATCAGGACCCCTGATCCAACATTGATTCCTACTTGATCCCTCTAGGTCTTTCCACCGCCCCCTTTCGCATGTGTGCATGCATGCATGTGCATAATCTCCCGGATGAATAAAGAAGGCAGCAGCTGGAAAAAAGGGCTGGCCTCTCTTTCAACCACTGAAGGGGTTGGGGCTGTGGCAGCTCTTAATCTCTCCTTTCTAGTGGGAATATAGGGAGCTTCCCATAATCTCCGCCCTGCTGTGAGGGGGAGGGAGTTAGAGGGAGAGTAAGCCACCACTAATCACATAGCATGGTTAGGCCGTAACCACATAAAAAACTAACAGATGTAGATGATAGGGACTAAAAAATAAATAACTCAAATTTAAGAAGACTATTTCTGATAACATAAGATGCAGAGACTTTTCATAATTCAACAAATTTACATGGACACATAAAGAAGGCTTAACAGAGAAATACCAACCTTAAAATGAAATCCTTTGATAACTAGATTGTTAAAAGCCTATGCTGCTGCTCTAATATAGTTTCCCATTCAGATGATTTTGTTATCCAATTGAAAGAGAGAAAATTGACTTTTCTGTTTGTCGCTATTTATGAAGTACTTCAACATCATTACCAAAGCATCATTTCCTTAAAGTGGGCATTACAAAAACTTGCATAAACACATGGTCATGGAGACACAGGCCAGGAAGACAATACACAGAAGCCAATAAGGAAAACAAAGTAGTACAATATACTGACATATCCACAAGCATCATTTACACACATTATGTTATAGTTTGTACAAGTTGCTAGCAGCATGTTTTTTTTTTCAGGAAACATGTTGAAATTGGTTGTTAAATCAATTAACATGTATTGAGCGACCCGCTACAAATGCACTGCTATAGTTCTTCTCGTTTGGGGGTTGTTGACCTAACACTAGCTTGGGCAGTGTAATCTAATGTAGAGGAACACACAACAAACCCTTGCCATTTCAGCCCTAGGAAGGTAGTACACTACATCCTCCACTTCATGAGACAAGCACTGTGACCAGCCAAGCCACAGGTGGGCACACATCTTTTTCTTTTGAAGATGACTAAAGATCACAACTCATTACTATTATATAAAAGATTACAGTATGGAAATAAGAAAAAGAAAAAACCCCAGTCCTACAAAGATGGTAGAAACACAGAAGTCCCATAAAAAAGCCCAAAACAAAGACCTGCACCTGGTGTCTAATATCCCAAGTTCATTATACCCTCAACGCTATTGCAAGATAAATTTCTCCAAATTATATAGATGTTACAGAGCTTTCGGCTCAACATTTCTGACCCCCCCCCCCCCTAAGCAAGGAATTCCGGATCGGATTGGGTCCCTGAATCGGGACCCGCCGATCCCGATCCGAATCGGGATCGGATCGGCCGGAATCGGCCTGGATCGGCCAGAATCGGCCTGGATCGGCCAAAATCGGCCGAATCGGGACCTGCCGATCCCGATCCGAATCGGCCGATCCGGATCGGGATCGGCCGATTCTGCATTCCATGCCCCTAATTCCCTGCATTGCCAATCCTTTACCAGATGTATGACTTAATTGATCTCCAAGGACTAAAAGAGTTTTGTCTGCACAGCCTGTTGTTTCTTTCTCCCCGTACAGCCCATAAAGCAGCAGCTGGTGTCATTTTCCAGAGTCAGCTGCCCACACCTTTTCCAATCCTTTAGCGGCTGCATGGTTGTAGTCACAGTTTAAACCAGCTAACAAACAGAGATTTGCACATAAGTTCCCACATCACTTAGAATTGCAGCTCCCCATTCAAGTAAACTCAAATTACTCAGCATAAACACGCAAAATGAAACCCACTAGCTACCTTTTAAAAAAAATTCTTTGGGTCGTGGAGTTCAGAAAAAAGTAACACCTTGTACTACTGAGAAAGAGACCAAATAATTAGGACAAATACTGAAAATGGAGAAATTAGATGTAAATGGATTTGAATTTAAATATACATTGGAGCTTTTGGTTCAATTTTGAAGTACAGGGCACTCAACATCTAATCCATCAAGATCCTGCTAATCTATGAGACCTCGCACTTCCAAAATTAGAAGGATACTATAACCCCCCCCCCCCTTTTCTCAGTTCTCACACTCCATGACTGTTGACAAAACATTGGTGAAATACTTGCATTTAAACTCCCCAAACCCAGCTTGATGCTATACTCACAAGCATCCTAAATAACAAACATTACATTGACATTTGATGTTTTATCTCTTTGTTCTGTTGTCTTTGCTGTGTAGTAAGAAACCAAGTAACCGGAATTTTGGGAGATTGCCTACAACAGCCACATATATCTTCATCAAACTTGCTTCTTTCCCTCCTTGTCCAGACTAAATAAGTGTAGACTGTACAATCAAAACGTAGTTTTCTACTGGCTATCTGGTTTCATGCATGGCTTAAAAATGGCCAGTTTGGACTGGATGAACTAGATTGGAACCAAATCTCTGTAAACTTTTGTTTATGTAAAAAAAAAAATCTTCATCAAAATTGTAATGTCAAAACAACATGATCACTCTCATGTTGCCGCAAAGTTTACACAAATCTGCGAATGACACTGAAGGGCTCTAAGGAGGGTGTTCCCACCATTAGGGTTTTAAAGGGTATTTTTATGTAAATAAATTTTTACCAAGTGTATACAAGTCAGAGTCCAATAATCAAATAATAAGAGTTTGCCAACTGGCTTTGGGCATGCCTGAATTTGGCCTTGAATCAGTGAACCAGGAACGAAATGGCTCTGAACTGAATTAAGAACAATAAATTAGACCAAAAGTGGCGCAGAATCATATTTTCTGTTTTTATACACTGTTTTTACATGTTATATTATATTAATATTATATATACTAAAATTTAATGTATATAGCATAACTAACCAATATACTTGAGAACTGGCTCTGAAAGGATCTTGAACCTGATCCACAGATGAAAGATTAAGGTTTTCTAAGCATTCCCTGTGACCTTTTACAGACCCCTTCCTATCTGATGTTACCTTGGCTGGGTGAATAGTACTGCATTATTGAGGATTGATACTGCATTATTGAGGACTGAAGTCAGACAGACAACTGGACAATGAAACCTTGCCAAAACCACGATCCTTCAGTGGATCCAGCAGACACCAGTTGAAGGGATACGGTTTGATGATGAAACCACTCAAGAAATAGAGCTGAGTTCAACTAATGATATTTCAGAACCATATTCTGGAAAGACCAGTTTAAAAATTCATAATTGAAAAGAGACTTTCATCTGATATGTGAAGATAGTCCACGGAAATCCATTCAGGACTTTTAGTGTGCTCCTGATCAAGCTGCCTTCCCATCACAATGTTCTTAGTTCTAACCACACTTCCAAGTTCCAACGTCCATGCTCCTCCATGATGGTCATTATCTTCCCTGATCTTTGCCAATTTCGACATCATTTATAAAACAAAATGCTCCACTTATTACCATTTCCTGATATCTCCAGTTTTCCAAGTTAATGGTAATTCTGCTACTCATCTTGTCCTTCACCAATTCTGCAGACAACCATGCACTACTCACCCCTCCACTCACTTCCATCATGCCAGCCCCATGCTCGTTCTATTTCTCCTATACGGACTAGCCAATCTCAGACAAGTCTTACAACACCGAAGTGGGAAAACTCATCACTATTACCAGGATGGACAATTCTGATATAAGAAAATGCAGTAACAAATTTGTCAGCCTTCTTAGATCCCAAGTTTGTAAGACCCATGATGCCTGCACTAAATGCCAATAACCAGGGGGCAGGGGAGCAACCAGGATGTTGGACTTGGGAGGGCCAAATTAAATTCTTTTACCATATATCTTTTGATAGCTCAAGTATTTGTAAATATATTATATTACATCATTTTTTTGAAGGCATCAAAGCTCAGATATTCATCTATTCCAAGTAATAACCTGACTGATACAGAAAGCGTACATCCAGGGTCCCAATGTGGGTTACATACAGCATTTAACAAAAGAAGCAAGGTCATGTATGGCTTGATTAACTGTGCTAGAAACAAAGCACACGGTGATGTGAGGATTAGGTTTGAGGATAGACATGTCATACGATAATTAACGCAGAGGATGGATACTTCATAAGGCACATCATATGATAATACACATGAAAAAGAAAGAAATAAGTGTCTTTAGCAAAAAGAAACCTTTCAAAATATTATAACTAAATATACAGAAATTAGAATTGTAAATCATACACCTGGCAATATTGCTGCCCAAAAATATTAATATTGTGGCTACAAAAATCATGATTTACCTAATCTTATGCAGTACTGAACAAATAACTAAGACGAACAGAAAGTAAAATTGCAGGATATGTTCAAGAGAGATCAAGTAACAGTCGTGAATAATCATCCATTTAAAATATATCCCTCCTTAAAGACAATATCAAAACAAAAACATCTGACTAACTCACAGAAAGCTGAAAAATCTTCTGAATTTTTAGACTTGGAGATGCTTTTGGGGAGACAAGGAACAAAGCTGACATGCTGAACCTATCAATCTGGCACTCCTATCAAAGTGGTTGTGGAAGCTAGTTACGGCTGAGGACAGATTGTGGTGGGAGATCATTTCCCAAAAGCACTATAGTCATTCCAGACTTTGGGAAGTCGTTCCGATGGTGACTTACTTCCTTTCCTCAATCTAGAAGGGTATCCTTCTCAGTGCTGATATATTCTTTGCTGGTTCTCATATTTCTATTGGCGATGGCTCCTCCACCCGATTCTGGATGGATAGATGGTGTTCTCTGCAGCCTCTAAAGGAGAATTTGCCAAGTCTCTTTGCCATCTCACTAGACCCTATGGCCCGTGTTAGGGATCTTTGTGAGACAGATGCGGGACTGCCCTTTCGAGGACCCTCCTTTGGGAGGAATCTTATAAAGGAGGAGATCATGGAGGTGAGCCACTTGCTGGATATGCTGCAGTCTTTTGGGTTGAATTATAATGATCCAGACAAGTGGTCCTTGCGGTGGGATTCAAAAGGGCAATTTTCAATTAATTCGGTGTACTCCATGACTGCTGATGGAGGTCTGCGATTTCAGTACTTTTCGGAGATCTGGAAGATGAAGAGCGCCCTTAAAGTGAAGATCCTCCTTTGGAGAGCAGCCCTGGAAAGCCTTCCGACTTGTGACAGATTGGCTCGCTTCATGCCCAAAGTGGTCAATCTCTGCGGATTTTGTGGCACAGAAGAATAATCCAGGGATCATGTGTTCTGCACATGTTCCTATTCCATTGAAGTCTGGAATCTCTTGCGGTGTAGAGTTCAGACTCCCCCTAACCTGTGGGAGTCAATGGACAATTTACTTAGTTTGTGGGGCAGGCTGTGGCCCATGAAGGAGGATAATACTATGTGTTGGCTGATTCTACATGCTACTCTTTGGGCCCTATGGTGGGAAAGGAACAAAAGTATTTTCAGAAAGGAAGCTAACTTGCCAGAACATGTGGAGTCTTTTGTTTGTCGTCATGTAAAGGAGTGGGCCAGAAATTTTTTTTTTTTTTGGGCGGGGGGGGGGGGGGGGGGGGGGGGGGGGGGTTGTTGTGGAGAGGAGCGAATTATCTTATGGGAAATATTACCTACCATCATCGAGCCATCAGATCGATAGCCAGGGGTTGCTGTGCAGAACTGCCTATGTACATGGGATCTAAGCCGTCACAATGATGGCCCGAGCTAGGGCATTGGAAAGAAATGCCCCATGGCATCAGCATGGAAATTGCACAAGTAAGCAGGATTATCACCCATATGCAGGAAGGATTTCCCACACATGCTAGGTGGGAAGCCTCCCACTAGGGGTACTGAAAAAGCCTGCAAGATGAAACATTTTCTAGGTTTTTTTTTGGGGGGTGGGGGGGGGGGGGGGGGGGGGGGGGGGGTTGCGCGCAGGGGATGGAGATTGAAAAGTTACCTAATCTTAAGGGTGATTATTTAAGGGGCTACATGTCCTCCATATGAGAATTCCCCTTCCTGATTCCATGGCATAAGGGTGGATCCATGTATGCAAAGTTTGGCAAATGGCACACAAATACGTTGCAATACAGGAGGGAGTGACACATCTACAGGAATGTGGGCAAAGGGACCTAAATGAATGGAACCTAGGGGGCCCATGCTCCAACACATAATAGTCCATGCAAAGGAAACTTGGATGGGGGGGCCTAAACCAAGGGTAAAACAGAACTCACCATGTTGCAGATTCACTACAAAATGATCCCTCTCAACACTGGGCATCAAAAGGTCAATCTATTCTTCAAAGGAGCATGAACATGTGCACATAAATATTCGCATCCTATCAAATCCTAAATGGTTCCCCCACCAATCCTGGTCACCAACAAAGTACTGTGTAAACAGGTTTGACCTTACAGCTGCAAAAGCTCATATTCATCTAACAAGATTCAGATTCGGTGAAAATCAGCTCTTGTTTAAACTGCTGACTCCTTGAAAACCAATTCCAGCCTACAACCTCCACTGGCAATCCAGCAGACACATCTTAACTATGCAACTCCCACCCATGGATAGAGAAAGCAAATCTGACAAACTTGTGCGATTTCTACTCCATATTTAAGCATGCTTTCATCCAAAAAATGGTAAATATGAAGCAAAAATCCAACAACGCTCACCCTAATCAAATGCTGAAGAAAAGTGAAATGAAAACATCAAAGCAGACTCCCTTAAGATGCTGAATGCAAAAAAGGAAAAACTAAAATAAAAAGCAGCTAGACTTCCTCAGTAGTACGACAATTTTGATATGGCTTCACTCTATGTCTTTGTAGAATCTCAAAGCTATTTCCAATAGCAGCTTTCAGCATTTCTTTTGAAAAGAAAAAATAGCAGCTTTCAGCAATCTGTCTCCAAACAGCTTCCAGTAGCAGAGACAAACCTAAAGTGTGCAATCCTCACTAATAACAGGATAACTAAAATAGAAGAGGTTTGCCAAATTCCAGTTGGTAGCCGCTGATTAACAAACCTGATTAAGTGTGAATTACAGAAAAGTTCTCATTCTCATCAGAGTCTCCTATTGGCAAGACGCACGCAATGTAAGGTGCGATTAGAAACAGCCTGGAATTACATAGTTGTGCAAAAAATAAATGAATCGTCACTATCTGGTGCTAGAACCACCAAATTTCTCTGCACACAAATATTCAGTAAATTCAATAGAATAGACATTACAGAAAACTACATCAGCGAAGTCTTTATGTCCTATGTAGAATGTCCAACTATTACAAAAAAAGTGAAGACTGTCTGGCCGCTAAGGGCTAACCATAATGTCAATCAGGAGAAACAAGCTAAGCTGATTGTGCGAACGTGAATGTCTAAAAAAAGATAAACCTCAATTTTCACTTTGACGAGTCATCTTCTGTTCATTTAACATTTATATAAACCCATGTGCCACACCGTTGAGAAAACAAAAATTTCACCTGTAAACTTCCAGAAACATAAGGAACGAACATCCTATTATTCCATACAATCCGGAGCAATGTTTTTATGGCATCCTAGAACAATTCAATCTTTATCATGAAATGAAGACAAACGAAGGCTTGATGAAGAGAAGAACATGGCGTTCTTTCATTAGGAATTTGAATCAGCAACAGAGGAGAAAAATAATAGAGTCTACAGAGAAGAATTGCAGAATATTACAAACTATTCAAAATCCCACCTGATCGTGCAAACACCCGATTCGAGCATATACACTGGGGAAGTCTAGAGTTCATCCTCTCGCCCATCATCCACGATGAACTGGTCGTCCTGGCTTTCGCCATCGACTCTATTGTCTCCATGAACAATGCCACTCACATGGTGCAGATTCTGCATCATTTGTGAAACATAAACCTGGTGGTGATGGTTGTGGTGGTTGGCGAACCCAGTGCCATCAGACAAACCACCAGAATGTAGGCTCGGGGCCGGCCACTGGGCAACAAGACCCAGAACCTGGGTTACCATGCTCTGCTGCACATGAAGGACTCTGGCCTGCAACTGGTCCATCTCAACCCGGTGCTGGTTCAGCATCCCCTCCATGCTTTTCTTCCACTCCAATCGCCGCCGCTCTGCCCGCTCCTCCCACCTCCTCTCCTCTTCCTGCCGCCGCCGCCACCGCTCCTCCCACTCTTCGTCCAGCTCCCGCCGCCGCTGCTGCCTCGCCTGCTCCCTCTCCTCCTCCAATTCCGCCCTGGCCTGCTCCCTCCGCTGCCTCTCCCTCTCCTGCTCCGCCTCTCGCTCCTCCAATTGCGCCTCCCTCTCCTTCAACCGCACGATCTGCCCCTCCAGAAACGCCCACGCCTGCCCCTCCGCCTTCTTCCTCCGCTTCTTCCTCGACACCGACGGCAGCGCCAGCAGAGGCGGCGGAGGAGGCGGAGGCGGGGCTGGGGGCGGGGGCGGGGGCGGAGGCGGCGCCACCACCTCCTCGTAGTCGAATCCTTCCTCGTCGGCATCATCGCCGTCGCAATCGAAGCCCAAGCCGAGGTCCCTGACGTCGTCGTCCTCGATGGCGATGTTGCCGTCGAAGCAGCCGCCGCAGGGGGGAGCGGCAGCGACTGGGGCGGGAGTGGAGGCGTCGGCGGCGCCGGGGCCAGGGAGGGGGACGTCGCCGAAGACGCGCTTGTAATGGAGGAAGTTGGGCCAGAGGGAGAGGCCGTCCTCCCAGGGAAGGTCGTCATTGGAGGAGGAGGTGGAGGAGGAGAGGAGCTTCTGCTTGACGAGGAGGTACTGGTGGCGCATGTTCTGGACCTTGGTGCAGGCGTCCTTCCAGGACCACTGGAAGGGGAAGGCGACAGGGTCGAGGGCGTGATGGGCGGCGTTGACATGGGCAGCGATGGGGCGGAAGCGCTTCTCCCGCCTCTTCAGCCGCGCCAGCGCCCCCTCCCGCATCATCTCCTCGAACTTGTCCATCAGGCTCCGCTCCTCCTCCTCCGTCCACTTCTTCCTCTTCCCCGCCGAGCCCATCCCCACCCCCAACCCCTGCTGCTGCGGGTGCGGCAGCGGATGCCCCGCGGGCAGCGGCGGCAGCGGCATCTTGGTGGCTGCTGCGCCCCGGCGGCACGGCCACGGCCTCCGCGCTCCCCCCTTCTGGCAGCAGCGCTGGAGCGGAAGAAGACAGAGCTCGCAGCTGAGCTCGCTCTCTTCTCCTCCTTCTTCCTCTTCTTCTTCAGAGGTCCACTGCGAAGGTGAAGGACGAGGAGGGGTCGGTGAGCAGGACCTTCTGGTTCTTGTGAGGGGGTGTGCGGTGTGCGAGAGGGCGTGGTTGGTGAGGTATGGACGCCAGAAGACGACAAGAGAGTGTCCGGTCCGCCTCGGGCAAACGGGACCGCTCACGGCGCTTCCCCCGTTTGCGGAGCGGAGCGGTGGTCGTTGGGACCATTTCGGTTCGGGTCGGCGGAGTCCGGATTTCGTGGAAGATGAGATCTGTCCGAGACTCCGAACTGATGTTATTATATTATTAAGCGGAGCGGTGGTCGTTCGGACCATTTCGGTTAGGGTCGGCGGAGTTCGGATTTCGTGGAAGATGAGATCTGTCCGAGACTCCGAACTGATGTTATATTATTATTATTTCGTAGGATATTATCATATTAAGGAGTTCTTTGGTCTGGTGTGGCTTAAAATATCGTAAAATATTATAAATAGTATTTTTATGTCTAGAGTAATGTAAATTATTTTGTTGTATTCTTTTGTGTTGTAAATTGCTATATTCTAAAATCAATTGATGGATATGATAATTTTTTGGGGGTTTTGCAAATAACCTCCTAAAAGATTACACATTTTTAGGTAACCCCATATATGCTTCATATTTGCATACAACCCCTTTAAGTATAGTGATATTTACATATAACTTTATTAATTATGTGGTTTGTTTTGAATTTTACTTTAGTTAAAATATTTTTACCACACATCAAAATAGAAATAATTTTTTTGATGCTAAATATATACAACAAACTTACGGGTGCGCATTTATGAGATTTTTCTTCTGAGATGTTTGTATTTTAATGGACGATATCATTAATAATTTCATTTAATAGTTTTTACATATTTTATGTAAGATAACAATGTTTTAGTTTAGGTGAAATTCAAAGTAAAGTCACATAGTTTAGAATGTTATATTCACAAATAACACATAGTTAAGGGGGTTAAAGGGTGAGGATTTCGCTCGGCCCAAACAGTCAGTGGGCCAGCCCAGTAGCCTAGGCAATAACCATTATCTCTTCAAGAAAGGCATATATTGGCCGACTCAAAATCCACCCATGGAGAGTCCTGCCCCAAGCTAGCCCAATTTTGTCTCCATCTTCGAAGGGGGTGGCAACATAGATCCAAGACCGATCGGGAAGTAATTGTCGAAAACATACTTATCCTGAAGGGAAAGCCCCAAATCCTTTGGCCCAGTTTGACTGCAACTCGGAGCAGATCAAGATTAATCTAGAGACTCGTCCGATTGGGGGGTCTTGCCTTCCAATAAGTTAAGACTTTTACAAATCTAGAGAGAGGATATTCGTATGGTGATTTTATGTTTAAATGGGCCTTAGGAGGAATATAACTTAATCCATCTTTTCTATTATCAGCCTTAAGTCCCTTTAAACAAAGATATAAAGATGTTTTACCCCTAGTTAGCTTTTCAAGAGAGAATTTTAAATATTGATTTTCGTGGATTGGCTTATTCTCATATGTTTGATCTTCATTAACCACTTTTTCCCCTTTATTTAATCCTTTTATTCCATCATAAAGTTATTTGAATTTTAAATTATTTATTTTATTAACCTCACAAAGATGTTGGTTTTCTGATTTTAATCTAGAGTTAGTATGTTCTAATTCAGTGTTTTTAGATTTTAGGGAAGCACTCGAAGCACGCAATTTTTCATAGTTTACTTTGAATAGCTTAAGCTCTTTGGATAAAATTTTAAATTTTTGACACAGTTCATTAAAAGCTTCTTCTAGAGTCATCTCCTTATCAAAATCAGAGTCTAAGTTAGAATTTACCTATCCCTTTTCAGAGAGCAATTGCTTGCCATGAAGGCTAGATTTCCTTCTTCTTCCTCTATGTTGGAGGCTGATGAGTCTTCTTCATTGTCCCATGCAGTTGCCATAGCTTTCTTTTTTGAAGTTCTTATTGGATCTCTTGAAGATCTCTTTCTTCCGACTTTCTTTTCTTAAGAAGCGGACAATCAGCCCTTATGTGTCCAGGCCGATTGCATTTGTATCAAGTTGGTTCTTGCCTCCTGACGTTGTTAAGCTTCTTTTTGTGATACCTCTAACTTGAGGTGCCTTGTCTTTTCTTATTCAATATGATTTGATATGATCTTTTAGAGAGGAGAGTTTCCTCTTCACTATCCACATCACTTTCATCTTCTGAAGAATCTTCATTAGAGCTCGGAATCGTTGCTTTTAGAGCATTTGGACCTTCTTTTTGGATGAACTTTCCTCCAATTTCTCTATATTAATTTTATAGGCCATAAGTGACCCAATGAGCTTTTCTAGGCTCATATTACTGAGGTCATTTGCTTCCTCAATAGCAGTTACCTTAACAGTCCCTTGACTTGGAAGAGATCTAAAAATCTTCCGAACAAGATCTCCAGTGTTGCAAATCTTGTGAGTGCAGCTAGACCATTAATAATGTACGTGAATCAACTATACATTTGTGTGATTGTTTTAGATGACTCCATCCTAAACTTCTCATATTGTAAGACAAAAATATAAATCATGGTTTCTTTGTCTTTTTCTGTTCTTTCGTAGGTAAGTTCCAGCTTTCTCCACATTTCTTGAGCTGTCTTGCAGGCCGAAACTCTGTTGAACTCTTTCTTCCCAAGTGCACAACATAAGAAGTTCTTAACCCTGTTATTCAGAGAAATAAGATGTTTGTCAATATCAACCAATTTATCTTTATATGTGATTATAGTGTAATCTCTGTCTTCAAATACACTTCACAGTTCTACATCGAGTCCCTTAATGAAGTACTCCATACGGTACTTCTAGTAAGAGTAATCCTCACCTTCAAACGGTGGAGGACAGTTGATTAACTGACCTTCACTATAACTATTAGTCATAGCCATTTCTCTCAGATTGTTAGATCTTTATAATGAGAGAACCTGCTCTGATACCACTTGTTGGATCTAGCTATAGAGAACACAGAGGGGGGTGAATGGGTTCTCCTCATGTGCTCAGTAGACACTAATCGCGGAAGCAAGTTAATGTGCACAGAAAGGGAAAGAATAAGGAATCAAACATACATGAACATAAGGATTTATACTGGTTCGGTCTCCTCCAGACTTATATATAGTCCCTAAACAACCTTTGGAGTTCCACTATCCACAAGGTACCTGTTGGAATCGCTGTGTCGAGATCCGACCGAAAACGCAGCGGAAATAAATACTTCGGGATCGGATCCATCCCGTTTCGATCAACAAAATTAAACCGACAAATCTTATTTACCTTGCGCAGATTCGAATCCGCGTTCGTTCTCCAATTCCGTCATAGCGATGCCGCAAGCTCCGCAGGTGCCCGGCCTCTAGCGGTATCCACGCGGTTCTCCTCGCGATGGATCGTCCTCGCCTCCTCGGTCGATTCGGCGTTCGTGGATCCCGTCTGGCTACGCGTAATCCGCCGCGACATGCGGATTCAGAAACTCCCGTCGGACGGAAGGCGGAGCTGTCAGGAGTCGAAGCAGAGCCTCTAGAGGGCCGGCCTTGAGACGTACACCCAGGAGAGAGGAGAAAGAGAGGACCGTGGCTAGGTCAGGGTTGCTGGCCCCGACCTAGCAGCCGTTCTTTTATAATAAGTATATTTGCAGTTTTTCATAAAAACTCATACTTATCCGAAATCCCGTCAAATTATCCATTGACTTGAAAACCTGTTGCGTATGACCCTCTAGGCCCAAATACCAGTCCAGTTAATGGCCCATTAATCCTAGTAACTCTTTGTGGACCCACTGAATTAATTAATATCTTATATTATATAATCAGCCGAATTTAATGCCCCATAATAAATTCGGACGAGCTTCCGATCACGTTGGATGCCAAGCAACATCGCGTGATCCTGGATGGCATTGGGGTTATCGCAACCCTCTATTGGAACCTTTCCGTCATCAGTTAGCGTGCGGATATAATCTTTCATCCATACAATGTTTCCGAATCGACCTAGGTTATGGTTTACTGTTAAACCCTAGTCGGTCGATTCACTTGAATCAGAAGCCGCTAATCTATATCGGATAACTCTTTATCTGATACAGAGTCCGCCCTAGCCAGAGACTTAAGCGTATCATTCTCGGAACATTCTCCCTCATAATACCGAGAGCGGATGATCCCATATTGAACACACAATTACCTTCGAGGGCATTTCTCTGAACCCGATCATTTAACTTATTGATAATCCATAGCTAGGGATTCGTTAGTCAAAGTCAAAGCTCAGAGACGTACCAACAAGGTGTCTTTGGTGTCTCAGGTCCAAGGATCATCTACGCAACCGAGACAAAAGAATCGAGCTGGTTAACAGTGAGGTATATACCATCCAACGATTCTAGGTCGGATTAATTCAGTGAACTCATTCCCCAATGAGTACCTATAGGTCCAGCATAGTGTCTCCACACAAATGACTTATAGGATCAGTCACCCTCATCATATGAGCTAAAGAAACCTGTACTAGTCTATCCGGATATTTGATGTCCATCTCAAACATCCTCCGATTAGAAACAATTAAGAACATGTGTCCATAAGTCTTTGGTCCCGTAATTATGATCTCATCATAATCCGAAGATTGTTGCACATGTTCATGGACTTCATCATGATACGATAATCATATATCGAACTAATTTCACACAATGAATTAATGCCTTTATATTAATAAACTGAATAATACATACTATTAGATTGTCTTTCAGACCACCTAATACTAACAATCTCCCACTTGGACTAAAGCCAATCACTTTTATACAGAATACCCATATTCTCTAAATGACGCTCAAAGACATTTGAGACAAAGACTTTGTCAGTGGATCTGCTATGTTGTCGGCTAAAGGAACTCTCTCCACTACGATA
Organism: Zantedeschia hybrid cultivar; assembly: GCA_030544215.1. Classification (NCBI taxonomy): domain Eukaryota; kingdom Viridiplantae; phylum Streptophyta; class Magnoliopsida; order Alismatales; family Araceae; genus Zantedeschia; species Zantedeschia hybrid cultivar. The sequence continues at coordinate 27,008,016 of JARZZO010000011.1, forward strand.
TCTCATCGAGTTATAATATCTTTGATCAAATGAAAGCGCCGCAGAATGTGCTTTGACTTCTAATGAGACCTCGGCTCTTTCGCTTGAGCAATTGCCCTATTGTTATCACACAGCAGTGGGACATAACTAGAGATGGTTTCCACCACACCGAGATTGTCGATGAATTTCTTCATCCAGACAGCTTCCTTGGCGGCTTCAGCAGCAGCAATATATTCAACTTCCGTTGTGGAATCAGCAGTGGTTTCCTGCTTGGAACTTTTCTAGCTCACTCCTCTCCCGTTGAGTGTGAAGACAAAACTTGATGTCGATTTGCTGTCATCATGATCAAACTGAAAACTCGAATCAGTGTATCCTTACAACTTTAAATCTCTTCCTCCATATACCATAAACATATCCTTAGTTCCTCTCAAGTACTTAAGGATGCATTTTATAGCCTTCTAGTGTTCATTACCTGGATCTGCTTGATGTCTGCTCGTAATGCTTAGAGCATATACTGTTAGTTTTAGGTGGCCTACAAGCTAATCTGACTATGTAAATCTCGTTCATTTATTAATATAATGGCATAATATTCATTATGTGTAAATCGCATTAATTATCGTTTTATAATGAAGTCCGTGAATATGTGCTATAGTGATCAGATTATGATGAGATCATACTAATGAGACTGATCACTTAAACACACATATTCTTAATCGTTCATAGTCGGAGGATATCTGAGAAGGACATCGGATATCCGGTTATACTAGTACAGATTACTCCTACTCATATGATGAGGGTGACTGATCTCATAAGTCACTTGTATGGAGACACTAAGGCGAATCTGTAGGTGCTCATTGGAGAATGAGTTCACTGAATTGATCCGACTGAATCGCTGGATGGTATAGTACCTCACTGTCAACCAGCTTGATTCTATTGTCGTAGTTGCGTGGATGGTCCTCGGACCTGAGACACTAAAGACACCTTGTCGGTGGACTTCTGTGCTTTGACCTTGGTTTACGAATCTCTAGCCACGGGATTCTAATACGCCAAGGATTGGGTACAACGGAATACCGTTGAAGGGAATTGTGTGTCAATAAGGAATCATTCGCTCTCGGTACTTAGAGAGAGAATGCTCTAGGAAGGATGCGCGGAAGTCCCTGGCCAGGGCGGACGATAATATCGGGAAATGAGTTTTCCGATATTCATCAGCGGCATCCAATCCAAGTGAGTCGACCGGTTAGGGTTTGACAGCTTGCCATACCTTGAGTTGACTCGAGAGCATTGTACGAATGATGGATTATATCCACGCGGTAACTGTCGGCGGAAAGGTTCCAAGAGTGGGTTACTTAACCCCAATACCTTCCGGGTTCACGCGGTGTTGCTTGGCTCCCAACGTGATCGGAGGCCCGGTCGAATTCGATGTGCGACATCAATTCGATTGATTAATTAATTAATAAAGGGTTATTAATTGATTAATAAAGCCAGTGAGGAGTCATTGGGCTTGTTGGGCCATTAACTGGACTGGTACTTGGGCTTAGAGGGTCACACGCAAATGATTCTCAAGGCGATGGATAAATAAGTGGGTTTTATACAAACTAGGGGTTTTTATGAAAAACCGTGCGGTTAGTATAAAACATAGCGAACGGGCTGAGCAGGCCAAGCTGCTGCTAACCCTAGCTGCCCCTCTTCTATTTCTCTCTCTCTCTAGCGTCCAGACAGATCCAGATATGCTCCGCCGCTTCTCCGAATCCCGTTCGATGGGAAATCGTCCGCGCGTTGCGGCGATCATTGCGGCGACCGACGGAGGTTTCGTGGGTTGCGAAGACCGAGGAACGCGAGGATATCCGTCGCAGGGAGGATCGCGTGGACTTCGCTAGAGGCCGGGCACTTGCGCGGCTAGCGGTGTCGCACCGACGGAACCGAACGGTTGCGGATTCGAATCCGCACACGGTGAGAATCGATTATTCGATAATCGTAGTTTTTCGTTTTTCGAAACGGGAACAGATCGCTGTTTAATATTTTATTTTCCGCTGCGTGAGCGATCCGGAGAAACCCGAGAAAACCAACAGTGGTATCAGAGCCGAGTTCCACTGTTTCTCACCCCGTTTCAATCTCTAAATTAATTTTTCATGAGTTATTCCATGCGTTTAATCCGATTAAAATGACCGAATAGTGTTCATAAGATGAACACAAATAATTAGATTATTTTTCTGTGATTTTTCGGATTTTATTTGGGGTGTTATGGTGTTCTTCATGAGATGATGAACCGGAGCTTTTCGGTGACTTCATATGAGCTTCCCAAGCGTTGGGATGGCCGGCCGAGACTCCTGATCCATAGGGGATAGTCACCACTATCCACCGGTCACCAAGATCGGCGCCGGAGTGGCCTTGGAGGGCTCCGTATTCAAGCCCCAAATTCGGGTTTTGAAACCCTGAAAAACCAGATTTTATTGGTTATTAAAGAGGCTCGGGTAGCCTGTTTTGGCCACCGCCGGCGGCCCTGCCGGCGCCGGGGGGCACCGCCGGCCGGGGCCTGTGCCGCCGGGGGAGACGGCCGCCGGCGCCCAGCCCCTGCAACCGCCGCCGACCTGCTACTCGGTTAGGGTTTGCAGAGAAGGGGAAGGTGGGTGAACCGGCCGGTCCCAAGCCGGTCTAACCGGTTGGGCCGGCCGGGCTCCTGGCTTGGCCGGGCTAGGCCAGGCAGGGCCTAGCCACGAGCCAGGGTCCGACCCTGGTTCGAACCAGGCCGAGCCACTGGCTCGAACCAGGTTCCCTAAATGGGCTGGGCCCATTTTCATTCTTTTTCCCTTTAACCCTTATTTAACCCCAATGGCCCATTTAATAAATGAAGTCTGGATTTTAATTTAAGTTTAAAATATGGTTTTAAAATTAATATTATTATCCAGTTTTATTTATTTGGGCATAATAATATTATATCATGTTAATTAACAACTAGCTCTAATCAATTAAAGTTAATTGTTAGATTAAATGTTAATCCAATAATTAATTTTGATTTAACTAATTTAAATGTTAAATTAGTTATTAATAGTTATTAGTCTAATTGTTAGATTATTAACTATTATCTCAGCTAATTGTTAATTAATATTTGAGTTAGTTATTAATTTAATTGTTAAATTAATAATTAACTTAAATGACTAATTTAAATGTTAAATTAGTAGTTCTTAATTAATTATTGTTAGTCATTAATTTAATAGTTAAATTAATGATAACTTTAATTATTCAATTTAAGAGTTAGATTAATTAATTATTAATTAGTTAGTGTTAATTATTAGTTTAAGAGTTAAATTAATAATTAACATTAATTAGCTAATCTAAGTGTTAGATTAGTAGTTAATAATTAATCATAGTTGATTATTAATTTAAATGTTAAATTATTAATTAACTTAGTTGGATTAATCTAAGAGTTAGATTAGTCTTTAAATAGTCTAATTGTTAGATTATTAATGGGGTTTAATCTAAGTGTTAGATTATTAGAATTGTTCTAATTTGCATGGAATAATCTGGAATTATTAATTCGGAGTGTGTGCACATGTGATGTGTGATTATTGCTTTCAAATTTTGATTTAATCGCATGTTAACTTAATTAAAAATATTTTCGAAATTCAAATACCAATTTTGATTGGATCCCAGCTTTTTGAAAGCCAAAATTATGTATTTTGAAAACTCTTTTATTTTAGCCATGTGATGTGCTGAATCATGTGTGGGATGTTTAAAACACACCGTGGTCATGGATATGCACTTAATTTATTATTCATGTAATGAATGGATTGTGTGGATCGTGGATGTATGATTGTTTATTAATTGTTAATAAATAGAGGTCTGCGCACCTCTCTCTCTCATACTCCGATGTACTTCTACCTTCCTCTCTCTTGTACTCGCCATAAGGCCTTCATCAATTTACTTGTAATTTTAGAATTAATGTTATCTGATCGAGGCAGCCGAGCAAGGAGCGAGGACGATCCACACCTGCAACCAGGAAGGCGAAAAGATGAAGATCCTTTGCCTATGTGTTTGCAGGTTTATCTAATGTAAATGTTATGATAGATTGTGTGTGCGTTTGACTGTTGGCTCCAATCAAACCCACTATGCTATCCATGACCACAATAATGACATGTATGAGATGCATTGTTTTCTTTTGATTATGAATCAAAGCAGGTTATAGTATTTAGTAAATATATACGATATATTTATATACTATCACTTATGAGAGACCAAGATAAAAATTATCTAAATACCCTCAGATAAACTCTAAGCCATAACGTGAGTAGTTAAGAACTTACCGTGTGGTCCACCATCGTTATAGTCATAGGATTCGAATCACTTTAGGCAGGTTTGTTGTGCTATCCACAAGGCCTGCTTAATTGGGAGGAGAAACTGTGGCTATGGCACTAAATGCCTATATGATCGGGGTAGAGGAACCATGTAGCTTTGTTGTGCTATCCACAAGGGCTGCATGCAAATCTATGCTCGTCGCGTAACGATGGTTAGCTTAGACCAGACTTAATGGTTTGTTGTGCTATCCACAAGGCCATTAAATCTCTGGAGACTGAAGCTATGATCATATATTGCAAGGAGTTGCAAGTCCCATGAGTTGGGTGCTCTTTGATTGTATTACAGTTTGTTGTGCTATCCACAAGACTGTAGTGCAAGTCATTGAGATTCTGATCCCCACTAGGAGACTGTCGACGTCTCCCGTTCTGTATAACTGAGGGTTGTACAGTCCGTCGAAAATTAGTGGGAGTTAAACTTGAACAAAAGACCTTGTCTTGTTTTTAATTTTAATAATTGAATATTTGCTAAATAGATTTTACTTATCTCCTGTAGGGAATTATGTCGTCGAATAACCCACTCCGTGGCATACTTGATGCCCTTTTGACTTACCTGATCTATTCGGATTGGTTCAAAAACCTGAAGAATGTCTTCAGATCTGAGCACATTGACTTTGTCCCTGGAGTTGATCCTCTTGCTGAATCGGCATTGGATGCCCCTGAAGCAGGGATGATAGCTAACGATAAAAGATCGAAGGACAAAGGCAAAAGAGTAGTGAAGGGTAACTGCTTCTACTATAAGCAGTATGCTCATTGGAAGAGGAACTGCAATGAGTTCTTTAACGATAAAGCTTATGGAAGAGTGAAGCTGTCTGAAGCTTCAGATATCTATATGATAGATATCAACTTATCAGTTAGAGATTCCACATCTTGGGTATTAGATACCGGATGTGCTTCTCATATCTGCCATGATGTGTAGATGCTGACAAGTAAGCGCAAGTTGAGACAAGGTGAGGTGGAATTGAGGCTAGGAAACGACGCAAAAGTTGCAGCGATTGCTGTTGGGACAGCAAACCTCAGGCTTCCATCAGGAGACGCCTTACTTTTAGAAGATTGTTATTATGTTCCTAACATAATAAAGAACATCATATCAATATCTTGTTTGGACAAGATAGGATATAGGTTAACCATTGAGAATAGAAGTTGTTCGATTTATTATGGTAATAAATCAATAGCTTCGGCATCTTTAGTCAACGGTCTATATATCTTAGATGTTTCTTATTACAATCTTCAAATTGATAATGCTCTTAAGAAGAGCAAGAATTGTGTGAACCAGGCCTATATGTGGCATTGTAGACTTGGGCACATTGGCGAAAGCAGGATGCAAAAGTTGCACAAGCATGGTTACTTAACTGCATTCGATTACGAATCGTTTGCAACATGTGAATCATGCCTTATGGGAAAGATGGCAAAATCTCCATTTATTGGACATGGAGAACGTGCCAAGGACATTTTGGAACTAATACATTCAAATGTATGTGGTCCAATGTCCACCCAAGCCAAAGGTGGCTTTTCTTACTTCATCACGTTCACCGATGACTTCTCAAGATTCGGCTATATGTACTTAATGAAGTACAAGTCAGAAGCATTTGAGAAGTTCAAGGAGTTCAAAAATGAGGTAGAGAAGCCGTTAGGAAAGAGTATTAAAGCTCTTCGATCAGATCGAGGAGGAGAATACTTAAGTACTAATTTCACACAATTCTTAAAGGATAATGGTATCCTTTCTCAGTTGACCCCTCCATATACACCACAGATGAATGGTGTATCAGAAAGGAGGAATCGCACCTTGTTGGACATAGTGCGATCCATGATGAGCTTTTCAGAATTACCAGTGTCCCTCTGGGGGTATGCTCTAGAGTCAGCAGCATACCTACTGAACAGAATACCCAACAAGTCTGTAGCCTCTACTCCATATGAGATATGGAAAGGCAAGAAACCAGAATTTAAACATGTTAAAGTCTGGAGTTGTCCTGCTCATGTAAAAAGGTATGATCCAGACAAGCTGGAATCATGAACTGATAAATGTAGGTTTGTGGGATATCCAAAGGAAACCTTTGGATACTATTTTTTCCATCCTGGTGAACAAAAGGTGTTTGTCGCCAGGAAAGCTGTCTTCTTGGAAGAGGAATACCTTCTCCAGGAGGACAGTGAGAGTAAAATAATACTGGAAGAGGTTCCAGATCCCCAAACAGCTACATTATCATCAAATGAGATATCAGTTCCTGAATCTGTTCAGGTACACACAGATGAGCCTCGTAGATCTGGTAGAGTACCTAGACTACCCGAACGATATGTGGGACATATTGCTGAAGGTAAATCTAAGGTACAATATAATGAGGATGATGATCCTAAAACCTACCAGGAGGCCATAGAAGGCCCAGAAGCCGGGAAATGGTGAGAAGCCATGAACTCAAAAATCTAGTCTATGTACACCAACCAAGTTTGGAACTTGGAGGACTTGCCCGAGGGTATTGTACCCATCGATTGCAAGTAGATCTTTAAGAGAAAGATCGGTGCTGATGGACGGATCGACACTTATAAGGCATGGTTGGTGGCAAAGGGATATCGTCAAAGGCAAGGAATTGACTATGACGAGACCTTCTCACCAGTTGCCATGATAAAGTCGATCAGAGTACTGCTCGCCATTGCTGCACATTTTGATTATGAAATCTGGCAGATGGATGTAAAGACTGCCTTCCTCAATGGTAACCTTGAGGAAGAGATGTATATGATACAACCAGAAGGTTTCACATCTAAAGAATCTCCAGATAAAGTGTACAGGCTTCAGAGGTCCATTTATGGACTGAAGCAGGCTTCCTGGAGCTGGAACATAAGATTTGACAAGGCTGTCAAGTCTTATGACTTCATTAAGAATGAAGATGAGCCTTGTGTGTACAAGAAGACCAGTGGGAGTGCAGTCACTTTTCTAGTTCTTTACGTAGATGACATACTACTCATTAGGAATGATGTAGCTATGATGTCATCAGTAAAGATCTGGCTGTCGAAAAACTTCTCCACTGTTGTGCGACAACAATGGAGCCATTGCGCAAGCGAAAGAGCCGCGGTCTCATCAGAAATCGAAGCATACTCTGTAGCGCTTTCACCTTATCAGAGAGATCATATCCAGAGGAGATGTAGTAGTGGAAAGAGTTCCATCCGTCGACAATGTTGCAGATCCACTGACAAAGCCGTTGGCTCAAATTGTGTTTGAGCGTCACCTAGAGTCTATAGGCTTATTGTATAAAGGTGATTGGCTTTAGTCCAAGTGGGAGATTGTTAGTTTTAGGTGGCCTACAAGCCAATCTGACTATGTAAATCTCGTTCATTTATTAATATAATGACATAATATTCATTATGTGTAAATCGCATTAATTATCGTTTCATAATGAAGTCCGTGAATATGTGCTATAATGATCAGATTATGATGAGATCATACTAATGAGACTGATCACTTAAACACACATATTCTTAATCGTTCATAGTCGGAGGATATCCAAGAAGGACATCGGATATCCGGTTAGACTAGTACAGATTACTCCTGCTCATATGATGAGGGTGACTGATCTCATAAGTCACTTGTGTGGAGACACTAAGGCGAATCTATAGGTGCTCATTGGAGAATGAGTTCACTGAACTGATCTGACTGAATCGCTGGATGGTATTGTACCGCACTGTCAACCAGCTTGATTCTATTGTCGCAGTTGCGTAGATGGTCCTCGGACCTGAGACACTAAGGACACCTTGTCGGTGGACTTCTGTGCTTTGACCTTGGTTTACGAATCTCTAGCCACGGGATTCTAATACGCCAAGGATTGGGTACAACGGAATACCGTCGAAGGGAATTGTGTGTCAATAAGGAATCATTCGCTCTCGGTACTTAGAGGGAGAATGCTCTAGGAAGGATGCACGGAAGTCCCTGGCCAGGGCGGACAATAATATCGGGAAAGGAGTTTTCCGATGTTCATCAGCGGCATCCAATCCAAGTGAGTCGACCGGTTAGGGTTTGACAGCTTGCCATACCTTGAGTTGACTCGAGAGCATTGTACGAATGATGGATTATATCCACGCGGTAACTGTCGGCGGAAAGGTTCCAAGAGTGGGTTACTTAACCCCAATACCTTCCGGGTTCACGCGGTGTTGCTTGGCTCCCAACGTGATCGGAGGCCCGGTCGAATTCGATGTGCGACATCAATTCGATTGATTAATTAATTAATAAAGGGTTATTAATTGATTAATAAAGCCAGTGAGGAGTCATTGGGCTTGTTGGGCCATTAATTGGACTGGTACTTGGGCCTAAAGGGTCACACGCAAATGATTCTCAAGGCGATGGATAAACAAGTGGATTTTATACAAACCGGGGGTTTTTATGAAAAATCGCGCGGTTAGTATAAAACATAACGAACGGGCTGAGCAGGCCAAGCTGTTGCTAACCCTAGCCGCCCCTCCTCTGTTTCTCTCTCTCTCTAGCGTCTAGACAGATCCAGATCTGCTCCGCTGCTTGTCCGAATCCCGTTCAACGGGAAATTGTCCGCACGTTGCGGCGATCATTGCGGCGACCGGCGGAAGTTTCGTGGGCTGCGAAGACCGAGGAACGCGAGGATATCCGACGCAGGGAGGATCGCGTGGACTTCGCTAGAGGTCGGGCACTTGCGCAGCTTGCGGTGTCGCACCGACGGAACCGAACGGTTACGGATTCGAATCCGCACACGGTGAGAATTGATTATCCGATAACCGTAGTTTTTAGTTTTTCGAAACAGGAATGGATCGCTGTTTAATATTTTATTTTTCGTTGCGTGAGCGATCCGGAGAAACCCGAGAAAACCAACATATACAACATTAGGTCTAGTACATAGCATGGCATACATGATGGAACCTATGGCTGAAGTATAGGGTATCTTATCCATCATTGCCCTCTTCTCATAAGTCTTGGGAGACTGTCTTTTGGAGAGATAAATTCCATGTCTCATCGGTACGAGACCTCTCTTAGAATTTTCCATGCTAAATCTTTTAACAATGATTTTTATGTACATATATTAGGTTAAGGCAAGTATCTTCTTTGATCTATCTCTATAGATCCGTATTCTCAATACGTAAGATGCTTCTCCCAAATTCTTCATGGAGAAGTTCTTTAACAGCCAAATCTTTACAAATGACATCATTCTCAATTAGTAGGATGTCGTCAACGTAAAGAACTAGGAATGTGATTGCACTCTCACTATTTTTCTTGTATACACAAGGCTCATCTTCATTCTTAATGAAACTATAAGATTTGATTGCATCATCAAACCTTATGTTCCAACTACGGGAAGCTTGCTTCAGTCCATAAATGGACCTTTGCAACTTACATACCATATCTGAATATTCATTTGATGTGAAGCCCTTTAGTTGTATCATATATACTGTAGACACCGATTTTGGACCACCCTTTTGGTCATGCACCCAGCCCATCAGTAGCCCTTCATCACTAAAATCCCCTCATTTCAGCCATCTCAGCCCACTACCAGCTAGGCCCATTAACCAAATCCCGACCCTAGCCACCTTTTTCGTGGAAGGCCAGCCAGTCCGCCTTCCACCCCCTTCGAAGGCCATCCCCCGCCTTCTACACCCTTGGAAGGCCAGCTACCTTGCCTTCTACCTTTTTTCCACCTTTTCCACTTTTTGCCGCCTTTTCGTGGAAGGCCAACCCCTTGCCTTCCACCGCCTTCGAAGGCCACCCCCCGCCTTCTACCCCCTTCGAAGGCCAACCACCTTGCCGTCCACCTTTTGGCCACTTTTTCTTCACCTTTTCGTAGAAGGCCAACCCCTTGCCTTCCACCGCCTTCGAAGGCCACCCCTTGCCTTCCACCTCCTTCGAAGGCCACCCCTCGCCTTCCACTCCCCTCGAAGGCCAGCCGGGTCGCCTTCCACCGCAAGAGTGGAAGGCATGTCACCTGGCCGTCCACTCCTTAAACCACCTTTTGACCCCGTCTTCCCCATGATCTCCTCTACTCTCCGCCCTCATCCCCCACTACTCCGACCACTCCCCACTCCGTCGACTGCCGCGGCCACTACCGCCAACCCTTGACCACTCCCCATTGGTTGAAGGGGGATTTACGGGGATTTAGACCCCTGTTTTCTCCCTTTTTTTTCTTCGCCTATTTAAACCCTCCACATCCTCTCGAGCGGGGGTTAAAAAGAGGGGGGGGACAACAACAGGAAGGATTTTTTGGTTGAGAGGAATTTTGGAGAGGCAGAGAGGGACTTTCTGGTGAGAAGCTCGAGGAGACCTCAAGGAGGAAGGCTCAGGCTACATCTGGAAACGGGCTTGCCTTTCTAACTCCTCCCTTTTATTTTTTACTCATTCCATTACATTAGTAATATCATTCATTCTCCACACACGCAACTCCTCTTCACTTGCATGCATGTCCGCATAGGATGACTTAGCCATCCGTACCCCCCACAGAGGTTTAAAAAAAAAACGGGAGGTGGGTGGCCATAACACATGGTCACTTTCCCTCCCCACCACCCATCCGGTGCGTTTCCCACTGATTTTAGTTAGTTTTTACACCTTTATGAATAGATTTTGCACTCTACAGTTCTAATCGGGTTCGTCTTTGCTTGGTTTTTTCTTTTCTTTTCAGGAATCCTTACCACCTACACGCGTACAGAATTTCGGGCTCTCTTCCTTTGGCCGGCCGGAGGAAGAGAAGGAGGAACCGACGTCTCCCGCTCCCACAAAACGCGATCATCTTTTACATTCCTGCGGAGCACAGGAACCGAAAGGTAATGCTCCTGGCGATCACACTCTCATTTCTAACTCCTCCTGTTTGAATCGCCACAGTGCTAAGACGTACGGAGAAACCCCCAACGCGGAGGCCCCGCGGGCGCTGTACAACCGCGACGGGGACGTTCCGGGCGCCTACAGCCCTTTGGCGATCACGGTGGGACCACAGTAGCTCGCTGCACGCGTCACGTTCAAAGGAAAAGAAGGTGAGGATCCTGAACTCCATAGTCTCTAGACGGCGGGACCCCGGCCGTCGAGCCCCTTGGACGGCTAGCGGTCCGCCGTCGGCATCACCTGAGGACGGCCAACAGCTGGCCGTCCAACCCTGTAGACGACCACCCCTCGCCGTCGATGTACCCTTGAGCGGCCACCTCCTGGCCGTCCAGACACGTTGACGGCGGATCCCTGGCCGTCCAGACACGTTGACGGCGGATCCCTGGCCGTCTACCCACCTTTGGACGGCCATCTCTTAGCCGTCAGGACCGTTGGACGGCCATATCATGGCCGTCGACATCCCTTTGGGCGGCCAGAGCCTGGCCGTCCGCCCCCTGGGACGGCCAGCCCCTGGCCGTCGACCCACGTGAGTTCTGTAACTGCTTGCTGTTGCTGTCCGTGCATGATGTGCTGTTACCTGTTCTGCTTAGCTGATTCTCTGCTTGCTACTGCTGTTCATGCATGATGTGCTGTTACCTATTCTGATCTGCCGTTTGTTAACTTTCTGGGTTTTTTTTGGGGTGTTCTCCGAGGGGGTTTTAAGCAAGAGCCGGCATCACATCTTTTAGTCACCTCTCCCGCAGGATCCGACTCTCCACCTGAGGATTCCCACTCGGGTGCGACTAGTCTTATTCTGTTGGGAACCTCCGTCAGTCTCCGCGAGCCAGGGATTCCCACTTGGCCGCCGAGCAGGTTGTACCTGAAACCACCCTGTAAGAACCTTGGGGTTTGTGTGAGAGATCAGTGAACTATCTCAAGTTTGAAGATGCCTAATTGAATCCCAGTGCAACAAGTTTTGGAAAAGTGAAGGGTCGTTAAGGGTTAAATTTGTTTTGCTAGAACATTGGCAAACATTTCAAGTGAAACCTAAAATCAGCTAGGGTCTGTACTTCATAATGAACCGAATGTATGTCAATGCTGTATATGATGACATGGACCAGTTCGGTGGCAATATTGTTCACAATCCTTTGTTTGAGATTGAAGAAGATCCACAACAGACCTTCATAGGGATGCTCCAAACGTCCAGAGAAGGTCCTCAGAGAAAAGACTCCGATGAATCTTCCACCTCCCAAGGAGAGGATGAGCCAGTGATCTCCAGTAGAACATTCCAAAACCCTGGAGAAGATCCGGAACTCATCGCTGTCCTATCACGCTATACTCCGGATCAACTCATCCAGTTGGTTTCTCGTGGCAAAATTCAGGATGCCACTCCTCGGAAAACCCAATTCCAAGGATCTTTTAGCAGACCCCAGCCGGGTCAAACCATGCCCACTCATACGATCCCTTTTAACCCCATCAATCAGGTTACACCTCCCAAGCAGGAGGAGTTTGTTTATAAGAATGAGGTCGAGAATTGTGTACGGCGACTCATGGCCGAGAATCTCAACCTCAGGCAGCCATATTCTCTCTCGAACTATTGCAAGCTACCCCCAGCTTATTTCCCACAAGGGTTTAAGGTACCCAAGTACAGAAAGTACGATGGTACCACGGACCCCCATCATCATTTGTCTGGGTTTCTCATGGATTCCCATCAGTGGCTCTTCGATAGAGTCCTTCTGGTCCACCTTTTCCAAAAGTCCCTCGAGGGAGAAGCCTTGAGGTGGTTCTCTTCTTTGCCAGCTACTGACCTGATCAACTTTGACATGGTCTCTGAGAGGTTCATTACCCACTTCAACCATATGGCAGCCTTACCCCCCACCTTGTTCGATCTAGTGATGGAGAAAATGAAGTCTGATGAAGACTTCACTCATTTCGCTAACAGGTGGAGGGCCATGGCTTCTAGAGCGGAGGTCGTTATTCCTGAAGCACAAGCAGTCACCATGCTTGTTAATAATGCTACTCCCCAGCTTCGAGCCATCCTTATGCTTAGTGAACTTCAGACGTTCGCACAGCTATACAATAGAGCTAGGGTAGTACAGTCCCAAATTCGAGACTCCACTCTGCCTTCATTCTTTGAGAATAGAAGCAGGAATAAGAAAACCACATCAGCTCCCACCACAGAAGGAGTCACTATCAATGAACAGGTCAGCATGCTAGCACCACCGACCAGGATTACCAATTCTCATTCTAAGTCTGATACTCAGCCCAGCCAGAAGCAATACTCAGCCGTCCCTCCCCCGACTAACTACAGTCGTCCTATGGCTAAGCAGGCCTCATATCCACCTCTGCCAGAATCACTGGCAGATATCTTTTATGCTTTGATGGCCTGCAATGCCATTCAACTTCCGCCTCCAAAGGAAGGTGTCCCGCGCAATACGGACACCTCCAGGTATTGCCCTTACCATAGGATCACGGGACACACCATATATAATTGCTTCACCTTCAGGGATTGGGTGTATGACTTGAATGATGAAGGGAGGATAAATTGGGAAGACATGAGAAAAGCCATTGAGGCTCTAAAGGCTAAGAAAGAACTAGGGATCGTGAAGGACCCATTGCCCTCTCATCAGGTAGGTCCAGACCCCGGCTCTCAAGGGAAGGTCAACACACTGATCAATGACTTGGAGCCCGTGACAGTTCGCAGGGAGCAGTACTGGGAGTATGAAGGGTCCGGGATAAAGCACCAAGACCCCACTTGGTCGTGTGAAACTAAAGGGGCTACCCCAGAAGTCTCCACGTTTTCTCCAAATGAGCCTTTAGTCCTAATCCGACCCAAAGAGCGATCGGCAACCCTCAAGCCGGTCTCCCTCGTTCAGATCCCTCCAGTTACAGCCGAAGGACCCACCTTATCTGTCTTTTGCCCAAACAAGAACCTAGATTCGATGATCAGCGTCAATCCCATAAGGTCACCGTTGGAAACAGACCCAATCTCAGTAGGGGTAACGCTCAGGAATCGCATCATTCCCCCGAGCCAGCCCCTAGACTCTCAAGAAAGCTCTTTCCATGCCAAAGGGAACGCCCAGTCTGAGTATGACATACTCCAGCATCTGGAAAAGACCCCCGCTAAAATCTCCATCCTTGAGCTTATCCGCAGGTCTCCCACACATAGGGAGACGTTGTTCAATTTCTTGCAACAGATCACGGTGAACGAAGATCTTCCTAGTGGCGGGGTCACTAATGCCATACTCTCAGTCACTCAGACTCCTATGATCTCTTTCCCCGAAAAGGATTTAGCTCCCCCTGAGTGCCGATCCCTCCCTTTATGCTTAACCGCCATCCTTAACGGCCATCCAGTAGATTCTATTCTATTGGATACTGGTGCCTCCATCAACGTCTGTCCCCTTAAGACCCTCAAAAGGATAGGGATAGACCCAGAGAAGGTTGAATCAACCTCTATGATGGTCTCAGCTTATGACAATTCCCAGAGACCAGCAGACGGGAAGATCTTCCTCCAATTAGAAATCGGCCCGGTATCCATGACCTCGGAATTCTACATTCTGGACGTTAAGCCAATCTACAATGCCATCTTAGGGAGACCATGGATGGACCAAACCTTAGGAGTCCCATCTACCAACCATCAGTGCTATAAGTTCCCATACAACGGGAAAATTGTGAAGGTTAAAAGCACTCCCTACATCGAGTCATTGGACTCGGTAACAGCAGAGCAAATTCCATCCATGATAACTTCCAAGAAAGGCAAAGAGCCTGTCCTTTCATCAGTGAATTCCCATCTGAGGTCTAGGCCGAGTATAGGTTGGCAGCTCATGAGTAAGATGGGGTATAGCTCAGGCTCAGGGTTAGGGAAAGAAGAACAAGGGATCCGTCATCCCATCTCAGAGAACCCTGTCATTGGAGGGTGTGGCTTGGGATATAAGTTTGCTGAACCATCAAAAGAAGCAAAGGGATGGTCCCTCAGGAATCATTTTGTAAGAAAGAGGCAGGAACTACCCAAGATAGAAGAAGAGGTGCGAGAGTGTTACGAAGGTGATCAAGAGGACGACTTTGGCATATCCTCCTTGTTCCGTGAATCAGCCAGACCGACGGTAGGGCTTTTCTTAGCCAAGGATGAACCAGCCTCAGCTACGTTCATCCCTTTCTTGTTCCACCCACCTACCGTTCCAATGCTCTCAGCTCCGACCAACACTAGTTCTTCTGAGTGTTCCATGCTACACGCGTTCAGTCACGAAAAAAAAAGTTCAATTCCCATCCCGCTGGAAGTGAAGTCATTTTCGAGGAGCCCGTTTGGTGGGGGAGCCCTGCCGTCATGGAATCTCTGTCCCAAGGGTCTACTCTTGCCCCATCTAGGACAGAGTTGACCCCTTTCCCAAACCATGTACATAATAGTTTAGGAATTAGGTTAGCCTCCCCCATGTCTAGGAATTGTAGGACTAGGCAAGTTCCTTTGTTCTTAGTTCAGGAGTTAGCTGATAGGTGCAAAGATTTGAGAAAACTGGATAAATATCTTCAGACTGGGGTCATCTCCGAACCACTGGAGGTAGCGGAAGAAGAGTCTTGCAGTGATGGTTTAGGTGTATTTGAGCTTAGTGAAGAGGAAGAGGGAGATGACTTGGTCGAACCACTTGTGAGTGGGGCGAGACGGTTTGATGAACCTTCATCAGCTATCGACGAACCCACTAAAGAAGTCAACCTCGGAACAAAGGAGGATCCGAAGATAGTGCTAATTAGTGCCCACTTGAGTCCAGAAGAAGAAGGGTCCATAATAGCCGTACTCCAAGAGCACCGTGATGGGTTTGCTTGGTCATACGAGGACATGCCTGGATTAAGCACAGAACTTGTAGAACACCGGCTAGTCCTCAAACCCGACACCAAACCCGTGAAACAAAAGTTGAGACGGCTACAACCGGAATTAGCACTTAAAGTAAAAGAAGAGGTTGACAAACTACACAAGGCCAAGTTCATCCGGGTAGTGCTCTACCCTAAGTGGATAGCTAACATCGTCCCGGTGGCGAAAAAGGACGGAAAGGTTAGAATTTGCATAGACTTTCGCAACCTCAATCAAGCCTGCCCAAAAGATGATTTCCCACTACCTCATATAGATTTGCTGGTTGATAACACGGCTGGATTTGAGATGTTATCTTTCATGGACGGTTTTTCAGGATATAACCAGATCAGACTAGCTGAGGAAGATCAGGAGAAAACATCCTTCATAACTCCATGGGGAACCTATTGCTACATGGTCATGCCATTTGGATTTAAGAATGCTGGAGCCACCTACCAAAGGGCTATGATGGCAATCTTTCATGACATGATTCACATTGACATGGAGGTCTATGTAGATGATATCTTGGTCAAATCCAAAACCAGGAAGGAGCACGCTCAAATCCTTAGGGCTGTAATGCAGAGATCGAAGGAGCATCAACTAAAGATGAACCCGAAGAAGTGTGTATTTGGTGTTTCTTCTGGAAAACTGCTAGGATTCATGGTGAGTAAAAGAGGGATCGAGGTTGATCCAGACAAAGTGAAGGCAATAATGGAAATGCCCCCACCTAAGAATGTCAGGGATGTAAAGGGTCTCATCGGTCGTTTGCAATTCATCAGACGGTTCATATCTCAACACTCTGTGAGATGCAAACCCTTTTACGACTTATTAAAAGGAGGGGCAAAGTTCATTTGGAGTGATAAGTGTCAAAAGGCCTTCGATGAATTAAAGAGTTACCTCCTCAACCCTCCAGTCCTTATGGCTCCTATCCCAGGGCGGCCTCTACTGCTATATGTCTCCACCACTGAGGAATCGGCTGGCGCAGTATTGGCCCAATTAGACGACGAGAAGAAGGAAAGAGCAGTGTACTATCTGTCCAAGCTTTTCAATGATGCCGAAAAGCGATACACTGCCATGGAAAGGACATGCGCGGCCGTCGTCTGGGTAGTGCAGAAATTGAAGCACTACTTCCTCGCCCACGAGGTCAAACTACTAGCAAGAATGGACCCAATCAAATATCTGCTAGAGCGGCCAGTTGTAACAGATAGGCTGGTGCGATGGCAGACCTTCTTGAATCAATTCGACATCACTTATGTAAATCAGAAGGCTGTGAAGGGGCAAGCAATTGCCGAGCACCTAGCTCATCACCCTTTGCCTACATTTTCGCCTGTCAACGAAGAATTCCCGGATGAGGAGTTGGGCTTAATAGTGGATGACGCTCCATCCTGGGTCCTTCATTTTGACGGGGCACTTAATTCCCAAGGCAGTGGGATAGGAGTAGTCCTCGTCTCTCCAGAAGGGGTAAGTATTCCGCATGCTTGCCAACTCTCCTTCTCAGTAACTAATAATGTTGCTGAATATGAGGCTCTCCTAGCTGGCCTAAAATTGGCGCTGGTTCTTAATGTCTTGGAATTGAGGATAATTGGAGACTCTCAACTAATCCTCCGCCAAACCGTGGGCAAATACCAAACCCGGGATTCAAAATTGAAGCCATATCAGGAGTTGGTGAAGTCGCTTACTAGGCGTTTCATCAAGATCACCTATGTACATGTGCCTAGGTCCCAGAATATCCTAGCAGACGCCCTGGCCTCTCTATCTTCAGCTTTAGAGATTCCTGTCACCAAAGGCACAGCCACAATCACCCTGCACAAGCAAGATTTGCCGTCCTTCCGGGACCCTTGGTTCCAGCAGTTCCTCTGTCCATCCGAGCATATCTCCGCTATCACGAATGAACTCGCCCCTGATTGGGATGATGGAAATCCGTGGTATTTTGATATCATGAACTATCTCCGCGATGGGTCGTTCCCGTCTTATGCTACATCCTCTGACCGTAAGGCCATCCGCCGTACATCTCAGCGATACCTTATCTTAGGCGGCCGCCTTTTCAGGAGATCCTTTAACGGAGTACTTCTTCGGTGTCTAGACGATACCGAAATTCATCATGTCATAGAGGCAGCCCATGCCAGTGATTGTGGCGGTCATGTCCATGGTCGTGCCTTAGCCCAGAAACTCCTCATGTCCTATTATTGGCCTTCAATGGAGGCCGACTGTTCCATATTCGTTCAAAGGTGCCTAAAATGCCAGTTACACGCTAACAAGGTTCATGCACCTTCTTCATTTCTCAAATCCGTCATTTCCCCGTGGCCCTTCGCCATGTGGGCATTTGACGTTATAGGACCTCTGGAGGATCGATCAGGTGAAACAAAAAGGAAATCATTTATCCTAACCGCCACTGAATATTTCACTAAATGGGCTGAAGCGGAAGCATTTGCAGAAATCAAAGCATCCACGGTGGTGAAGTTCATCAAGCGCAACATTCTCGCCAGGTTCGGGACACCGCGCGACCTCATCACCGACAATGGACCCCAGTTTATCTCCCAAGAGCTCCAAGACATGTGCAGTAAGTATGGCATCAATTTGCATCATTCTTCACCTTACTACCCACAAGGAAATGGTCAGGCCGAAGCCACCAATAAAACCCTCATTCGAATCATTAAAAGAACTTGCAGATCACATAATTATTCAGACTGGCCTGATCGTCTAGAAGAAGCTCTTTGGGCATATCGTACTTCCGTCCGAACCCCTACCGGACAAACACCTTATTCACTCACGTTCGGAACGGATGCGGTACTTCCATATGAGATTCTCTTCCCTTCTCTAAGAGTGCAGTTGGATAGTGGAATTAGTGATGCCGAGCGTCGTAACGCCATGTTAACCCAACTGGAACTGTTAGACGAAAAAAGGATGATGGCGGCAAATCACGCCCAGGTGTACAGAAATAGGATTGCAAGATTCTATGCAAAAAAAGTTCTTGAAAGAAAGTTTCGAATTGGGGAAATGGTTCTTAAAAGAAAAATGATCAAAATTCCTGGTCCCAGGAGCAAATTGCAAGAAAATTGGGAAGGTCCATTTGTAATCAAGAAGGCATACTCAGGTAACGCTTACCGCTTAATCAATGAGAGAGGAGAGGAATTGCCCCACCCATGGAACGGGGTATATTTGAAGAAGTTTTATCCATGAAAAAAAATCAAAAATCAAAAATCTCAAAAAAAAAAAAAAAAAAAAAAAAGGCAAATATCCAAAAAGCCATCAAAAAGTTTGTAAACATGTACATACTTTAATGAAAATGACAACAAAAAAAAAAAAAAAAAAAAAAAAAAAATCAGAAAAGACACAAAATCCAACTGTCTGGTGACTGCCACGTTACCTCCTGTCTAGGTCTAGTTGCATGATAGGTTCGGTTAACATTAGGATTTGGCTAAGACTTTGGTCCACCAGAACCTTGGACGTGTCTACTTTACTTTCATACGGATCCCTATGCTCATCATGAGATGCACACACCTGCACGTTTTTTAAAAGAACCTGTTTAAAATGAGTTCCAAGTCTTTAGTATACTGTCACAATGCAACCTTTGCTCTTCGTCTCTCGACCAATCAGGACAGTTGACGCCCTTAAACGGTCGAGCTCAGCAAATTGCGGTTCCTCAAAAAAAAAAAAAAAAAAAAAAAAAAACCCGATAGATGTAACCCCTCAACAAAAAAGGGCCCAGAAATGAAATGTAAAGGACCAGAGCACGTGAAGAGGGCAGTGTCCCCGCAGGCGGAATATCAAATAACCCCAATAAATGTCAAGAGCGGAAAAGAAATACAAAAAAGAAAAGGGGTTCAAGCAATCATGAAAAAAGCCTAGTCGTGACCGTGCCTGGCCATGAAATTTACCAAAGGCCTGAAAAGTCAAAATAGGGGCATCTAAGAGGTCAAAAGGGGTCCGTTTTGTCACAGCTCCCCCTTTTAACGGTTTTGTTGATCCTCCTGTGAGGTTTGTCTCCACAATTTCTTCACTTTTTCTCCCCCAAGGTTCAGCACGAGATAGCTATCTAAAGACTGAACATCATTTTAAAATGGTTCGTTTTCAAAAAATCGTCACATACTCACATGATCACGGGGGTCTAAAATGGGTGAAGAGTAACGTCGATGTTTCTGGTGAACTAATTTCTTAATCATAATCTCAATGTGTACTCTCGAAAACTTCGGGCTTAGGTCGATGCATGCGCGTCACCAATCGGTGCGACGGCGTCTGATTCCGGGTCAGCGTCGCGCGGTTGACCGCTAGGGTTCCAAGGTGTTCCATCATATACCTTCTAGATTGTGAGGAAAGAGACCCGGGTCGGGCAAATCATTTACCTCGAAAACCTTTTGGACAAACTTGGTGGTCGGAAGCAGCTGGGAGCCTAAGCATGGCATGACGGTATTGTCATCAGTATGAGTCTTAACCGGTCAAGGTTAGTTTGAGGGGTCTGGAGGCCCAAATCAATCTAGATGCAAGCTTAGGATGCCTGGGAAGTTGAGTGTGCATTTCCCTTTTTATCATTTGACTAGGCTGACTTTTGGCAATCACCAGGTAGACAAAAATATGCTCTGTTAATATCACCTTGCATTTGCATGACGCATTCATTTTTTTCCGTTTGTCTGGTTAATAGGACACGGCCCCTTGACCTTATGCGAAGGCTAAGGAAAAGGTAGTTGCTCTTTTTTAGGCAAGGGGCCGAAAACAGATACTACTAACAGTTTCCCCTAATGTTGTGCAGGCAGGCATCACAGGTACAAACAGAAAGTGGAACAAAGAAGTGCCCATGTAAATATAGAAATATGCAAGCACAACATCATACATCATCACAACACAGGGGCATACCCCTGCGCCCACTCTCTCTCAATCCTTTCCCCTTTCCTCCACATCATCTCTCCTATCCCGAGAGGGGTGCCTCATCTAGCTCTCGGCATCCTCCTCACGAGCACGACGATGTCCGGAAGCTGGGCGCATCGACCCTGATGAACCAGCGGGTCGCAAGGCCCTCCACGCATCCTCAGCTAGCAGGGAGTCTAGGTCTCTGAAGACGGAGCTCCCAGCAGGGGCGTGGCCGGCTGACGGGGCAGGAATAGGGGGACGAGCTCCTGGACTCTGAACGCTGGATCTCATAGCTCGTTCTCGCCCCTTCTTCATCACCCGGTCCCACAAGGTTCGGTATTTGAAATCAAGCTCCCGCACCTCTGTCTGCGACCTCGCCAGCTCCTCCTGCAGGCCAGCCATCTTACCCTCCCAGTACACGTCCGGGTGGGATCCCTCGCTCGCTCTGGCTCGAGCCGTCCGTTCCTCCAAAACCTGGTCCCTCAACTGCTGGTTGAGGTTCTCCAACTCCTGCGCCCTTGCCAAAGCGGTCTCTAATTCCTGGCGCTGTAAAAGAAGAAGAAACTTAGGGTCAGACATGTTCAATCATCATAACACAAAGAGCAGAACAAATCTTACCTGCTGTGCCAAATCAGCCTCCCGGGCCTCCGCCCGGCGGAGGGCATCCTGCAATCTCGTCTCACAATCAACTGGAGCAGCTGGCCCTTGGGTTGATGAGCCCGCACCTGGATCCCCTCGCAGCCCATGGCGGATTAGCGCCTCTCTCTGCGTCACAAAGTTTTTTTTTTTTTGCAAAGATAAGGCGGGCAATATTACATCCTAATTCAGAAATCAGATTTCTTACCAATTCTCTAATCTGGGTAAACAGATCGCTCGTCTGCAGAACCAGAAGCTCATTCTGGCTCTTTAGGATCTGGATGGCCTCAGTCTCAGGCATCTGTTACAGGAAAATCACCAAAATTAGCCCATGGGGAATTCAAGTACGAGAAACTGAAGGGTTGAAGTAACGTACCCGCCGTGTATCCAGAAACATGCGGTTTGAGTACCGCCGGGAATAATCTCCCATGTACTTGAAGCTATTTCGTAGGGACTTGTCCTCCTGCAGGGCATCCCCGGTGCGGTGCCATATGGCGATCTCAGCCCGCCTCACCACTCGCCAATCCTGACCAATAGTAGAAGATCGGCGGCGACCTCGGTTCATATCAGGATGGTCTGGGTAAGCGAGTAGAGGCTGATGCCATCCCCATGTGCGGTACGCCATCCGGACGAAGAGGCCGTCACAAATATTCACGCACAGCAGGGGCACCTCCCGCCGGAACTGAGAAAGGCTCTGGGACACCCACGGCTGATCGGCCAGATCCTCCTCCGCGTATGGCATCCACACCACCTGGATGGAACAAAAGAGTTAGACCTAATCATTTCGGATGCACATATGCTTCAAGTCACTCACCATATGAGGAGGGAATGTATCAAGCTGACCGCGGATGTCCTCCACACGATACGTCACCGGGCGATAGTCCCGGATCACCTCCCACCGCGCCATCAAAGGGGTCAATCCCTCGCGGTCCGCAGATACATTCCCTCGGCCGATGGGAAAGCGGGTGTAACCCCAGATCTGCAAGAGACAACATAGTCAGTGCCAGTTACCATAAGTAAAGATGGAAAACCACAGCTAAGAGGATTACCTGGAGAAAAGGGGTGAACCCACCCAAGTTACCAGAGCCCTGGCGGTAGCCTACCAGGTGGGAGAAAAGATGACCCAGCATGGCAGCTCCCCACGCCATCTTCTTCGCTGCCTGGAGGTCCTCCAGCAGCGGCAGATACTTCAGATTAACTCTATCTGAAGCTGTGGCAAATAGCAGCCTTCCAAAGAAGAACAAGAGAAAGATCTGCAAATTCTCGTCATCCGATCGGCCATCCAAGTCTAGGAGCGTCTCCACTCTCTCTACGAAGGCCTCTAAGGTCTCGCTCGGCATCCGCCGCACCCGGCTCAACCCCACCGATCGGGCAAAGTGCCCAAGGGGTATGTGAGACAGCGCTCCCTGCATCCTGTAGTATCCCTCGCCTAGGAGTCGATCGGACAACTGCCTGTAATCCCTAAGCTCGGGACCCACCACTGGATCTCCAATGACCGGCAGGCCTGTCAAAAAGGAGACGTCCTCCAGCGTAGGCAACATGTGGCCCCAAGGCATGACGAAGGCCCTGCATCTGTCATCCCAGCGCTCCCTGAGAGCCACTAAGAAGGGCGCATCCACCATGAACGGTCGGACCCGGAACAGCGGCCCGAACCCGAAAGCATCCACCTGGAAGACGAGCCGATCAGGCAGGGCGTGGTACCAGGCCCAGACCAGCTCCCATGAAACACGGCCGCGGACCCTCTGAATACCCTGAAAAATCCAAACATCAGAAAATAAGGGCATAAGCAATTGAACCTCCACCTGGCCGGACGACGGGGCGGCCTGCCGCCCGCCTGGCCGGACGGCGGGGCGGCCCGCCGCCCGCCCGGCCGGACGGCGGGGCGGCCCGCCGCCCAGCCTGGCAGACGGCGGGGCGGCCCGCCGCCCAGCCTGGCCAGACGGCGGGGCGGCCCGCCGCCCGCCTGGCCGGACGGCGGGGCGGCCCGCCGCCCAGCCTGGCAGACGGCGGGGCGGCCCGCCGCCCAGCCTGGCAGACGGCGGGCCCGTCCGCCGTCCGCGCGGACGGACGGCAGGCCCGTCCGCCGTCCGCTCGGACGGACGGCGGGCCCGTCCGCCGTCCACGCAGACAGACGGCGGCCCCTTCGGCCGCCCTCCCCATGCTTCGAAAAAAAAAAAGAAAATAAAGAAAAAACTCACCTTCTTCTTCGGGGGCGCCTCCTCGTCACCGCCGACCTCTCCGTCACCGTCACCTTCTCCCTCCTCTTCCTCTCCGTCACCTTCGCCTTCGTCTTCCTCATCTTCCTCTCCATCGCCACCGCCTTCGTCTTCCTCATCTTCCTCTGACGCCGCCGCCGCCGTTTCCTCTTCTCTTTCCTCTCCGGCGTCGCCTCCACGGACGACTTCGTCCCCGCCACCGCCGCCGCCTCTGGAACCCGCACCGTCGTCGCCGCCGGCCCTCCTCCTCCTAAGAGCACGGGGAAGCCATACCTTCGCCATGACCGAGAACTCGGAAGGCTAGAGGGTTGAAATGTTGGAAGCGAAGCAGGAGAGCAAGGAGGGTGGTTTAAACCCCCGGCGTGGCCGGCGCAGGCGGCCACGCGCTGGCCGTCCGCCCGAGCGGACGGCCACGCGCTGGCCGCCCGCCAGCGCGTGGCCGGCGCACAGCCAGCTTGCCGGTCGTCCGCCTTGGGGACGGCTAGAGTGCTGGCCGTCCGCTTCCGTCCAGTGCTGGGACTGTCTCTTGGGCAAGAATTTCAAAAGATTTGATATTATTCTTTGAGAAATTGAAAGGCTACATTATTCCAACGCTCTGCGCCCCATAAAAAAGGCACAGACAGCAGGACGGATATTGGCCAAGTAGCCTACATATTTTGTGACCTCCTCTGAAGTCTCTGCTACGTCAAGACGTGCCTTGGTGAACCGGGAGTGACGCCGCCATGCACGTCGGAGCCGGTCTATGGCCTGAACCTCTCTCGCGTACCCAGTGTGTCGCGGAACGATCAGGGTGTCATATAAGGCAGGGAATGGTACTTGTCTGGGAATGCCGATCTGGAGATGGCAGCGATGCCCCTGATACACAACCAACTCATCGGGGCCAATCAGCCACAGCTCGCGGTCGCGAGAAGCCCTCGTGGTGAACTCCATGCTTCGAAGGACCATTGGAACAAATATGAATTTCTCTACAGGCAGGAAGTTTAGGTAATCACACCAGTCATCCCGCGTCTTCACATGAGCTGTGAGACACCTGACTTGATCTTCAGGGCCAAGAAGCGAGCGTGCCGGATACCACGCACTGTGCTGAAAAATTCTCGAGGCAGAAGTTACACTTTCATCAAAATCGAAGGACACATGCATCTCCATCCATAGTTGCAAAGTGAACAGACTCCCTCTCGCAGATCGTCCCATGCTCATATGGCTGAGCCCCCCGTACAGGTGTGACAAGATCACCGGGGCAAGAGAATGGCCTCTCTGCAGTAAGTACAGCACGCTCACATATTCCTTTTCTAGCACCGAGCCTGTGATGGGGAACCACAGGACTCCCCCAAGAACCAAGCACAAACCTCGCATCAGTCTTTTAGGTTCGACCACCTTGCGCTTAATTTCTCGGATCAGCCAGTATGCAAGGCGGTCAACGAGGATCCCTCGGCTATTGGTCATACGGCATGCCTCCCGTTTATCCCGGACAATGTCAGCGAAGGTCTCTTCCCAAGAAGGCAAGCCAGAAGGATCACCAGCGGCTAGACCCTCCCAACCATAGAAAGTCTCCACCTCCTCCAGCAAGACTGTTGCCTCAAACTCCCTGAAGACAAAGGTGTGGGTCCCCGGATGCCATAACTCCAGCAGCGCACCCAATCCTTCCCAATGCCAGTGGATGGCAGTAAACCATTTGGCAAACACGATAGAGCGTGTCAGGTTCCATCGATGCATGAACACCCTCATGCTTAGTGTGATCACTTCCAATAGGGCCGCGAGCCATGCATACTTGCGGGTATGCCTAGCGTCAGGGAACTTTGGGAGGGGCTGCGAGGTAACCCAAAAAAAAAATCAACAAAAAAGAAGAGAAGAGACGAGGCAAGCAAATAAAGGTCCTAGCCTACCTGTCCGTGGGCCACCAGGTTGCTCAGGTGGCCATCCACATCAGACAGAACTCCAGGCACTCTGGCAGCACAAGTAGGAGACGAGGCCATTCTTGAACAGGAAAAGTTGAAGTTCTGGAAGAGGACCCCGCGACAACAACCCTTTTATCATCTCGGGATAACCTCAACACTTTCCACACTCCACAAAAGACGGAGAGGCATCCACATCCCATTCCTTTCCCCCTTTTGTGGACCGCATGCACTTTGTCTTCCACCTTTTCGTGGAAGGCAAGCCCCTTGGCCTTCCATCACTTTGAAAGCAAAACCCATCCACGAGAAAACAAGAGGCCTTTTCCCCCCTCTCTCCAAGGGGGTAACCTCACCCCACAATTAAAGAGACTACCATGATCCATGAATTTAATGGCCCATCTCAGAATTCGAGTCAAAACCATATAGGATTGGCATTCTACCGATAGAATGGCCATATCTTCCATATCGGCTTCGACTCGAAACAAAATATCTGCTTCTTATCTTCCTGCAATTTGAAATGTAATATTGTCATTATTGAAAAATGTGGACGTCGCTGATGTGCGTTCTTGCAGCTGCAGGGAATCCGAAGCAAGTAGGATTGAAGACCCAGGAGGCTAATAACTTCGGGCGTATAGACTCTGAGTTCCTCTTTAAACAAAACAATGAGGAGTCTATATTCTCCAAGTTATTCGATTGGCCAATAAATCCCTCCTGTTTGCATTAGGAATTGCATTAGGAATTTGTTTTTCTAAATTTCAACCCAGCATGCATTTTGCATAAGCATCCACCCTCGCCCTAGGGGCAATGACCATAACTTATCACTCTGCTTAATCCATTGTTGATCTATGAGTCTGACAGTTGTGCGTCTGTTAGCCTTTTGAATTGCAAGATCCCTTTTCTCCTTTTTTTCACACGTGTGTTTGAGATTCTCTCACTTGGCGATCTCACGATGCGCTAGGCCACCGCGCGCCCGTTGTGTTGAGAGTTCTTCAAGTCATACACCTATACTTTCATGCTCGAGATCCCCTTGGGCCAGATCGCTATATTCTGGTACGCCAAGGCCTCGCGGTCCCAGCACCCGAGGGTCCCACGGACTGTGACTCTCTAGTACTGAACTTTGTCTCTTTTCTTAAACCACTCTTGCAACTCGAATGGCTAGCTTTCATGCATCTGCCGCATTCGCATATCATCCTTGGGGATAGCTCACTCCTTTTCGGGCTGTCCAAAATCAGTTTCGATTTCCGGAACACCCATTTATCATTCCGTTCCACTCCACTGCAAAATAGGTGTCCCGGAGGGGCATTTGTAGACACCGATTTTGGACCACCCTTTTGGTCATGCACCCAGCCCATCAGTAGCCCTTCATCACTAAAATCCCTTCATTTCAGCCATCTCAGCCCACTACCAGCTAGGCCCATTAACCAAATCCCGACCCTAGCCACCTTTTTCGTGGAAGGCCAGCCAGTCCGCCTTCCACCCCCTTCGAAGGCCATCCCCCGCCTTCTACACCCTTGGAAGGCCAGCTACCTTGCCTTCTACCTTTTTTCCACCTTTTCCACTTTTTGCCGCCTTTTCGTGGAAGGCCAACCCCTTGCCTTCCACCGCCTTCGAAGGCCACCCCCCGCCTTCTACCCCCTTCGAAGGCCAACCACCTTGCCATCCACCTTTTGGCCACTTTTTCTTCACCTTTTCGTAGAAGGCCAACCCCTTGCCTTCCACCGCCTTCGAAGGCCACCCCTTGCCTTCCACCTCCTTCGAAGGCCACCCCTCGCCTTCCACTCCCCTCGAAGGCCAGCCGGGTCGCCTTCCACCGCAAGAGTGGAAGGCATGTCACCTGGCCGTCCACTCCTTAAACCACCTTTTGACCCCGTCTTCCCCATGATCTCCTCTACTCTCCGCCCTCATCCCCCACTACTCCGACCACTCCCCACTCCGTCGACTGCCGCGGCCACTACCGCCAACCCTTGACCACTCCCCATTGGTTGAAGGGGGATTTACGGGGATTTAGACCCCTGTTTTCTCCCTTTTTTTTCTTCGCCTATTTAAACCCTCCACATCCTCTCGAGCGGGGGTTAAAAAGAGGGGGGGGACAACAACAGGAAGGATTTTTTGGTTGAGAGGAATTTTGGAGAGGCAGAGAGGGACTTTCTGGTGAGAAGCTCGAGGAGACCTCAAGGAGGAAGGCTCAGGCTACATCTGGAAACGGGCTTGCCTTTCTAACTCCTCCCTTTTATTTTTTACTCATTCCATTACATTAGTAATATCATTCATTCTCCACACACGCAACTCCTCTTCACTTGCATGCATGTCCGCATAGGATGACTTAGCCATCCGTACCCCCCACAGAGGTTTAAAAAAAAAACGGGAGGTGGGTGGCCATAACACATGGTCACTTTCCCTCCCCACCACCCATCCGGTGCGTTTCCCACTGATTTTAGTTAGTTTTTACACCTTTATGAATAGATTTTGCACTCTACAGTTCTAATCGGGTTCGTCTTTGCTTGGTTTTTTCTTTTCTTTTCAGGAATCCTTACCACCTACACGCGTACAGAATTTCGGGCTCTCTTCCTTTGGCCGGCCGGAGGAAGAGAAGGAGGAACCGACGTCTCCCGCTCCCACAAAACGCGATCATCTTTTACATTCCTGCGGAGCACAGGAACCGAAAGGTAATGCTCCTGGCGATCACACTCTCATTTCTAACTCCTCCTGTTTGAATCGCCACAGTGCTAAGACGTACGGAGAAACCCCCAACGCGGAGGCCCCGCGGGCGCTGTACAACCGCGACGGGGACGTTCCGGGCGCCTACATATACCTCTTCCTCAAGGTTTCCATTGAGGAAGGTCGTCTTCACATCCATCTGCTAGATTTCGTAATCATGGTATGCAGCAATAGCGAGAAGAATTCTGATAGACTTAATAATGGCAACGGGTGAGAAGGTCTCGTCATAGTCAATGCCTTGTCTTTGACGATAACCCTTCGCCACCAACCTTGTCTTATAAGTCTCTATTCGTCCATCTGCACCGATTTTTCTTTTAAAGATCTATTTGCAATCGATAGGTACTATACCTTCGTCCATCTGCACCAATCTTTCTTTTAAAGATCCATTATTTTCATATTTAAAATTTTGATTTAGAAGTGGTGTTCATTCTAGTTTTAGTTATCTAAATCTTTGTTTTCTCTTAGTTTAACTTTTGATATTGTGTTAAGACCATTACTCGCTTTTGTCATCAAAGAACTTAAGTTTTCAAACTTAAAGTCTCAAGATCTCTATGGAATCGAAGATTCACCACTTGACTTTACATCTTTATTTACTCATGAATCGGAATAGTTAAGATTGGTGGTTGTGTGTTTTACCGATGACATTTTCAACTATTATTACGCATATAAACATGCACACCTATACATTCATATTAGACAGCAAATGATGGATCATATCAAGCAACATGTTAATATGATAAAAAAAAATTAGTTCCATAATAATAATGACAGATTAATGTCACTACAAATTTTCTTTCATAAACAACTGCAAAAGATTACAAAAATCTAATATAAAATAACTATTTTAAATGTTTAATTTGCATCTGCAACTTACCTATTCTTCTTTTGAGCAATGATTTGGCATTTTAATTTTATTGTGCTATGCTTTGCATTGATTATATTGCACGTGAATTCTCTTCAAGCCAATCATCTAAAACTTTGGTATCTAAATTTCTTGCATCTTTTTGTGCTTCCCTCCATCCTTTAATAGCCTACACCCTCTTTTTGTAGCCCTTTAATGATGTTCTCTAGCACTTATTTCTCATTCATACCTATTTTCCTCGCATATGAAGATGACTTAAAGTGCTACTTCTTCAATGGCAATGTTGAATACACATATAGACATACACACATGTACATTTATATTAAACAACAAATGATGGATCATAGCATGCAATATGTTAATATGATCAGAAAATTGCAATTCCATTACAATAATAACGAAATAACGTCACTACAAATTCTTTTAAAAAACAACTACAAAAGATTGAAGAAAACCTAACATAGGATAACCGTTATAGATGCTTAATTTGCATCTCCAACTTACACATTCTTCTGTTGAGTAGTAATTTTCCTAATTCTATTGTGCTATACCTCGTTATGTCTATTCACTTAAAAAAAGCTTTACTCTTCACCTAGTATGTTTGCATTTTGAAATCAATAAAAATCACCTTCCCTTGGAGTCCTTCATGTTATGAAGGGAATACATGGCATATGCTTCCTTTGCGATACCCAAAGGTGGTATGGTGTAGAGTAGAGCCCCAATATCATGGCCACTTCTTGTATTGGATAACCATAATAAAAAGAAATGTGACAATTCATATATGCATGATTTAAAAATACATAATGTAATGAAAGTCTTTGAAGATGAACCATCTCAAATATGGTAGATTCTATGAGAAGATGTGTAAGGATCGAGACCTTCGGACCCTGTAGTTCTGGCTACGTGATGTAGACTGGATCTATCGCGACCGGATTCCGAAGCTGGGACCCGAAGTTTGGATCCGAGGTTGGGTCGGATCGGTGACGAGGCCCGACGGGGATCCGGATGGCGACGGAGGCGAAGCCGAAGGCCCGAGGCCGAGGGTGGCTCGGTCGGGCGTTAGCTTGTCTTCGGAAGCAGGGCCGAGACCCCTTCGGGCGGTGCGAAACCGGATTTCCTTCGGACCGAGAGGCAGCCGCCGCTCGGCGTCGAGACCAGTGGGAGGAGTCCGAGGTCGGCGGCCGAGACCGACTCGGGTTGATCGGCGACTTGAGGGTGCCACGTGGGCTGGCTTTGGGCCGCGTAGCGTACGGCACTGTCGTGTCAGAGTGCGGCCCTGACGTGTCGACTGAACGGCGTGCCTCGGTCGACACGTTTCAAAAATTTGTCCTTGCGGCCGTCACATCACCTGACGTGTCGGCTGGACCGCGTCTGCCTCGGTCGACGCGTTTAGCCTGGTTAACTCCCACGAGCCCTCCTCCTTTCCTCATTTTTCTCCTTCTCTCTTTCTCTCCTTCCCCTCCAACGATCTCAGCGGCGATTCCTCCGCCTCCCTCTTTTCCTCCCACCATTTCACCTCTCCCTCCACTCCATCCTCTACCTAGCTCCTACCACTGCCACCTCCATCTCCACTGCGGCGTTCTACTCTCCGGACGGCGGCCGACGTCACGGTGGAGCAAGGACGACCAAGGCGGTACCGGCGGCGGCGTGGGGCGAGTCGGGTGGACGGCTTGAAGCTCGGAGGCGTTCAAGTGTCCGGTAGGGTGACGATTCCCATAGCATCGCGTTTTAACCAGGTTTTCCTCGTTTAAGCATGACTATGGATCTCTGGTTTTGGGGGGTAGAATGAGCATGTTTAGGTGCTCTTTTGATGATATGGGGGATTTGCTATGAAGGTGATTTTCCTATGGATTGTATTGCCCCTCTTTCTCCTCTGTTTTTAAGTAACTTTGGGGTTTTATGGGTTGAAAAGGGAGCCCTCGGGCCCATGGTAGATTCTGGTTCCTGGGCGTTAGCTTGTCTTCGGATAGCGGGGCCGAGACCCCTTCGGGCGGGTTGAAAGACGACGCGCATGGACGACGCCTTTTTGAAGGGCGTCGGGCCATCACGACGCCTTTTAGACAGAAATCGCCTGGCCGAGACCCCTTCGGCCCGAAGACTGTTTTGCATAAACCTGATTCTGAACTGTTTTACATAAACCTGTATATGGAGCTCGAATGGCGTCGGCCTTGGGCGACGCGATTCGAGACAGAACCTCACTAATTCATGCCAGTAAAACGTGTTCATACTGCTAGATAGTTGGTTAATGCATGATTTGATGCACTCGACAATGATGGATTCTTCATGACCGGATGGCACCGCGTGGTGTGTCGTGAGATCGTGGGCTTTTCACGTGACCGGATCGTACTGTGCCGGGTTTTGATGTTTTGTGTTACTGTGGACCTGGAGTGACATTGTAGCGCTTTATCACCCTGTGCTGGTGGGGGCGTGAGCACAGCGCCGGTGGGGGCGTGGGCGGGGTGACGCCTAGTGAGAGAGGGTCACCTGGTGAACCCCGGGGTCAGCTAGTACCGGTGTCGGAGTGGTACATTCGGAGAGTCACTCATGCTGAGGGAAGGAGTAACCACCTGAGCCAGTTGGGCCGGAGTAGCTAGCATGCTATCCGAGGGGTTACTGTTTGGTCTCAGCGGGTCGGTGTTTCCTACCTTCGGCTGTGGTTGGTGTTTCCTACCTTCGGTGGTGATCGATGTTTCCTACCTTCGGCTGTGGCCGGTGTTTCCTACTCTCGATTGTGTGGCCGAGACACCTTCGGTCAGTGTAGCCGAGACACCTTCGGTTAATGCTAAGCCGAGACGTGAGTTGTTGGCTCTTTGATAGAATGATTCTAGAATTATGCATGCTACATTCCGAATGCACATGGTTCATATCTAGATGTAGGAGTAGTGTACTTACTTCTGTGTTCGTTACTTTACCGTTAGCCGTACCTTGCACTTGTGGGTGTGTGCGTGGGCAGTGGGGATCGAAGGATCCCTACTGAGTCTTGTCTTGAGACTCACCCCTGCGGTTTTCAGGTGAGGACTCCCAGCAGACTTAGAGCGGCGTGTGCGGCCGCGTGTTAAGCGCCTTCAGCGGTTGTTCCGGGGTATGCCCCGATGTAGTTGTTATTTATTTCTGGCCTGTATGTTTAATTATTTCTTTTCAGTTGGAGTATGTAATTATTTGCTGTATCAAGTCGCATTGTAATAATTTTAATTCCTGCACTTTCATTTCAATTCAATGCGATGTGAATGTTTAGCTTAGTTTATTATTTATTTCCCAGACTTACTAGATCCTGGTTTGGTTCCAAATTAATGATTCGGTACCCATTTAGTAATCGGATCCCCGATTATAGGGTGGCGGGTCGTTACAAGATGAGCTTCGCAAAGTCCATTTAGAGCCTAAACTACTATGTTAATGTCGTTTGTTGAGGTTGCTCTTGGAGGTCAGCTAGTCAAAATACTCACCCATGGGAGAGGTTGATCATCTACTTGATGGTTGTGATGTGGATATCCACTAGCATTAGAGACCTACTTATATTCGTGTCCAATGAGACGATGCATTGATGATGGAGAAGATGAAGCATTGGAATTTAGGGAGACAATTCATTGCCATAAGATGGTGTTAGGTTTTTACACATGTTGGAGGTGGAATAATCATTTATAAAGGAGATCAAAGTGCAGCATTATTGGAGGGAATTTGTATTGGACGACTAGTTTCAAAGATGTATAATGGGAGCTATCAATTATTTAATAGAAGGGCATTTTCTAGAGGAATATATGAGCACTAAAATAGATGGAATATTCTCTTGAGTATACAAGGTATATTCACATTTCTAAACAGTTGTTAATCGTATAGTCTTCTTTCTAACATTTGAAATATTGTGGGGAGTTCAAAATTAGTACAAAATTAGAGAGCATTACACCAAATATTGAAAGTTTTGAGGAACTAACAACTAAAGAACCTAAAAGAAAGAAACAATAGTTTATGAAAATTTTGATTGTCACTAGTATAGTTATCATGTTAAGTAATATTTTTCATATGTTACAACTAAAACACTAACTATTGTGATGATGATGGTGTTGACTACGAACGCAACTTTTGAAGGCAAATAGTGAAAAACTAGACTTTATAATTTACTTTTGTTGATATTA
This sequence comes from Zantedeschia hybrid cultivar, assembly GCA_030544215.1. Taxonomy (NCBI): domain Eukaryota; kingdom Viridiplantae; phylum Streptophyta; class Magnoliopsida; order Alismatales; family Araceae; genus Zantedeschia; species Zantedeschia hybrid cultivar. The sequence continues at coordinate 27,041,279 of JARZZO010000011.1, forward strand.
GGGATGCAAATAGTAACCCATAGCCTAATTATCGGACCGTTCGTTGACTTACATGTCAGTTAACAGATAATTTTCCTAAACCGTTATGTACAGTAGATAAACTCTGTACATTTTTTAAACTAACGGATATAAAACTTTTTCTGACTGAATTCATATAGTACACTAGGATCCGATTATCTGACTGATTATTAGCTTATAGGACAGTTAATGGATAGTATTTTTAAATCGATAGTTTAACATATACAGTCATGGATCTACCCTAGATCTGCACTGAATTCGATCGATTTGCACCCCTAATTGACATGTAACAAGTGTCTAAGAAAGTGTAAGTACGTAAACCATGTTGCATAGGCATTTATAAACATTGACAAACATCAATCTGCCAGTTGACTTGAGTTGAAATTAAATATGAAAATATTTGTAGTAAACTTTTAACCACAAAAGAGGAAAGCCATCTAAGTTTTAAGGTCACAAAGATCGAACGATATGTCCAGTTAGGGCTTGTTTGGTGTGTCCTAAAATACCATAAAGTCTATTTTGAAATAGCACTTTTTAAACTGAGTGAAAATAAAATCCTTGATCTTTAAAATCACCAGAGTTTCAATTTGCAGTGATTTTAGATTAAAAACTGAAATCAACTAAAAGAAATATTTGAGGAGTGAAGCATTTTAAAATACAACAATTTACAACGTTCTAAGACCTTATCTGGTGTGCCATAAAATGTCATAGAATCTCGATTTTGTAATCACCAATTTGAAAATCAGTAAAAATAAAATCGCCAGATTAAGAATCTTTGATTTTGGTTTATAATGATTTTGAATTGAAAATCAAAATCAACTAAAAGGAGGATTTTAGGGGTCAACTAGTTTTGAAATACCAGTTGACGAATAAAAAGATAATGTAAAATAATTCACAACAATCCAAACATAAGAAAAATGTTGTTTTATGTCCATTTACAACATTTAACAATATTTTACAACACAAAGATCAGTCCGTTGATGTGTGAAAAAGAGACATAAAATAATTTCAACAATCCAAATATATGGAATATGCTATTTTACGACTATTTACGACATTCTACGGCACACACCAAACAACGTCTAAAAAAAAATGATTTCTAGAAGAAAAGAAGTTGTTCTTCTTATCTTCAAAATTATATGAAAACTCTTAGAAACTTATTTGCCTATGTAGCCGTTATATTCATTGATTGTGTAAATATGCCCCATTAAAGTCATTTAGAATAGTTGAGAATGCTCACCCATAAACTGTTGATCGGACTATGATGAACCCAGAGGAGGGGTTAGTGGGTTATAAGAATTAAAAGTAAAATTAAATGCTAGCTAATCGCAATATAACAGATGCTCAATAAGAGAGTGAAATAAGATGCTCAATAAGATAGTGAAATAAGAAAGCAAGCACACAAGAGGAACACGAAGATTTATATTAGTTCAATCACTCCAGACCTACGTCCGGTCCTCAAGCAACCTCTTAGAAATTTCACTAAATACAAAGTATAAATCCCTTGTTGGTTACATAACCCCCCAGTCTCAACTGGTCTTCTCTTCAATATGATGAAGAGGAAAACACCCTCCTATACACCGCATGCCCTCTCTTCCAAGAACCTAAAAGTCGTACACAAATTCAAAAAATATAAATAGAGTGGAAGTGCCTTTCAGAAGGCAAGTGTTCATAGATGAACACACAATAGATCAAGACAATGAGCTAAGAACTATAAAACAATAATCTTGATCTGAAGAAGAATAGATGAGAGCTTCTTGGTGCACAGAGCAGTGGAAGGCTCAGGCTCTCAAGTTCTTCTCCTCAATCTAGCTCTTTCTCTCTCTCAGATTTTGAAGACGAAGAAGCAGAGTTTAGGCTTGATGTTTCGATATGTTCAAAATCACTTGCTGCGAGTCCAAGTCTTGATTTTATAGGTAATTTTGAATTTGCCCGTTAAGACTGATTGCTTCATGTTGAGTCTAACAGTTTCTAGTTGAGTCTAGTGCTAACCAGGCTATGTCTTAATGTTAACTAGCCTTAGACTAACGTAAACTATATGAGTTTAATAGGAAATTGCCTTGATCTAGATTGAGAGACCTTAAGAAAAATTGAACGTCCATATCTTCTGGAAGCTATGCATTATGGACCTTTCTATTCTAGGATTGGCCCATGCAAATCTATCTATCCTACAGGCATGCGAAAGTTAAGAAAGATCCCATCTGGTGTACTGACCAGAGGACAAGTGAGAGTAGAAAGCCTATAAAAAGTAGCTGCAAAACTTCAGGTGTATCGACTTTTCAGGGATATAAGAATAAACAATGTTTGACTACTTATGTACTAAGGAAACAGAGGATCGATTAGGATGATAGATAATCGATCCAACAGTTTATTTAAATAATGACATAACTAATCGTTTCAATCAGTTCTGCTAATCGCTACAAGAAGAACACTTTAATTGCACAGAAAGAATAATAGATAATCGATGTAGAATGCAATAGATGATCGCTCAAGGTTATATCAGTTTGATAAAAATATATGCCGTATAAGTCAATCAAATGAGTTTTTGATGGCATCATTTCATGCAATCATCTCATTGTTATTAATAATAAATGGCATTTCTTCATTACATCTTATTATTTAACGTACGTCTATCATTTGATGTAATGAAGTCCTATAACACATGCAATGATGGTCGAATTATAATGAGATCAATTATCTAAAAAGATGTGTTCAAACTATTCCTGGTCATAAGATCTCCAAAACAGGACATTGAAGATCCGGATAGACTAGTGCATTATTGTGGTGATACTAAAGTACATATGTAGGTGCTTATTATTATAATAAGTTTACTGAACTGATCTAACCTAGAATTCATAAATGGTCATTATACTAGCTGTCAATTGGAATATTCTACAGTCACAATAACATAGTTGGATCCTAGACATGAGTTACCAAAGATGCCTTGCTTGAGTGATACTGAGTATTTGATTATTAACTTAAGGATCTCAAGTCTGTGATCCTGTATAGTCATTTATGCGGGCTCAATAGGATTCTTACGAAGGCAATTAAGTTGGCAACAAGGGATCATTTACTCTCGATATGTACTCATAGAGAGTATATCCTATGGAATAGTACTCAAACATCCTTGGCCAGGGTTCGATAATTAAACGGAAAAGGAATTTTCTATTTATAATATTGAGTATAAGGTTCCATTAGGTTAAGACATATCAGAGTTTGATAGTTAAATCATATCCTCATCTGACTAGGACATTACATAGATTAAGATCTATAGCTATGTGGTATATGTGGATGAAAGGCTTCGATTAGTGAGTTGCATATCTCCGATATCTTTTGGGATCATGAGGTGTAACTTGGTACCCTTCATGATTGAAAAGCTCAAAGGATTAATCATACGATGATGAATTATCGATTATGTGATAATCAGAATAAAATTTATTATAAAATAATGAACAATAATTAATTAAGTCAAATAACTTGTTTTTGACTTAATGGGCTGAAAACCAAATAGACAGTGGGGCCTAGAGAGTCACACACAAAATAGTTCTCATAGATCTAGAGAGGATTTAAGTTTATATGAAATTTTGGGTTTCTGTAAAAATGTAGGGAGTCTATAAATACTTACTGTAGGGAAACCCTTGCCAGGCTTTAGGGTTTTCTCTAAGGACCAGCTGTCAACCTCCCTCCTCCCTCTATCTCTTTGGTGCCACTTTCTCTCTCCCCTCTTTGTTCATGGTAGAGTTGAGATCCACGCGAAGCTTGTAGAGTGTGGAGGAGAATCGGACTGTTGTGGAGATCATGTAGATACGTCTAGAGGCCGAACACATGAACAGCTCGCAATCTTGAGATCAACTGCTCGTTCATCTCTAATTCAGCAAGGGATTTTCATCTCCACGATGGTGAAGATCTGATCTTCTATTTTATTTACTTTTGTTTCGATCTAAATACTCTAAGAACTGATGTACGAGATTCGAGGGAAGTAAATGTTAATTTTTTAAATTATGTTGCGTCGTCATTCTTCCCGTTCTGAATCTTATAGTGGTATCAAAGTCAGGTTCTCAACTTTGTTTAGATCATTGTAATGTATTTATATGTTATTTTAGTCATCACATGTGTGTTTTCCGGAGCAAATTCGTTGAAGGTGTGCATGTGATGCCGCCATCAATTCAACTGCCACAAAGCGTTTGTAAGTAGTTGGATATATTATCGAAGTCATAGATGTGTTTGGCATTAGATTAATGCCTATGGGTTGTTTCGAACGCCTCAAATAGGCCATTTTGTCATCTACATGCACATATCTTTGGGCATAGGATTTTGATTTTACGACCCCCATTTCTAGTCTGGATCATCCTAGAAGGGTTGTCAAAAATAACGCTCAAGGGAAAAATGTTTCGGCAATTTTTTGAACCCCAACTGAAGAAGAATGGTTGTCGTGCTCATCTAGATCTAAAAGAGGAGATCCGACGCGATCTCCAGCCAACTACTGGCAAAGTTGCCAGTGCCAGCCGGGTCACCGGACTGGAGGCCACCGACGGTGGCTGGCACTACTGCTACGCATTGGGGGGGGGGGAGGGGGGGATGCCATAACGGGCAGGGGAGAAAGGAGAGGTCGGGACCCATCGTAGGTCATGTTGGACCTACTCGTGGATCCGGACCTGAAGTAGATATACAGGGCAGTTTTAAGCATGTTTACCCCATTTAACCCCTTTAAAAGCCTATTTAGCCCATTTAAAAGGGAACTTTAAATTCTTTTAAAGTTTAAATTCATTTAAAATTCTTTTAAATTAATTTGATGATTTTGAAAAAAAAAAACCCTTATTACATGGTTAACAAGTTTTAAAATTAGTTTAAAATTTCGTTAGCCTTGGTTTTTGTTAATTGTTAACTTAAATCTTTTACTAATTGTCATTAGAATTTGATTCGAACTAATCAATTAATATTTTAGTCCGGAATTCACCGTGCAATGACATGAATTAATTTATTGTCTACATTGTTAAAACTTGTTGTTTAAATTTTAACTAAAATTATAAAATGGTTTTAATTATATTGTGCATAGAATTAGTATTTTTAAAATAATGGTTATTTTAGGATTTATTATGTGATAGTTAACACCCTATATATGTGATGTATGTGTGTGTATGTATGGATGTATGATCATGGACTAATGCTATCATGTGATGATGTCTAATTGAATGCATTAAATGGTGATGGTCTAGTTTATTTAATAGGGCGTGCGTGCCTTCCTCTCTCTATAAAATCTAGATTGTAATTTTTATTTCCCACTAGATATGTACTCTCCTTGATTGAGATTAAAGTTTCTTATTATTTCATATACATTTATGGGCCTGCAAGCCTATTTTATTAATTACATGTAATTTTAAGAGATAGATTAAGTATGGAGCGAGGAAGACATCAGGTGGAACCTTTAAACAAGGATTCACATCATGAAGAGCATGAGATGCCAAGACCAATTGTGTTCATTTTATGTGTTAGATATGTTGTGGTTCACCGACCGGCTCCGATGATGCTGTTCATATTTAAAGTCCATAATCATTCATATGTTTTCTAGCATATATATTTGATATATGGGGATGGTGCTACTCAGTATATATTCTTTATATGAGTATATACACATATATGGTACTCCAAAGACTTATATCTATGTAGCACAACTATTGACAAGACTAAAATTTCAAAATTTCCCTCATTCAAATATTAGGTTGATAAACGTAAGGCATTAAGAATGACCCATGTAGCCTTTTGTTGTTATAGTCTAGGTGAACTGGCTTTAGATTGAGTAAGCTTGTTGTGTTGCTACAAGGTCCACTCAGCAAGGAGTTAGTAACCTAGACTAAGACTAGTGCTGAACTTTGGGATGGGTCGCTGGCATAATTTCGTTATGCTACTATAAGAGTTATGTTCAAAGCTCATTCTCATAACATAAAAAAGGAGTTTAACTTAACTAGACTTTGTAATTTGTTGTGCTGCCACAAGGTTACAAGTGTTCTGAAGGCTGAATATGACTGAAAATTGTAAGGAACTATAATTAGCAAGAGTTGCCTACCTATTAAGTATGGGATGGTTTGTTGTGCTGCTACAAGGCCATCACCATAAAGTTTTAGGATTCTGGATTCCACTAGGATACCATTGATGTATCCCGTCTTTGCATATAGAGGGTTATGTAAATTCGTCAAAAAATAGTGAAAGTTTTAAAATTGGGATCGAAATCCATATCTTAATTTTATTTAAAGAATATCTTCATCTTATCTAATTATACATTTTTCCTCTTGTAGACTAACATGTCGAACAATCTGTTGAAAGGCATACTTGATGCCAACAAGCTTACTGGTCCTAACTATAAGACTGACTTAGAAATTTGAGAACTGTTCTCATTACTGAAAAGATAGCCTATGTTCTTCAAAAGCTTTTACCTCCAATACCTGCTAATGATGCTGAAGAAGGAGAAATCCTTCTTTACGAAAAGTATAAGGAAGATGCCATTCTTACCCAGTGTTATATGTTTGCCTCTATAACTAATGAGTTATAGAAACAACATGAGAAGATGGATGCTAAAGGCATTCTGAATCACCTTGAGGAGCTTCTTAGAGCTCAGAGCAGAACGGAGCAATATGAGATATCAAAAAAATATGTTCGAGACAAGAATGTCCGAGGAAACGTCTATGCAGACACATATTCTCAAGATGATTGAGTGGAATGAAAGATTGGCAAAACTAGATTTTCCCATGAAACTGGAACATACTATTGATTTGATTATGCAATTTCTTCCTGGCTCATTCTCCCAATTCCTTATAAATTTTAACATGAACAAGATAGAATGCTTTCTGGCAGAGTTTCCATACATGTTAAAAACTGCTGAGAGCACTATGAACAATGGGAAGCCTCCAGTGATACTTGTTGGTAAGCCCAATAAGAAAAGAAAGTTTCAACATGCCTTTTAGAAAGTTAAGACAAAAAAGAAACTACAACAGGCAAAGGCTGCCAAGAAAGAAGATGCTAAAAAGGACAAGGGATAATGCTTCCACTGCCACAAGGAAGGGCATTGGAAGAGGAATTTCAAGCTATATCTTGTAGAGATAGTAAAGCAGAAGCTTAGAAAAGCTTCAGTTATATTCGTGATTGACCTCAACTTGTCATAAAGATCCACATCATGGGTATTAGATACTAGATGTGCATCTCATATCTGCAATGATTGGTATGTGTTAAGAAATAGTATGTGGCTAAACAAAGGAGAGGTTGACTTGCGATTGGAAAATGAAGCAAAGGTTGTTGCACTCACCGTCGGAAGTGTAAACCTCAAGTTATGCTCAAGAGTTATTTTAGGACTTGAAGAATGCTGCTTTGTTCCTTCTATCATTAAGAATATTATTTTCATTTCATGCTTAGATAAATGTGGATTTGTTGTGAGATTTGAAAATAAAAGTTGTTTTTTGTTCTTAAATGGTGAATTATTTACCAGTGGGAGCTTAACGAATGGTTTATTCATGTTTGATAAAGATATGCCTATGATGTGTGTAAACAAACCTCTTAAGAGAAGAGGACTAGTGTGAATCAAGCTTACCTCTTGCACTGTAGGCTTGGTCATATTAGTGAAGAAAGGCTAAACAAGTTGCATAAAAGTAGATATGTTGATCTATTTGATTAAGAATTATATGCAACCCATGAGTCTTATCTTATGGGAAAGATGACCAACTCTCTATTTACTGGATATAGAGAAAAAGTCATAAAGTTGTTAGAACTTATACATTCTAATGTATATGGACCTATGTCCACTCAGGCCAGAGGAGGTTACTCATACTTCATCATTTTTACTGATGATTTCTCTAGGTATGGATATATGTGCTTAATGAAGTACAAACCTGAGGCTTAAGAGAAATTCAAAGAGTTTAAGAATGAAGTAAAGAAACAGATTGGAAAGAGTATTAAACTCTTAGATCAGATCGAGGAGAATAATACTTAAGTAAATAATTTACACAATATTCGAAGGATAATGGGATATTATCCCAGTGAACACCTTCTTACACACCTCAGCTAAATGATGTAGCTAAGAAGAGGAATCGTACCTTATTGGTATGGTACGATCCATGATGTGCTTTGCCAAATTACCCTTATCTCTATATAGCTATGACCTAGACACAACTGCTCACCTATTGAACAAGGTTCCATCTAAATCAGTGTATTCTACTCCACATGAGATATAGAAAGGAAAGAAATCAAACCTTAAATATGTTAAGGTTTGGGTTGCCCTGCACATGTCAAATGACACAGTCCAAACAAATTAGAGTCTAAGACTAAAAAGTGATGGGATATCCTAAAGAAACTTGTAGACATTATTTCTACCAACCAGGTGTTGTATTTAGAGGAAGAGTATATGCTTGAAGAAAACAGTGGGAGTAAGGTAGAACTAGAAGAAATTCTAAAACTGCAAATATGCAATGTGTTGTCTCAGGAACCTGTTCAAACTGATACACAGACTGTTCGTATGTCTGGTCGGATACCTATTCAACCAGATAGATATGTTAGACATATCTCTGATGGAAATAATAAGGTACAATATAATGAAGATGAGGATCCTAAGACCTACGAGGAGATAATAAGTAGTACTGATTTTGGGACATGACAAGAGTCCATGAGATCTAAGATGGACTCAATTTACTTCAACCAAGTTTGAAACTTGGTAGATCCACTTGAGGGTATTGTACTCGTTGGTTGCAAGTGGGTCTATAGTAGAAAAATTAGAATAGATGGAAATGTTGAAACCTATAAGGCCAGACTAGTAGCGATATCATCAAAGACAAGGTATTAACTATAACGAGGCCTTTTTACCAATAACCATGATTAAATCCATTAGGATTTTACTTGCCTTTTTACCAATAACCATGATTAAATCCTTTTTACCAATAACCATGATTATAAGATCTGACAGATGGATGTGAAAACTGTTAGTTTTAGGTGGCCTACAAGCCAATATGACTATGTAAATCTCGTTCATTTATTAATATAATGGCATAATATTCATTATGTGTAAATCGCATTAATTATCGTTTCATAATGAAGTCCGTGAATATGTGCTATAGTGATCAGATTATGATGAGATCATACTAATGAGACTGATCACTTAAACACACATATTCTTAATCGTTCATAGTCGGAGGATATCCGAGAAGGACATTGGATATCCGGTTAGACTAGTACAGATTACTCTTGCTCATATGATGAGGGTGACTGATCTCATAAGTCACTTGTGTGGAGACACTAAGGCGAATCTGTAGGTGCTCATTGGAGAATGAGTTCACTGAACTGATCCGACTGAATCGCTGGATGGTATAGTACCTCACTGTCAACCAGCTTGATTCTATTGTCGTAGTTGCGTGGATGGTCCTCGGACCTGAGACACCAAGGACACCTTGTCGGTGGACTTCTGTGCTTTGACCTTGGTTTACGAATCTCTAGCCACATGATTCTAATACGCCAAGGATTGGGTACAGCGGAATACCGTCGAAGGGAATTATGTGTCAATAAAGAATCATTCGCTCTCAGTACTTAGAGAGAGAATGCTCTAAGAAAGATGCACGGAAGTCTCTGGCCAGGGCGGACGATAATATCGGGAAATGAGTTTTCCGATATTCATCAGCGGCATCCAATCCAAGTGAGTCGACCGGTTAGGGTTTGACAGCTTGCCATACCTTGAGTTGACTCGAGAGCATTGTACGAATGATGGATTATATCCACGCGGTAACTGTCGGCGGAAAGGTTCCAAGAGTGGGTTACTTAACCCCAATACCTTCCGGGTTCACGCGGTGTTGCTTGGCTCCCAACGTGATCGGAGGCCCGGTCGAATTCGATGTGCGACATCAATTCGATTGATTAATTAATTAATAAAGGGTTATTAATTGATTAATAAAGCCAGTGAGGAGTCATTGGGCTTGTTGGGCCATTAAATGGACTGGTACTTGGGCCTAGAGGGTCACATGCAAATGATTCTCAAGGCGATAGATAAATAAGTGGGTTTTATACAAACCGGGAGTTTTTATGAAAAATCGCGCGGTTAGTATAAAACATAGCGAACGGGCTGAGCAGGCCAAGCTGCTGCTAACCCTAGCCGTCCCTCCTCTGTTTCTCTCTCTCTCTAGCGTCCAGACAGATCCAGATCTGCTCCGCCGCTTCTCCGAATCCCATTCGACGGGAAATCGTCCGCGCGTTGCGGCGATCATTGCGGCGGCCGGCGGAGGTTTCGTGGGCTGCGAAGACCGAGGAACGCGAGGATATCCGTCGCAGGGAGGATCGCGTGGACTTCGCTAGAGGCCGGGCACTTGCGCGGCTTGCGGTGTCGCACCAACGGAACCGAACAGTTGCGGATTCGAATCCGCACACGGTGAGAATCGATTATCCGATAATCGTAGTTTTTAGTTTTTCGAAACGAGAACGGATCGCTGTTTAATATTTTATTTTCCGCTGCGTGAGCGATCCGGAGAAACCCGAGAAAACCAAACAAAAACAGCCATCCTCAATGACACATCTTAAGGAAGAAGTGTATATGATACAGTATGAAGGGTTCGCATTCAAAGAGCATCCGGTTAAAGTATGTAGGCTTCTGAGGTCCATTTATGGATTGAAGCAAGCTTCCCGCATTTGGGACATAAGATTTGATGAGACAACCAAATCTTATGACTTTGTTAAGAACGAAGATAAAGCATGTATGTGCAAGAAAGTGAATGGCAATGCAATCACTTTTCTGGTACTGTATGTGGATGACATACTGCTCATTGGGAATGATGTAGGTATGTTGTCTTCAATTAAAGCCCGAGTATGTAAGAACTTCTCCATGAAGGATTTGGATGAAGCATCCTATATTTTGGGGATTAAGATCTACAGAGATAGATCAAAGAGGATGCTAGGCTTGTCCCAGTCCATAAACATAGACACCATTGTCAAAAGGTTTGGCATGGAGAACTCCAAAATAGGTCTCATACTGATGAGACACAAAGTTTACCTCTCCAAAGAGATATCTTCTAAAACTCCTGAAAAGAGAGAACATATGAGTAGGGTTCTCTATGCCTCTACTATAGGGTCTATTATATATGTCAATGTTGTGTATAAGGCCTAATGTAGCATATACTCTAAGTGTTACAAGTATGTATCATGCAGATCCAGGTGAGCAACACTAGACGGCTGTGAAGTGTATCTTTAAGTACTTGAAAAGGACTAAGGATATATTTCTGATATATAATAAAGAGGACTTGAAACTTAGAGACTACACTGACTCGAGTTTCAATTATGATGAGAAAACAAAAAATCAACCTCAGAGTTTATTTTTACCCTGAATGGTGGGACAGTAAGTTGGAAAAGTTCCAAACAAGAAACTATTGTTGATTCGACAACTAAGACTAAATATATTGCTATTACCGAGGCATCTAAAGAAGCAGTCTAGATGAAAAAGTTTATCACCAAGCTAGGAGTTCTCTCGAGCACCTCTGATCCAATCTCCATATTTTGTGATAACAATGGGACAATTGTGTAAGCAAAGGAGCCCATGTCTCATCATAAATCAAAGAATGTTCTACGGCATTACTATTTGATCAGATAGATTATAGCTAGAGAAAATGTAGTAGTAGATTGAGTATCATCTAGGGAGAGCATCGCGGAACTCTTACTAAGCCATTGTCTCAAAATGTGTTCAAGCATCACCTTGAACTGATGGGCATCAAGAGTGTAGGTGTTTGACTTTAGTGCAAGTGGGAGATTGATGGCATCATTTCATGTAATTATCTCATTCTTGTTAATAATAAATAGCATTTCTTCATTACATCTTATTATTTAATGTGCATCTACCGTTTGATGTGATGAAGTCTTGTAATACATGCGATGATGACTGAATCATAATGAGATTAGTTATCCAGAAGCATGTGTTCAAACTGTTACTGGTCATAAGATCTCTAAGACAAAACATTTAAGATCTGGATAGGCCAATGTACATGATATTTACTGATATGATGAGTGTGATTGGTCTCATACTCACTAGTGTGGTGACACTAAAGTACATGTACAAGTGTTGATTATTAAAATGAGTTCATTGAACTGATCCGGCCTAGAAAGCTCAAAGGATTCATCATACGATGATGAATTATTAAATATGTGATAATCAAATTAAAATTTATTATAAGATAATGAATAATAATTAATTAAGTCAAATTAGTTATTTTTGACTTAATGGGCAAAAAACTAAATAGACAGTTGGGTCTAGAGATCATATACAAAATAAATTTCGCAGATCTGAAGAGGATTTAAGTTTATGTAAACTTCTGAGTTTTTGTGAAAATTAGTCTATAAATACTTGATGCGGTCAAACCCTAGCTAGGATTTAGGGTTTTTTTTCCAAGAACCAGCCGTCATCCTCCCTCTTCCCTCTCTCTCTCTCTCTCTGGTGCCACTTTCTTTCTCCCCTCTTTGTTTATGGTGGAGTTGAGATCCAAATGAAGCTTGTAGAGCGTAGAGGAGAACCAGACTGCCGCAGGGACTCGTGTGGATATGTCTAGAGGCTGGACACCTGAACGACTCATGATCCCGAGATCGACCACTCGTTCATCTCCGATTCAGCAAGGGATTTCATCCCCATGATGGTGCATATATGATCTTCTATTTTATTTTATTTTGTTTCGATCTAAATACTCTAAGAACTAGTGCAAGAAATTCGAGGGAAGTACATGTTAATTCTTTAAATTCTACTACATCGTCATTCTTCCTGTTATGAATCTTACACAGTTAATCTCTACCAGTAGAAAAAGCAAATCGATTGAAATTACAATGGATAATCGATTAGGTGTAAAACTGCTAATCGTATCACCACAAAGGTGGTTAATTGATCAGTAAATCGATTCAAAAGAAAAAATAATTAATTAATTTAAAGTATAACTATTAATAGCTAGGAACACATAACACCTAATCGACTTGGCACTAAGTGGATAAGTACATGAGAGAAAGCTTGCCACTCGATTAAGTGTTCAACGATAAATCATAATGAGTTGAGTCAAATAATTGATTAAATTGAAACCGATAATTGAAGTGAAAGTAGAAGGCTAATTGATTAGATGAAACAATGGTTAATAAATTAGGGAGTCAATAACAATTAATTGATCACAAAAGTTAATGGTAAATCTATTTAACAATTGAACATTTAATCTATCAGAGGACAAACACTTAATCAATTACAAGCAATACCAATGAGTCAATATGGCTGCTAAGTCTTCTAATCGACTTGAGGAGAGATCGATTAGCCGATGATTTGAGGTCATCTTGTAGTCGATTAATCGATAAGGTAATAAATCAATTAGGAGACTGAGCGGATAGATGCTGTAAGGGAGACTTAATCGATCAGTGCAATCTATTATCGGTCTAGTCACTTAACCGATTATTCTGGCGATTCACTAAACGATTACCCCTTGAGACAAAACTAAATCGATTAGATGAATAAATCGAGAGATCGATTACACAACTAAGTGTCAAGTCCGTTAGCAGCCTTTTACACTACTAATCAATTAGAAGATGGGTGCTTAATCAGATTTCAGTTAGCCTTATAATGGAAGAAGCTTTCTAAAAAACTAACTAAGTCCTAGAATTGATAGAGTTTAGGCAGTGTAAAAGGTCAAAACCTAATCAACTTTTAGTAGACTCACAATCATACTCATTTTTGACATTTTCATAGTGTATTTTCACCAAACTATGTTAACACCAAAATCAAGATATTTTCATAGTGTGTTATCATCAAAATATAGGGACCAAATAAAGACAAATTATTCAACAATCTCTCTCTTTTTTAGTGACGGAAAAAGTTTTGAAAATACAAGAATAGTAAGCATAGCACAAACATGAATAAAGCATGCTAAATGAAATACAATCTTATTGATTAGAATGTTAGATGTTTTTCTCTCCCTTTTTATCATCCACATAAAAAGGTTGAAGGGGGTAAGAGGAGAAAGGTCAGAAAGGAGTAAAATGAGTGAATAATGAGATGGCGTTTAGCAAAATGTAGAAGGTAGAATACGTTTCTGGACCAATCTTGATACAATGGTGCTGGCCTCCACCTTAATCCATGACTCCCCCTCGATGGATGCCAGATGAGAGGGGATGCTTTCCTGTTGCTTTTGTTCCTTCTGCCGTACCCACCAAGAGAAGCTTGCACTCCGTAGAAGGTTACCCTTTGATCCATGGCCTTCCGAAGGTGCAACACTCACCTGGATCATCAAAAAAGGACTGAAGCTGGCATGAGCTTCCATTTCCATGTCCCCTTTATCTTGATACGTGAGCCCCTCCACTAGATGTTTGGGTAGTGTTTGGAGGACCTAACCAGGACAAGCAATTCTGGAAGCGATGTCTGGATGGTGTTTGAAGGATCTTCTCATGAAATCTAGGTAGAGTCCCTTCACCAGTGTAGACGAACTCTTCCATTTTAACTGGCTCAGGTAGATCTCAAATGCCCCACGCTCTATCTTCTGCATATGTTCAAATGTCGCCATTCAGCAGACACTGTGAGACAACTTGATTTAAGAAGACCTTGAACTATCCATCGGTGGCACACAACTTGATTTAAGAAGACCTTGTCATAGTTATGTGATATGCACGTGATGCACGTCGTTAAATGCTCACAATAACTAACTTCAAATTATCGGACTCACAATTAATTTGAAAATAACTAAGTGGTGAGAACCAGGTTGATCCACAGAGACATAGATTTTTATTTTGAGAACCTTATATTTTAATTTCAAAATCTTAAATGAGATATATTTGAAAAGTGAGTGAATTTTAAACTATGAAATTTGCGCTAAGCGATCTTCCTACTCTAATCATTGTAAACTCAAAGTTAGAAAACTAATTGAACACTAGAAAGGAATTAATTTCAAAACCTAAACATGCTCTAGGAACGTACGTACCCAAATAAATAACAAAATCAAGTAAGAGTTTGCAAATATAACTAAATAACCTAGACTTAGAAAAGCAATAGAAATAAGTACGCATAGAATAGAGAAAGAGAGAGATTAAGAGAAGAAAGAAAGAGTAATGATTTGATTACTATTATAACGAGTGTTAAAAGAAATAAAATTCTATCAGCCAATAAATCAACACCTAGAGATAAATAAAATAATTACGAGAAGTGTTGGAACAAGATTAACAAAGCAAAAATTAATAAAAATAGTGACGATCGAAGAATGACAGTGGTAGGCGTTTGAAGAAAAATGGGTGCAGCAGCAAAGCCAGACGGGCGCAAACGTTCACAACAAGGGTAACAATATGCGTGGAGGTGGCGGCGAATTGGGCCACGGCACAGGGGTGCCTTTGTGCACCCGCACGAGCCAGAGGAAGCAAGGGCGGGTGCTGGGCGCGTAGGCGCGGTGGACCAGGACGCTGGGTGGAAATTTAATCAGGCGCACTGCATGTCGCGCCTACGTCGGGCCTCGCAGGCGGGAAAATGGTGGAGGACCACGGCATGTCACCTTGTAGGCACCCTCTCCCCACCGGGGGGGGCTCGAGCGACGAGGTGTCGCCCTACGAATCACCGCAGGGCGACGCATGGGTGCGAGACAACTTCGTCTAGTATGGGGGCGGGCCCAGTGCAGAGGAAGAATAGGAGGGGGATCGAGAGAGGGAAAAGAGAAAGAGAGACAAACAGCGGGAGAGAAGAGAGAGATAGAGAGCACGTGGAAGAGAGAGTAAAAGAGTAAAAGAGAGAAATAGAGAGAGATTCAGTGGGAGAGAGAGAGTAATAGAGAGAGAAGAAGAGGGGCTCAAGTACAGAGGAGAGAGGGAGGAAGAGAGAGAAGAAGAAGAAGAAGGAGAGAGAGTAATAGAGAGAGAAGAAGAGGGGCTCAAGTACAGAGGAGAGAGGGAGGAAGAGAGAGAAGAAGGAGAGAGAGAATAGGGTTTGGCCTAGAGAAATAGGAAGGTGAGAGAAAGAAAGGGAGAGAAGATAATTGAGAGAGAGAGAAAGAGGGTTTTTTAAAAAGAGGGAGGAGAGAGAGGAATAGAGGGCCAACATTGCCCTCTTGGCTTTCTTGGAGAGGAAGTTAGGGCATTCCTCTTAGGACTATTTAATGACCATTGTGCCCATACTTTTGTTCTGTTTGCAAAACTAATTTATGTTATTGTTGAGATTTAAACTCTGGTCGCTCACATGAGTGTCAAGTAGTCCAACCAACTACATCACATGCATTTTATGTCCTATTCACACAAAAATTTTAAATTAAGTCTCTATCGTGAAAAAAAAATTAATTATACTCAAAAAAATTTATTTAAACACCTCTGGCTTTGTTATAAAACTACAAATATACTAACACTCAGTTTTTCACATGAAATGATGGCGTTTTTAACTCAGAATTTAACAAAATTAGTATCATTGGAAAGAGCACAAAATTATATATCATCTCATGTAGCTTTGCATATAAAATCATGAGTGTAATGCATGAATTTATCTTTTTAATGTCCAAAAATACATAATTATCACTCTGTAGACACACCTCAGCTACTGTCCAAATCGTTGAAGCAATCAATTTAGAAGAACTAGGATTCCAAAATGGTTTTGCAAAGAAGGTAGAGGATGTCGAGGAACTTTTAGAAATTTTGACCTTTCAGAAAGAAGAGCATGAGGAGATGAGAAGTCAAGGTTAAGAACTTCGTTCAGGGCTGCAGTTGTAGACAGGTTTGAAGAGTGTAGATCGATCACATGTGGAAGGAAATGGTCAGGCTGTTTATAAAGTAGAGCAGTTAAACGATATGGTGGTCAAAAGTTGGTTGGTCAAAAAATAATGTTGACAAAGTGAAAAAGAATCAGAAAGTCGGTCAAAAGGTGAGTTTGCTGACTAGCTTTTGGGATCGATTAGCCGGAAGGGCCAAGCGATTAGAATTGGGGTCACATAATCACTCTGAGGGCAGTAAGTGACGAGTCGATCCAAATTAAGTAATTGACTTGATAAGTAACGAGGTAATCGATTAGATCAACAGAGATTGTATATCGATTATACTAAGAGATGAGGGTAATCAATTGGATGAGTAACGATTATCCAACCAACAATAACAGATTGGAATTGATTAAGGCCTCAATGGCTTAATCGATAGATACAAGGAATGATCTAGATATTTAATATGAGAATTACTGATCTTTTCAACCATACACTTTTAGGATAAGTCATCTAGATATTTAATATGAAAGTCACTAATTGATATCTATGACAAATTACACATATCCAACTCCCTTCTAATTGATGTAAATATATCTTCAGGAAGGGATTTTGTAAAGATATCACCCAGTTGATGCAACGTATTAATAAAATATATTATAATATTACTAGTAGCTACTTGATCTCTAATAAAATGTTGTCTAACTTCAATCTGCTTACTCGTAGAGTGCTGAATTGGATTATTTGTCAAGTTGATTGCACTTGTGTTGTGTCACAACATTGGAATTCCTTCAAGCTAGTATCATAAATCCTCCAGTTGATGCTTGATCTACGACAATTGAGCATAGTAGCTTCCAGCTACTACATACTCTACATCTACTATTGATAAAGTTACCGAGTTCTACTTCTTGGAAGACCAAGAGATCAAGCAACTTGTAAGAAATTGGCAGGTACGACTAGTGCTTCTATCTATCTTGCAACTAATATACTTAGCATCTTAATAGCCAAGCAAATTAAAGTCACAACCTTTAGGATACCAAAGGCCCAAATCTCAAGTATCAATCAGATATCTAAATATCCTCTTGATACCTACCAAGTAAGATTCCTTAGGATCTACTTGAAATCTTGCGCACATGCATACATTGAATGGAATATCAGGTCTACTTGCAGTTAGATAGAGTAAGGAACCAATCATACCTATGTATATCTTTTGATCTACCTTCTTACCTTGTGGATCTGTATCTAACTTGGTAGAAGTGTTCATGGGAGTTGTCAAAGCTTTGACCTTGTCAAAACCATACTTATTTAGGAAATCTCTGGTATATTTGGCTTGACAGACAAGAATTTCTTCCTTCAGTTGTTTGATTTGTAATTTAAAGAAGTAGTTTAGTTCTCTCATCATGCTATCTCAAATTCTCCCTGCATTAATTTTTCAAACTTCTTACAAAAGACTCATTAATAGCACCAAATATGATATCATCAAGATAAATTTGCACAATTAAAAATCCATGTTTGCTATTCTGAATAAAGAGAGTGCTATCTACCTTGCCTCTAGTAAAATCATATTAGATGAGAGAACCACTAAATTTTTCATACCAAGCTCCGGGTGCTTGTTTCAAACCATTAGTGCCTTGTGCAATTTGAAAACATATTCGGAAGATCTTCAAAATCTATAGGTTATTTAACATAAACTTCCTCTTTAATAAAACTATTTAAGAATGCCTCTTAACATTCATTTGAAAAAGCTTTAAATCTAATGCAAATACATCTGCAAGTAAAATTCGAATTGCTTCAAGTCTAACTACTGGAGCATAGGTCTCATCATAGTCTATAGCTTCCTCTTGGCAATAGCCTTAAGCAATCAGTCTGGCTTTTGTTTCTAAACACCCATTTGGTGCCAATTATTAGATGGTCTGATGGTCTAGGTACAAGAGATCAAACTTGATTTCTTTGGAACTGATTTACTTCCTCTTGTATGGTTAGGATCCAAGATTCATCTGTCAGTACTTCATTGACTGTCCTATACTCAATTTGAGACATAAAAGAAAGATAATCATAAGGAATGATCTTACTTCTTGTTCGTATTCCCTATCCAAGATCACCAATGCTATTTTGTTTGGGATGATCCTTGTGGTACTTCCACTCCTTGGGCAGACTTTAATGGGTTTCTTCGATCTATTGCAAATCTTTTAAGGGTGGGTCTTCATTTTCTTCTTATTCTAGGCTTATATTGTCCATCATTTAAACAATTCTCATGCATCATCATCGTCATATCTTTCTCTTCCTTTGGAAGATGGATTAGTTTCATCAAATAAAACGTATACAGTTTGTTTTACTAATAAAGTTCTTTTATTAAAGACTCTGTAATCGTGAAGTTTAGAGATGTATCTCAAGAACAAACCTTCATCTAATTTTGCATCAAGCTTTTTAAGGTTCTCTTTTCCATTGTTGAGGATGTAACATCTACAACTGAAAGACATAACGTGGCTGATCTTTGGCTTCTTATCCTTACATAGCTCATAAGGGGTCTTCTTGAGAATTATCCTGATCATGGTTCTGTTGATGATGTAGTCGACTGTGTTGACTACTTCTGCCCAGAAGTATCGAAACATATTATACTCTAAAAGCATGGTCTAATCCATGTCCAACATAGTTTTGTTCTTCCTCTCTGCTACGCCATTATGCTGTGCAGTCCTAGGGGCTGAGAAATTGTGCTAAATCCCTTGTTCATCGCAAAATTTGAAAAACTCATCATTCTTAAACTATCCTTTATGATCTGACTTGATTGCCACTATGCCGAGCTTCTGATCCTTACGCATAATTCTGCTGAACTTTTGAAAGGTTGTAAAGGCGTCTGATTTACTCTTCAAGAATGCAACCCAAGTGAACCTTGAGTAGTCATCAACTATGACATACCCAAAGTTCTTCCCTCCTAGGCTAATTGTCCTTACTGGCCCAAACATATCCATGTGAAGCAACTCCAAAGGTTGGAAAGTTGTCACTACCGTTTTGGACTTAAAAGAGGCCTTGGTTTACTTCCCTTTGGTGCATGCTGTACAGATACTTGAAGTTTTTAGCTTCATCTCAGGCAATCATTAACCAAATCATGCTTAATCAGTTCATAAATCACACCATGACTAGTATGACCTAGTCTGCTGTGCCAAAGATTTACTTCCTCCGAATTGTTGGTTGCAAGTCATACATCTTGCTCTTTCAGTTCATGTAGATGCAGTACACACTACAAGGAGAAGAGGATTTGTCAGCGAGTATTTGTCGACGGCTAAAGACACTTATTGACAAATAGTATATTAGTCGACGGTTAAAAATTCACCGTTTACAATAAACTTATTTGTCAACGGCTAAAATAACCGTTTACATATACGTAATATATGTCAACGGCTGTGTTATAGCCGTTGACATATATAACATATATGTTAACGACTATACTGAAACCGTCGACATATGTAATAATAAAAAAAAAATTGTATACCAAAAATTATATGTCTACGGCTATAAATTTATATTATATGTCAACGGCTAAATTTTTAGCCGTGGACGAAAGCCTGTAACCTTAAGTCTTTCCTTCGTCCCTGGCCATTCCACAGTGCCCCTCAAACCCACACGCACCGCCGTGGTTCTTCCTCTCCCAGGCACCGACGACCCCATCGCTCACAGCCTCCAGTCGCCGGCGACCCTATCATCGCCTCCAGCTGCCAACGACCCCATCGTCGCCTCTAGCCATCCGCGACCCCACACCGTGCCCCCGCCCTTTCCTCCCTCAAACCCACGCGCGGTTGTTCCTGATCTTCCAGGTGCCGGTGACCCCTTCGCCGCCTCCAGCCGCCGGCGACCCCACAACGCGCCCACGCCCTTTTCCCCCCTCAAACCTACGCTGCAGTTGTTCCTCTCCCAAGCATCGGCGACCCCATCGCTGCCTCCAATCGTCAGCCCAACTCCATTGCCAACCCCGTCGCTGCTCCTCGGCGAGACGCCAGCCAGCCGCCAGCCCTAACTACACCATCGCTCCTCTCTGGCCTCTCGATGTGAGGAGCCGCGGGCGGGCGAGGTCGATCCGTCGGCGTGCAAGGCGACATTCTTGGACCTCCGCCATCCATCCGTCGGCAGAAATCGCCAGGTAAGGAGATCGATCCATCCTCTTGGCATGCTCTTATTGGAAGCATCTCGACCCTATTTACGCCTTTTCCCTTCCGCTGCAACAATTAGGGCTCACTAAGTTGCCCGGGTATTCGCTCTGCCAGGAGCACCATGAGCAGGCCAAGAGGAGGGCGGCGAAGAAGCCCGGGTGCAAGGTGGTAAAGGAAGGCGTCGTGAAGAAGCGAGGGACAAGGGGGCAGGCTCCTAGGGATAGGGTTGTGGAGGGGGCGGAGGGGGCGATGTGGGTGGGTGCGGTTGCCGGGGAGGGAGGAGGAGGAGGAGGAAGAAGAAGAAGGAGGAGGAAGAGTCGGATGGGTTTAAAAAATTGTGATTTCAATTTCTTTGTCGCCATAGGCTTCCATCACTGACCGTGTGGGATCTGCACCATTTGTTTGTTAAAATGCTACAGAGGGGCATTAGTAAATTTCTGGGATGGGACAATGTGTATATGGAACAGGATCACGGGAGGAATTGAATAGTACGCCATTTTTTGAAACGTGGATATATGGACTGATTAGATTACACAACACATTCTAAAATTTCATAGAATTAGTATGCCATTTTTTTTCCTTGTGCACCTTTGTCATCTCTAGTGTTCATCTTGTGTGGACTTTTTGCTCTGTTTGTGTGAAATTTGTGTTGACTTTGTCAGTGACAGAGACATCTCTGGTTTAGTTTTATTGCTTGACTACGTCTATTGAGCACTAATGTTACTTTCTCTTGGCGCTCAGGATAGAGGATAGTTTGTTAGGAGAATAAGTAATTCCGCTTTAGATCCAAGAATTACTAATTCTGTCTATTCCGTCAATGGACTCCACACTATTATCAATGTGAAACGCCTTCTATTTTGATACAAATAATTCCGAATAACCCATTCTTTTATTAAGGTCGAACTTCCAAGTGCTTCGAATACATCAATGTACTCCAGCTGAGGACTTCAAGTCTGCCTGGATGGTCCAACAGTAGACCCAAGAAAAAGGCATTCACACTCGTCACGGCCATTGTCCACATTTGCATGGGCATCTAATAAATTGTACTCCCTATGCTGTAGGCAGTTGGCGTTCTTCATTGGACTGACTGGTAAGCATTTTGCTTTTACCAAAACTAAATCTCTTTCTTTAACTCTACTCTATGAAAGGTAAAATGCTCATGTATCGAGGAAATCTCTTGATTGTGGGCATGTGTGCTCATGTATTGAGGAAATCTAGGTTTGTCAACGAAGAACCTAGATTGTAAGAGTGTGTGTTGTAAGAGTGTGTGTTGGTGAAAGTCTTTTATTCCTATGTTGGTTATTCGTGATCCACTTCATAACTTGATTAGTCCGTGGCCTCTCCAGCCACTAACCTGAGTTTGGGGTGGTGGTTCACTTCAGCAACATAGGTGAAAAGTTGAACAAGAGAATGAATATGAGGAGTAGGATGAGAATGAGGAGGATGAACCAAAGAGTGAGGTGCAAGGAACCAAAACCTGATTTTGAAATCAGTCTGCCTGTAGCCTTTCTTAGTTATATTGTGCATTGTCCAGTGTGTCTATGCATGGGTAACTCTGGTTTACTCAATGAATACTCAAAGTCTGTCAAACAATAAGGAACCCACCTCCCATTTCTGGTCTGTATGGACTGTTTAAGCCTAGTTTCGCCTGGTTAAGCCACTTTGAGTAGTTATTAGGAAAACTAGCAACCTTGACTGGTCCTGGTTGGTACCAATCTATGTGGCCAACTTCTTCTTTGGTAAGGAGGATCAGGAATATGAGGAATGATGGAGATAAGGATTAAAAAATATTTTTCTTTTTATTTTGGCTGCACCAGCAGCCGATGCAGCAAGTAATACTCCTAATGCAAATAGCTTGTATGATGGCATCTTTCAGGTTGTCAAATCTAAAAAATAAGAACTATAAGTGGAACAAAACCAAATTAATTCTTAAGCCTTCCATAATCTAATTCACAGAAATGCAGGTGGGAGAGTTTAACTTCAGCAGTGCTGCAATTTGTAAATTTATGGATTGAATCGAGTTTCATATGTGCAGTGGTGTTTCATGCAATGATAGCAGTAGCAACAAATGATGGCAGTTCACGTTTGCGATAGCTGTGTGGATTGAAACTGTTGCAGTATAGGAACTACAAATGAATTTGGTTCCATCTTGTGACTGAGATATGATCTGACCCAATTTCTGTTGAATTGTCACCATTGATTGGGACTCTTTTAACTGGTCCCCTTAAAAAAAAAAAAGGATCTGCACTCTTTAACTGTGACACAAAATCCCTAATCATTATCAGCTTTATTAATGCGATGGATATGCCATTTTGGAAGCATATGCTAGGATGCTAGGATATTTAGAAAGACATATGTGCAGATGAGTTTTTCTTCTTCTTCTTCTTCTTTTTTCGAAGTTGGGGTAAGTTCTTATTATTAGGCTGTTCCATTATAATCTTTGATTGCTTCGTCACTTTACACTTGTCTTGATATATTCACTATTGCTTCATCATTTACAGTTGCCTCAGCATATCTACTAACCATTACATGATAATTGCAAGTGTTATAACAGGGGAAATAATTTCTTGTTCTCTTTTGTAAATGCTCTTGTTAAGAAATGGTAAAGGTCATGCGAATGACTAGATTTATTAATTCATGATCGAATAAGCTATGATGAGGTTCAAGTTGGATGTCTTCCAAGTTCTAACTAGCTATGTCCTTTTTAGGATCAGTTTTTTATTGTTTATCTTTGGTTTTTATTTCCCGAAGATTCTGACCATCGTCTATTTTGCATGACGGGTAGGTTTTTTTTTTTTTCCTTCAAGTGGCATATGTGAGAGGGAGATACAGGCCTAAATGGCGACAAATGAAGTAGGCCAAACACTTGAACACTGTTTCAGACGCACAAAGGTTGGAATATACGAATGTGTGAAAATTTGCGTGTCTTTTTTGAAGTATTGTTTTTAGAGCGGAGGTCAGATTTTGTTCTTTTTTTTTGAAAAAAAAAATCTTCATTAAAAAGAGAAGTTGCACTCTACTTATAAGTACACGTCTATGTTTACAACATTCGATATAAAATTAAAACAGTTTACTATTTTTATGTCTCTATAAAAACACTGTTACACTTCTTTTGGCCATCAATAGTCCAGCCCAAGTTGTCATTGGACCCAGACAACAACATGTGTTTTCTTTATCATGTTTGCGCTATTTTTTATCTGAAGTTTGTTGAAGCCTATTTTTTGTCAGGTAGTATATCAGAATGCTACTAGTTACATCTGCTTTAAATGCATATAAAGGGACTATTTAACCCATATGATAGATACTATTCTCATAATTGAATTAGATTGGTTCCAGCCCAAGTACCGCGAAGATCGATGCTGAATTACATGAGACAATTTCCGTCCATTTCTGCTAATTAAAAACATGCTATCAGCAGTTAGCTTCCCAACCATCTCATGGCAAAACCTGAGGCATTTTAGCTCACCAATTGCAAATCCTGCTTCATTTCTTGCTTGCATGAGATGGGAAATTTTGATTTAAGAGCTCTCCTCTGTGTCAGCATTTCCACAAGTCATGTTGTGCATGTCTCTTTGCCAGACAGGAGATAATAATGTCTCCCTTCAACCAATTATCAACTTAGTTCAATGGGGTTGGGTTCAGGAAATTTCCAGAATATCTTCCTATAAGAGGCATTCTTTTAAGAGGCATTTCAATGGGGTTGGCTAGAATCGAGGGAATTTCAAGAACATTTCATATCCTTGCCTCTTTTAAGAGGCATTCTTGCTATGTCATCAACTTAAAATAAGTGAAGTAATGTTTCTGCTGGATAAAATGATTTTATTTCTTTTTTTCAATGTGCATAAATGGGGCAGTGAATATCATAAGAACAAGTATAATCAACCTAAACAGCCATTGATTGCACATTAAAATGATCTATGTAGTTCTTCTATATTGTATGACCAGTGCAGATTTCTGAGAAAGTGAATGCGTATGTGGATGTGGATGTGTAATGCAGATATTTTTTTTTATGAGATTGTATGAAATCAGACAGGTGTACAAATGTGAAAAATGTACAACTTTTAGGGGAGATGCTGTCGAATTTTTTTTAGAAATGTATATATCTATATTTATAAATATATTTATCTATCTATTTATGTATTTAACTTTTGTTAGTAGCACTTTTGAATTAATTGAATATGATGACGATGCATTTATCTTTACAGGTTCTTTGTGTGTATGTCCTTGGTATTGTATGTGAGGCGATGATGATACACTTGACTTTACAGCCACTGCAAGCCATCTGCTAACGGCACGGCAACTCTGGATGGTCCTGCTGGGCAACCGAGTTGCAGCCGTTTTGTGCGGATCGCTGAAGCATACGGAAGCCCCAATGGGTTAAAAACATTTTCTATCTGAGCCTCCGGTCTTCCCTCTCCTAAATTTTATGGAGAGACCACTGTGTGTCTTTGTGTTTTGCATGCGTGGATAATATATAAGTTATTAATCGATTACATTTGTTAATATGTAGGTTAGAGGATACATAGAAAGTGTGGATGTGTTTTTTAATGTTATGTGAATGTTTATTTATGTATGTGGATGTATTTTTTTTGTGATTTTATGAATGTGTTTATTTGAAAGTGTGAATGTGTTCATTTGTACATGTTGATGTGTTTTTGTATATGTTTGTAAGTACAAATCTGTATATACAGAAAAAATATATAATTTATTAATTTAATTTTTTAATTTTTTTTTTCTTAATAACTGTTTGTCAGCGGCTTTGAAGCCGTCGACAAATACTGTTTGTCAGCGGCTTTGAAGCCGTCGACAAATACTGTTTGTCAGCGGCTTTGAAGCCGTCGACAAATACTGTTTGTCAGCGGCTTTGAAGCCGTCGACAAATACTATTTGTCAGCGGCTTACGTCGCTGACAAAACTATTTGTCAGCGGCTTTTCAGCCGTCGACAAATACTATTTGTCAGCGGCTAACGTTAGCCGTGGACATATGAACTATTTGTCAGCGGTTAGCCTCCGTGGACATAGGTTGTATATGTCAGCGGCTTTAAATAGCCGCTGACATATGTGTTATATGTCAGCGGCTGCTGTGTGTAGACATATATTGTATATGTCAGCGGCTCTGTGTAGCCGTTGACAAATATATGCCAACGGGGCTTTTGTCCACGGCTTTGTCAGCGGCTGTGAAGCCGTTGACATAAGTATTTGTCAGCGGCTGTTTAGGATTTGTCAGCGGCTCTTAGCCGCTGACAAATCCTGTTTTCCTTGTAGTGACATACAACTTCTTACCTCTATATGCCTTGAAGATCACTTCATCATCTTTGGTTATGGTGCATTCTGTTGCCTCAAAGATGACTTTGTAACTTTTGTCGTACAACTAGTTGATGCTTATCAGGTTGTACTTTAACCCATCAACACACAGAACATATTCTATTAAATATGTCGATTTGTTGCCAACTGTACTAATGCCCATCACTCTATCTTTTCCATTGTCACCATAAGTAAGCATCCATCTTTCTGCTTGTAGAGTCTTGAATAGGGACCAGTTACTTGTCATATGCCTAGAGCACCCACTGTCCATATATCATTTGGATGATTTTAGGCTTTCCTGCAAAATTACTTGATGGTTTTAAGTAGCCAAAACTTTTTGGGTCCTCTAGAGTTAGTAGCTAATGCATATCCCTTAATCACCTAGACCCACTTCCTCCACCTGTAGGTCTTGGAAGTGTGTCCCAATCTACAACAATGTCAGCAGCAATCTATATAAGGAGCCTTTCTTTTTGAGCTTCTTGAAGTTGAGTCTTTTGTAAATCTAGGGAGAGGATATTTTTCTGAGGACTCTATTTTTAAAGAGGCATTAGGTGGCATATAACCAAGTCTATCTTTTCTATTATCAGTCATAAGTCCTTTTAAGCAAAGGTGCAAAGTTGCTTTACCCCTAGTTAACTTTTTAAGAGAGAATTTTAGGTATTGATTTTCTTTGATTAGTTCATTTTCATGTATTTTATCTTTATTAGTAACCATCTTTCCTTAGTTTATCTTTAAGAGTTTTGCAT
The DNA here is from genome assembly GCA_030544215.1 of Zantedeschia hybrid cultivar. Taxonomy (NCBI): domain Eukaryota; kingdom Viridiplantae; phylum Streptophyta; class Magnoliopsida; order Alismatales; family Araceae; genus Zantedeschia; species Zantedeschia hybrid cultivar. The sequence goes on from JARZZO010000011.1 coordinate 27,068,177, forward strand.
GAAGTTCTTCAAGCTTAATGTCATTGGTTTTATTGGCCTCACTGAGTTGTTGGTTTTCAGACTTTAACCTTGAATTAATCTACTTTATTTCTATGTACTCAGATTTTAAGGAGACACTTGAAGCACTCAATTTTTCATAGTTCATTTTAAGCAACTTCAACTTCGTAGAAGTGATTTTAAATATTTTATATAACACATCAAAGGTTTCTTCTAAAGATAGCTCCTCATCTAAATATGTACATGAGAGTTAGTTGCCATGGATACGAGGTTTACAGCTTCTTCCTCCAAGTTGGATGAGTAAGAAGAGTCATCTTCATTGCCCCATGCAGCTGCCATTGCCTTGTTCTTGAAGTGTTGCTTGTGCTTATTCGAGTAATCTTTCTTCTTGTACTCCTTTTTAAGCTATGGACACTCTGCTCTCATGTGTCCAAGTTGTCTACAATTATAGCAGGTCATACTTCTTGTCCTTACTGCTCCTCTTCTTGTAGTACTTATGGCCTGAAGTACCATATAACAAATGCTAGCTAATCACAAAATTAAATTGCTAGCTAATCGCAATATAACAAATGCTCAGCAAGAGAGGGAAACAAGGAAGCAAACACATAAGAGGAACACAGAGATTTATACTAGTTCGGTCACTCCTGGCTCACGTCCAATCTCCAAGCAATCTCTTGGGAGTTCCACTAAATACAAGGTACAAAGCCCTTGCTGGTTCATAACTCCCAGCTTCAGTTGGTCCTCTCTTCAACAGATGAAGAGGAAAACACCCTCCTGCACACTGCAGACCCTCTCTTCCAACAACCCAGAAGAGGAACACGAATTTAGAAAATATAAATAGGGTGGGAATGCCTTTCAAAAGGCAAGTATTCACATATGAACATACAATAGATCAAGACAATGAGTAAGAATTATGAAACAATAGTCTTAATCTCCAGAAGAATAGTTGAGAGCTTGCCGGTGCATAGAAGAGCGGGAGGCTCAGGCTCTTAGGTTTTCTCCTCAATCTAACTCTTTCTCTCTCTCAAATCTTGAGGGCGAAGAAGTAGAGTTTAAGCTTGATGTTTAGTATGTTCTATATTACTTGCTGCTGGTCCAAGTCTTAGTTTTATAGGCAATTTTGAATTTGTCAGTTAAGACTATTTACTTCTTGTTGGGTCTAATGATTTCTGGTTGAATCTAACATTATCGAGGTTGTGTCTTAACGTTAACCAGCCTTAGACTAACGTAAACTATTGGAGTTCAACAGGAAATCGCCTTGATCTAGCTTGAGAGACCTTCAGACAAATCGAAGTCCATATCTTTTGGAAGCTATGCATTATGGTCTTTTCTCTTCCAATTAGTCCATGTAGATCTATCTATCTTGCAGACATGCCAAAGACAAGAAAGATGCCATTTGGTGTACTGACCAGAGGATAGGTGAGAGCAAAAAGCCTGCAAAAAGTAGGCTGCAAAACTGCATGTGTATCTACTTTTCAGAACTAGAAGAATAAACAATGTTTAATTACTTATGCACTGAGGAAACATATGATCGATTAGGAGATCAACAGATAATCGATCCAACAGTTTATTTAAACAATGACATAACTAATCGTTTCAATCAGTTCTGCTAATCGTTGTAAGAAGAAAACTATTAATCGCATAGAAAAGATAATAGATAATCGATGTAGAATACAACAGATAATCGCTCAAAGTTATAGCAGTTAATCGCTATGAGTAGAAAAAGCAAATCAATTAAATTTACAATGGATAATCGATTAGGTGTAAAACTGCTAATCAAATCACTACAAAGGTGTTCAATTGATCAATAAATCGATCTAAAAGAAAAGATAATTAATCGATTTGAAGTATAACTGTTAATCGCTAAGAACACATAACAACTAATCGACTTGGCACTAAGTGGGTAAGTACATGAGAGAAATCTTGCCACTCGATTAGGTGTTCAATGATAAATTGTAATGAGTCAAATAATCGATTAAACTGAAGTGAAAATAGAAGGTTAAGATTAGGTGAAACAACAATTAATCAATCAGGGAGTCAATAACAGTTCATCAATGACAAAGGATAATAGTAAATCGATCTAATGAAAGAACAATTAATCGATCAGAAGACAAATACTCAATCGATTACAAGCAATACCAATGAGTTGATGTGGCTGTTAAGTCTTCTAATCAATTTGAGGAGAGATTGATTAGCTGATGACTTGAGGTCATATTGTAGTCGATTACTCGATAAGGTAATAAATCAATTAGGAGACTAAGTGGACATGTGCTGTAAGGAAGACTTAATCGATCAAAACAATCTATTATTAGTCTAGTCACTTAATCGATTATTCTAGCGATTCACTAACCAATTACCCCTTGAGGTAAAACTAAATCGATTAGATGAATAAATTAAGAGATTGATTACACGACTAAGTGTCAGGTTGGATAGTTGCCTTTTACACTGCTAATCGATTACAAGATAGCCGCTTAATCGGATTTCAGTTAGCCTTATAATCAAAGAAGCTTTCTAAAAAAATGACTAAGTCCTAGAACTGATAGAATTCAAGCAGTGTACAAGGTCAAAGCTTAATCAATTAAATCAACCTTTTAGCAGACTCACAATGTTACTTATTGCTAACATTTTCATAGTATATTATCACCAAAATATGTTATCACCAAAATCAAAATATGTTCATAGTATGTTATCACCAACATATGGAGAATAAATAAAGACATAAATTACTCAACATGTTTACATGTTTTAGGATCTCATGCATTGCCACTATGCCAAAACTCAAGTTATTGTGTAGGGATACCATCCTTTCTTATATCCCATCAGCAACACTCACATGCAAGTCCAACCCGGACCTAGGCAACCTGGCCTCCACCGCACTCACATTCCCAAGTCGCCCTAAGGTGACGCTGGCGCACACACGTGCCCTCTACCCCGTGCCGCCCAACATGAACTAGGCTTGGACTTGTGAAGAAAGGTTCCATATAAGCTTGAGAACCAAGGTTATCTTTTTCATTTTCATGTGGGAAATGATTTGTAAGAAACATGTAATTTGCCATCTACAATATTATAAAAAGATGAATTAAAAGTTACCACAAATAAGATTATCAATGAACTAAAAACTACATTTTCTACCTGCTATGAAATGAACTTTTTTGGTTGCACTTGACACTACCATACCCAAGATTGAGGACTGCTAACAGTTGTTGAACTTGTGAATCCTTCACTTGATCTAAACTAGCTAACAATAAAAGGAGAGACAAGAGACCTAAGAATAACACATGCCAAGTTCGAAAGTTAGAAATTGTAATTCCGTTTATACTAAGCGTGTAAAATGCTGCAAAATAATGTTTTTTTAATGTTTGATTTGTTATAAATTATTTTGTGATGCTTTCCAATGTTTAGAGTATCATAGAAATTCAAAATCGATTGACTTATATAATATTCTTTTTAACTAGTTTCAATTTTCAGTCTAGAGCTAAGCAAAAACAAAAAGCATTTAACCGGTGATTCTAAAACAAAGATTTTCATATTGTCACTTTTAAAACCAGTGACTTTAAAATTAAAAAGGATTGTCAATTTTGAAAGGAAAATGGTTTTGTGACTCCCTCATTTGACATCCACATTTGACACCAGACACATGGCACAAATTTCAAGGTGAGTAAATGGCAAATGCAAACCTTGAAATTTGTGCCATGTGCCTAGTGTCAAATGTGGATGTCAAATGAGGGAGTCAAAAAACTGTTTTCCATTTTGAAGTCAGTGGTTTCAAAGTCAATATTTTCCGGTATTTTATATCAAAGTTGAATGACCATTAAATTGGCAGAGGGCGTCCCAAGAAACTATAAGGATGCTTCCGGTTTCCAAGACCCATGGCTCAGTAACCCCGTCAAAGCAAACAGAGAACAAAGAAAAAGCAAGTGTAGAAGGAATTTAAAATTTAGTAAAAGGATTTGATCTTATTTTCCTGTGCATCTGTCATAAAAATGTACAAGAGTTGCCCGAACCACATTCACCAAGAATATAAAGAAATAAAGACAGAAATTTACAAAAATTATCAAAAGTCATCAACTGTAAACTGAATGTACTGGTTGAAGTGACATGCTTTATTGACATAATGTCACAGGACTTGTTCATTGATGAATAGCTGTAAACCTATCCACCCTAACATGGGGATATTATAGACAATCGAATTAATGAGGGGGGATTATAATAACTATATATATATGGCATCTGTATCTTTCTGTACCTAGGTGTAAACCATGACTGGCATACTATAGGTCAGCCCGGTCTACTTCCCTGTGATCTCAAATCACAAAACTGATCCATCTCCATCCATGTCATCAGATGCTGAAGTTGCTCTTGCATCTTGCTCTGGCTCCCAGTCACTTCGCGATTGCGTTCCAGCCTTCCTCCGAGGTCCTGAACCAAGCCTTCTCTGGTGTTCTAAAGAAGAAATGCGAACAGTCAACGGCCGGAATCTGGAAACAGAGATGACAGGACTTGTGAGTGGAGCAAAATGATGCAGCTTACTTTTGCTGGTGATCGCACTACGCGTCATCTCCAGAAACTCCCCCCAGTTGAATTGCCGCAGTTCTTGCTTTTCTTCCTCCGAAAGTTCAAAGTTTGGCTCCCGTCCACACATAAATGCAGCCCTGCGCAGGGAAATCAAGTCATCATTTCAAATGAAAAACAGAAAAAACACGAGACAATCTTGTGTAACCAATTCTGAATGCTCAGTTATCTACATCGCCTACATAGCAAATTGAAAACCTTCACTTCTTTCCAGTTTGAGAGAAATGCCAATATCCTCAAATTATCTGCTGTTACCAAATTTGTGGCACTGACAACTTCAGGATACAAACCTAAATACTCAGTATTTCAACGCACATGTCCCCATGGAGAGTGGTGAATAACAATAATACTCAAATTCATACAGGATCCATAGCTATACAACATCAGTTTTCACCTGTTTTTTTCAACAGAACAATTTTGCTTGTTTAGAAAAGAAATGGAATAGATCACTATATGCAAAGTGGAAAAGAAACATCCATCCTCGCCATGCTGAAATCAAAATGAAATGCAACAAAAACTTATAGGACAGTCGGGAAAGAAATTTTGTATTCAGTAATGAGTAAAAAGCTATATGGCATAGTAAAAATTTGTATTGCTACGCCACTAACAAATTCTCATCTTAGTATACTTCATTAAGCAACTCCCATGTTCAATATATAGCAAGTGAATGAGTGTACAACGTTTAATTACTATTTTGATTGCAGTGACATTTTGCTTTTTAATTGTGTAGAAGAAAATATAGCTCCAAGTCTTGTAAGGGGAAAATTGGACATTATAGTTATCAGAATGCCAATTAACAGGAAATCTAACATGTTAGAAGGAAGACCGTTCCATTAGAAATTGTCTATACAAAAAGGAGGCAATTGTTCAGATTTAGTAGCTGACTAATTAGCAGTACCCTTTAAGGGATTACACATTGCAAGAGAGGCAACTTCTGGAGCTTAAAAAAATAAGTAAACAAAGTAATTATAGTACTATTCTCTTAAACAACTTTTACTAACAAAAAGAGGACATTGATAATGGATGCTCAAGGGTCAGATATTTGCCACAGCGACCCAGGGCAGCAGATTCATTTCTTTAATGATGAATGTCTCATATGTCTGGAAAAAGTGATAACAAGCATAAGCACCAGCAAACGACTGAGTGCAATCAAATACACAGTGGAGACATCCATATGCTTGATGGTAATGTAGAGCAGAACCTACAGGATAATAGCATAGTGAGAAAGGAAAGAAGATGGCATGTTTTCAAAGTAAGAACAGGTGTTTACAAACAAATTACTCAAAACCATGCACCGGTTTTTGCAAAAACCGGATACCCCTTACGGAGGTTTTAAGGACTCATGAGGGCCCGACCATGCTTAGGATAAAGAACATTCAGATATAAGTCTTAACGACAATGAACGAAGGTTGTTGACTCAAGGGTGCGTTTGGGTTTCATTATGGCACGAGGAGATTATCAAATAATCTCAAAATCTCCAAAAGCAGGTGGTGAGCTGCTTTTGAAATAGTCATTTGTACTTGCCCTCCTCTCTCTCTCTCTCTCTCTCTCTCTCTCTCTTCTTTCTCTTTAATCTGCTGCGGATGAAAGCCTAGGTGCATTGGATACTAAGGGAAGACTAAAAGTTGTCAGATATTATGAAGGGGCCATACCTTCCCATGGCCTTCCAAAACGGTGCCTCAGTATTGTAACCTGACTCAAGTTCTTGACGAAGTTGGCAAACTCTTTTAAATGTGAATAGGCTGACAAAGTGGGACTCATTTAAGTGGAAAAATCAAGTGAACTCATAAGTTGAAGTCAGTAAACCATGCTATGAGTAGAGTTAGACTCTAGATTTTCTTTGAAGGTTTCAGAATACCACTTAAAAAAGTCTGAAGCCTCAACAGATGCTTCAGAGGCATCTTCCGGGCTTTATTATGATCATTGATGGTCATTGACTATAGACAAACATGACAGCTCAAATGATGCTTCCTAATACATAATCAACCAGAATCTGATTTCTGAGTTAGAGCTGACTGTGCATACTTGTGCTTCAGCTTCCAACTCTCCAAACTGATTTGCACAGCAAAGTAATGCCATGCCCTCAAATACTCTTTGCTAGCAAATCGAATGGGGATGTGAATGAACCCTAAATCATCCCCTACTCAAACTTTCATCATCTTCCCTTGTGTTTCTTCATCTTTCATTTCCCAGGGGGAAAACCAATCATATTTGTTTGTTTATAGCAGCATTTGTTAATACAATCATGGGATTGTCTAACCTCCAAGTCAGAGCTAATTATGCATAGTTGCCCAATGATTGGGCTTCTTCTTTGTCCAACTCATTACAGAACAAACTAACGTCATGAGTTTAAGCCCTCTTTGTCAGCAAATTGAATTGCAGATATAAAATAACCCTTTTTGTCTTCCTGTGGTTCCTCATCTTTCATGTCTCTATAGTCTATACAGAATTTTCACAAAGAAATGTGAAAACTTTACAAGAAAGAACAATAGAATATAATTTGATTATTTATAGCATCATTTCCATATATGGTTCAATCAATCAAAGCTTGTTCACTAAGAGCTGGAGCATTCTGTTCCAGTCTGTTGGAGTCCTATAGATAGAGTGCTATTTATTTATGTAATATATGGCCTATAAATGGTGGAACATGGAGGGGGATTCAAGTGTCAACATGGATATGTGTTAGACATGGAAAGATCAAGAACGAGACATAGTACACAAGAGGTATATAGATGTAGATATGTTGAATGTACTTTTTATATGCATGTTGAACGTAGGATCAATTAAACATTGTCTAAAATATAAGTTAATAAATAAACTATTAACATTCAGTCTGAAGAAATGTTTAAATGCTTATTTTTTTAGTTCTTCTTTTGAATGTGGATGGTACCACTTGTATTAAAAAGGAAAGAAGCGAAATATACAAGTCAAGACTATTTTAAAAAATGCATGGTTTTAAAAACCGAACCATTCATTGAACCGTTGAAACTATCGGGTCATGGGTCAAAGGTTCAACCATCGGGTCCACTGGGTTAACCCAGATTTCTATATTTTATGTAAGATTAAATATTATATAAATTAATTAATTAATAATTAATATTTTTAATTTATTAAAAAAACAGCATATATTTATGTGTAATAATTTCTTCCTTATGTGATGCACTGGGGGTTGGGAGGTAGATACAGTGCCTTGGAGGAGGAACCTGCATTAGGAATTAGGAAAGGAGAAGCTGTATTGGAGAAGAAGCAGCCTAGCTGTGTGCAACATTGAGAATTGGAAAGGATGGGCCAGCCAGTCTACAGCTACAATTAAGGAGCCACTTCCCAAGAGTCCGGCGGATGGAATTCCCTTGAAGCAGGCGGGGTCAATACATTATTGACGAGTTGCACAGGTTGGCAGGAGGCCAGCAGGTTTTAACAGGTGTACATGGTTCAACGGCAAAACTGGTTCCATCAATTTAAGACCCAGACAGCAATCCGGTTTGAGGGTTAACAGTTAAACTGGATGGCCCGGTCTGGGTTTTTTAACCCATGCTAAAATGGACTATTGACAAACATGTCCAAGTGCCACATAACGTCCAAGTGCCCAGCAAGGATCCCTTATGCATATACAAGTGCCCACTAAATCAAATATTCTGATATACACATATTATGTATTTTGTAGAATTGAGACAGTGGTCTCTTCTGGTTAAAATTCCGAACAGGTAAATTAAGAACAAATACGACAAATTGTTCTATACTTTTTTTGGATCATGTAGCACAGTGGAAAAGTATTTACAAGTTGTCCTCAATGGGGAGAGTCCGAACCCAGGAATCCTCAACATTTTCCTTTATGGATTGGGGCCTTTTTCTGGAGGGTGGGGGGCATGGGTTCTTTCCACACAGCTGTGATGATTCTACCTCCTTCAGGCAAGTATTCTTGGTCTAGAGATCCCACCACAGGAAGCAATAGCCTCCCAACGGGCCCCACCACCTGCACGGAGCACAGAGGCATTAGTCCCCATGAACCAGTGGGATAAATCGCCCTCCCACACTCTGCAGTACGTGGGGTTTGATTTGATCCCAAGACCTCCCCCATGAGGGAAGCCAAATACTGCCTGAGTCACAGGGTACCAGTTGGTGAAAAAAAAATATGTTGTGTGCTCCTCTTTATGCTCCCTATCCTTGACAACAACGAGCTTTTCCAATCATCATTATTCTGCCTATGTTCATGTCTTCCTCCCATCATGCCATATGATCTGAAATTAGGATCTCCATGAAATATGGGGATGCCAAGAAACGACAAATGGGCAGACTTGAGTACTGATGGTATCCTTATGATCCTAGTAAAGCTAATGGGGCCACAAAGAAGACAAATAAGATATGTACGCGCCACCAATTTTATTGAAAATTGAAATAAATAGAGGAGATAAAACCAAATAAACTGGGAGGAGAGGTTCCTCTCCCTTTTAAAAAGTAAACAAATGAAAACTAGGGCAAGCAGTCAACGTTCTTCACCTCCCTCAGTCAACTAGCTACAAAAATTATAAAGGAAACGGAATGCTAAGACATATTCTCTACATAGATTCTACTTCCCCAAAAGATGCTGTCGTTCTGCTCCTTCCAAATGTTCCAGCATATTGCATGAAGGTAATGACTAAAATTTGGCTTCCTGTATTCTTTCCCATCTTGAACATGCAATCTTTGAAATGGCATGAAGTGACTCAGTCTGAAAATCTGCTAGCTTGCCAAATGCCGTGCTAACTCCTCTAATAACAGTGCAGACGAAAAAGATGATCAACATCTCCATAGTCCAGGCCACAGAAGGAGCAGCTGATATCACAATCCCTTTTCCCTTTCCTTCTATATGCTTTAGTGGTTATTTTTTGTTCAAATGCCACCCACATGAAAAACCCCGACTTTGATAGGAGATTTTATCTTCCAAACCTACCCAAAGTTTTGATAGTGTGGGAGGTTACCTTCAATTATCTTCTAGAGGGATTTGACTGTGAACTGACCTCTGTTATTTCCCCCTATTATCTGGTCCTTAGTACTAAGGTGTGCCTTACCTAATAGCAGTTGTAGCAGTGAATTGTTGCCTCCCTCGCTCCTCTTAAGCCATCTTCTTAGTACAACATACTAATGTGATGGTGTTAGCTTCGACACAGTATAAGTCTTTTACTGAGATCCATTTATTTGTAGCCAGCTTAATTATCTTTTGGAACCTGGCTTTCAGATAGAAATTTCCAACCCCTTTGTCCTCCCAGAAATATGTATCTTGTCCATTTCCTACTTAAACATGCTAACCTTTTTCCATCCACTATCTGGTTTTTTAAATGCCTTTCCAAAGGGGTGAAATGCAAGTAGTATTCTCTGTTTTCAGCCAGAACTTGAGCATTGTTTTAGTGCCTGTGAATGACAATGTTCTTCCATAAGGAAGCCTCCTCTTATTAAGGGAGCTAAATTCATAGATTGAAGATTCTTCACACCAAGCCTACCCTTTTTAAGAGATGTGAACTGGTGTAATTATTTCCTTCAATCAATCTGTACCCAGATTTCCGTGAAATTGAAGTTGTCTCATCACATTGAACATAAGCAAACCGTCTTTAAGAATTTTCTCACCTTACCCCCAATAGGTATCATAGCCAACCTTCCTCCGTGATTTTCATTGTCTTTCATCAACATATTCATCTCATGTTTCTCATCTTCAAATAAATTAACATTTTTTTCACTGTCTAATAACTCAACCAAGAAAGTTTCAATTGGGCTAATATGCATCAGCAACATGGATGGCAATATCGCCCGATACTATGGAATGCAGAATCGGCCGATCCCGATCCAGATCGGCCGATTCAAATCAGGAGCGGTAGATCCCGATTCTTCCGGCCGATTCCAATCGATCCAATCCCAATTCGGATCGGGATCGGCGGGTCCCGATTTGGAGACCCGATCCGACCCGGAATTCCTTGCCCGATACGGATAGTTATCAGTATCGACATTGATCGGTACCGATACAGGGTACCCCGATACCAGACCACCCAAATAAAATTAAAAGCAAAAAAAAAAACTATTTCGATCGGTAACAACCGATACGGCCGATACCGATACGTATCGGTATCGATACCCACCAGTACGGGTACCGATACCGAGATTGCCATCCTTGATCAGCAATCACAAGCGTACCATAGGAATCCCTATCTCATCCGATGTTAGTTTAGTCATATCAGAAGTATAAAGATTTTTCTCTTTCAAAGGTAGTCCACCGAAAGTTGAGGTATTAACTTAAGAAAATTCAACCAACTAATGGAACCAAAGTATCTCATTCTTGGTACCAATTGGAGTCCATCACTAGCAGCAGAGTCTCATTCTCACAAAATCAATTTCTGCATCTTTTCTTTTCCTGTTCTGGAGACAGGATGCTTCATCAAAGTTGCATTTTTCAGGCTCCACTCAACTAAAATATTCTTGGAACTTCGGACTCCATGCTCAGTCAGATAGGTGTCCCTACTCTGGTTCATAACCCACTCAGCATTCTGCGGAAGTAGCATCGAGTAGGTACCTTTCTCTAAAAGAAGTCACACTAGCAGACCTTTACGAAGTATCAACAATCAGTCTACATATTTCAAAGCTCAACAGCAGTCTGAGATGCACTCCACTGCTGCTGTACCACGCTTCCACAACAACCTCAGAAGTAGCAAGCACCACAAAAATCAAGCCACCATGTGGAAACCCTTTAGAAGCCATCAAATACAACTTTACTCTGTTGCATGATTTCTATTCTGTCACATGACTTCTTGGGTCACTCATAGTTCTGTACAAGTCTAATACACAGGGACAAACCCTGGATAAGACTGCACAAACCACTCCAGATTGTCAATCCTGGCCACCCCAACAGGATACAGGAAGTCCTGTGATATTCTATAATAAAATGTGTTTTTTTCTAACAAATAATTAAGTGGTGCAGGGGGTGCAAAACAAAATTTTATCCCCCTCCCAAAGAGCCAATACTTCTGGCATCACCGTCTCCCACTTCTCTTTCCTAGTGCAGAAGTGACAGTCTCCTTTTCATTAATGCAACCATTAACATATGCCCCGCCACAGCAGAGGATGTAGAAGCAGCATTGGAGACATGGCAGTAGCGCCAAGAGGAGGAAGAGGAAGAGGCTGTATTCCCTCTCTTTCTTTCTCATCCTTGAATTGAAAATGGTATGGCCTACTTACTATCCTAATGACTATTTAATTTTGTTGGAGTTAGCACAGTTGTGCTGCACAACCAAGTGTAATTTGAGTAAGAAATAACCGAACCAACCACTCTGCACAAACCCCCATTTGGAACTGGATAACACCCAGTTGAGACTGACCACTCAGCCGAAAACCAACCTTATTGGAAAGGCTGAAAACCAAACTAGATCTGGCCGATTCCAACCAGACCAGGAGAAATTTTTAATCCTGCTCTGCACTAATATATGGTGACAAAAGATAAACTAGAAAACATTATGATCATCAAGATGCATCACCTTGTTCTGAACTTTTCAATTATCCAAGTATATTTGGCAAAATCTCAGAGCTGTTAGTTGCACACATGTTTTGTGCAGGAGGCATACGGGTACCTGTCATACAAATGGGCTGCTTCTTTTTGTGATCCAACAGTTCCCAAGTGGATTTGCTTCTTGTCGACTTTGATTGCTGCCTGCCATTTCATATTTTTGAAATAGACACCTCTCATGGTGCATGGTTCCTGGTCTTCAACATGCTTTCTTCTGTGTCTTTTCCTGCGTTTCACCCCTGGAACTGAAAATTAAAGTGATGAACATCAGAAAAGATGCATGCTTGAAAATGTATATGAGGTACAAACAATTGTTATATTTAGATAACATGATCTGTTTTTCCCAAAAAAAGACATAGTTTAACGTCCATGTATTGGATACAAGCAGTTGTAAAAACTAAAAAGATACTGCAGAATTAACATAAGTTCTGCGCATCATTTGGTTCCTGCTACCTTCAGAAAGGAAACCTACTTTATTCAAACTGAAAAAGCAAACAGTTGGAGGCAGTTCATTGCTCATTCCTCAATTTTTGAATAGCTAGAATGTTAATAATACAGTAGATGAATAGCCATCAGATTTTTTAACATGCTTTGACCATTTCACGTGACACTGCTAGCAACTTATTGTAATTGAATGTATCCTACATTAATTTTAACTTCTGATACCAGCCTGTTTAAAAGACCCAATAGGCCTAGAAAATCATTCGCTAAGACATCTGCTGGTTTAAAAGACCTGACAGGTGTAGAAAATCACTTGAAAAACAAGGAACAGCAGAGAACATGAACATGACATACATGGTATTAAATCAACTGCTATAAAAAGCCCAACTATCAAGGTACTTTCTTACATAAATTTTTCTGCTACTAATACTATTCAGCCACTAAGGTTACCAAGAGAGCCACTTCTCAAATTGCCCTGGGATATGTGGCTGCTTTCAAGCCTTAACAGCAGATGCTGACACACAATAAAAGTTCCCCCACATCATCTTCTTGTATTGCCTGCACTAAAGATGTGGTGATGGCAGATAGGGCCGGCCACAAGCTGAGCCGCTCGTGAGCTACTTGAGCTAGGCTCGGCTCGGTTACTTTGAGCCAAGTTCAAGCTTTAGGTGGAGCTCGATTCATTGAACGAGCCGAGCCCGAGCTTGGCCAAGCTCAGCTCAGTTGGCTCACAAGCCTATTCAAATAAAATATATATTTTAAATACACATTTATTTCAGTCTCAATGTTTTAGCGCCCGTCAACCTGTGGAAGCCCGCTAACAAATTTCTAATTTTGTTCCTCTTTTGAAGCTTCTCAATGCATTTCACTTTTCAGATTTGCCCATGGGGGACAAAGCATTGTCGCTAGCTCAAATTTTGAAATTCAAATGGGCAGGTGTGCTGGCACCAGGAGGGGAGTCGGTGTGCATCGTGGGGTGGGATCGTGAAAGCGACAGGCTGGCGTGCAACTTGTAAGATGAGGCATGGGGGAATGGTTGGGGTTTTAAAGTGGGAAGTTTTTGGTCCTCCATCCAGTATCTTAGAAAATCCCAGTCCTGGGGACGTTATAAATTTACACGCGCACTGTGTCATTGCCTTGGTCAATCAGACGACTTGATTTACAGACTAAGTTAACTCATAATAATGAGCCGAGCTTGAGCCGGGCTCGAGCTCTATAATTTTTGAGCGAGCCGAGCCCATGAATGGAGCTTGAAATAGGCTCGGGCTCTTGCTTGAGCTCATTTGCATTTGGTCGAGCCGAGCTCGAGCAATGAAAAGCTCAGCTCAGCTCAGTTCATGGCCACCCCTAACGGCAGATAGATGGAGAGGACCATAAGGTTAGAGGCTCTTGCATGCCAGCCTTCACTGCCCAATCCCACATTAGAACAAATTCAACCCAAGAGATGGGTGTTCACCGCCCATCGTCTGGAAGTGCTGGGAGTAAGACCTAGTCAAACAAACTCTTAATACCTTCACATCTTCTTGGAACTTATAGAAGACAATACACAGGTACATGCATGCCTTTGCATGCCTATATACATTATACATATATAGATATGGGAAAGGATCGCAAACACCCCAGGATGCTCTAAGTGAGAGTGCTTCTAGGTTGGACCGTCCAATCTTGATAAGACAGCAGAATTTGAAAAAAAAAAAAAAACCCACAGCACAGATGTTCACATGAGGGTGCATGATTTGTTCGCCCACACATCTCAGCTCGTAAAGAATTTCATTCTTTTTAACTCATCATCTGATCCCAAGCAAAGGCCAAGCCAGGAGGACACATCCAAGTTGGATGTGCCTCAGGGTGCATTCCATTCACCCCCTAAACACACATGCAAACAGATGTAGACAGAAGGGGTGGGGGGGTGTTATGCTAGTATCCGGCTAGGCTGTGGCCCAGCTGTCCAATAAAGATGGAAAGGTGGGAATTGCCTTTAAAACAAATCCCAGCCATATTTTAAAGAGAATAACTTCCTGCATTGCCAGGCAGTATTACACTGCCTGGTGGTGCTTTTACTATAAAAAAAAAAAAAAGAATTTTTTTTGAAAGGGCCCAACCTGACTGACCTGACCATACAATCCGATCTTGGATCGGACGAGCCAAAAAAAGATGAAAGCTTTTTACTGTTCATTTGGGGTCAGTTTTCAAATTTTCATCTTTTTTTGGCTCGTCCAATCCAAGATGGGATTGTACAGTCAGGTCGGGCACCATGGGGGGTCTCAACAAAAATTTAAATAAAAGCACCGCCTGGCGGCGTAATACTGCCTGGCGGTGAAGGAAGTTATTCTCTATTTTAAAAGAGATCAGGATCCTAAGTGGGAAGCGCCCGTCCACAGCAATGCCTGCTGGATCACGCCCTGTGTGTGATGAGACAGGTTTGCCTCGGTGATTTTCCCCTTCTGTAAGAAAATGTCCAGCCACCTTATCATATAGTGGGCATGATCAGGCATTTTTGCCAGCACGTCCACACCAAGATACCCATTGCCAAGGGTGTCAACATTTTATTTAACTTCAATTTCTTCAGTAAAAAATCGGACAGCTTTGACCCCATGCAACCAAGCTGCACAAAAGCGCTTGGCCACATATACATACATTATATACACATAAGGCAATTTGATCAACGTCAGATGGCTGTGAATAAAAAAAAAATACGCATTCCTCGAGCATGTGATTATGATACGCAAGCAAACAAATGGAATGCTGTGGGGCCTAGTTATGGACAAAATTTTTAATGTCAACATAACCCAGGCATCACTCGGGGAGGGGAGGGTACACATGACTCGGCCGTCATCATTTCATCCCAGATACTTCAAACCAAGGTGGGCAAAGTCATGATTGGGTTAGGGAACGACCAGACTTGGGCTGACCCTGATTAGATAATCCTAACCTAATCAGGCCAATACATGGCCAATCGGTAACATCCCATGTGTAAAAGGGGACAACATTTTTCTAGTGTTAAGAAATGCAAGGTTTTGTTTAAGAGCATAAGAACGTGAGGGTTTATCTGAAATTTCCCCTCGCTCTCAAACAACCCTATTGTGCTGTCCAACAACTCAACTTGACCTTTATGGACCTAGTTAATGGGCCAATTGTGGTTTGGTATTGGGCCATTATGAGCCTAGTTAAATGGGCTTTATGGGTCACGTTATTGGACAAGCTATTGGGCCCCACCTTAGTGGACCTATTAGAGGATTGTTGAGTGGCTCAATCAGGGGCAAGTTTAATCCTGTTTTGGATAATTTAAAAAAGTGAGCAGCTCTCAATACCTATAAATAGGACCCTATCCCCTATCTTCTTACCATTAAAAGAGGGGAATCATGAAGAGGAGAACAGGAAAAAAAAAAAAAAGAGAGGGGGCAGAGGGGGTGGGGGGTTCATACATCCCACTCCTCCTTTAACTTTTAATTAGTTTTTGTTCTAGCATTTAATTTAGTTTAGATGCTAGAGACTTTTAAATTAACCACGTAAAGGGAGACTCTTCGATTTGATTTCTAGTTTTGTCATTTTACGACTAAGACTACTAAACTAAGACTTTCATCAGAATTATCTACTGAGCATGGACATAGTGCATTTCCATTAAATAAGATTAGGAATCATGATTATTTAAGGATATGAACTACATTATGTCCTAAGTACATTTAAAGATCACGATAATGACTATGATGACTAAACACCTTTTTAAAAGGAGGTAAGAGTGTAAGACTATGGACACAACTAAAGACCACAATCTCATGAATAATAAGACCTTTCAAAAGGAGAAGAGATTGTTTCCATGACTATGTATATGCCTATGCTTAAAGATTATGTATTATGATGCTATGGTTAATATTACATTACTAATATCTACATTTCGCAAGAAATTTTCTTATTATGTAAATAAAGGAGACACTATTTGTAACACCCTGTATAAAAATATGTTAAATAGACTAAATCAGTAGACTACCAACAACACCGGTTAGCTATTTTTCATAGCTCGAGTTGAAAAGAACTACGAAGTTAAGCGTGCTCAGTTAGCTGATTGGGTCGTTAAAATGGTCTCATAGTCACGAACTAGCCGAAAGTGTGGGAGTTAAGTGCCACACCAAACAAAGTACTACACCATGAAAGGGCTATCCTAGAGTGTGAAGCCGCATGGTGGGAACTACCTCTTGAGCCTGTGGGGGTCACCTCTAGAATCCTACCCATGGATGGCAGTACCAGAACCGATACCGGTACCGGTGCCGGCCAGTACCGGTACCGGTGCCGGCCAGTACCGGTACCGATACCGGCCGTACCGGCCGGTACGGGCCTAAAAGGGCCCAAAAAAATCAAAAAAAATAAAAAATAATAAAATAAATCAGAAAAACGTAAAGAATTAATTAGATATGTGTTGAGTGTGACAAAGGTGGGTTAAGATAAAGAAGTACACGTAACACATACTAAATGACTATTTTCATACAGATTAAACATGAAAAATATTATGCTAATATACTAAATATTTACAAATAATAAATGTTAATGAAATCAAATGATCCTTACCTATAAAAAATATGAGTGAGTATACTAATATGGATAATAACCTGTAGATCCTTCTGATTCATCATCTGGTTGCTGTTGCTGGTATCCATAATAAGGTTGCATATGTTCCATATATTCACCATAATTAAACAATGATGCAGTCAAGTCGTGCATCCCTCTTTGAATCCCTCTTGAAGTATACGTTTGTTGACTTAATGAAATTCCAAAATCATGATACAAAGAAGCAGCTTGAGAATAAGAAGAAGACCATAACCCATAACTGCTATTGAGTGGATGGAATTGAAAGCCTTCATACTCTACTCGATCTCCCCAGCTATACATGCTTGCTTCTTGTTGGCCACCTCTATAACCTGGTTGTTGTCCATACTGACCTAGTGAATCATAATCTCTTTGGCTTTCATGCTGTCCTCTTCTAGTGTCAATATGCAAGGAGAAAGAAGGTGCATACACTCCGCCCCCGGTAGTAGCACCTGCAGTTGCACCAGCATCATCACTAGGAGACTGTGTCCCATCATCATCATCTTAATCATAATCAACAATTAACTTTCTCTTGACATTACTTGATTTTTTCTTTTGTGATGCTTGTTTTTATTGGTTTGTTTTCTTTCTAGATCCTTTTGCAAGTTGACCCGATTCAATAATCCTTTTCCTCGTGGTGTATGCCTCACATAAATTTGCTTCATCTCATCAATCGCAGGATCGTCTCTGGCAGCTAGATTAGCCCTGTCAAGTGTAGATGTACTCCTTCTCAAGAATGATGGTGGCCCAACCATTCTAGAAGTGACTGGCCTACTATCTGATTCTGAGTGTCTAGCAGGCTCAAGCTCAGTATCAGGTGCGAATAAAGGTACATGCTCAGTCTGACTCTGATACTCATGTGAAGGAGGAGGTGAATTTTCTTTTTGTCTTTTTAAGGTTCTTAATTCTGGATCTCTAGCAACAGTTCCATCAAGTATGCCATCTGCCCATTCTGTATCATCGAGATAAAAAACTGACTGATCGACAGTTGTTCATATCTCAACCCAAGTCTGCAAGGGATTATCATCATCAAATAACTCTTCCACATCAATTTAGCCAACAACATCTTCTGCATACCCTGCAGTTCATTTCTCCCTCAATTGTTGTCTCAACTGGATGTTTTTGATCCTCAATCTCATATTGTAATGGCAGTACACCAATTTGTCTAATCGTTCAACCTTTAACCGGTTACGAATTTTTGAGTGTATAAGGCTAAACGTGCTCCAATTTCTTTCACATTGACTTGCCGATGTCATCTGACTCAAAACCCTCACTGCAACGGAAGCCAATGGATTATAACACATATTTCTGTTGTACAATTATCCACCACTCAGCTGTGCCATCAGTAAAAAACAAAAGCATTATTCAATGTATGTTCTTCTTTCTTATGCACATATGACCACAATGTAATCACTAAGTATACCTGGGCTCACTTTCTCTATAGCAATTTGCACGGGGTCTTCATTATATATCTCCAGCCTTAGCCTATAAGCCTCCACCTACAAAGATGGAATTAACAATTAATATAATTCATGTACTCTTGAAAATACAAGTAATTAGATATATCTTAAAGTCAATTATTTATATAAGAGATAAACACATGTCTCTCTGCCTCAATTCTATCTTCTATTGTCCTCGACAAGCGTGCAATCATATTCAGTGTGCCTTGGATCACCTCTCAATCAATGTGCACTTGACGACTGTACATTACTCGAGGATTTAAAAAATAACATGTATTTAGGTGGATAATTACTAAATAATAATTTAATAAATAATCTCCCATGTAACAGTATAATACTTCACTTACCAGCTGCATGCAAATCGTGGTGTAATGTGCTTTCCCATCTGACATCAATAAGGTCCCACCACTTCATATAATTATTGGGAAATACGTTCTTGATCTGCACCTTAGCAATGTCAATTGCCTCGTACAAATATCCCATGTAATTCTTATCATCCCCATCCATCAACTTTAAGACCTGTACGAGAAGTTCCACCAACTTCAGATAAGTCTGCATATTACTTCAAAAAATTTTATTCTCTATGATTTTTCCTACTTCCAAATGTTCACATTTAGATTCATTGGAGATGGTCCGCATATACTCCAAGAACTCCTTATTAAATATAAACCCCTTGATCTCATTCCTGAATTTGTGCAAAGATTCTAAAAAAATAAAATTAGATGCAAATCTTGTAGGTCCCGCACGGATGAGATCTCGGCCCCCAGATATTTTTTCTCTGAATATGTTCAAGATCCTAAGATGA
Organism: Zantedeschia hybrid cultivar; assembly: GCA_030544215.1. NCBI lineage: Eukaryota > Viridiplantae > Streptophyta > Magnoliopsida > Alismatales > Araceae > Zantedeschia > Zantedeschia hybrid cultivar. Next base: position 27,087,558 of record JARZZO010000011.1, read on the forward strand.
CCATAAATAATGGGTAATTCTTTGTGCTCTCTTTACTGTCTTGCTGACAATCGGGTCCTTATCAATGTCTTCAAGCATTAAGTCCAGGCTATGCGCTGCACATGGGACCCAATAAAGGTGTTTGCGTTTGTCCATTAACTTTTTCCCTGCAACCTTATAACTTTGTTCATTATCAGTGACCACATGGACAACATTTTTCTCTCCAATTTCCTATATCATCTGATCCATCACACCAAATAAATATTTGGCGTTCTTTAAATAGTTTGATGTATCAACAGATTTCATAAAAACTATCCCTTCAGTGCAATAAACAAGGAAATTAATCATGGACTTCTTCGTGGTACTAGTCCAGTCATCGCACATAATTGTGCATCCTCTCTCCTTCCAAACAACTTTAAAACTCTCAACCCACTATTGAAACTCCTCATATTCTCCATCAAGCCCACGTCCATATATGTCTCGACGTGTGGGGACTTTGAACTCACGACCATAATCTACTATTGCATCAATCATAGACTAAAAATAAAGAGACTGAGCAGCATGTGAGGGAATACCTACATGCAAAAACTATTTGCAAATGCTTTTAAAAGCATGTCCTGCCACTTCAGCTGACTTTTTACTCCTCTCATTGCTTGCTTGATTTTTTGCTGAGTAGAACTCTGTCTTGTGAAAAGATAATTGTCCATAGGACCCACTTGGCCTTTAGATTGGCTTGTGCCTCTTGTTGATAATCCATCACCTCTCCTTCGGACTTCGTCTTCTTCTTGATGCCACAAACTCTCTCTTCTAGCTGCAGCCATCTCAGGATCATCATCATCATCATCATCATCATCACTAGAGTCTACAATTTGTTCAGCCCTTTGCCTTTCACGTATATAAATGCCACTGGCCCCAGTGTACATCCCTTTGCCTTTTCTATTATTTCTACCTGAAATCTCGTCTTGAAGTTCAACCTCCTCTTCATTCTTTTGCTCCTTTTGTGTTTTCCGGCCACGCAACAATTCACGCATCTCGTTGGCGACTTGTCGGGGACAGACAGTACATCTTGTCACCTGTCATGTCTTCCCTGCTAAATATTCTTTTCCTCGAGTGATTCCACCACCCATCTGTTTGCCATAATATTTGCATTTCACTCTTCTCTTTGCAGTATTAACTAAGGTGATATAGGCCCACCCTGGGTCCTGTTCTTGCTGTTCAGCCATAAACCTACAACAAGAAAGAAAAAAAGTAGAAACAAATATAAGACCATTTGTCATTATGCTCCTAGTTTAAAATATGCAATGAAGCGTAATTAGACTTCAATTGATGTATAATTAAAGTAATTAGACAAAAGCGCCAATTATTAACCGTTAATTAGGATCAAACTTAGGGGGTTTTCCTAATTAACCGTCGAAATATGTAATTCACAGTATGCTCCTAGTTTAAAATATGCAATGAAGCTTAATAAGGCTTCAATTGATGTTTAATTTAAGTAATTAGACAAAAACCCTAATTATTAACCGCTAATTATGATCAAAATTGGGGGTTTTCCCTAATTAACCATCGAAATATGCAATTCACAGTATGCTCCTAGTTTAAAATATGCAATGAAGCTTAATTAGACTTAAATTGATGTTTAATTTAAGTAATTAGACAAAAGCCCCAATTTTTAACCGCTAATTAGAGTCAAAATTGGGGTTTTCCCTAATTAACCGTCGAAATATGCAATTCACAGCATGCTCCTAATTTATAATATGCAATGAAGCTTAATTAGGCTTCAATTGATATATAATTAAAGTAATTAGACAAAGCCCCAATTTTTAACTGCTAATTATGGTCAAAATTGGGAGTTTTCCCTAATTAACCGTCGAAATATGCAATTCACAGCATGCCCTTAGTTTAAAATATGCAATGAAGCTTAATTAGACTTCAATTGATATTTAATTTAAGTAATTAAATAAAAGCCCCCATTATTAACCGCTAATTATGGTCAAAATTAGGAGTTTTCCCTAATTAACCGTCAAAATATGCAATTCACAGCATGCTCCTAGTTTAACAATGAAACTTAATTAGGTTTCAATTGATGTTTAATTTAAGTAATTAGACAAAAGCCCCAATTTTTAACTGCTAATTAAGGTCAAAATTGGGGGTTTCCCTAATTAACCGTCGAAATATGCAATTCACAGCATGCTCCTAGTTTAAAATATACAATGAAACTTAATTAGGCTTCAATTGATATATAATTAAAGTAATTAGACAAAAGTCCCAATTATTAACCGCTAAGTATGGTTAAAATTGAGGGTTTTCCCTAATTAATCGTCGAAATATGCAATTCACAGCATGTTCTTATTTTAAAATATGCAATGAAGCTTAATTAGGCTTCAATTGATGTTTAATTTAAATAATTAGACAAAAGTCCTAATTTTTAACTACTAATTATAGTCAAAATTGAGGGTTTTCCCTAATTAACCGTCGAAATATGCAATTCACAGCATGCTCCTAGTTTAAAATATGTAATGAAGCTTAATTAGACTTCAATTGATGTTTAATTTAAGTAATTAGACAAAAACCACAATTTTTAACCGCTAATTAGGGTTAAAATTGGGGATTTTCCCTAATTAACTGTTGAAATATGCAATTCACAGCATGCTCCTAGTTTAAAATATGCAATGAAACTTAATTAAGTTTCAATTGATGTTTAATTTGAGTAATTAGACAAAAACCCTAATTTTTAACCGCTAATTAGGGTCAAAATTGGGAGTTGTCTATTTTACTAAGAAAATGAACGTAAACAATATAAGAATTAGTTAACAACTACAAAATAATTACTAGATTTAAAATATATATCATACCTTATTTTTTTTCCCACTCAAAACGGTGAAAACATCTCCGACAATGGGTGAAAACGTCTCCAGCGGCGGCAAGTGGCGGCGGCGGCTCCTTCCCCTCTTTCCCTCCTTCCCTTCCCCTCCCACTGCCAAAATAGCCTACCCCTTTAAGGGGTGTTTCTGTGAGAGGGGAAAGTGAAACACGGGCGTACCAGTTCGGTACCGGCCCGGTACATTTTTTTTTTTTTTTTTTTTTAACACCGGTACCGGCCATTAATGGCTAAACTGGTACCGATATCGGTACATACCAGCCGGTACATACCGGTACCAACCGGTACTGCCATCCATGATCCTACCTGCCTAGTGGATTGGTTGTAGGCTATATGTACTATAGTCCTGACGAGGACGTCAGGCTTCTAAGGGAGGTAGATTGTAATACAATTTATAAGAATATGTTAAATAGACTAAATTAGTAGACTAATAACAACACCGGTTAGCCATTTTTTAGAGCTCGAATTGGAAAGAACTCCGAAATTAAGTGTACTCGGTTGGAAGAAGTCTCAGGATGGGTGACCTTCCTAGAAAGTCTACCAACTAATACAGTTGTTGGGCCAGTTAGCTGATTGAGTCGTTACACTACTAGTGGGAAGGACCAATATGAGTTGTTCCTCGAGAATAGGGGATATAGGGGCACCCTATTCCCTTGGTATGTATTAGAGTTTAGGATAAAGGAGTCACATCACATAGTGCTTCTTATGTTTTTAAAAGGGTCTAGAAGTCTAGACTTCAGATACACCGACTAGGCAATGGACAAGATATTGCTTGACTACACTCTTAACTAGAATCAGAAGTTCATAACAATGTAGTTGGGAAGCTACGTGTTCCAATCCCTAAGACTGCTGGGTACCCCACCTAGCCATATAAAGACTAATGGTGGGTATTATCCATCTCTTAGAAATGTAAGACATCTAGCCAGAGGAACCACCAAGTACAAGAATAAGACTGCAACCAAGATAAAGATCAAAGAAACAGAGACTAAGGGTCAGACCAAGACTGGCCGAGATAACGATAAAAGAAAGAAAGATTAAGGGCCAAAAACTAAGTTTCTAAATGTGGCACATCTTTAAGACTATATATATATATATATATATATATAGGATGATAGATAAAGAAATATGACAGTCCTCTTCTTGTTCTGTTTGTTTCCATTGGTTTCTTTGTCCTGATGTTTCTCTATTATACTGTGGCATTTAAGTCATCCTTGGGAATGGACAGAGGATACGGTTCTGGATGGACAAGCATGGATACAAACCTTTGGAGGAGGGATGCTTATATCTTTATAGTATTGCTTCATACACTTTGTAGTGGTGATAGACATGTTTGATGAGAGGCCTACAGGACTTGGTTGTATCCCTACTATAAAAAAACCTGGAAAAGGAGGTAATCCCCCAGCTGGGAGATTCGATGCTACAGATGGGAGAGTGGGCATTGGAGGTACAGAGGAGGATCTCTTTAGCTCTATCTAATGGGTGCACGGTGCACCCCAGATGGAGGGACTCGACATCCCACAAGGTTTGATATTTGGTTTTCTATGCCCGACTAAAGTGAAGATATTGGTGTAGAGGATCTCTCATGTAGCATCCCTACAAGTGAGAGAATGGAACAGTTCCTAAAGGTATCAAAACAACTTGCAGCTTGTATGGAGAGGATGACAGACCATGATCCTATTTTTGTCAGCTGTCTTTTCTCACAGGAGATATGGCTATAGATGTTCCAGAAGATAGGATGCATCCACTGGCTCCCTGACAGGTGGATAGACCTGGTCTTGGGCTGGAATCAAAGATGGGATTTCAAAGGATATAAATGTGATGGTTTATTTTGCATGCAACCACTCTGTCATATAGATGAGCAAAATAGGAGGATATTCAGAAAGGAATCTAGGGCTTCAGAAAGGTCTTCTTTTCCTTCTTTTATGAAACCTGTAAGGGAGTAAGCTAAACTCCTATTTGTGAGGAGGAAGAGGAATTTCTTTACTTTGGGTGGTCTCGGAAGTTAGGAAGCTCTTCACCATCTTGGTAAAAAACATAGTAGCCAAATCCTGTCCCATCTCGGCCGGAATTGGCCGGGATGTCCTATCCCAGTGAGAAAATGGGACCGGACATTTTTTTTTTATCTGTACCAGTGACTGTCCCAGCCTGTCTCAGTCAGAATTTCATATTTTAACCTGGGATTTTTTAAAGTCCTTGAGCTCTTTGTAAAATTATTTTGAGTGGTTCATTTGATGAATATACACCTCCATAAACCCACCTTACATGCTTTTATTGCATTAATTTCATGCTATTTCCATGTTATATGTTTATTTTCATATTATTTGTTGTATATATATCTTTTGTATTTATTGGCATGTGTATGAAAATATTTCCACAAAGGGACAATAGAACTTTCTGTAACACCGGAGCTTCCCATTCTAGTAGAAAAATGGGATAGGGATCGGGATGGGATTGACAACTATCGTAAAGACATTATTTTTTTATAGATGGATTTTTTAAAGCACACTAACACTATACTTGCACATTCCCTCATTGATATCTAATGAATTTCTGGTATTATCCCATTTAAAAACAATTATTTGACTTCTTTTTCCAATGTATACCAACGAAAAAAAATTTACCCTGTATTGCAGACTCAAGCAAGAAAGTGTGATTTGCCAACTAGTATGAAGTATGCACTACGATGAACACAAAATAGTTTACAAGTCTAAAGATGCCCAAACAGATAGCAATATTACATACAACCCAATTTTAATCTTTTAACTAGAAATTGTCTCCTTCAAGATTGTGATCAACCTTCTCTAAAAGCAAAAAAAACTCCAATTTTGTTGCAGCAGATTTAACAAATCATAAGCTTTCCCCCCTTACTAGATGACAAAGTAAACTTAAAGTGATAGAATGACATGAAATTCTGTAAGAGTATGGATATTGCATAAGACACTTGACTTCAATTTTAATCTTGATAGATTGAAGATTTCGTTTAAAGCAGATATTAATCAGAAACAAGACATTGAAAAAGTCATCTAACCTGGAGATTGTTGAACTACTGGCTCTTCTTTCAATGAGCTAGAGCCAGAAACACGAAAAGGTGCAGAATGTGCTTCAGAGTTGTCGACCTGTGAAACAAGAAGAAATGATACAAAGTTTAAGTTTCAGTAGAAACTGAAGTAGATCATGTCAACATTTAATATTGCATCTAAGCACTGCCAAAAGAGAAACATCTGACATTGGCCTCAAACAGAAAAGGGATTTATACTTTTCAGTCCCTATAATCTTCCAATATTTCTATAAGCCCTGCAATCTTCATATTCCTTAACACACACACCCCCCAACCAAAAAACAAGCACACTCACAAATCTTTGAATCATCCTTAAAAAGTCCCTCTAGAGGGGCTTTTTAGGGAGGGTTGAAGGACATTTTAAACAATTGTAGGAACTCAGAAGGAATATAAAGATTGCAGAGGTTTATAAGGAATACTGGAAGATTATAAGACTGAAAAGTATAAATCCCAACGGAAAAACTATGACCATCTTGGGTATTCTAGTTACTAAAATGTCAAAAACAGAAAGAACCTATTGACAGCTTCTGTCACAAGAACATAAAGCCTAAACCTATTTATATATGGGGTCATTTCCATTTCTTACTTTGACCATTACCTGGCTTTTGTTAACGGGCAAAACCAGGTTTTGGCTCATTCTCATCTTTTGTCATTGTCTTTTTGCCCTCCAATGATAAATTCCAGAAGAAACAAACCTTTTCAAAATCAATTGATCATTGAGCAACTTAGGCAAAAGTGACCACAAATTATAGGTATAGCATGCAAGAAAACTAAGCATTTATATACTGCTATCCACTGTTAACTTGGCTTCACCACAATCACATTAAAACCAAATTGAAAAATATCATTATCAATGTCAGAGCCTTTTCTATTATTTTGGGTCGGCTGCATGAGTCTTCTCCTGCCACCTTGTTCTACCAAGTGCCTGTTCATAGTTAAACCTTGGGAAGCTGTGTCCTTTCTTCCTACAATGAATTATTTCATATCGAACCTTCCCAAGGTCCTTTTATCACACTTAAATCTGATTGCGCCTTTTAATGGTGTCAAACTTGGGTGACCATGAATTTGCTCAAACCATTAAGCCTATTTTCTCTCAACTTAAATGTCAATCAGAGCAATTTCTGACTCCTTATGTATGCATTCATTCCAAATCTCAACTTTCTGTCTTTCCATACATGCACACCAACATCCTCATCTCTGGTAGACATTTTCCTTACATGTTCTTCCCTCACAGCCCAACAAAGCACCATACTGCGTCGCAGGTCTAATAATGGTTCACACCAATCGGGTGATACCCACCCTAGCAATTGAAAATATAAGAATGTACACCCTCTATATAGGATAAGAGTTTAACTTGCACCACAACCCCAATAAAAATAAAGATGTAACCATCTCTGAAATGGGTTTTATTTTATCCTCACGTTGCTATGCGTTGAGCATGCTATTATGGGGTCCTGCCCCCATTAAATAAAAAGAACCCCCCCCCCCCAAAAAAAAAAAAAAAAAAAAAACGGTGGGGGTCTTACCCCCCATTAAATAAAAGAAACCATCCAACCAGGGGAGGTTCTCCTTCCATTTAATGCAAAAAAGAAAAGAGGGTGAGAGAGGAAGAAGAAAAAAAAAGAAGAAGAAGAAACATAAGAAGGGGAGAGAAGAGGTGGGGGGTACCCACCGGTTCCTTCAACTGGTGGTACCCCCCCAGCTCTCTCTCATCCCTCTCTTGGAAAAAAAAAGAACAGTGGCGGGTGCCACTGGTTGGGCCCCCAGCCTCCTATAAATACCCCCCCAAGGGGGAGATGAAGGGCATGCCCACTGGCCTATAGCTCCTAAGGAGAAACTCTGCTGGTTTGAAGACACGAACTTTGTGCTTAGCACAAGTTCAAGCGTGCTGAGGAGGAGGAGTCTTTTGGGTTCCCTTTTAAGATTCTCCTAAGGAAAAATTCTGCCGAAATTTTGTTGTAAATCCGGCAATAAATAAGCATGTACTCTATCGAATTTTTAATAGTGAAACGATTTGTTGCCTATATTGTTCTAATACTTGATACATGCATGTCTTTATGTGTGTCAACTTAAGCATACATTTAATTAATCATATATCTAATTAATAAAACATCACTATAGTCCTTAATAACTAGCCTAATTATGGAATTAATCCTAAATGACCAAAATACCCCTCAACTTATAAAAATCAGAGAAAAATCTCAAAAAATGTAAAAAGCCCTCAATATGCCTTAAATACACTCAAAACTAAGGAATTCCGGATCGGATCGGGTCCCTAAATCGGGACCGGGATCGGTCGGATTGGGACCTACCGATCCCGATCCTGCATTCCATGCTCAAAACCCTAATTTGAAGGTCAAAATTACTAAATTATTTCATAAAAAACATAAAAAAATAAATCAGCTAAAATATGATACTTACCCGTAGAACCCATATTAATCCAAAATTAATAAAATACCCATACATCCCAAATATACTTAAAACAATAAAAAAAATATCTCCTAAGGTTTCAAAACCTTCTTAAATCACTAAAATTCGTTTCAAACCCTAAAATGACTGTTATGCCCTCCAACTTGACATAATTACGAAAATACCCTTATGGGTCTAAAACACTTGGAGCCAATCCAAAACCCTTTTAAGAGTCTCCCAACTCATCATAAGCATATCCTAAGCTTGGGTGAGGCCAAGGGCTTAGCCTAAAACATGTCTTCATTTATATATGTTGCATGTAGTAGTAGTGTTGTATGTTACAAGGGCATCAACGGACAGTTAATCAAGGGTTGTCGAGTGGTTGCTCGATGTAATTAACATTGAATGAGGTCAATGGAGAGATGTCATATACTCGGATCTTCGCTTGATCTGGAGTCTCGGACTCCTTGAGGCCTAATCCCAAGCTCTCATAGTCCAAAAAATAAAATAAATAAAACCGACCTATATTTCTCCAAATAAAATGAAGTAAAATATCCTAGGAGAGATCTAGGCCACAATGCTCTTAGATCGACTTACTCCTAAAACCTTTGCATTCTAGTGCAAGTGTACAACCCTTCCATGCACTTATCACGTAGAACTACATCATCCACAAATAACCTAGACCAAAAGATGTTGTCATGTTAATGATTTGTCAATTCATCTATTGCCATGGTGAAAAGGTAAGGACTTATAGAACTGAATATTAATAAATAATCCTACAGTAACGGGAAATTGATGTCTTTCCCAGGGAGCTGCAGAACTGGCTGATCCAAATCAGAATCGGCCAGACTGGACTAAAATCAGCTAGGACCAGTCTTGTTTTTGGCTGATTCCATGTCAACACTAAAAAGGTACAAGTGTTTTTCTGTTATAATTTAAAAACTAATGTGCCAACATTTTCTGATAGACAGACTGTTCTATAATATGCCAACCCCACCATCACCGCAGTGTTCGGTGCCACTAAATGAGACATCCGCAACAGAGGGAGCAGGAAGGAAGAGGAGGAGGTCAATGTCCATCCATGCATTAATACATGGTCCTTCAAGGATGATCTGGCTGATCTGACAACCCCACTTCAGCTTGGAGATGGCAAAACCAATTGATGGAACTTTTACTTTCTATTTTTTGATGTATTTTCCTTTATTTTTAGGAATAGATTGCCATTTATTCGAATATTTTCAGTGGTATGGAATATTTCTATTATTTTAGATCTTGATAGGGTATAGTTGTAAATTGTCAACATTTTGTTCAGTGAATGATGATGAACCTTTTAAGATAAAGAAACAAAAATCCTAGCTGTTTCCCTTTTGTGTTCTCTGCAACAAAGCAACCTTGCGACTGGGTCTATTATGTCCTACGACGGGGCCAGTTGAAATGCCCGAATATTATTCCGCATCAGTTTGGTACTAGAGCCGGTTCTCCGTAAGTGAGTATGATAAGGGCCCACGCATGGGTGCAATGCGGCGTACGGTGATCCATCCGCCCATGAAGGGTGTGAAGTGGTGTGTCATCAGGACGTCGGCCTTCACGTTGGGGGTGTAATGCCGCAAACCTAAGATGAATTTAGTCCCGCATTGGAAAATCAAAAGGAGATGAGGGATTTATGAAGGGTTGGGCCCCATCTGTGCTACTGTAGTATAGTACTATAGAGCGCTATTACACACCTAGTATGTGCCTCTTGCGCGCTCTGGACACACCACTCCCCCCATCGCCAACCACCGGCCAGCCTCCCGACCATTAGTGCGATGTTCCCATATGGTCCGAGTGCCAACCATCTGGGCACTTGTCAGGTCTTGTTTACCGGGCCATCTGTCCCAAGATCGACAGTGACCCCGTCGTTCGTGATGGGTCTATAGACACAGATGAGCTTGGTGATGTGGTCCATAAAGCCTCGTAAGTCAGATCATGTTTATTCGTCGTCCGTACTATCCGCGGGCATGACTTCCTCAGTCTTCTATACCAGAGTTGTCTTGTCCAACAACGCGCATGTCGTCCTTATGTTTAGTAGTGGGCTAGAAGAAAACTTTATTTCATAGACCATTGTTAATTTACTCTGCAAGATAGAGAAATTGTACTAGATGGTGATCGAGCATTGGTGGAATTTTCTAAGCCTTTCAAGGGAGCTTTTCACTTTGATGGGGCATGTTATACTGTCCATTCATAGCCAAGACCATACATCAGAGCTAGCAGAGACTAGATGGAGGAATGGCGTGCCATCATGGATCCTAAGCAATATTGGTGCATTTTCCAACCACCTTACTTGAAAAGGAAAGTTCATTTTTTCAATCAAGTATCCTTCAAGTGCAGCAAATCCCTGCCTGAGAAGGCAAGGGAGGTCGTAAAGTTTGATGCCAAGTTGAGAGTCATCCTTATAGATTCAATAGTAGTAGTCTCTCTTCCTCCTCCTAACCCACCCATATGGGATCAAACTATAATAGTTGCATCCAGTCTTCATTTATTTGAAGAGCTTCTGTTCACGGAGCCGATGGATGCGCAGGTTCAGCCAATCATCGATATAGACAAGAACCTTGCCACTAGATAGTATACTTTCGATTTAGTGTGGTGCGCATTTGATGATCATGCAGAGCGGTACTCTATGCACTTCGATGCAGCTATTGGTTTGAGATTTTCAGTTTTGCTCTCATTTGTTGCAGTTACTTTCGTGATCCTCTGACACTACAAAACTTGAGGATGAATTTTTTTTTGAACGGGGGGAGAATGATGGGGATCCAGATCCGATGCATTTTATATGGGGGTCCAAGGACAATCCGGCCGATCTGATAGCCCCAGCCTCACTTTGGCTTAGAGATGACGCGACCAATTGATGGAACTTAATTTAGAGAGTTACTTTCTATTTTTTTGATGTATTTTCCTTTATTTTTAGGGATAGATTGGCATTTATTTGAATATTTTTAGTAGTAAGGATATTAATGTTATTTAGGTCTTTACAGGGTATAGCTACAAATTGTCAATTTTTTCCCTTTAAAAGGGCAGCCCCTCTACGTTTTGTTCAATGAATGATGATGAATTTTTTTTACACGAAGAAACAAACACCCTAGCCGTTCCCCTTTTGTGTTCTTTACGACGGAGCAAACGACCATGCGGCAAGGCCGGGTGAGACATCCGAACATCGTTCTGCATCACATCAGAACCTGAACCAGCTTATTCCAGGTCCCAATTCTAATTTTTAGTTCCTTGGTTACTCAGGTGATGGTTCACATGCTATTTATTGCCTTCTTGTACATCCCTTTGGACCACAACAATACTTCTTTTAGAGATTCCTTTATTTCTATCAATGTATCCTTGAAAGCTTGTTTTTCGTCTCTATCATCCACCAAGTTAATTCTCTTGTAATCATTCATGGGCCTCATCTAAATCACTAAAAATCATAGGCAAGTCTTTCTTCACCCCTTTATACTTCACCACTAATCACCTAAATAAAGAAATAACTTCGATAGTACATCAAACTATTAGAAAACCAAGCTGATTTTCCAAAACACTTAATTATATTCTCAAAGTCATCAACTGTCAAACATAAATTCAATTTCACAATAATTATAAAATTTCTGTATATCTCCTGTGCTTTTAAAGAAAGTTATCACAACATCTTTCTCCAGTTGTCTAGCACCTTTTTCTTTCTCAGTATCATATTAAAAGGTTTATTCATGTGGCTAGGTGTTCACTATTTGGTTCAGACTACTAAAAAGGATAACTTCATGTTGCCCACTCTTGTATGCTGAATATCAAAAATACCACATTATCTTACATATCGTCATGAAAATGTTTATACATACCAGATATGCTATTGCTACGGCAAGTATGAAACATTATACTTATTAGGAGGGTATGTAAGACAATATACAAGTATGCATGACATTTTAAAATTTAACATACAAGAGTGGTTAATATCAAATTATCTAAAAAAGTGCTGATCAATTCAGTAAGGTGGCTCAGTTTTACTCGGTTCCAACATTTTGAAACAGATAAAACCAAATAAACAAGCACATAAGCATTTATCCTAAAATTGCAAGTAATGTTCAGGTGACAAAGTAAACGACCACATTGTCATCTAAATAAGCACCTGACCGTCTAGGGGTACCAGCAAAACCAAATGCACCGTTAAACTTTGGTCTAAATTAATAATTCTTTGTGTACTGAATTTCAAAATTTTGTTGAATTTTATAAACCATTTATGCATAATGGTAAAATTCTTTCTGAAAAATCTAAAATAGAAAATTAAGTCCACCTACATCCAGGCACAATGAGCAGCTGTTGCGTATCACTGCTATGCTCAGACTACCAGCGTCTATAAGTAAATCTCAACTAGCTGTGACTCGCCACATTTCCACATCTTAGTGAACCTTAATGGTATTTGGACTCCTAGATGGCTCACCCAGCTCTCAGTGCATTACTATATTTTAGTGCAGACAAGAGAAAGGATAAAAAAATAAAGAATAGAGTTGCCACTTGTTGCATCTCAATGGTGATTCTTTATGATATGATGTATACTCTACAATAAAATCACCCAGTCTGGCACTCATCAGGTTACCATATATAGGACAATGGTAAAGGCACTTGATATGGTGATCTGCAGGTGCATTAAATATAACAAGCAGCGAACATTAATAGCTGTAAGTAAGGATGTCATCGGGTCAGAGTGAGTGTCAGTCAACGATTCTGATAAAATAGTTAGAACCAAATATGCGGTCAAACTCACTTACGTGTTCTAAATTTTTACCAAAATTGAAATCATGATCAAATGTTTTCCAAAAGCTTAGATGCACAGAGCAACCATGGAAGTGGTGTCTGGAAATGGGACGGGAGTGGCAGATCTTCTTGTAGTCACCCAGTCAGGAGCTGAGTAGAAGAAAAGGGCTATCAGTAGGAGAGGGGTAACCTTGGGATGGCGGTACACAAGGTTAACCAACTCAATGGGTCATATCAACTCATATCCTCCTAAATACGAGTTGTATCGGTCCAACTTGGCCTGACTTGCAGGATTCGCATGAGTCGGGCTGATTCAGGCCAATTTCTAGTTTTTTTTCTCCCAATTCTTTAATTTTATGAATAATTATGACATATTTTTAAGTGGAGTGGCTTATTAATTAAAATGAGTTTAAACCAAATTTGCGAGAAATCTACCCTACTCTTTATTAATTGATATTTAAGTGTAAATTACCTATGAAATTGGAGAAAAAAGTCCAATTACTTACCAATTGGAGAAAAAAATCCAATTACTTACCAATTAGAGAAAAGAAGTCCAATTACTTACCAACAAAGGAAAAAAGGTCCATATTGGGCTGGACTGAAACAAATCACGTCAACTAGAAATGAATCGCACCTGACTCAAAATGACTCGCAAGATACACGTCAAGTCGCATCGAGCTAGATCAAGTTGGGTTGAGCCACATTAAGACTCAAAAGATTTGGCGAGTCAGACCGTGCTTGTGTCTCGAATCCATCTAGATACAAGACGACTAGTATGAGTCGGTCCAAGTCGGAAAAACCCAGTGATACGTAATGCCATGATGTGGAGCTACCAGGGTGTGAAGCTACCACTGTCTCTGGGGCTAGGACAAGAATGAACTTAATTAGTCGTGTATCGAAAAACATGTAAGGAACTTGGATCCATAACTTGTGGGATGCCTTCTAAGGATAAAACCATATAAGTTTGGCCTAAAATGGATAATACCTAACAAGGGTTGGATCAGCCCATTACACAACTTGATAGGTACCTTTTGGGAACAAAACCTTCCCAAACCCAGCACTGGTAGGAGCCTTATAGCATTGGCTTGGATCACATAATGCAATCTCACAAGAATCACAATCACAACGACCCCCCGAGAAATGAAGTTCCCAAAACCATGGATGACAATATTTTTTTCTATTGATTATTACTTATTCTCAGGATTTAAATTTGAATCTTTCTTTCCTTCTTGTTGTTTGCGCCAGATTGGGCCCTTGCCACTGGCTGCATATGTATCAATGAAGAATGACATGGGAGCAAGATAGTGCTTATGTTCAAAATTACTCTTTTGGGCAATATTAGAGTGGGTTTTATGCACCTTTGTTGCATGGAAGATGCAAACGTGTATGATTCATAGTTCAGCTTCAAATATATTCAATTATCTATTTTCCTTCAAAAATATCATCTTGTTATCATATTTTTTTTGGACGTGGATAGTACCCAATTTCATTAAGATATAATTTAAAAAAGGCCCTGAAAATATAACATATTTACAAAAAAAGCCCCTATAATACAACTATTTACGAATAAGTCCCTACGAGCCCCCATGAATTGGTATAAGGCCCCTAAGTGTCACAAAAACTGTAGCTAAAGGGGGTGGGAATCTGTCACAAAAGGTGGTTAGAGGGGCTTTTTGTAAGAAAGTTGAGATTACGGGGCATTTTTGTAAATAGTCGGATTAGAAGGAGTTATTTGTAATATCAAAAGTTTTGAGGGGCTGATAAGCGAAAAGCCTTTTCATTAAATGAAAAAAGAAGTATACAAGTATAGAAGCCAAAAGGAAAAACCTCCCAGAAATTCCTCCTATACAAAAGATCTTGTTATCATACATATTATATTTATAGGTAGATGATATGCATTTTTTGCATAGCCTTAATCTCCCGAGATTTCACCAAGATCTCTTCTATCCAACCCCAACCCGAGAGGCAAAGCCAAGATCCAACATTTGAAAAGTTGGTCTTGACTCCATTTCATTTTAGGAGTTATTGCTATTTGCCCTAATCTGACTGGGTAAAAAAACTAATCTTGGCCAATCTACAAGAACTAGTTGCAAGAAAATCTATAACCATGTAGAGAAACTGCCTTATGGGGTCTTTGGTAATGTTTTTTGGACTGTTCTCTTTCAAAATATATTTTGAGGAAAGAGATAGTCTTAGACCCCATTTGGAACCACCTCTTCCATTTTTTGTGGAGTGGTAGGACTCCTCATAAAACTCTCTCAAAGAAAAAATGAATCTTCAGTTTTTTTCCCGAAAGTGCTTGCGCTGCCCTCTATGCGTGGGTCTTGTCCACACTCATTCCTTTCTCCCACTATTTCTCCTTTTCCCTTCTCTCCTCCTCTGGTTGCCCTTCCTCTCTTCATCTGCTTTGGGCCTCCTAGTCCTAAAAGGATGATAGAGGAGGCTTGACATATGATTTTCAGTGGGACATCATTCCATCCCCATTCCACAGGAAGTCACCTCCTGATCTCTATCTAGTGGCACCAGGTCAGCCCGAGTCCATGTCTCTATTGGCTTAAAGTTTGAGACCCCGCAGGCCACAGCCCTACTTCTGTCCCCATTTGCTCACTGTCAGCACCTCACAACACTGCCACCAAATCCATGTCGGTGTTAATTTCTTGTTGGACAATGAGTGCATGGAAAGGGAAGAAGGAAGACAGAGGAAGGAAGAAGAAGTGGGGACATAAGAGAGGGCATTGGATGGGACAAAGTAGAAAACGGTGCTGCTCATTGGGGTGAGAGGAAGAAGTTGTAGATGGTACATGTGGGTGTGCACAAGCAGAGGTGGCAAGGAACAGGTTGGAGTTGTGAGCAAGACGTTTTGGGGTTGGGTGGGTACTACTTATCATTAGTGATGTTATCATTTTGTCCTCTTCCTCTTAAAAAAAAATAAAACTATCGTAATTTTGCCAAGCAAGACAAAGGAAGAAAGATGGCAACTTTAAATTTTAACACAACTTTGGCAACTTTAAATTTTAACACAAAACTTAAGTAGCCCAATTTTTATGAGCAAAATAACTCCAAAAATAAAACTGCTCCCAAACACCCTATTAATCACTTTTTTTCTTGACATACCTGACCATTATTAGGATTTAATGTCTGACCAATTGTTTAGTGCTACTAATCCAAGAGGTAAGCAGAAAAGATCCTAGGAGAATGGGAACACATCAAAAATCACAAAATGTATCAGTGTTAAATTTTTCTCATCAAGTCATTATCAGTTAGCCAATCATTGACAGCGCGCACCCCCCGCAAAAGAGAGAGAGAGAGAGAGAGAGAGAAGAAGGTTGAGCATGTGGCTATGTTGGCATGTGGACGAGTCTCAGCGAGCTGCGAGATCAAGACTGAGGACATGCTTTTTGCAAGAAAAGTTTGGCCAGTAAAACGAACTCTCACCATCTCAAGTTAGTAAATGCCATTTTGACATTTGTAATATAAAATGCACTCTACTTATATAAAAAAATTAGGTTGCAAGCATGACATTAGACCTTTTTTTTTAATGAAAATATACCTGCATTTTAGGGAAAAAATAGAAGCGAGTTATTCCCATTTTTGCTTGAATAATCTCAAAGCATAAGTACGCTCAAAAATTAAGGGCATGGACACAATTGAGCAGCACTTCAGAGTTTGGAACTCAGAAACCGGGCAATGGGACAAAGCAAAAACATCCAATAATTTTCTAAGAGAGTTCTAATTTAAGGAAATAAACTTTATTGGCAAGTAGTACAGCTGAGTGTCAAGTGAAAAATATACAAAAATGGGAAACCAACTCTGATTCCACTTTTGTAATATACTAGTTCCAGTTCCCCCGAAAGAACGGCAATTAAAACAGCAAATCTCAGAGGAAAAAGTCCCGTCAGAGATGATCTTTGGCAGATAAAAAGTTGCATCTGCTCCAGAAAGTACATCATGAAATACAGTGCAGGGAAAAAAAGAGTTAACTTATACAGATAAACCAACAGGAGAAGAACAAGATAAAAGAAATATAACAAAGAGCAGAAAAGACAAAGCAGCCCTCATGCTTTCATGGAAAATACCTGTTTCTGTTCATTAGAGTTGATGGAAGGCAAAGGATGCACCAAAACTGACTTTGCACTCTGATCAGTAGTTTCCACAGCTGTCACATTCTCACTAGATGCAGAGAGCTGGACAGAAGTGGCTGTTTTTCCTGTAATAAACCAAAGACACATTGTTGATCTGCCAAACAGGAAAAAAGAGTGTAGGTATTCCGTGCCTTTGGACATGAAACAATTTTATGTGTATCAGGAATCTCTGATTTCCTTTTCAAGGGGTCCCCCCCACCTTAAAGCACCTCACCAGACACTATGAAAGCTGTTGGCTGCACACTGCACATGGACAGGTTGAAAGTCCTCAAGCAAGCACCAAACCAGGCAACTCAGGAACCTATGAGTTTAAACAGAGGAAAGCTAGTACAATTTCTTCACCTCTTATTTTCCCCCCTGTAAAATAACTCCTTTGAACATGTGACAATTGGTTCCACCCAAGGCTTCAAAACGAGGACCAAGTCCATATTATTTACATGATGACATTTTTTTGGCATAGTCTGATGACATACATTTAAATGATATAACAGTTGTGAAGAGAAGCTTTATGGCTGCAAAACTAGAAGAAAAAAAGCAGGAATTCTGACAATCCTTTATGGATCAGGTGAATATGTCATGATGTTGACCAAAGGCAACAGGTAAAGATGTTAAAGGTGCTGAATGAACAGGGACAACACTGATGCAAACTGTTGTTCTTGTTATCTAGTGCACATTTTGGTCTCTAAGACTAACAAGCTAAAACATTACCAGCACAAAGACCTAAAAGTTTGCGCCTCCGGATGCTAACCATAGCTGACTGCACTCTCCTGGACTGCAAATAAATCAAAAGATAAGCCGGCAATCATTAGCTGTTTTTA
Organism: Zantedeschia hybrid cultivar; assembly: GCA_030544215.1. Taxonomy (NCBI): domain Eukaryota; kingdom Viridiplantae; phylum Streptophyta; class Magnoliopsida; order Alismatales; family Araceae; genus Zantedeschia; species Zantedeschia hybrid cultivar. The sequence goes on from JARZZO010000011.1 coordinate 27,105,609, forward strand.
TTAGGGACCATCATAGTTAAAGAATTGATAATAATAGATGTCAGACATATGAATGAGAAAAAGCATTAAACAATGAAAAGTCGATGTCACCATGCCAAGCACTCAAAATGCCTATGCATTATGCACATGATCCCAACAGATAAAGAATAAATTAGTGCCCCCCCCCCCCCCAAAGAAAAGGAAAAAGAAAAAGAAAAACAGGCAAAGATAAGTACAGTCCATCATAGAGGAAAGAGAAAATATCATCAAAAAGAATATGGGATTTATTAAGCAGATAAATGGGCAGTTCTCGTGAAATGCTTCTCCAGCTGCAGGGCAGAGAAGTGTCAATCAATAACAACCAATAACCAAGTGAAAAATTAAGTAGATGGAACATCACAGTCAAAAATCTATTAGGTGAAACTCATTTGACAGACTACTGTTGACGGTGAAAGAAAAGAAACTCAAGTCATTAGAACAGCAATGACAACATAAAAGGTGCATATATGAAATAAGAATGGATAGAATTCCACATGAGCTTTGTTCATACCAGCAAGATTTTACAGCATTACTTACTTTGATTGCCTTCTGGTAATATTACCTGTTACGACTCAAATGGTAACAGCAGTTATTTCTTTCCTTCTTTTGGGGGGAGGGGGGCATCAATTATTTCTTATAATGCAGCACCAAATGCAAGAACAGAAGGAATAATTTTTTTTCTAAAGAAGTATTGAAATTTTTTGCATGATCTGCTTATATTATGAAGACAACTATCCTATTAAAGATCGACCTACTACACCTCAGATTTCCATCTGAGATTCTTCAGCCACCAGAAAACCATTTTATCAGGTTAATCATGATCAAACAATTTGAAAGATCACTAAATCATTTCACTGAACAATTTGATTTTTCTTCCCCTTTGTTTTTAGAGAAAGGCTGACTCGTTAGATCTAAAAATATTGTTAAACATTATGAAGGCCTCAAGATCATAGCACATGCTATGACAAAGCATGGATGCACAATTGGACATGCACACACACATGGGCACATGCAAGCATATGCATGGGTGCAGCACTGGATGATACACAATATATTAGAAATTAAAAAATAAAAGCTAAAAGCTGCTTTGCTGGCAAAATCTGCAGCTTTCTTTTTCTTCAAATTAAGCATGTAGACGAAAGTAGAAGAGACATATTAGCAGATTATAGCTAGAAATTAAAATGGCTAAGATTAAACTTGAACGTGTGAGAATACCAAATAATAAAAGAATGGGAACCCTATGGTTAGTGTGTATAGAAGTTACTGGGTCATCCAACTCAAAACCTTAAGGCATTGAGTAGAGTAGGCACCATCTATTAAACATATTTTGATTTTGTCCTTTCTTTAATGTGAGACTATTTTAACAAGCCCCCTCATGTGCAAGCCGATTCTAGGCTCCATCACATAGACCACGAAGATGGGGTGTGTCCCAATTCACAACCATGGGCTCTGATATCATATTGTAGCTTTTGGGCCATCCAACTCAAAACCTTAAGGCATCGAGTGGAGTAGGCACCATCTATTAAACATATTTTGATTTTGTCCCTTCTCCAATGTGGGACTATTCTAACAGTGTGAAACACATCCGCAACTAGTAGATTTCCTCTAGTTACCCGGTGTGTTTAAGAGATGCTACACATGTATTGTTTTTGTTTTTCTGAACCAGAGCCCATATCATCAGTATCACATAACTAACCCAGTCTCACAGATATGGAACTTTCTCAGTCACAATCCATCCACAAACACATCGATGTCTAGATAAAGAAACACAGCATTGCACAGTGTCAAACGCCAAGGGTGGTGGAACCGATACACCCAGCACTAAACCAAGTAAAACTGCATAATGATGCAAAATCTTCACAGAAATCTAAGAGACGGTATTACTGGTCCTACTACTGCTCATATGATTCCCCTCACAAGTACTATAGCAGAAGCTAAAACAGGGGAAAAAGAAGGATCGTTTTCTTTCTCTCTTTTTTCTGCCACAAAGAATAGAGAGACCCCAAGAGCACCAAAGAGCAGAAGATGAAACCACCCTATTCAAACTGGGCACCCAAAAACTTTTGTCCAAGACTGCATGCCCCCTCCTCACCGCCACCCACCAACCCAACACCCCAAAATCCGATAGAAGCAAGAAAAAATCCACAGAAACAGCGCCACCCTCCCTTCCCATGCAGACAAGCAAAGAACAACTCACCCCCTCCCGACCACCAGCCAGCCCAACACCCCAAAATCAGAAAGAAACCAAGAAGCACCCACAAGACCAGCCAACCTGCATCACCCAGCCTCCCTTTCGAAGGAAGCCCCATCACAGTCAGCACCGCCACCCCCACCCAAAGGGCCCAAGAACACAAAGACCCGGCTCCTGTTCACGGTCAACAACACCACCACCACGAAAGGTAGACGTACGGAACGCAGGGAGCGGGGAATAAGCAGGGAAGAGAGAATAGCAGGAAAAAAGACTCCGTCTTTGATACCTGGAGGTGGCGGCGGGCTGCCCAAAGAAGGCCAGCGCTCGCAGGGTCACCCCAGGAAAGGCGCCGGGGCTGGCGAGGTGACGGCGGAAAAGGCCTGAGGGGTGGAAGGGAGGGTGGCAAGGGGCAGGTTTTCGCCCACCACCACCACCACCTCTCTCTCTCTTTCTCTCTCTACCCAGCAGCAACAACCATGGTTTGCGTGGGGCCAGAGAGAGAGAAGAGGTAAGAGGGAGAGGGCCGAGAAGGGGAGGAGCCAACGTATCGCCTTGGCGTTGTTTTCTGCTCCCCCTTTCAAAGACCAAAATCTCCACCCTGCACCCACGTGTTGCCAAATATAACCAAACTAGCCCTAGCCGCCCCCGGGCTTCCCATAATGGACCCGGCTGCCACCCAACTTCGGACTCACCGAGGTTTCAAACGGCCCACGGCTTGGTTTGAAACCAGGTGAAAAATGTCACAAGAGCCCACACTAATTTGAAATTAAGTAATATTTATGACATTCAAAACGTAGTAGTTCATTCACTGTGCTTAAAATACAAAGAAATATAACTTTAGCAATATTTTAAAATATCTTACAAATTATTGAACTAGCCGTATAATAAGAGTACAAATATAGAACTTGAATTGTCGTTTTCTAGGCTTATTTTGTTATCAAATTTACACTAAAAAAATCTGAATTAAGATTTTATAAGGTAGCTTAAAAGAAACCACTTTATGGGTGGCAAACAAGAATCCTAGGGCACACAGTTGTAACGCTCACGCCCTTTTGAAACACATGGTGACCGGCACAGATGAGGAGGCAGTGGCAATTCGGATATTATGGTCATCGTGTAGGGGTATTTTGGGGACGCCGCGGGGTTAGTCCTCATCGCTCTTTGGTTGGCTGAGGCACCGACGGGGAGGTGGCGGTGGTTGGGGGTAGAAAGGTGGCCGGGAGCCGGATAACGTCCACCCGCGTGTCCTGCCGCATCACGCCCACACGCGTCGCGGCACCTTCACCAAGGCCGAGGGGGTGGTGGGGCCCCTGGGTGGAGGCCCGACGCGGGGGGAGTGAGAATAGCCGCTTGGAGCTGGCGTCGTGGTGACGTGGCGCGGCATGCGTCCGCTAGGGAGACTTGGGCGAGGCGGAAGTTGACCCCAACCTACCCGCCAAACGGTTTTCCCCACGGAATTTTCCTTGTACCCATTATCCGATAATGATTAACCGTTATAATAATCCCCTGTTTGCACACTCGACCCGATGTGCTTTATTAGTACTCTTTCTCTCTCTCTCTTCTTATGACTGTGATACATTTTGAAAGACTTAATTGCATGTGTACCCCTTAAACATCCGGCTTTGTCCCTTTTGGTTAAGGTAAAGAGTCGTTGTCATGCATACGTTTGAATAGGTTAAGGATTTCCTTCTATTATTGTCATGAGGATGGCTGGGGACTTGGCGTTGATTAGGGGGGCCGTAGTTTCGTGGCTAAGGGCTTGGACTAGGGACCCATTCACAAAGATGTGAATTCGGATTTTGGAGCCTTTGGATTTCTATTTTATTAGGAGTACTTACTTTTTCCTTTTAAGTTTCACTTTGTTTACAGAATTAAAAAGGAATAAGGTTCCATACTCTCATAATAAGATTAATTCTGATTTGATTAGAAGAATCGGTTATTCTATGTCAGAATTACTTATTCTCGAAACTAGGTGAATAAAAGATTTCACGCTACACCAAAGAATTTGACATTCTACCTTAGATTCTATCCTGCTATGAAAGGGAAACACTCCTTGTTCTGAAGTAAGTAATTCGGAATAACTAATCCTGGCATAACCCTTTATGATGTCAAAGTGGTGTTTAGTGGTCAATAAGTCTTTTTTTTTTAACAGTAAGATAAGTCATTGCATTCATCTATGAAATCATCACAACACAGGTTTTGAAGTCAACCACCCAGTACGAGACATACATGCACCCATGTCTAATAAAGCTTGCCCTGTTACACATCTTATTTGAAGAAAGAGGGGGAACATATATTGTAGAAATCATCCTCCACCACCGGCAGCATAAGAAGAAATAACAAGGTAGCTACATAGTAAAATAAACCCCACAAACGTGTTGGAGGCTTCCTCCTAGAGGAGAAGAACACTGCAGCTACACTTCAAGCTGCTAACTGATGAAAAGAGACGGCTCGGAGAGCACGGTTCCACTTGGAAGCATGTTGATTCAGTGCTGGAGACAGGAGCCGCCCAAATTGCCGATAACGAACACCAAGAAATTGCTCCACATGATCGAAGTCCAACATTCGCACCCTCCTTCATGACGGCAAACGACCTGATAGAGCCGATCGAACCCACACAGGGAGGGACTCTAAGGAAAAGAGTCACACTGCTCGGTGGAAGTGATCGAAACTCGAAAGGGAGCATATAGATAGATGGCATGAGAGTGCAAATAAAGTAAGGGTAACAAGTTTAGAGTTGGAGACTACAAAAACCACTAACCGAAATGAAGATGAAGGCAAACGAGTCTAGCAAAAGATGAAGAGGTAGGAACACAAAAGGAAATGTAATAACATGTCTAAAGAGACAGACCGATCCAGATAAACTTAAAAGTTTACCAGACAAAACCTCCTAATAGAGATACAAAAACCTCTCGAACAAGGGAGAACAGTTCTGCTGAAGAGGGAGGGGAGGATGGGGGGAGGGGGGTCTTCCAAGAGGAGAGCACCCCCTCCCCTCCCCAGAGAACGATGGAGAATGGAGAATGGAGCCTAGAGCCTGAAGCCTGGAGCGGAACCTGGAGGGGAAAGGGAAGTGGCCTGATATTTGTTTCACTCTATGACACCTTGCCCTTGTGGTCAATTAGTCTAGCTACTGATATAGGTCTATCATGAATTCAAAGTTTGATTTCTATTTGGTTAAGGCTTCTCAAACATGGTTGAGTTGAGTGAACAAGTGCCTCCTTCATAATTTGATGTGCAAAAAAATATATGTAAAATTACACAATAGTTTTACAGAAGAAGGGTCAATTTTAAACTTTAGGAGAAAGATCATGACTTAATGGAAAATGTACATGATGATCATGATTAGTGCTTTAGTGCAATTGGATGCTGCAGGATGGTGGAAGGGGGTTGGTGGGCTACCCCCCTCTTTCAAGGGCATCACCAGTTTGGACATGGTGGGAACCGGCAAGCCCGGTTTGAGCTGGTCCCGCTTGTACGGCAGGAGCACAGCAGCCCGGAAATTACTAATAAGATCACTGGTAAGAGGTTGACCCGGTTTTGACACATGCATGTGGAAGGGAGATCTATGGCATGGCTCCTTGTGTTCGGCTAATAAAGGAAATTATAACCAATGGACCCTGATTCGGTTAGTACTCTTTCAATTCCTCAGATGTGGAGGTTACTTAATTAGTTTGAAAATCATCAGGGATGAAATTTGTATTTTCAAAGTGTGATGCAGTTAATGGGATTTTTGTTCTCTAGTATGACTGCCTTGAATCTGAAATTATTACTCATATGGGTACAAAAGAAGTTATAATTATGCATATGAAAGTAGAAATGAGCCAATTCAAGTCGAACTTTATGTTGTTCAAACATAATTCATTTATAATCAAGTCGTGTGTTTATGGAGTCCTAGTTCCTTGGATGTGAAACCAAATAGGTTTTACTGTAATAATCGAACCAAATCTGATTTGTTTAAGTACTAAATGACTCTAACACGACTAATTTATTACCGATTGAGAAACTTTGTTCAAGTTTGACTCATTTACTTAGTTAATCGAGCTCATTCACGAATTGTTCATCTAATCGGCCTATTTACGCAACTAATTATGTAAAATATCCCAAAAAAAGGAAAATACTGAATAAAGTCGAATTTGAGTTCAAATTGGCATTAGCTCAGTGTCAACCTGTCAATGAAAAGCTGGCAACACTAATCCTATCCTGTTCAAATTACTTGCTTTGGATTTTAGCAAAGGTGGAGTCCACTTGTGCTTTAGACAAGCAAATGGTGCCAGATGGTGTCAATGTGTTAAGGTTTTTAATGTCAATGGATAGAATAATTGAATTAATGCTAGCTTTTGGCACCCCTTTTCCTTGTAGGTAACTTTGGTGTTTTGGTCGCACATAAAGGGAAAGAAATTAGGATGTTGTGCCCAATTTGGTTCAGATTTAATGTTGGCGACTCTTAAAAGATGATTGTTGCATGCCGTTAAACTCAGAGTTTCTCTTCATACAAAATCTAAAATTTGAACTTTGTGGCTGCTCTTTGGTTGAGACAGGTCTTTTCACCTTCAACTATTCTGATTGGATTTATGATGGGTCCTCCATGCCCAAAGTTTCCATATCAAGAGATTCTTTCCCAGCTCAATGTCAAGGATAGTAAATTTTCCCACTTTGACCAAGAATTGGTCCAAAAGAAAACATAGAGCCATCTTAGTAATTGGTCCAAAAGAAAAGATAGAGCCATCTCAGTACAATCGCTTCTAATAGTGGAGAGAGTCATGGAGACAAGACAGAATGAAACATTATCTTTGCAAACATGAAAGTTGAATCAAAAGAAGATTATTGGTTCATGTCTTTCCTCTTTCAAGGATGCACCCATGTCAACATATATATATATACATATATATATATATATATATATATATATATATATATATATATATATATATGAGTGATGGGATATTTTTCATGATAGGTGTACCTATGGAACATAAGCAAATTATTATAAGTAATTTTAGTATTTTCCTAAAAGGGTCTGTTTGCAATTATTATGGAAAATACTGTGCTCATGTAAAGCTATTGGAAGCATTTTTTTTTTTGAGAAGGTATACAGGAAAATTGTACATCCAATGTCAAACGAAATATAACTGGACATACAATTGGGAAAACTTAATAGGATAAAGAGTCCATAGTGGGGATAAAGTCTTCAAGTAATCGGACAAAAGAGTTTTTATAATATAAAAAAGGAAAAAGATCATGTTTGCCAATGTGAGAGAGCATTTAGATTTAATAATACCCAACATCCAACGTACAAAGGAGGAGGTTTTGTGTATCGATGTGTTAGTGTGTATGTATCACCATTGAAACATCTGCAAATTTACCTTAACGTTTGAACCTAGAGTATCCTTGCTGCCCCATGTGCAGTGCAGCTTAAAAAAAACCTTTGAACTTTTTGAAGGTCGGCCCCATCATATACCTCACACATGAACTCAAAAACATCTAAAAAATCATAAGTTGAGCTACAATGGACAGTAAAAAATTGCTCTTAATGGGCCAAGACCAATAAAATGAATCTCAATTTTCAATGTTTTAGGATTTTTTTAGATCGTTTAATTAGAGATCGGATTACACAAATATCCGGCAGGTACGGCCACCTTAAATTTTTTTGAAAAATTATTTTTTTAGGCATATCATGAACCTATCATGAGTCTACAAGAATATATGTAAGTATTAAAAAATTTAGAATTGTACATTTACTAAAATGTCCTGTCATTCTTTAAAACATTGTTGCTATAATGGTCAACAGTAAAGAGAATGACCACTCCTTCCTCATATGTTTTTATTTTTCAAACATAAATTTCAAATTGAGTTCCCCTTAATTGACCACCTTTAAAATTTAGGTGGAGAGTCTTAAGACTCTATTAGGTTTATTTTTGCAACTTTGATATTTCAAAATTATGTGCATCATTAAGTCAAGTTGTCATGTTTGTTTGATCAACCGAGTCCTACCACTACCATTCCCAATGGAGATGACATTAATTACATCTTTCACTAGGAAAGAAAACTCTTAAATCATCAAAAAACCTCTTAGCTAAACTCCCATGTGAGCGACATCAATGGAACCATGATGAATAATTATTAAATTCAAATTGCTTAGTTAATATGAGGTAAAGAAAACTCTTAATTAATCATCAAAAAACTTCTTAGCTTAACTCCCATGTGAGTGACATCAATGGAACCATGATTAATAATTATTAAATTCAAATTGATAATTGCTTAGTTAATATGAGGTACTCAGATGTCTATGTGTCCTTCAACAATTGCTATATCTAGAATGGAGACCTTGTGGATTCTTCCCTTTTCACGACATTCCCATGGATCTTGGAGATCTTTATTGGGAAAGTTATAAAGGGCATTCTTAGTTTGAGACTTTAAATCATCTTATTAATCATAAATGAATGAGAAGTTGAAAAATCAGCATGTGAGTTTAATTTGAAAATTTTTCAGAGGAGAAAATCAAATCAAGCAATAGACCCTGATGCATCACAAAGAGTCAATCATAGCCATGGAAAATTATTAAAATCATTAAATTTAATCACGACCTTAAATACATAAAGAACAGTAAGGTCAAGAAAAAAGTGGGTGTAGGGATCGCATCATCATCACTTGAGGCTTCCCCCTTACTCGTTCCTATGGGTGTAGCCATACTCCGAACAACCTAAGAATCACCAAGAAAATAAATAGGAAAATTGAACTTGGGCAATATGAAGATGCATGATCGTTTCCTCGTTCGGCCCACAAGGAAAGGCTTATAGTTGTTAGGTGTATGTTCTCATAGCTTGAGACTTCTCCCTAAACTATTTCCCTAGCCACAGTACTCATGCTTCGAATGAGGTGCCAATCACTAAGAAAATTAGAAGGAAAAGAAGAATAAATTAAAGAATGATGAGGAACTCAAGCAGACAATGCTATGTTGATTCCCCCTTTGTTCAAATTACATTGAAAAGCTTATAGCCAACGAGATCCATCTCTATGGATTGGGGGTTCTCCCTAGATTACTTCTGAACAAGGTATGAACCATCAAGGAAAAAGAAAACAATAAGAAGGTGAAATTTGGTGATGCAAAAATGATCATTTCCTCATTTGGATGGTGTCGAAGGCTTACGGTCATTGAGAGACATGACATTAGAGTGAGGTAGGATCAAGACTGCCAGGAATCAACCTGCATGAAACCCTTTCACTATTTTTTGCCTCGCCTTATGCACTACCTCACTTTGATCATCCAATGATGCTCCCTTAGATTGTGAGCATGCTCATGTTGCGACTTCTTGTTGTGAAACATACCAATACGATTTGCCTTCTAAGCCTCTCATGTAACGACTTGGGATCCAAAGCTCCGGAGGTCCCAAAACAATATGAATCCCAACTCGTTAACCTATGGGCCGAAGTCCAGAAGGTAACCGAAAGTGTCTGGAGGGATATACATGAACCTACAATTGTTAGAACAAGATATCAAAATATAATAGAATTGCATGTATCCCAATTTATAAATACACAGTGACAACAAAATACAAGGAAAGAAAAGAGAACTCAACTAACAAAGAGGCGAACACCCTCAACAAAAAAGCCACTGGCTCACACTATAGATACAATACCCGAAAATAATAGGGAGTGAGCCACACCAATACTGGCTCAATAGGGATCCCGTGATCCCTACCTCCCACTCGGACACACAAACTAACAAGAACAATAGTAAGGTAAAGCAATAAAGTGAAGCAGTAAGAACTATTGTAGCAGTAAAGTAACTAGAAGTCTAGAACGACGTCAAGCTCGAGTAAAACCATAGACCGGCTGAGACAGGTCAGGAACCCCTAGAGCAACCTTAGTTACTCTAGCCACTACATAGCTACAGGTGGTCCCACCCTTGTCCAATCGCAAGAGTGACAAGGGCACATACCCACTAGTGCCAAGGCTCTCAAGCCAAACTCTGTACAACTCCAAACTCCACAGTTGAGTGTGCCCACTGGTGACTTACCTTACAGCTAAACCTCACGTCTCGCTATCCTTGTAAAGTTCAGACACTTGCAAGGTGAGACAAGTGAGAAAAATAGGACTAACTAGGGTCGTGAGTCCACACACATCCGCTCCCCAGGCATGTACACGCAAGCAGAAACGACTACTATCCTATGACCAGTTTTCTCCATACCTAGACTCATGCTATAAAATGCGGGAGCGTCGGCCCTAGGAATTGGCTTAAATCCCAAAACGCACCTAAGTGTTGGGCTAATTCGTGACATGTGTTCTCATAGGTCACATTGTGCATGAAGACACAGGGGGTGCTACTAATGGATGTCGTCACTTTGAGTCCAAGTCACAGAGATATAGCACATATCGGGTGAAACACTTTGTTCAGAAATGATCCAAGCATGCATTCTTATATGAAAATATCTAACAATTTATATAGAAACATAAGAATATAATGTGCGTAAGTATTTTAGATTTATATGATTTTGACACATTCGTAAAAGTGTTCTGCTCTCTACGATAAATTGCATCCACATACCCTGATGTCCATCAGTAAATTGATTACAAACAAAATAAAGGAAACAAAATATTCAAATCTTCATGAATAGTGTCCAATAGCCCAGATGCCTACCAAAGCACATCTTAACATCCAAACGCCACTTAGCTCCTTGATTATAGTTTAATTGATTTTAAGCAATTTAACTGATTACTCTGAATAGCATTGACCAATTTAGATGCCTATCAGCTTAATCAATTAAGTGCTAAATCGATTATGGTAATTGGACAGGTGTTCTAATCAGTCTAAATCGTGTATGCTAACCTTGAAGTATTTCAGAAAGACGTCCACTTAAACATATATAGTTCAGAACTTGAACCAAGGTTTCGAACACTAACATCACCTAGCTCACCCGCACTACCAAAATGCCCTTCCTGTTGGGTTTTCCCTATTAGGTGGTCCACTTGTAGTTATTCGGGCTACACAAATACACATCATTAGGTCCAATTAACAGAATATGGCTATTGGGCTTAACCCATAAGGAGCCCATTAGGATCCTATAATGGGTGGGTTATACAGCTAGTACACAACTAGTATTTTAATGGCTAAACTGTCTTCTATGAAATATACTAGTGGCAGTGTTCGAGAGCACAAAATGATTATTTCAGCTCAACTGAATGCCATGGAAGTTACCATTTCAGACACTTTCCTAGTCCATTTCATTCTTAACTCTCTGTCTAGTGAATATAAGGCATTCAAGATCTCTTATAACACATATCAGGCTAAGTGGTCAGTCAATGAATTGATGACCATGTGGGTTCAGGAGGAAGAGAGATTGAGAGGAGAGAGAAACAATGTTATTTTATTTACTTCTCATAAAGTGAAAAATAGATTGGGAAAGAAGAAGGATGTCCAGAAGAAGGACAAGAAGAAGAACAAGTCAAAAGGTAAAAATGACAAGTGCTTCTTCTGCAAACTAACTGGACATGTTAAGAAAGATTGTCTGAAAAGGAAGGCATAGTTTGAGAAGAAAGGTAATCTCTCATCTTATGTTTGTTATGAGTCTCATTTAGTCAATATTTTTAAAGATATATGGTGGATTGACTAAGGTTCTACTGTGCATATTGTCACTTCTATACAGGAATTCCTTTCTCAAAGGCCTCCGAATGAGGGTGAGCAAAGTATCTTTTCAGGAAATAAGGCGTGCTCACAAGTCAAGGCCGTAGGGACTTATATGATCTTTATGGAATCAGGATTTGTTCTAGACTTAGAAGACACTCTTTATGTACCATCTTTTAGTAGAAATTTGGTTTCAGTTTCAAAACTTGATTCAAAAGGTTTTCAAGTTAATCTTGGAAACTTTTTAGTTGAATTAATAAAAGATTATATTGTTATTGGTACTGGTTCTATATTTGATGGATTATATAAATTGCGTCTTAGCAATGTGAATGAACAATCTCATAATACCCTGCATACTTCAGTTCTTACTGACAACAAGCGTGGTAGAGTTGATGAAAATTCATCTATGTTGTGGCATAGGAGATTAGGACATATCTTTATCAAGAGGCTTAAGAGGTTAGTGGGAGAAGGAGTATTACATACTCTGGATTTCACTGACTTTGAGACATGTGTTGATTGCATTAAAGGAAAGCAACACACATGCCTAATAAGAATGCCACTAGAAGTTCTGAAATTTTAGAAATAATTCACACTGATATCTGTGGTCTGTTTTCACCCTGTCTGACTGGTGAGAGGTACTTTGTCACTTTTATAGATGACTATTCTAGGTTCATGTATCTCTATTTACTTCTTAAAAAGACGGATGTTTTCACTGTCTTTAAGGATTTCAAGAAAGAAGTAGAGAAACAATCAGGAAAAGTAATCAAGATAGTTAGATCTGTAGAGGTGGCGAGTACTATGGTAGGTATACAGAGATGGGACAAAGGCCTGGACCATTAGCTAGATTCCTTAAAGAGGAGGGTATTGTACCTCAATACACTACTCCTGGCAGCCCATATCAGAATGAGGTTGCAGACAGAAGGAATCGAACGCTTACAGAAATGGTCAGGGCAATGCTGAGTCATTCTACCCTTCCTTTATCCTTGTGGAGCGAGGCCGTTAAAACAGCTACACATATTGTGAACAAGGCTTCTACGAAGGTTGCACCTAAGACTCCCTATGAGTTGTGGTGTGGTAGAAAACCTTCTATGAGCTATATGCGCACATGGAGATGTTCAGCTGAGGCTAGACCATACAATCCACAAGAAAAAGCATTTGATCTCAAAACAACCAGTAGATTCTTCATTGGTTATCCAAAGAGATCAAAAGGATATATATTCTATTGTCCATCACATGTTCCCATCATTATAGAAACAGATAAAACATGGTTTCTTGAAGATGGCGAAGTTAGTGAGAGTGGATCTTTTCGAGAGATTTCTTTTGAGGAGTTACAGGATCAGGTTGATACATCTGTAACAACTGACAACATTGTTCCCATATTCATTCCTCAGAATAATATTCTAGAGGAACAAGTAGTTGTAGATGGTCCACCCTAAGTGCTCCAGAGCCACAGGATGTCGTAGTTGTTGACTAGCCACCTCTTCAGGTGGATCAGGGGCCAATATTGCGGCGTTTTGAGAGAATCAGGAGACCTGCTATATTTGATGAGTTCATTGTGTACCTATAGGAGGACGGTGTAGACATGGGTGACATTGATGATTTAGTGACGTTTTCACAAGCCATGAATAGTGATAAATCCACTTATTGGTTTGAAGCCATGAATGAAGAGCTTGACTCAATGACTAAAAACCAAGTCTGGGATCTCGTTGACTTGCCAAAAGGATCCAAACTTGTTGGATGTAAATGGATATTCAAAACTAAAGTCGACTTTAGAGGCAAAGTTGAACGATATAAGGCTAGATTGGTGGCTAAAGGATTCACTCAAAGGAAAGGCATTGACTATGATGAGACTTTCTCTCCAGTTTCTAAGAAGTTCTCATTCAAAATAGTCATGGCTTTTGTAACGACCCGCCACCCTATAATCGGGGATCCGATTACTAAATGGGTACCGAATCATTAATTTGGAATCAAACCAGGATCTAGTAAGTCTGGGAAATAAATAATAAACTAAGCTAAACATTCACATCGCATTGAATGAAATGAAAGTGCAGGAATTAAAATTATTACAATGCGACTCGATACAGCAAATAATTACATACTCCAACTGAAAAGAAATAATTAAACATACAGGCCAGAAATAAATAACAACTACATCGGGGCATACCCCGGAACAACCGCTGAAGGCGCTCAACACGCGGCCGCACACGCCGCTCTAAGTCTGCTGGGAGTCCTCACCTGAAAACCGCAGGGGTGAGTCTCAAGACAAGACTCAGTAGGGATCCTTCGATCCCCACTGCCCACGCACACACTGTAACGACCCGCCATCCTATGGCCGGAGACCTGGTCACTAAATGGATGTCGGCCCATTAACTGCGGGTTCACACCCGAATCTCACACAACACATCTGGAGGAGTAAGTGCTAAACAAGGCTAAATATAACAATCGCACGGACTACAAAGGTAAACGAGTGCACAGAAGGGAAAATAATAATGTCCGTATACAGTCCAACAATAATTACATGTCCAACAAGTTAAACAAGTACAGGCAGAAGGAAAGTACAACAACATCGGGGCATACCCCGGAACTGAGACAGCTGCTGGTCCGCACACCAAGAAGACACCACGCTTCCGCTCGCCACGAGGTCCACACCTGAAACCGCAGGGAGTGAGCCACACCAGAAATGGGCTCAGTAGGGATCATCCGATCCCCCGCCTCCCACTCACACACCCACAAGTGCAACAACAGGAATATATGGCAATTAAGTAAAGCAGTAAACATAGCACTCAACCTGATAGGAACCGTACGATAAGCAGTGTAACAAGAACAGTACCAAGTAACCCGAAGAACCCAACACAAAGTCACGTCTCACAGTCAAAGTCCACGAAGCGACTGAACCACACTGTCGACCGAAGTCAAACGTCGCCTCCCAACACTACCACCACTGCTCACGCCTGTCCACTCCTACAGTGTTCCGGGGCACTGTAGGGTGAGGCAGTGAGCCAAACTAGGACTAGCTGGATTCAGTGTACCGCCACTGCCAGCTACGTGTGCACACAAGCAGTCTAGACTACTGTCCTACCACCGGATTGCCTCCACGCTAGGCCTCATCGCTTCCAGGAGGGCCCTGGGGACCGGCGAACCCCCGTCAAGCCGAAGCTACAGGAACTACCCACAAACCCAACTCTCCCGGACTGCGTCAGGCCAAAGGGCTAAGGGTACCACTCGTAACCTTGATCAAATGTCACATCAGGCCCAGTGGCTAAAGGGTAAACCAACTCCCACCAGTACCAGCTCCACAGCAAGAAACGCGCCGGAAGCTGTCACGACAAACAGGGAAACCCCGACCCGCTGAGGCCAAGCAGCAACCCCTCGGATAGCGCACCAGCTACTCCGGCCCGACGGGCTCAAGGTGGTTCTGCTTCCCTCAGCTAAAGGTAAATCACAACATGTACCCCTTCTCCCACCGGTACGGCACAATGTCTCACAGACACCATGACCCTGTCCCCATCGGTCCATGGTGACAAACATAAACCACAGTCATATCGATCCACAGTCGTGTAAGCACACACACACATAAGTCCTCAGTCTCAGTGTACAACGTAAAACATGCCTTAGAACCGCCAACAGTGAAACATATGTTTAAAAAACCAGAGTTAAGACAGTTCTGTCTTGAATCGCGTCGACCGAGGTCGACGCCATTCAAGTCCCTTAGACGGGTTCAGTTAAAAGCCAGATTATCCCTTAAAACGCGTCCACCTGTGAAGCCGCCGTTTAAAACGCGTCAGGGTCGCCAGACGCCATTCAACCCAGAAATCCAGATTGCAGAACCCTTAAACGGGGGTATTTCCTGCCTAAATGGCGTCATGATGGCCCGACGTCTTTCCGAAAGGCGTCGTCCATCCATGACGTCATTTAGCGCCAGAACCTCTAATTCGGGAAACCTCAAACAGGGAGGTTTCTGCCCTAAAAGGCGTCGTACTGCCCCGACGTCCTTCTAAAAGGTGTCGACCAGGCACGACGCCCTTTAGCGCAGAAACCAGGTTTCCTGGTTCAACCCGAGGGTTTCTCCCTTGAACCCCAAGCACCCCGAAAAGCCCCAAAACCAAAAGGGGGAAGATGAGAACGTCAAGCACCACGATCATGCTATGAAACTACGTCCACAAACACCGCCATTCCCACAAGGAATCCTCCTAAACATGCTCAATCTAACCCCAAACACGCCACATCACGTCAAGAAGCAAACGAGCACACATGCAGGGTTTCGTCCCCCTACCGGTTCTTGAACTCCGCCAAGCTCCGTGCCACCGTCCCGCCGCACCGCACACCGCCGCCGGTACCCTCGAGGACGCCGCCACTCCGCCGGGACGTCGGCCGCCGTCCGGAGAGTGGAACACCGCGAAGGAAGTGGTGGGGTTAGAGTTGAGAGGTAGGGAGGTTATGGAGTGATGGAAGAGGAAGAAGAGGAAGGGAAGGAAGGAAGAGCGTCGGAGAGGGCGGAGAGGGTGAGGAGAGAGAGAGTGAAGGTGAGAATGAGGGAAAGAAGGGAAGGCTCGCGGGGTCAATCCGAATCCAGCTAAAATGCGTCGATCGAGGCAGATGCCTATTAGTCTGACAGGACGGCCGTACTGACAGTAGTCTGAAACGCGTCACCCTCCACGGACGCCGTTCAGACGACAGGACAGGCCGTACTGACAACGCTCTGGCGCCGCATCCTGACATCGCAGAGGTCACAGTCTGAATCGCGTCGACCAACATGGACGCCGTTCAGACGATGTGATCAGGGCCGTACTCTCGCGGCCCGAAACCCGCCCACGTGGCGCACACGTGGCACGACACCCAGCAGACCTAAATGGCGTCCACACAACCTGACGCCTTTTGAAAAGGCGTCGAGCAGTGCTGACGCCATTCAGCCAGAAATCTCAAGACCCCTCCAGGGTCCAAACCAGGGGATCCGGCCCGAACCCGACCCGAACACAGAACCCGAAACCTCAGTCCTTAGACACACCCACAAGTGCAAGGTACGGCTAACGGTAAAGTAACGAACACAGAAGTAAGTACACTACTCCTACATCTAGATATGAACCATGTGCATTCGGAATGTAGCATGCATAATTCTAGAATCATTCTATCAAGGAGCCAACAACTCACGTCTCGGCTTAGCATTAACCGAAGGTGTCTCGGCTACACTGACCGAAGGTGTCTCGGCCACACAACCGAGAGTAGGAAACACCGGCCACAGCCGAAGGTAGGAAACATCGATCGCCACCGAAGGTAGGAAACACCAACCACAGCCAAAGGTAGGAAACACCGACCACAGCCGAAGGTAGGAAACACCAACCACAGCCGAAGGTAGGAAACACCGACCCGCTGAGACCAAACAGTAACCCCTCGGATAGCATGCTAGCTACTCTGGCCCAACTGGCTCAGGTGGTTACTCCTTCTCTCAGCATGAGTGACTCTCCGAATGTACCACTCCGACACCGGTACTAGCTGACCCCGGGGTTCACCAGGTGACCCTCTCTCACTAGGCGTCATCCCGCCCACGCCCCCACCGGCGCTGTGCTCACGCCCCCACCAGCACAGGGTGATAACGCGCTACAATGTCACTCCAGGTCCACAGTAACACAAAACACCAAAACCCGGCACAGTACGATCCGGTCACGTGAAAAGCCAACGATCGCACGACACACCACGTGGTGCCATCCGGTCATGAAGAATCCATCATTGTCGAGTGCATCAAATCATGCATTAACCATCTATCTAGCAGTATGAACACGTTTTACTGGCATGAATTAGTGAGGTTCTGTTCAGAATCAGGTTTATGTAAAACAGTCCTCGGACCGAAGGGGTTTCGGCCAGACGATTTCTGTCAAAGACGTGATGGCCCGACGCCCTTCAAAAAGGCGTCGTCCATGCACGTCTTTCAACCCGCCCGAAGGGTCCTCGGTCCGAAGGGGTTTCGGCCCCGCTATCCGAAGACAAGCCAACGCCCAGGAACCAGAATCTACCATGGGCCCGAGGGCTCCCTTTTCAACCCATAAAACCCCAAAGTTACTTAAAAACAGAGGAGAAAGAGGGGCAATACAATCCATAGGAAAATCACCTTCCTAGCAAATCCCCCAAATCATCAAAAGAATACCTAAACATGCTCATTCTAGCCCCCTCCAAAACCAGGGATCCATAACATGCTTAAACGAGGAAAACCTGGTTAAAACGCGATGCTATGGGAACCGTCACCCTACCGGACACTTGAACGCCTCCGAGCTTCAAGCCGTCCACCCGACTCGCCCCACGCCGCCGCCGGTACCGCCGTGGTCGTTCTTGCTCCACCGTGACGTCGGCCGCCGTCCGGAGAGTAGAACGCCGCAGTGGAGATGGAGATGGCAGTGGTAGGAGCTAGGTAGATGATGGAGTGGAGGGAGAGGTGAAATGGTGGGAGGAAAAGAGGGAGGCGGAGGAATCGCCGTTGATATCGCCGGAGGGGAAGGAGAGAAAGAGAAGGAGAAAAATGAGGAAAGAAGGAGGGCTCGGGGGGGTTAACCAGGCTAAACGCGTCGACCGAGGCAGACGCGGTCCAGCCGACATGTCAGGTGATGTGACAGCCGCAGGGACAAATTTCTGAAACGCGTCGACCGAGGCACGCCGTCCAGCCGACACGTCAGGGCCGCACTCTGACACGACAGTGCCGTACGCTACGCGGCCCAAAGCCAGCCCACGTGGCACCCTCGAGTCGCCGATCATCCCGAGTCGGTCTCGGCCACCGACCTCGGACTCCTCTCACTGGTCTCGACGCCGAACGCCGGCTGCCTCTCGGTCCGAAGGAAATCCGGTTTCGCACCGCCCGAAGGGGTCTCGGCCCTGCTTCCGAAGACAAGCTAACACCCGACCGAGCCACCCTCGGCCTCGGGCCTTCGGCTTCGCCTCCGTCGCCATCCGGATCCCCGTCGGGCCTCGTCACCGATCCGACCCAGCCTCGGATCCAAACTTAGGGTTCCAGCCTCGGAATCCGGTCGTGATAGATCCAGTCTACGTCACGTAGCCAGAACTACAGGGTCCGACCCCGAAAACCGGATCCAAAGGTCTCGATCCTTATAGCTTTGGTAGCTCATTTTGACTTAGAGTCATACTAGATAGATGTGAAAACGGCTTTTCTCAATGGGGACCTAGATAAAGAAGTGTATATGGAGCAACCTCAAGGGTTTCGTGCTGAAGGGAAAGAACACTTAGTATGCAAATTAAAGAAATCTATTTATGGACTTAAGCAAGCCTCCCGACAATGGTTCATAAAGTTTAATGAAATCATATTGTCCTTTAGGTTTAAGGAAAACACTATTGATGAATGTTTGTACCTGAAGATCAGTAGGAGTAAATTCATTGTCTTGCTTTTGTATGTGGATGACATTTTACTTGCTAGCAGTGATCTTGGTTTATTGTACGAAACGAAGGCGTTCCTTTCTAAGAACTTTGAGATGAAAGATATGGGTGATGCCTACTATGTCTTGGGCATTGAGATCACTAGAGATAGACCCTCAGGTACTCTTGGTCTTTCTCAGAAAGTTTACATCTCAAAGGTTTTAGAAAGATTCAACATGTAGACATGCACACCCGATAATGTATCCATTGTAAAAGGTGAAAAATTTAGTGAATTACAGTATCTTAGGATGACTTGGAGAAGAAGCAGATGGAACCTATTCCATATGCTTCATCGGTTAGGAGCTTGATGTACCTTCAGACTTGTACACGTCCAGACATTATTTTTGTCGTGGGCATGCTCAGCAGGTACCAGAACAACCCAGGCATGGATCATTGGAAAGCTGCCAAGAAAGTCATGCGTTATCTCAAAGACACGATGAATTTCATGCTCACATATAGGAGGTCAAATCAGCTGGAGGTCATTGCGTATTTCGATGCTGATTTTGGTGGCTGTCTTGATTCGAGGAAGTCCACTATACGTTACATCTTCCTCTTAGCAGGAGGAGCTATCACATGGTACAGTGAGAAGCAGAGTATTACAGTGGCTTCTATGATGGCAGCTGAGTTTATTGCTTGTTTTGAGGCTAGTGTTCAGGCCATTCAGTTGTGAAATTTGCTCACATGTCTATCATTCGTTTCGTCTACAGACCTATCAGGATTTACTATGACAATTCCACTGCGGTCTTTTTCTCTAAGAACAATAAGGCATCCAAAGGTGGTAGAGCCTTGGATATTAAGTATTTTGCTCTTAGAGATAGAGTGAAGAATCATGAGATGTCTGTAGAACATATTGGGACCGATCTTATGGTTGCTGACCCACTCACGAAGGGACTACCTGCTAGCACTTTTTGTAGTCATGTGATTCGGATGAGTCTTATCAATTCTCTCGATATGTTGTAACATTTTCAGTTTGACACGTACAGTTACTTGTGATCATATTTATATCATGATTCTTCTATTGTTTTCTGCCTATTCCATTTGTTGTATATACATGTTGGTTGTGGATTATAGCTGGCAGATTGTATATTTAAGTGGTGACCAATGGATAAACATTAGGTTTGAGTTTATCTGCAGTTCTATGTTTGGTATTCAGTTATAGTAAGTTGGTGGCATTGTGGTACATAGAATGAGGTGTGTAATTGAATGTATTTGCCGCCATAACCCCTGTCATTTGATTTACTATTCTTGAATTCTTAGGATTCTATTAACTAGAAAGGTGTGTAGTTTTGTTTTCATCGTGCGCGCACGTACCGTGTTTCTTCTTCAGGTGTATGCCCATGATATCAAATCTTCAAGAGTCTTTTTGAAATTATATATGTTTATACTATATGTATGTTTTCAAAGGAAGATTTGATATGCTTATGACAAGTTGGACCAAGTAGGAGAATGTTGGGTTTTCCCTATTAGGTGGTCCACTTGTAGTTATTCGGGCTACACAAATACACATCATTAGGTCTAATTAACAAAATATGGCTATTGGGCTTAACCCATAAGGAGCCCCTTAGGATCCTGTAATGGGTGGGATCCATTTAAGCTTAAACGGGATTGGTCCCTTGTCTCTATATAAGAAGCCTATGACTCCCCATCAAGTCATACGCATCAAGTGAGATAGAGAGAGGAAACTAGAGGAGTTCGTGCTCGGGTTACACGGATCTCCACGTCCGGCGTTCATGCGGTGCTCACGAGGCTTGTAGACATGTGGGCATCGACTTCGGCGTCGTCTTCCTCCTCTCGTTAGGGATGGCTTCCACTACAGGTATTCCTAAATCCCTAACACTTCCCACCAAGCCAAGCATACAAGATCCTCACCCCACATGAAAACCATCTCAAACCCAAGAGAAATGAAAGGCAAAAGCACGATACATGGATGGAATCACAAGTGTAGAAGGCTCCTAGCATGCTTCTAAGAAGAGCTTGGGGAGGGACCATCACTCTACCTTAGGGTCTTGCACTCCACCAAATCCCGAAAGGACCCATTCATGTGGACGTCCGCGCCATAAGCACCAATGTTGCCGAGTTCATCTCCGCCATTGCAATACTACCATCGTCGTGGCCAGCCGCCACTTCCAATCCACTTTGTTGGCGTTGCCAACTTCGCCATGGCTATAAGCTCTCCGCCGCCGCGACGCCACCATGGCCAGAGGAGGAAAAGGAATATGTTAAGGTTGGTGCCGGTTGGAGGAATGGAGAGGAGGAAGAAGGAAAGGAAGGGAATGGAAGGAGGGGGAGGAAGAAAGAGGAAGAGAAGGGAAAGAAGGTAGTGGGCGAAGGGGTAAGCCCCAGGTGATGCCCAAGTGCGTGCCCTAGCACGCGCCACGCATAGAAGGAGAGCACCACGCGGAGAAAATGAGCCATGCAAAGACAATCTGAAAAGTGTCTTATCTGGTTGATGCCAATCACAAAACACGTCCAGTACCCGAGGTGTGTATCAGAAGGCCTCGTGGGGTTGAGCCCCGTGGAAAACATGCATGCATGCCAAAACACATCCACATAGGCAGACTGCTTGCACAATATCTTTCTGTTACCACCACACAATAACTCATCTAAGCCTCCAACTGCTTACAAACTTTATAGACCTCAATATGATAGTTTTTTAAGTCTATTGGATTCTCCCGTGCCGTTGGATACTCACGACTAATGGAAAATCCACTAATATTGCTATTCAATAATTTTCAATTGTGATATACTCATCAATCCTTACTTCCTTGTCATTTAAAACTTCTGAAATCGTCCTTTGGTATTGCTAAACCACACTCCCAACCTTGTCCCTAGATTAACTTTGCGTACCTGATTCCTCGTCGTGCCCACTACAACTCAATTCTAAACATTGAATCTAAAACCATTATGATGAGTACTCTGAGAACTCACTTCTCACCACTACTCTGTCTTGAGAACTCAACTGTAATTTGTGTACACCTTGTCCACCCAATGGTTCTTACTAAACAAGATCTCAAAGTTCACTCGAAAGTTCTCAAGTCCACAGATTCTTCATCATTACTTACTAAGAAACCTCCATTTGAAAATCCTATGCCAAACCTATACTCAGGGTTCACAATAGTTCAATTGGAGATGGAGAAGACCTAACACAACTAATAGTTATCATAATAAAATCAAGAAAAGTACTAACTCAAATTATAATATCCATGGAGGGGACCCAAGGCCTATGCCTTCTCAACTTTTGAGTGTTGGATCAAAACCACTACTCAATCCTTGTTTTATATTCCATCACTCTTGCGCCTCGGATCTCCCATTCTCATGTCATCATACTTGCTTCGTCTCATACCCGAATCACCAATTCAATCAAGGAATAAATATGGAGCTCAACCAACCCTCCAACCCTCTGCAGTTTATGCACTCCCATACTAGCACTCTTCGCATGACTAAGATAGCTCATACGACACTTTTGGTCAAGTATTACCCGGAGGGTCACCAAGTTGTCTAACACCAAGCCTTTAACTTTCATCTCTCTTCAACTAACGATTCTTGGATTTACATTGACTGTCCAAGTGGTTCAATGATCTTGTACATCTCCCCTATTGACAATTCATTACTCAAATCAAATCAAGGATAAATTAAGTCTATTTGGTCAATGAAAGTGCATCCATCTCTGGATAGAATTTATGTCAATCCTTTCTCCTTTGGTTCTTCAAGGTACAAATTCTCCTTATCTAAGTTGGGATCCACTCATATTATTGACCACAACATCCCCTTATTGAAAGTTGTAGTCAAACCACCTCTCGCAAATCCTTAATCTTTCCCAGATCCTACAACTCGTATCTCGTGCCAAGAGTTCTTACTCTGAGGAACAGCCTCACACTAGTCACCCTTGATGAAGTAATACAAATGGCAAGCATCGGATACTTGATCCTATAACATCTACAGTCACTTCTTAAGTCTCAACTCCTCTCAAAGGTTCCATGATATTACTTTACCTGCTTGACTATCAACTTGTCTCATCATGTGCGCCAAGACTTAAATATCACTTACTTATCTATTCAAGGGGGTCAGTACATTCTTTATGAGTGCATCCTTAGCCATCTTCTCAGATGTCTCTTAGCCACCAAGCCTTATGTCACAACCACTCACTTCACTCTAACCTTCATCTCTATTCAGAGAACCAATCTCGCACCACCAATTGCTATCACTTTTCTAGCGAACTTGGCCTCATGACAAAGTTTAATCTCTACCCATTATTAACCTCAAGTGTGCGCAACCAATCAGACATGGCCCTACTAGAAAGAAATAAGGCTACCACGATAGCATCAACTGGTTGTTAACTAGGCAAACACTACACAAAGCGAAGACTTAACCAGGCATTTCTATAGCCAGCAAACATGTACCACATGTGTACTTATGACCTGGGACAATAGCTAACCATTTCATGCTCATACATATTCGATCAGACTTGCTCTAATACCATCTGTAACGATTTGGGATCTGAAGCTTTAAAGGGCTTGAAACAATCTGAATCCTAAACCATTAACCCACGGGCCGAAGCCCGAAAGGGTAACCAAAAGCCTTTGGAGGTTTATACATGAACCTGCAATAGTTAGAACAAGATATCAAAATACACTGAAATTGCACATATCCCAATTCATAAGTACACAATGACAATAAGGATACAAGGAAATGAAAGAGAAGTCATCTAATAAAAAGGAGAACATTCTCAACGAACAAGCCGCTGGCCCACACTATAGCTATAGCAGCTGAAAAGAATAAGGAGTAAGACACACCAGTACTATACTCAATATGGATCCCGCGATCCCTAACCCCCCCCCCCCTACACACACACACAAATTAGTAAGAACAATAGTAAGGTAAAGCAGTAAATTGAAAGTAGTAAGAACTACTATAGAAATAAAGGAACTAGAAGTCCATAACGGTGTCAAGCCCAAGCAAAATCACAGACCCATTAAGACAAGTCGGGAGCCCCTCAGGTAACCTCAACTATTCTAACTCCTACACAACCAAAGGATGTCTCACCCCTACCCAGTCACAAGAGTGACAAGGGAACACACCCACTAGAGCCAAGGCTCTCAAGCTGTAAGGATTGAGGTTTCGGATCCAGTTATTGAGTCAGTTTCGGTGTAGGACCCCTTGGTTTGGGCCCTTGTAGGAGCTGGGGCATATGTTCTTTATCGCGTCGAGCAAGCTCGACGCGGTTCAAACGGCGTCCTATTAGGAGGATGCGTTTTAGAGTGTGCCACGCCGGTGCCACGTAGGCCAGTTTCAGGCCGCGCGAGTACGGCCCCGGTCTTATCGTCTGAAATGCGTCGGTATTGGACGACGCGTTTTAGCTAGTTTCGGTTTAAACCTGCGAACCCTCCCTCCTTTCCCTCATTTATTTCATCTTCTTCTCTCTCCTCCCTCTCTCCGATCTCTTCGCTCTCCCTTCCCCTTCTCCTTCCTTTCCTCTCCCTCCACTCCATCAACCCCCCCCCCCCCCCCTAACTTCCACCACTACCACCACCATTTCCTCCACGGCGTACTGCTCTCCGGACAGCAGCCGATGTCCCGGTGGAGTAACAGCGTCCACGGCGGTACCAGTGGCGGCTTGTGGCATGGCGGTCCGGCGGCTTGAAGCTCGGAGGAGTTTAAGTAACCGGTAGGGTGACGATCTCCGTTGTGTTTTGATTAAAACCATGTTTTTCTCGCTTTGAGGCATGTTTAAGGGATCTTCGAGGTGAAAATGGTTACTTTTTAAATTGGGGAATGGCAGGTTTTAACGGGTATTTGGATTCCCCTCCTCCTTCCCCATTTTGGTACGTTTTCATGCAAATTGGGGGTAGAATTTCCACTTTTTGTACTCGGAAGGCTGGGGGGAACTTGTTTGTGAACGCTAAATGGCGTCTTGGGACAACGACGCCATTTTGAATGGCGACTGCCTACCAAGACGCGATTTAGCCCAGTTCATCTCAAGCTCTGATTCTGTTTCTGTCGTGAATAGGCGACTAGGGACAGCGACGCCTTTTAAAAGGTGACTACCTTGCACGACGCGATTTAGGCCATCTTCTGAGACCAGGTTTTACATGAACCAGTTTAGGAGTCTTGAATGACGTCGGCCACGGGCGACGCGATTCAAGACAGAACTTCATTAATCCATATAATTAACACATGTTTACATTGTTAGATAGTTTGGTTAAAATGCATGCTTAAAACCATACTTCGTAGTCGAGGATTTCTACGTGATTGGATCGCACTGTGACGTGTTTTGTGCGATCGTGGACTTAGAGTTACAGTTGTTAGTACTTAGGCACCCTGTGTCGGTGTGGGAGTGACACGATGTCAGTGTGGGAGTAGTAGGGTGGCGCCTAGAGAGAGGGTCACCTAGTGTACCCCGGGGTATAGCTAGTACCGGTGTGGGAGTGGTACATTCGGAGTGTCACTCGTGCTGGGGGAAGCAGAACCACCTTAAGCCGGTCAGGCCGGTGTAGCCAGCGTGCTATCCGAGGGGTTGCTATTTGGTCTCAACGGGTCGGTGTTTTCTGCGTTCAGCAGCGTGGTTTACGTGTTTAGCCGAGACACTGGTTGTGGACTCCGTGGTGGAGTGGTTTCAAAGTTATGTTTACTGCTTTATTTATTTAAATTGCCTTTATTCGTGTTGTTGTACTTGTGGGTGCGTGAGTGGGTGGTAGGGATCGAAGGATCCCTACTGAGTCTATTTCGATGAGACTCACTCCCTGCGGTTTTCAAGTGAGGGTTCTAGGCAGGCGTAGCGTGGAGGGTTTTGTCTCGAGTTACGTGCCAGCAACCATCGTTCCCGAGTATGTCCCGATGTAGTTGTTATTTCTTTCAGGCCTGTACGCTTAATTACTTCTTTTTAGTTGGAATATGTAATTATTTGTTGAGTCATGTTAAATTGTAATAATTTTTAATTCCTACACTTCTTTTACAATTCAATGTGATGTGAATATTTAGCTTAGTTTATCATTTATTTCCTAGACTTATCGAGATCCTGGTTTGGCTCCAAATTTTAATGATTCGGTATCCATTTAGTAATCGGATCCCCAATTATAGGGTGGCGGGTCGTTACACTAGTCAAACTTCGTACAATTCCAAACTTCAGGTTTAGTGCGCCCACTGGCAACTTACCTTACAGCCAACCCCATGCATGTCTACCCTTGCAAGCTCCGGACACCCACAAGGTGAGGCAAGTGAGAAAAATAGGACTAATTAGGATCTGTGACTCCACACAGTGTTTGCACCCTTTGCCATGTGTGTACACAAGTAGAAACGACTATTGTCCCACATTCAGTTTCCCCCACACTTGGACTCAAGCTATAAAATGTGGGAGCCCTGGGAACCGGCTCAAACCCAAAATGCACCGAAGTGTCGGACTAATCGTAACCCGTATCCTCATAGGCCACATCGTGCATGAAAGCACAGGATGTGCTCCTAGTAGATGTCGTCACTCCATATTCAGGTCACAGATGCATAGCACATATCGGGTGAAACACTTTGTTTAGAAATGATCCAAGCATGTATTCTTACATGAAATTATCTAATAGTTTATATAAAAATAAAAGCATATAATGTGTATAAGTATTTTATTAAATTATATGATGTTTACACACACATGAAATGCAGTTTCGTAAAAGTGTTCTACTCGTTACGATAAATCGCATCCACATACCCTAACGTCCATTAGTAAATTTATTACAAACAAAAGAAAGAAAAGCAGATAATTAAATCTTCATTAATAACATCCAGCAGCACAAACACCTACCAAAATGCATCTTAACATCCAAATGCCAATCAGCTCACCAATTACAGTTTAATCAATTTTAAGCAATTTTATTAATTACTCTGAATAGCATTGACCAATTCAAACGCTTAACAGCTTAATTGATTAGATGCTAAACCGATTAAGATAATTGGCTAGTGTAGACACGCTAATTTTGACCTCACATTGAGTAAATTTCATGTCATAACTATAATACTCCAAAATGGTCTAATTTTTAATCATTAATTATTTTTTATTGGTTTTTCTCGAAATTCGCTGATTGACGTCGACCATAGTCGACACCTTTAGAATTTTAGACGAAAACAAATCGGAATTAAATTCCAAAATCCAGATAAATTTAACTGAATGACGTCGCACATGGACGACGTTATTTAGGTTCCCTAATCCGTCTGGATTTCAAATTTAAATTTGAATTAATTTTCTAATTATTTAAATAACGTCGCCCATGGACGACGCCTTTTAAGTTTCCAATTATTTCCGATTTCTGGATTTTTTTTCTATTTTGGCCCCTCTAATTAGTCAAATGACGTCGCTGATGGACGACTCGATTTAAGCAATTTCTTGATAAACTTGATTTGGCAGAGATAATTTGGTTTTCATAGTTGAAAAGATTTCTAACTCTTTGGAACCTATCCATGGTATTTCAAAGGCTATGGAAGAGCCTTTTGAAGGTCAAATTACTCTAAACAAGACTTCTATATATACATATGTACATTGGCCTTTGAAAAGGGTTGGTTGTTGGCTATTTTGGAATTCATATCAAGGTGAAAGAAGCCCTCTTTGGTGAAGAACGTGGACAACAATTGGATAGCTTCTTCTTCCTCTTCTCCTTCTCCATTGAAGCTTAGAAGACCAAAGGCTATAGAGGGACCAACCATACTCTTCCTATTTCTTCTCTTTGCTAGTTTTCTTAATTTTCTAGTTAGATTGTCATCATAATCATCACTGTTTTGATTAGATTCTTCATCCCATCATTTCATGTTTCACACACCCACATCATAATATTTCATACCTATACATGTGTTAGGGGTTTAAAAAAATAAAAAACAAGTGAGTTTCTTTAGTTTAATTTATGTTAGATGTGATAATTAAAATAGTATTACACTACCCATAGCTCTAACCATCTTTTTCTTCTCTTTTATTTGATTCATTTTGCAAGGTTTGGAGAGAAGGAAAAAAAGGATTTGAAGAAAGCTTGAAAAGAAAATAACCAAAACAAGAGTAAAAAGAAGAGGCTCTTTTTCTTTGACCGGCCAAAGAAGGAGAACAAAAGGAACCACAATCCTCCCATATCTGCAAGGTTAGTAAGCGATCACTTTCTTTTTGAAACCCTCGATTTCTGACGATCACACTTAGTTTATTTGATTTATTTATCATTGAGCACATGATATCAATAAAAGCATGACACAATTTTGAGCACTACAGCTAGGTGTTCTAATTGGGCTGAATTGCATCGACTAATATAATACTCCGACCTTCTAGTTCACCATTTTTGAACTAGGTTACCAACTTTGACCATGATTGAATCAGCTTAACTTTATTAAGTTATTTTAATTTGAGTTAAATAGAATAATGTGACCAATCATGTGTGATTTAAGTCTAATTAAGTGGGTTGGTTGAGACTTAGTGAATTTTGGACTTGATTCCCTAAGTTTAGAGGATGTAACCCATTTAGAATGCAGAAAGATGACTTAAGAATGGTTTAGACTAGTAGATTAGATTTTTAGGATCCAAATAAGAGTTATTGGGTCTTAGAAAGTAAGTTTTAGTTAGCCCATTAGGTATATATGGATGTGAAGGCCTATTTTTAATAGTTTGAGGGTATGATTGCAAACTCTACCTAGTTTATATATGGGTGGTAGAAAGAATGCGAACCACCACCTTCTCTTCTCCTTCCCATGCTCCTCCTACTCTTCTTCCCACTCTCTTGGCTCTTGATGGGGGTGGTGGCTTGCATGTGCGTTTGAAAGTTTGGAGGTGGATCTTGGAGGCTTCTTTGGTGTCTTGGGAGGCTTGGAAGCTCTTGAGGAATTGGTTTGGAAGCTCTTCTTGGGTGAAGATCCTAGATTTAGCTGGAAATTCTTAAGCCAGAGGCTTAGAATGTTTCTTCTCTACTCTCTAGAGCTTGGATTGGTTCTAGAAGACCTTTTGGGGTGGTAGCGTTCAAGTTCTAAGGTAGGACGATGCTCATGTTTAGGTTTTTCTAGATCTATGATGTGAATGTTAGTTTAAAGGCTTACAGTGGGCATGCATGAGCAAGATTTGATGTTTTCCATGTTGAGTTATCATCTAAGATCTTTTATATGACTATAGATATATGAATTATATATTGGATGCCATATATTCTATGCATTTCGTACTTGTTTTGAAAATTGGATTCAATGTATGTTTTCAAAATTATCTAGTGGATATAATACGTGGATTGTAATGCATGTTTGAGAATTATTTTAACATCATGTCTAGAAGCTCCATATTTAGTTTCATAATTTTTGGTTGAGAATTGAGGGAGTTTAGTTTGCATTTATGTGGTTGTAGAGCTTTCTCCAAAAACTTACATTTAGATGTGTCTTAAATTTGTGTGATATGTAGAATGTATCTTTTAACTTGAAATTCATGGATAATATAGTTAACTTAGTGTTCTTTAAAATACATGAGTAGAGTCAAGCTTCATCTTGTGAGTTTTGCATGATTAGATATTAGTGTGAAGGATGAAAAATCAAAATTGTGAACGTCTCTGTTAGTATGCATAACTGATAGAAATGGTCGAATATTTTGATCAAAAGGGTCGGCCGTTTTTTGCCGGTTTCCAATTTGGCTTCTATTGATCAGAACGATCGACCATTTCGATCTGTTTGGTCGACCGTTCTAGCAGATTAAATTATTTGGCTTCTGTTTGGCCAAACAGTCGACCATTTCTTCAGTTCGATCGACTGTTTGAACCTAGAATTGTAATTTTAGAGTGGAAATGAGAGGTTTTGACCCCTTAAGCTTTATAATTGACTTTGGACTTGTGTTTAATGATTTTAATGATTCACTTATGGATAATTGAGTGTGAATCACATGGAAATCATGTCTTTACTTTTGTACCTTTTTCTTTCTATAAGAATCAAGGAGTTATATGATACGTTCCTATAATTAGACTAGAATGACCACTTCACTAGCATAGATGCACATATTGATGTATCGCTTGGGAAAGGAATATGTTTCCTTTTAGCCATATGACGGGGTTAGGTCAAGACGCGGCTTAGCCATATGATGGAGTTAGATGTCCAAATATAGCTTTTATAATTTGACTAAGAGCAGTGGGGGAATCCACTTATGTGCATACCTTGGCTGAGGGCTTGGACTACATTAGCGGTGTGCCTCAAATCTCAGTCCGCCTTGCTTCTTCATCACACCTTTATGAATTTCCATAGATTTAAGAAAGACTGAGCGACATTGATCTGGTAAGGAATCCTTTGGAATGTTCCAAACTCAAAGATGATGATATGATGATGCTAGTGATGTGTTTCCTGTCATTTCTAGATATTTTATTATTGAATGAATATAAAATAGAATGAAAATCGACCCAAGAATAGGTCAACGACACGTGAAAATTATGAATAGGCCCTGGAGTGGGTTAAGAAAATGATTAATAGAAATATGATAGAAGTACATAATAGATACATGATAGGCACATATGATTGATGCACATGATAGATGTAAATAGACCTTGATAGAGATTTCATGAAAGTGAATGTTTAGTAAGACGACTAAAGGATGACCCTCATCTGTGAACTTTGAATGGCCTCCCCCGAGTTACAAAGTGGGATTTCTTCTTGACTCGTTCTTATGGTTCCTTGTCAGAAAGACTACCAATGCGAACTTTGAATGCCATGGAAAATGACCTCTTGGGATCTATGGATGACTATGATTAATGATTTATGTGTCGACTGCTAGATGAAGAACTTAAAGTCATGATTATAGATCATTTGATGATTAAAATTACATAGCAGATGTTTGTTCAACTGAGATAAATTATGATTTGCTCGATAGAGATTTTGCAGGCCATGATGGACGCGAGATCCCTATTGAGTTATGTATTTGGAGACTCAACTCAATTCTTTTCAGGTTCCGTTGAGTGGGAGCTTCAAGATATTAGTGGTTGGCCTTGGCTTGCATTGTGGCTTTAACTATGCACTGTTGGGAGTCCCTGGCAATTATCTTCATTTTTGGTGAACTCGTGGCTATGTAATAATTTCATGTGAACCTTGTAATTTGTTATATTGTGAGTATGCATGAATAATCAAATGTATGAGACTTTTATTGTATCTATGTGTACTAAATTCTATTCTTTCTAGTCCTAATTTATCATTCCCAATGTATGAAATAAATACGAACGGGTCTCGACCTGGTAGCACGCCGAGTCAAGGGAGCCAACCCGAAGTGGTTCGGTGTCTTTTGGTCTGGAGTATTACAACATTGCTTGACGTCTTTCAGAAGGACGCCATCACTCAAACAGACGTGATTTAGAACCTAAATCGAGGTTTTGAACACCAACACCTCCTAGCTCACCAATACTACCAAAAAACCCAAGGAACGCCCTTCCCACCAAACCAAGCATACAAGATCCTCCCCACATGGAACCATCTCAAACCCAAGAGAAATGAGAGGCAAAAATACGGTACATGGATGGAATCACAAGTGTAGAAGGCTACTAGCATGCTTCTAAGAAGAACATGGGGAGGGACCATCATCGTACCATGGGGTCTTGACCAAATCCCCAAGGGACCCTTCATCTGGATATCCTTGCCGCAAGCACCAATTCTACCGAGTTTGTCTCCGCCGCTGCGATCCCATTGCCACTGCAACACCACCGTGGCCGGCTTCCACCACCAATCCACTTTGTTGGCGTCACCAAGCTCGCAGCTGCTCGCTGCTGCTGTGAACTCTCCGTAGCCACCACACTACCGTGGCTGGAGGATGAAGAAAAAGATCTTGAGGTTGGCACCGGTTGGAGGAATGGACAGGAGGAAGAAGGAGAGGAAGAAGGAGAGGGAGGGAAGGGAAGGAGAGGGAGGAAGAGAAGGGGAAGAAGGTAGTGGGCGAAAAGACACCGAACTACTCCGGGTTGGCTCCTTTGCCTCAGTGTGTTATCGATTCACATTCTAAATTACACATAGTTGTCTGAGAGTAATTAATGCAAATTAAAGAAATTCAATAAGTAGAAATCATAACAATGAGTACATGTCTGGGTCACTCACACAGTCCTAAAATTATTATAATTATATAATAAAAGAACCTTAATAATTATAAAGAATTAATGAATTACACAGCCACAAGTCTCTAGACACATGTCTAAAGTAAATCATAAATACAAATTATACCATCTAATCATGTTTTTAACCACCACACTAATGCTTTCCCTCTGATCCATGAATAACCTGCACTCAAGAAGGAGCTGATTCTCTAGAAGAGAAGTCAGTAGGGATCCCGTGTCCACAAAAAGCCACAAAATCTCTATCGAGTGAAAGACAGAAATATAAATTTCTCAAAGAAAGAGGCACCAATCAGACTATGATTCATATCAATGTCTACCATGGTTCATGAATATCATGTCATTAATTCAAAGTCTATCAAACTACCCATCTATGGATCTCACTGAGTCATCTCACATGGAGTCAACACAAGAATCATATCGAGTCATGTCATATAATCTTTAATCTCTATCATGTAATGCAAGTCACCCATATCATATCACTAGCATGGGATCATTCACAGTTCACATTACTATGTCCATATTATATATCATAGCCCAATTAACCAAACAACCCATTGGTGAAAATAGAAACACTATGATTGAATCATCTATAGATTTGGTTCACATACAAGGCGTTCCATTACATATAGCCAATGTCAAGTATATCACATTATCAGATTTCCTTTCACATTTGACCCATTCTAGGATTTATTCACAAGTCATAATGCCATCTATGGCTAAATCACATGAGTCGCATCATATAATAGTTCTAGAATGACAGGGAACTACACTAGCCTCAATCTTATTCATGTTCACATTTATATCCACATATATGTTCGGACATCCAGAAGGATTCCTACCTGGCCCATGCCGCTCTATCCTTCTCAAATCTTTGAAAATCCTTGAAGGTGTGGCAAGGAAGTAAGGCCAACTAAGGTACATGAATCACACACGACATGAAGCCCAACCCCCAGTTGACGTGTAAACATAAGTAGACTCTCCTACTATCCTTAGTTAGACAACACGCCAGATCCGAACCATCTAGACCCAATCAAAAGGCTAAGACGGGTCCTGATCTGATCCAAACAAAAGGCTAAAACCCCTATCCCCATATCCCAAGAGATAGAATAAAAAAGGTACCCGGTAGTAGTCATTCTAGTCAAATCACAAGAATATGAGCCAATCATATAAAATAATCATGTGACCGAACCATGATGTAAGAACATAGATTCATAAGTGTTAAATAGCTAAAATAATCCCAATTAGATCAATTATAAGCACCATATATGAGTCCCAAGTCAAAATGCATCTACCGATGGTCAAAATAGGTCAAAACAACGTATTTTCACAATTTTGGGTCCAAACGGTCGACCAGACTGCTAAAAACAGTCGACTATTTGGCCAAATGGAGGCCAAACAAAAACTCTGCCAAAAACGGTCGACCATTTTAGCCGAAATGGTTGGCCATTTCTATCAGCACAGAAAAACTGACAGAAACTGTCAACAAACTGCACTGTGCACCTCCACTTCAGAGGGCCACATCTCACAATAAACACGTCCAAATCAAGATTAGACCATTACACAAACCATGGTGATCAAAACACTAACTAACTGTAATGTTTTCGAAGACAACTGCACACCTATGAAGATAAGATTGGATCTCACTCAAGCTATGGCCACTTGCCACAAAATTTGAACTGAAGAAAATAGACATATGGAACTTTTAATGTAGAAATATGCACATCATTCCATTCACTACATTAATCAAACCAAGTATGTCAATCAAGCATAAAAAAATTGTTTCCGGACTGAGCACAATCAATTCAGAACATGGATGATAAGATCTGTTAGGAACCTGGGCGAGATGCGAAGAATGCAGCGGAAACAATCTAAAATATCTCGCCCGATGCCCGTTGATCTGTTTCGGGACGAAATCAGTAAACCGAAAATCGGGTGTAATAAGATTACCATGTGCGGATTCGAATCCGCTTCCGTCTCGATTCCGTCGAGGCGATGCCGCAAGCCGCACAAGCGTCCGGCTTCCAGCGGTATCCATGCGATCCTCCGCGGTGGTTCATCCTCGCTCCCTCGTCCATATCAGCTCGCTCGCTGAAGATCCGTCGCTGCAACGATGTCCGAAAACCCGCGGACGGGAATTCCCGACTTTCGAGAATCGCACGCGGCAGAGACGGAGACTGTTCTGGTGCCTTGAACGGGGTGCCCAAAGGAGGAGGAGAGAGCAAAGGGGGACGGCCGATATGGGGAAATCTTGGAGCTTGGCCTAAGGTTTCTCAACAGCATATATATATTAAGTCGATGCGACTTTTCACAAAAGTCTCCGACTCAATATAAATCCCAATTAAACACCACCGTCTGAGAATCTATTTGCGTGTGACCCGCTAGGCCCATGAACCAATCCGGTTTTCAGCCCGTTAAGTCCAATAACTAGTTATTGACTTATTGTAATTAATTAATATCTAGATATTAACTAATTACTTAACCGAATTAACATCTCATGTAAATTCGGTCGGACTTCTGATCAAGTTGGGTGCCAAGCAACACCGCATGATCCCGGAAGGTAATGGGGTTCAACAACCCACTCATGGAACCTGTCCGTCCATAGTTACCGCGTGCCTATAATCCTTTGTTCGCACAATGTTCTCGAGTTAACCTAGGGTATGGTCAACTGTCAAACTCTAGATGGTCAACTTACTTGAATCAGACTCCGCTGCACAATATCCGAAAACAACTTTTCTAATATTGTTTCTGCTCTGGCCAGAGACTCCTGCGGATCTATTCTAGAACATTCTCTCTCCAATTACTTGAGAGCGAACGATCCTTTATTGAAAACACAATCATCTTCGAAGGTCTTCCGCTGGACTTGATCCTTGACTATTAGAGATCCCATGGATAGGGATTCGTAGGCCAAGGTCAAAGTCTAGAAGTCCACCGACAAGGTGTCTTTGGTGTCTCAAGTCTAAGGATCAACCACGCCACTGTGACGATGAATTAAGCCGGTTGACAGTGAGGTAAATTACCATTCGACAATTCATGTCGGATTAGTTCAGTGAACTCATTCCCCAATGAGCACCTACAAGTTTACCATTGTGTCTCCACACAAGTAACTAACGAGATCAGTCACCCTCATCATATGAGCTGGAATAACCTGTACTAATCTTGCCGGATGTTTGATGTCTTTCTCAAACATCGTACGACTAGGAATAATTAAGAATATGTGTTTATAAGTTATCAGTCTCATTATTATGATCTGATCATAATCCGATGACTATTGCACACATTCGTCGGCTTTATTATGCGCAATTACAAATATGCCAATCTACATAATAAATTTAATGCCATTTATTAATGAACTATATTGAAATAGGTGCCTTATGATTGGCTTAGAAGACACCTATATCCATCAAGATCATCATATTAGAAGTCAATTTGAACCCATTCATGTCTAAGAAAGCCTCCAAAAGGATCATGCACATAAGAATCTAAGACATACTTCAAGGACATCACCCTACTTAGTTCTTGAACTCCTTCAACCACAAGGGCCTTCAATCCACCTCCACCACATCCAAGGGAAGAGGAAGAGGAGTAATTTGAGGTTCATCCATGAGCTCCTAGGTTTAAGGATCCTTCTTCAAAAATTTCAGCACTTGGTCTCCACCAAGAAACTTCAAGAAGGCCAACAAGCTCAAAGAATGCCTCCAAGGGAACCTTCCAAGCATCCATCCCACACACGCAAACATGGGATCCTCCTCCATAGCCAAGAAGGAAGAAGAAGAAGCTGAAAGAGGTAGGAGTAGAGAATGGGGTCATTCTTCCACTCACGCATATATATAGAGCCTATAATTTCATAAAAGTTCCTTTCCTTTGCAAAATAACCTTTCCAACCTCTAACCACTCAATGGGCCAGTCAAAACACATTTAAAACCAGTCCAATAAACTTTTCATGAGCTCTCAAACACTAAATAAAACTCACACTCTTGATTCCATCATTATTTAACCTATAAGTCCCTTTTTAATCAAGCCATCTCACTAAAAGACGAAATAAAATGCAAAAATTTAATCAGCCTTATTAGGTCTAATATATATATTCACATAATTCACATGTCAAACAATATAAAAGCCCATTAACTCATATAAATCAAATTTACTAAATTTGAGCTGATTCATTATTCAGTCGAATTATAATCAAATCGGACGGTCGAACTGGGAATCATAGACCGGAGGGCCGAGGTACTACATTCTTCTCCCCTTAAAAAAAAATTCATCTTCAAAATTTCTATCTTACGCTATGACCATCCAATTGTAGACACGCTAATTTTGACGTCATTTCGAGTAAATTTCATATCATATAATAATGCCTCAGAATGGTCTGATATTTAATCATTGATTAATTTTTATTGATCTTTTTGAGTGTCGGGTCAAACAGACATGTTTAAGTTACTCAATTAAATTGATTTTATTTCAAATTTCAGTTAAAATATGAAGAAATCTAAAAGATGTCGAGTTGGGTAGACGCCATTTAGAGTTTATTCTTATTTTAACGTTTAAATTTGAATTTTAATCAGCTGATTAATTAGCTAAAAGGCGTCTGCAGGTCCTGATGCGTTTTAGGTTTCCTAAGCTATTTTAACTTCTCTTCCGGATGTTTATTCTTATCTTAATTAGTCTAAAAGACGTCTACACATGTAGACGCGTTTTATTTGATAAAGATAAAGATAAGTTTTTCCCGATGTTTATCCTTATCTTAATTTAATCTGAAAGGCGTCTGTAGTGGCTGACGCGTTTTAGATAATTACAGATAAAGATGAATTAATATGTATTTATCTGTCGGTTAAGATGGATAAATCCGAGGTTTTTCCATGTTAATCACGAACGTAGAAGAAGTCTATAAATACCTTGCATCAATGTTGAGTTAAAAAAAAAGGGTGAATGCTGAATGTTAAGCGTAATCTTGAGTTGATCATCATTGAGCAATAGCGAGTTGAAGATCGGAGCAACAACGTCGGAACGTTGAAGCGCTGCCATTTTCAGAAGTCGGCGTCCTTTCAAGATTCTTCATCCAATTCAAGAATTCAACCATTGGGCATAAGTCTTTTATTTTTGCATCTTCATTTCATTTAATTCTACATTCATCATTCACTTCATGCAAACACACACAACACTAGCATTCTTTCAAAACCTATTTGATTAAGGGGTTTCAAAAGTCATAAAACAAGTAAGTTTGCTGTTCAATTACATGCTTAACATCATGATTAGAATAGATACTGCTTTTGCTTAAAGTTCTCATCATTATTTTCTTCATTTCTATTTCCATTTTTCCTGCAAAGAGGAGGATCAAAAGGGGAGTAAATCAAGCACAAATCAAAGGATTTCTGGACGATCCTCAACCTCAAACTCAACAGCAAGAACAAAAGCAAAGAAGGGCTCTCTTTCTTCAGCCGGCTGAGGAGGGGAACCAAGAGCTCATAGTCTTCCGCATTCAAACAGGTAGGCGATCATATCGTCTTTTGGAACTTTTTAGTTAAAAGTTTCTAGCGATCACTGCACTTAGTTTCTGTTTTTAATAGGTTTATTTTGCACTAAATAACTTAGATTTTTCATGATAATCACACTGGCATTTTAAGCACTCACACCAATCTCAACCAACCTACACATTTTTAAATATATAACTGCATTTGTTAAGAAAGAATTTCACTACTTGATCTAGATCACCATAATAATACTTTCTCATCCAGTCCTTCATCCAAAAGGATATATCTCATATCGTAATAAATCACATCCCAAAGCTAATAACTATTTATAGTAAAACCTTTTAAATATGAATTGTCATCCTTGATCATCTTTTAGAAGATTGTCCTCAACCACAGAGATCGAAATACTTTCACGACATTCCCACCAATTGATTGCTATATCCCACTCGTACCATGTAATGATGACACTCTAGTATTAGATCTACACTTTGCTTTACTATTGAGTCATTCTCTAAATAACTTATTATGGGGATTGCTAAGGCATTCTAAATCTTCATAAATGGTCACCATTAGTTCACTACTCAGCATATACTCTCTCTGTTGCACTAAGCTCTCAATATGCCACCAATTCTCGATCAGTGCCAACAACACACTTGCCGATTCTGGCAGAAATATATGTTATAGTACTTTGCTCTTATTCGTAAATGTTTCTTATATCGTGCCTTAATGGTCTCACTCTAGCTTTACTCAATTTTGATAGTTTCTATCGCCTCTCTCCTAGTAATTTTTGTTATGAAGTGTCGCTCTCTACTAGTCAATCTCTTAATAGTCACTCAAATTAAGCCAACCATAAGACGTAGTCTAAATCATGAATCACCGATTGACTTCTTTCACTTAAGCGAGTATTATAGAATTTTCGCTTTTAATCTCTAGCCTATCCTAGGTAGCTTTTGATTGACTCAGCTCTGTGTTCTTAATCATAGGAAAACTACATTTCGAAATTCTTTCTATTATTGACATATTCTTGATTTAACTAAAACTTAAGTTAAATAATTTACCACTTCATAAATTTAATTACTTTGATCCAAGAGTCTAAAGTCACTTCTTCACAAGGCCTGACCAAAATCATGTTTTTTATACTCAAGTCACAAAGCCCACAATCATATCGAAAATATATACATAATAACTTATAGATTGATAAATCTCAAGAAAAAAAAGGAGTATACAAGTGGCACTTAGTTTATGGTCCTAGCCTATGGCTATATCACTAAGGACCAACACCTACATACCCTAAAACCACACATCACCCTCGTTCTCAGGAAACTCAGAGTACCCAATTAGATGGTATGGCCAGTACCATGAGTTGGATACCACTCAGCACCACGAAGAGTTAGGAACCACACAATTGGAAATGTATCTCTGATAACATATTAATAAGTATATTGCATGTAATTCATAAATCATATCAAAAATTCATGAAGACAGAACATTCATACAATATATTGATATCAATTGCAAAACGAATTTCAACTACACTCTTGTATTCTCAAGGTCACTCTGACTAGTATTAATCCTTACCTCTTCACAATCATCTCTCTAAGTGAACTTGAACCAAATTTACTTACATTTGTTAGCATTTTAGAGCTTACAATTTTATTTAACGATTTCCTCTTTGAGTTTTCCTTATCTAGAATACTTAACTTTTTACAAATTCCTATTATGCTCTCCTTTCCAGACATTATCCCAACTAGCTATTTCACAAGAAGTAACCATTGATTCACATTTTTATTATAAGGAAGTCACAATTTCCATCTTTAGGGTCAACGTGTATCATTAGTATCATTTGGTTAGTTACAACTTATTCTTCTACTAACTTTGAGAATTTACTCTATTTGTTCTAGTCTCGTCTACCTGTTACACTTTCCATATATACACTATCTTTTTTCTAATTGCAAGTTTTAAGTCACCCATCATCTATTCTTGTCTTGTGAGCACTCAAGTCACACTTGCCAAGTGTATACATTGCCTGCTAAGTCAATTTGAATGCCTTCCTTGATCATCCGATGAATAAGCTTGATTCCTCTTTATTACTTGGACCCACTAGATTCCAATCTTAATCAACAGTAATGTGTAAACACTCAATCTAGTGTCTTGTCTTGGCATCGTCTAGTATGCCCATATTCAGATTTAATTTCACCAATCCTTAGTTCCAAAAGAACATCATCGATTAATTCCAAGAATAAGAATTACACTGTCTCACAACTCATGTTTGTCGCTAACAGGGTGTATTAGGGATATTTCCGTCACTTACTAATGGTCCCATTGAGTTATTGGAACATCCTTATCCTGCTTAGCAATGTCATGTTCTCACTCTAGTTTTACTTGGTCATCATAACTGCTTTCGTATACTTTCCTTACTAACATATTGTTGGATTAGATGATAACCAGAAGTACCACCACCAGACCTCCATATGACACCCAATTAATAGAACTTGATCCTTTCATGTCGAATCACTCCATTCAGACATTTCATCGCCGTTTATCAGCATACCGTTATTGGTAAGATCATCACAATCTAAAATCTGAAGCAATTAAGAGAAGAGGCCATCACAATCCCACTAGCCAAAGCCATAAAATCTTAAGTATATACTCATATCAACTGATTTATAGCAAGTTAACTAATCACCTTTCCATAACCCACATTTATGAACAACTAGTCATCTCCTAGTCGTGACAATTTTGCCTATTAGAAATCACATTAAGGATATCCACTTATCATTTCTAAACTGTTCTATTTGTGTGAAAACCTTACAATCATTCATGGCAATCACAACCAATTAAGTCATCAATTCAAAAACCAAATGCAAATATAGTCTTCGAAATTCACAGTTGAATCACAAATTGGATTCTCAAAAATCATACTCGATACAATTTTACGATATTCAATCAATTAAGTGGTCAGAATTTTGGACATGTTGGCTATGTAAAACTATGTCCTTCTGACCCCATAAAATGTACTCCACTTCTTATTTCTTAAATCTACATAGGTTACTGCCATACTTTGCTCTAATACCAATGTTATAACATCTCGGTCCAAGAGACCCTGAACTGCTTTGAGTTGGCTCCCTTAGGTTTGCATGTTACCGGTTCACATTCTAAATTACACATAGTTGTCAGAGGGTAATTAGTGCAAATTAAAGAAATTCAACAAGTAGAAATCGTATACAATGAATACATATCTGGGTCACATACACAATCCCAAACTTATTATAATTCTATCATAAAAAATCTTAATAATTATAAAGAATTAATAAATTACATAGCCACAAGTCTCCAGACACATGTCTAAAGTAAATCATAAATACAAATTATACCATATAATCATCTTGCTGACCACCATGCTAACGTTACGCCTCTCATCCACGAATAACCTGCACCCAAGAATGAGTTGAGTCTCTACAAGAGAACTCAATATAGATCCCATGTCCACAAATTGCCCACAAAATTTCTACCAAGTGAAACACATAAATATAATTTTCTCAAGGAAAGA
Organism: Zantedeschia hybrid cultivar; assembly: GCA_030544215.1. Classification (NCBI taxonomy): domain Eukaryota; kingdom Viridiplantae; phylum Streptophyta; class Magnoliopsida; order Alismatales; family Araceae; genus Zantedeschia; species Zantedeschia hybrid cultivar. The sequence goes on from JARZZO010000011.1 coordinate 27,146,938, forward strand.
GGTACTAATCATATTATGATTCATATCAATATCTACCATGGTTCATGAATCTCATGTCATCGATTCAAAGTCTATCAAACTACTCATCGATGGATCCCACTAAGTCATCCTACATGGAGTCAACACAAGAATCATATCGAGTCATGTCATATAATCTTTAATCTCTATCATGTACTATAAGTCACCATGTCGTATCACTAGCATGGAGTCATTCATAATTCACATTACCATGTCTATATCATATATCATAGTTCAATTAACTAAACAACCTATTAGTGGAAATAGAATCACTATGATTGAATCATCTATAGACATGGTTCACATACAAAAATTTCCATCACGTTTAGTCAATGTCAAGTATATCACATTATCACATTTTCTTTCACATTTGACCCATTTCAGGGTTAATTCACAAGTCATAGTGCCATCCATGGCTAAATCACATGAGTCACATCACATAATAATTCTAGAATGAGGGAGAACTACACTACCATCGATCTTATTCATGTTCACATTCATATCCACATATGGGTTTGGACATTTTGAAGGATTCCTACTCGATCCATGCCGTTCTATCTTTCTTAGATCTTCAAAAATCCTTCAAGGTGTGGCAAGGAAGTAAGGCCAACTGAGGTACATGAATCACACACATCATGAAGTCCAGCCTCAGTTGAGGTGTGCACATAAGTAGACTCTCTTATTGACCTTAGTCAGACAACAAACTAGATCCAAACATCTAGACCCAATCAAAAGGCTAAGGGTCCTGACCTGACCTAAACAAAAGGCTAAAACCCCTATCTTCATCCCCCAAAGGATAGAATCAAAAGATACCAGCTAGTGAGTAGTCATTATAGTCAAATGACAAGAACATGAGTCAATCATATAAAGTAATCATGTGACTAAACCATGATGTAAGAACATAGATTCATAAGTGTTAAATAGCTAAAAGAATCTCAATTACATTAATTATAAATACAATGTATGAGTCCCAAGTCAAAACACGTCTATTGATGGTCAAAATTAGTCAAAATAGCGAGTTTTCACCATTCTGGGTCCAAACAGTCAACCGGACTGCTAAAACGGTCTACCGTTTGGCCAAATGATGGACAAACATATGCTTCGACAAAAGTGGTTGACCACGGTCGATCGTTTCTGTCAGCACAACAAAACTGAAAGAAACTGTCAACGGATTGCACCGTACACCTCCACTTCGGAGGGCCATATCTCACAATATACACATCCAAATTAAGATCCATTTTTTTTTGGTATGAAATCTGACTTAATAAGTTATAAAATATCTAAAAATCAAGTCAATTAGACCACTAAACAAACCATGGTGATCAAAACACTGACTGACTATCATGTTTTCGGAGACAACCTCACACCTATGAAGATGGGGTTGGATCTCACTCAAATTAAGACAAATTGTCACAAATTTGAATGGAAGAAACTAGACATATGGAACTTTAAATCTAGAAGCATGTACGTCATTCCATTCATTATATTAATCAAACCAAGTATGACAATAATGCATAAATAATTTGTTTTCGGACTGAGCATAATCATGCATGCAATTCCTATGTAATATCAATCTAAAATCCATCCTTATAGTCAATTCAGAACATGGATAATAAGATCATCATATTAAAAACTAATTTGAACCCATGCATGTCCAAGAAAGCCTCCAAAACCATCATGGACACGGGAATATTAAACAAACCTACCTAGTTCTTGAACTCTTTCAACCACAAGGGCCTTCAATCCACCCCCATCACATCCAAGGGAAGAGGAAGAGGAGGAATTTGAGGTTCGTCTACGAGCTCCTAAGTTTAAGGATCCTTATTCAAAAACTTCACTAATTGATCTCTACCAAGAAGCTTCAAGAAGACCTCCAAGCTCCAAGAATGCCTCTAAGGAAACCTTCCAAGCACCCATCCCACACGTGCAGCCATGGGATCCTCCTCCATAGCCAAGAGGTAAGGAGAAGAAGCTGGAAGACGTAGGAAAAGGGAATAGGGTCGTGCTCCCACTCACTCATATATATAGAGCCCTACAAAATTTCATAAAAGTCTCTCTACTTTACAAAATAACCCTTCCAACCTTTGACCACTAAATGGGCCACTCAAAACACACTTAAACCAGCCCAATAAACTTATTATGAGCTCTCAATCACTAACTAAAACCCACACCTTTTATTCTATCATAATTTAACCCATAAGCCCCTTTCTAATCAGGCCATCTCACCAAAAGATGAAACAAAATGCAAAAGTCTAGTAAGCCTTATTAGGCCCAACATATATACACATAATTCACATGTCAAACAATACAAAAGCCTATTAACTCATATAAATCAAATTTAGTGAATTTGAATCGTTTCATTATTCAGCTAAATCATAATCAAACCGGATGGTTGAATCGGGAATCGTAGACCAGAGGGCCGAGGTATTACAGGGTAAGCCCCTGGTGGTGCCTGGCCTAGCATGTCCCACATGCAGAAGTAGGGTGCCACACGAAGAAATCGAGCTATGCAGAGATAGTCTGAAACACATCTTATCTAGTTGGTGCCAATCACAAAACACATCCAATACCCAAGAAGTGTATCGGAAGGGCTCATGAGGTTTAGCTACACGGCAAACATGCATGCGTGCCAAAACACATCCACCCAGGCAAACACCTATCATGAATTTGCATCGAGTGAGGCATATGCCTCTTAGACCCAAATGGAAATGTAACTGGATCTGAAAACCTAGGCTATTACACCCCAGCCTAATTGTCCTCAAATTTGATTAATTAGTCCAAATCAACTTGTTTCAACTTCTAGGCAACATGATTTTGTCCCCAACATACACCCTCTCCTCTTTCTCTCTCTCATCTCCATCTTTCCATTCCCCTCTCCTTTTGTCTTAACTCCTAACAAAAAAGATAATACAAATTCATATATCATTTTTCTAATAGATGGTGAACATCTAACCATCTTGATTGCATTGTTTTCATTTTCAAAAAAAAAAATCATGAAATGATTTATTGTCTTAATATAAAAAATTGAAGCATCCCTTGCTTTTTGGAGATTGTTATGATTTTGAATAAAAGAGTGACCAACTATCTAGTCTTACTATTTGAATTTCAAAAACTACATAATGATGATAGGTCCAGTTTGGGTCCTAAATGATAGGACAGTTAAACATTTGATTCTTAATTTATATTTGAAACATCTTTTCATTTTTACCTAGGCTTTGAGAGTAACAATATGATTGAAATTTATTGTCTAGTTCGCAATGCTAGTTTAAAAGTAGTCTCTTTACATTTTAAGGAGCTTATCCTACTTTACCAGAAGGGCCAGCCTTACTACCCACTCTATAAGTACATAAGAGTTTCTCCCTTTAAGGAAATATGGATGTTGAACCATGAAGGAACATCCCTTTACGAGAAATCCACCCTTAAGGACTCAACTCACTGCAGTGCCCATTTTGTATGTGAAGCTCCTTTTGAGAGCATGTCAAGAGATCTCTACACTACAAAACATTTTAACCTAAAGAGAAATAAATCTTCTTTCGCAACCCTATTTCTAAATTAATGAATGTACCTCTCTTCACCTTATACATCATGCATAACACCCAAATCTTAGCTCACTTTGCACAATATCCATATCTTTATTTCCTTAAGTCTATGTATATTCCCATATGCATTGCTATTAAACTCTTTTGTTGATGAACCTTATTCATTCTAAATAATATTTTAATTTAGATCTAAGGTACTTTATGCTATATCTAACCATAGTCTAAAAACATAGCAACATTCAGAGCAGTCTTACAGTTTAAAAGAATGATAATCTAATTTTGTAATGCTCTTTTAAAGATAAAGTTCAAGAATTTTAACCAAGTCTAAATCTCAGTACACGGTCATGACTAATGAGCCAACATCATTGTTATTAACACCATCACTTTATCCTTGTTCAATCATTTTGGAGTTGTATATATCCTAAGGATTCCTCAACTTGGCAAACATTTGACATGTGATTGTCACCTTGATATCACACCTTTCTTTAGTGGTAACAAATACTTGACCAATGTAACTTTAATATGAGGGCCAAATATAAGTCTAATACAATTAGTTGGATGACAGAAAATCACTTTTATTAGCATAATGTATATTAGATAAATATAAAGGTGAAGTATGAATATAATATAGTGTCAACTTTGTTAGCAACAGGTGTACATTAAGATAATCAGTTGACATCTACATGCATTCTTGTTCTATCCTTTTAATGTAATAATCTGGGTTTTTTCAATTTAGTTGTCGGGTCAGTGTGAGTGCTCAAACGTGTGCTATCATGATAGGAATTAAAATATTAAAATTGTGATCGCCAGAGATCGAGGATCTCGAATGAAATAAAAAGTTGATCACGACTTACCTTTTCCAAATGGGAGGGTTTGTGGAATCTTCTATTTCCTCATCTTCAGCCGGCTGAAGAAGAAGAGTCCTTCTTTATTGTTCACTCCATTTTGATCAACGAATGATGCTTACAAACTCCTCTTTCGGTACCTTGCAAAAAAGACAAGAAACAAGAAGAAAAAAAATATGATTAGGATTATAAAAGATGTAATATCTATTCTACTAAGAAATAAATCATGCAACTTAACAAGAAAACACTAACTTGTTTTGTTCCTTTTAAAACCCCTATATGCAAATGGTGGATTCTAAGATGAAGTGCTTATAGAGTGTGTGAGAAAAGTGAATGAATGATGCAATGATCTAATGAAAACCAATGATGAAGCAATAAGAATAAAAAGAAAGAAAGAACGAATTAAGAAGATTGAGAATGACCGGCCCCTCCAAAGCCATCGGGCTTCTAGACTTGAAGAAACTGCTTGAAGGAAGAAGATAATGCTCCAATGATGCTGTCCACGTTTTGCATAATAAACCCTTTTTTTCACCTAAAGAAGAGTGTCCAATAGCGCTCTGGCCAACCTATTTGAAGGCTCAAAGGGATACTATATATATAAAGAGCTCTTTCTAGATTTTTTTAATCCCAAAAAGCCTCTACCTCGGCGAACACACTATTGCAGATAATTATCAACCAAATGGAAACCTTTCATCTAAGAAAACTAGATAATCTCGACCAAATCACATAGATCATTACGCCATTGAAACGCGTCGACTTTAGACGACGCCTTTTGGAAAAGCGCCGGCCTACCCAGACGTCATTTAGAGGGGCCAATAAAGCAAGATAATCTCGAGAAAAGGCAAGATAATCATAAAATCTCTAAAACACGTCGACCTTGAAACACGCGATTTAGATAAATAGGAAATTAATTGATATTCAAATTACCAATCGGCCAAGGTTAAGAAACTAAATCACGTCGACCATGGATGACGTCATTCAACTTAATCCTTATCCGATTATGAAATTTGAGCTAAAATTAATTTCGTATAAAAATTTAAATGACGTCGACCATCAGCGACGCGAATTAGAAAAACTCCAAAAAAATAATAAAAATTAATAAATGATTAAAACTTAGACTATTTCAGGGTATTATAAATGTGATATGAAATTTACTCATTATGAGGTTAAAATTAACATGTCTACAGCTGTTCCGTCTTGACATTAACTTTGCAAGGGAATAAAGTTAAACTGAATCAATGGCGGTGAATGAAATGAAGCGGAATGAACTAAAAATGTGATGCCAAAGTGTGTGAGACACACACTCAGCATCATATGATGAGAATTTTTCCAAAACAATCAATGACGCGGCTCAAAGAGATCAATGAAATAAACCCTGTCTGGATGAGATAAATAAAAGAAATGGTGATCAACCTCCACGAGGAGAAGTATCTTAGGTCACAAATCTTGCAAGTTTCACTATGGAGAACGATTACCAGCCAATGTAGAGGATCTTAAAAGAAAATAAAGAAATATAAGATAAAGATTGAAACAAGAAAGAACTATAAAGATATCTTCAAGAAACCTCAAAGATAATTGAGATATTCAATTAAGAATGGAATGTTTCATATCACGTTGGGACTAATTAGAGCAAATGATCTAAAATTTAATCATTAACTAATTCTTTTCACACTGATTTTAAAATCCTACATGAATGTATGCTGGTTTAAAAAGAAAAATTAAAATAAAATAAAAGATAAATTAATCAAGGATAATATTGCTAAACTGCTATTGATGAGTCAAGACACTAGTCTTGCAATTCAGTGCCAAGTTGAAGCTCGTTTGTCTGCACACCATCTTACAAAAGTAGAACCATCGTCTCCATCAATTAACAATACAACAGCCTATCCGTGCGATTAAGAATCCTCTGGAATCATTATTGTTTTTGATCGAAGGGAATTCAAATTTCAGTTTCATTATAACTACAAAATATTTAATATAATCTAATAAATATTTATCATATATTAATAAGGATACAAAATAAATACATAAAAGAATACAGGTGAATAGATAACTACAGTTCAATGATCACAGTGAGACTTCATAGCATCGTCCTCATATTTCTACACTCAAATTCGTCAACAACATTATACAAATAGATAATCATCATGAAACAATAATTTCATTAAACAATCAAAACATTAATTCACCAAAAAGTGTCGACCTGGGTTGATGTCATTCACGTTAAACCGCGTCGGCTCGCAGCAATGCCATTCAAGTTATCGAAAAAACTCTCTCTAAATCCGCTCTGAACATAATTCCTCTCTTGTCAACATCCCTCTTCGGGATCAGAATGAGACACTAAGGTGCGCGAATCCCCTCTATAAATAAGCTCTCATATGACCAAGTTCACTCTTAAGAGACTCTAGAAGGTGAAGAATAAAGGGGATTCCTAACAAGAGCAAGAAGGAAAAAAGAAAGGAAGGAAAAGCAAGTATGTCAAGCTCCTCAATGTATTCGACCGCGACTTTACGCAAGAAGGTGAAACGAGAAATTGAGAGACTCTCTAACATAGAGGGACATCTAAACGGGTGAGATCCCAACTTAAAAGTAAGTTCTTCTTTCTAATAAACCTAATTTTCTTCTTCTATCATTCTTTCTCCATATGCTCCAAGTTCTCTTTACTTCATAGTGAGACTTTGCCAATTTCTTCTTCTTCTTCTTTTTTTCCCTTTAAGGGATATCCTCTTTTTTTCGGTCCAAGAAGATTCATTCCACTACCATGGATACCAAAACTTGTGGAGAAAATCACTTTATCCATGCAAACTTATATCTCCAAGTGGTATATCAAAGGTTTAGTGGTGCATGCTAAACATTATAAAGATATGTAGATGAATTGGACCGCAATGAGCGGTCTCATAAAATTATGGCATCTTCAGATACATACTTTCCTCTTCACTTCTTTCGAAACTTCCATTCTACTTGAAGAAATGTAGTTGTTTTTAGGACTTCCAAAGCTCAAGACCAACAACGAAAAACTTGACGTGATCGACATGCTACGCATGAGAAAGAAAATCACATCTCAAGTTCTTGGAGAAAATAATGAAAGATCCAAAAGAAATTTAAAGCTCCTTCGTCCCTAAAAGGATTAATCTAGCAAAGCTGACAGAATGGATTTTGAAAAAAAATAGAAGATACGAAGGAGGAAGACACGGAGATCACAATGATTGCATTCACTATGTGCTTGACTGGAGCTTTCTTATTCTCTGCTTAAGACAATATATTACAGGAAAACCAGTTCAGTGCTATTTACGGGATATTAAGAGGAAAGTAGATAGGCACAATAATCCTAACCTATCTCTATAGTGGGTTCTCAGCAGTTTCTACTGGTCAACCCCCTTATGGTAGCATACGTTTTTTCATCCTATAGATTGATCTCTATTTCCAATTCAACCATAATGAAAAAGAGGTTCCCAAGATGTCTAAGATCTATTGACGCAGTCTCATCTATCACATAGCCAGTGTGGTTAAATTTAACAACAACATGACCAATTGTGTGCCAAACCTCAAAATTCGAGTGGATTGACGTAATTATTTCAGAACCATGCCAAGGAATGGCTTCGAGTCCACACTACTCTCTTTTTAGGAAAAGGAAGTTCGAGTACGCCGCTGCGCAGGCACATAGCTCAGGCTGATCGGTGCGACCAAGTTCGTGTTGTACAATCTACAACATGACCAACTGTGTGCCTAACCTCAAAATTCTAGCGGACTGGCGTAATTATCTCAAAACCATGCCAAGGAATGGTTTCGAGTCCACACTACTCTCTCTTTAGGAAAAGGAAGTTCGAGTGCGCCGCTGCGCAAGCACATAGCTCAGGCTGATCGGTGCAACCGAATTCGTGTTGTACAATCTACATCACTGTCATCCTCAACTAGACATGTCACGTTACGAATTCCTAGAATTTTCCAACATTTCTCCAATCAAAAGGTGAGAATTGAGAACTAATGAACACTTCGAGGCGACAGAGCTCATAGCAACTTTGTGAAACATCGGCTTCACTCGCTGCGTCAAACTTCCACATAAAGTGAATCGAGAGTTATGAAAAAATTATGTAAATTTTTTTTAGAAAATTAGGCTTAAAAGTTCTCAAATACTTGTTTGAGCTTGAGTACTTTCCAAAATTTATTTTGAACAAAATATCATTCCTGTTTATTAGGATGGTTAGGATCATGTCGGCACTAAGTTGACGTGTATGGATGTCATACAAATGTCATAGTTTATGTGTTCTAAACAACTATACTATTTAATTTACAAGTGTTACAAAACACATCATTATAATTTTTAAAAATTATCACTTTTTGCCATGATAATTAGATATTTTATAATTTAAAAATTATCACAAAGAATATTTTATTATAATTTTTTTATCATGAAACTATATTAAAAATGATAGTATAACCAAACACCCCATAACCTACCTTCCCTTGTGGAGAAATAGAATTTAAAAAGTATTTTCTCAACTACTTTCCACTTTCCTATATATCTCTTTGTGTACTGACTTCTTACTCCTCCTTTCCTTATGTTTTGCTAGGTGCGAAGATATGTACGCGTCTTTTTGCATTCCAATTAATTTCTTATGAAATTCACAAATATGTCTTATTTCTAATAAATTATGTTATAAAATTATTTTTCATAATCTTATATTTTTTCATAAATTTTGAAAATGTAAACACTCTGAGTATTTAAAATATTAAAATTGAGATATTCTAGTAAGCAAACTAAAATCTAAACTGGGTAAAACTCAGATTACCCTAACATCCAAATCAAGTTCCACAAAACGCATCCGGTGGTGAGCCGCGAGCGTAACAAAGCGTCGGACGCGGTTCGTTTTGCCCGTAGATCGGTGATCGTAAAGTCCAAACATTTTGACAAAGTACATCACCGGAGAGAGAGGACAAGTCAATTCCATCATCAGGCGGTCGTTCAGCTGCCACGCCGTCTCCCACTCCTCTCCAGCCGTCCGACGCCACCTCGTCGGCTCCTCACATGACACAAAGGTCGCGAATCACGCACGTGCTCCTCCCATATACCCTCGCCCGCAAACACACATACATACCAACGCTGCACGGACTTGGGTGGCACTGCCCGGCTGTAAAAGGGCAACATCACAACAGCAGCCAGCAGGGCAGTGCGGGCCCCGCCTTCTGCCCGCGGAAAAAACCAGAGAAGTTCCAAGAATGAAAAACCCACGATAAAAAGGGTAACAACAACGAAAAGAGGAAAAAAGAGCGCGTGCGAGGGCATCTGCTGCGAGAGATGCGGTTGCTTCTGCCGGTTAACCAATAAATAAAGGCCTCCCCCACACTTGCCTCTTCTTTTGCTCTCCGGCTCCCCGTCCCGTTCTCCTCCCTCTCCATTTCGGCGTCTCCTCCCGATCCGGGGCCCCCGCGAAACCCTAGCAGTGAGGTAAAGGGGCCGGGGGGGCGCGTCTGCCTCCTCGATCATTGCCGTCGGCAGGTGAGTCCCCGCGGATCCGCTCGCACTTGCTGTTGCGGATCTCGATCTCGTCGTGGTTTGGATCTGTGGAGTTCGTCGCGTTGCGAGCTGCTGATCCGGCGCCGTTTGCTGTGATCTGCCAGGTTTTTCGGCTTTCAAGCTCGCTTCCGGTTGTCCCCGGGGAAATGGCCTCGCCGCAGCCGCAGCCGCAGCAGGCGGCGACTGCTCCTCCACACGTGGTACGGTCTTCTGCTTCCCGGCTGATGTTCTTTTCCTTCGATGGTGATCCCTGCCATCTGTGTTTCTTGGCCGTAGTGGGGGGTTATCACTGGACTGCGTTTGTTTGCGGCGATCTCATTTTTTTAGTCTAAAGGTTCGTGTGGCTTGTGAATTTTCCGCGGCAGGTGGGGAACGCCTTTGTTCAGCAGTACTATCACATCCTGCACCAGTCCCCCGAGCTCGTGCACCGGTTCTACCAGGACATCAGTAAGCTGGGTCGACCTGACGCTGCCGGCGCGATGAGCTCCATCAGCACCATGCAGGTAGTAAGACCTCTCCTCTCTCTGTTGGTACCAGACGATAGATGATATGAATTTGCAGAATTTTTCTTTTTGCACGCCGGAATAAAAGTGCTTTAAAAAAATAGGTAGATTGCTAGCGTTGATTAAGGTCTGTCATCTCGTATACTCTGAATTTATATGGAATTGCTCATCCTTTTTCTTTCTCTGAAACTTGGTTGATCGATTTGGTGCATAAGGCAATCAATGAGAAGATTTTGTCCTTGGAGTTCAGCGAGTACAGGGCAGAGATCAAGACGGTAGATGCACAGGAATCGTACAATGGTGGGGTGCTCGTCCTTGTGACAGGATACCTCACCGGTAAGGACAACATCAAGCAGAACTTTACGCAGACCTTCTTCCTGGCACCACAGGAAAAGGGCTACTTCGTCCTGAATGACATGTTCAGGTATGTGGAGGCAGCCGATCAGCAGCAGGAGGGAAACCACAGCTCAGATAACAGCCCTGGGACGCCTTTGTCTCACGAGCAGGGTACATATTATTTTCTTTCTCTATTACTATAGAATCCATTTATCGACTAACTTCCCTCTTTAATATTGCTTGACAATTTTTTTTGTTATTTTTTTATCTGTAGATGCCTTGCAAGCCCAGGAGCAGCAGATTCCTGAGCGGGCAATGGCACCTCCGGAAGAGGAGGAGGAGGAGGAGGAGGAGGAGGAAGTGAATGTGGAGGAAGTTTACAATCCTTCCGACAATGAGGAGGGATCAGTGGTCGATGAAGAAGCCCCTGCGAGTGAGGTGGTTGATGAAGTTCCAAACAATTCGCAGGTTGTGGTGGATTCAAGTCCTTCTGCAGCCAAGGAAGAGGCACCAAAGAAGTCATATGCTTCAATAGTAAGAGTTCTGTTTGATAGGCATTGATCCTTTGTTTTGATAATTATTTGTGGGGCTGCTGTTTCAACATTTGAGTTGCTTCAGTTAGCACTTGTCTTGGTGTTCTTACTCTTCACCCTTTATATTATTTTTTTCAATATTCTTACAAGAAGTTACATTTTCTTAAGCCACTTAAAGATTCTGTATGAAAAAAAAAGAAACTTAAAGATTCAGCACTATCTTTTTTTTTTTTTGGGGGGGGGGGTTGCTCTCTATCCTAGTGGTAGAGAGTAAACTCCCTACCCCAGGCCACAGGGACAGATCCCTGGTGGCCTCCTACCCAACCCAATGTCAGTGCCCAGCTCAACCACTGAGCTAGGCACAGCTGACGATTCTGCACTATCAATCGCCATGTCATCTGTTAGCATTTTATAAAAGTGATTGTACTTCTATTCTGGGTCAAACCTAGTCATGATTCTGTGAGGGGACAGCTTTTTCGTTATTACATTTAGAAAAAAACTCTGTTCTCTGGTTCTGATCTATTAAAAAAATCCATTGGCATCTACAGTCTTTTGTATCCATATGATAGAATTTGATGTAATATCAGGATTCATATTATACTCTGTGTCGGATATGTTAACGCCAGCTAGTTGTGCTGTGAAATGTTTATATCACACTATTGGAAGTTATTTTTCTGGTAGTCTAATATTTTACTTTATACAGGTGAAGGTTATGAGAGAGAATGCATCTTCTTCATCAATACCTGTTGCTTCACCTGTGAGGCCAGCTCCAGTGAATGCAGAGCGGCAGGCTGCCCCTGTTCCAACATCATCACCGACACCTGAAGCTCCTGCCTCTGGTTCTCATGCTCCTGAAAGTGGCAGTGTTCAGGAGGCAGAAGGTGTTGCCAGTCTCTTGTCATGATGGATCGTCTACTATATGGAAAATTCCAATATTTTGATTGTTCTTTCCTTACAGTTGATGGATATTCAATATACATAAAGAGCCTGCCTTTGAATGCAACACCAGCACAACTCGAGGAGGAATTCAAGAGGTTTGGACCCATTAAGCCTGGCGGTATACAAGTTAGAAGCCACAAGGTCCTTGTTTTAAATTTTCTTTAATTTGTTTTTTACTTCTCAAATTGTGTATCTTTTCTTTGTCAACAAATATAGTTTTATGTTTGTAATGCAGCAACAAGGGTTTTGCTTTGGTTTTGTGGAGTTTGAGGTGGCAACTGCTGTTCAAAGTGCAATCGAGGTGAGAGTCTATGCACTGAACAGTGAGGAAACCCATTTCTCCAGTGCTTTGACCTTCTTCATTATACTTGTTTGAGAATTTCCTCTTATGTTATTTGTTTCTCCCTATGTTGCTGAGATAGTGTTGTTTGAAATGATTTTACAAATGGATATTTACCTAGCTACTATTGTTTGAAAATATGCTTAACGATGGATATCCACTCTGTGTAATCAAATTGTTTCGTCTTGTTCACCTAGGCAATGAACTAGGGTAAAACAAGCCAAAAAATGCCTTGCCTCGCCTCATGTCTCCATTCACCTAAGCACTTACCTAGCTATCTATGCCAAATGCTTTTATCTTTTAATTGTGGCCCTATTTTTATCGTGATTTTTCTTATCCTTAAGTATTTCAAAGTGGCTAACACCTCTTTTAACAATATCCAGTGCCCTTCTCTTACATGTTGCCACGTTTTTCTTATTTTTGTTGATTTATTAGAGAAAACACGTTGACTCAAATGCCTAGGTGCTTGCTTAGGCATTTGAGGCTAAGGAAAATCCCTAGTTGACTCTCTCGTCTCTCGAATTTGACTGCATGGTTTCCCCTCTTTTCTTTCCCCTGAACATGCTTGTCAAAGTCATATTTTTTGTACGCAATCTGCTTTGACTGCAATGAAATTGCTGGGCCTTGACAAAGCTGGCTTATTGATTTTAATTTTCAGTTCGGATGCAGGCCACATATTATCTTCTTGGTGGTCAGGGTGTTCCCTTGTACTTTCTATCCTCATACGTTTTGTTTTGTTTTGTTCTGGTGCACTAATTTTGTTTGATATGATACTATTAAGAAGTGACGTACCATCCAGCTGAACCTTGGAGATGTTTATGGACTCTATAGATTGTGTATCTCTCTATCTCCCCTTTCTCCCCCATTTGGGAGTGGTAGAATGTGGCCAAGTCACACTACGTCCCAGCTGTCCATTCAAAGATCAGACAGCTGGTGAAATTTCCCAGCTACAGTATCCCTTCCATTTGAAAAATGGGCCAGGAATGAGGACTGAAAAACTGCCCCCAGCACAATGCAATTGCACTGTCAAATTGCATTCAGGTGTGTGATCTGACAAGCCTGTGCACTAGGGGCTGCTTCCTACTGCAGGAGGTGCTGTAGCTTTTGATGCAGTGCCTACTGCAGTGGTACACTTTTCTTGTGTTGTTGGGCAACATTCAATTGCCGCGAGCACCCGAGGCCCTGAGCTGTGGCAGCATGCCCACACTTTCTGCAGCTGGTGGCATGCCCATGCTGTTTTTGTATGTATGTGCAGCTGGTGGCATGTGTGTGTGTGTGTGTGTGTGTGTTGGCCATATAAAATAGCCAGGCTGTACAACATCATTTTTCTATGTATACGTAATTATGTACATGTCTATGCATATGCACACATTATTTATGTTCTTGGAAGATGTCGTTCATGTGCATAAAAGTTACAGTAAAATTGTCATTTGGTCCTAAAATTGTCATTTAGGGTGTGCCACTGCTCTAGGTATGGGCACCTGTGCATGTGTTTGTGCATATGTTGCTTGGAGTTAAAAGGGTAGGGGTTTTATTGGGCTGGGCATGGGCTGACATTTTTAAGGCTGCCCGACCCTTGGGCAGGGGCAGGCAGGTATGGAAAAGCATGGTTTGGCCTGTGGATCAATCAGGCGATTGCTTCACTCACCTAGGCAACAAAGTAGGCTGATGCGAGCCAAATGCCTCGCCTTGCCTCATCTTCGCCTTACTCGCCTAGGCATTTGCCGATGATGTCTACGCTATATGCTTATTTATTTTTTAATTATGTGGTACTCTTTTTTCTTATTCTTAATTATTCCAAAGCAGGGTGTGCCAGATCGGTCGGGATCGGATTGGATCGGCTGATCCGATCGGAAATCGGCCGGACCGATCCGATCCCAAGCTGCGACCCATCGTGGGACAGAGATCGGCCAATTCGGTGTCCGTATCGACCGGTCTAGGTTCCCAACGGCTAGTTCTGAACTAGTCTTTGACTAGCCGTTGGAAACCCAACACGCACAAACTCTCATTTCTATCTCTCTCTCTCTCTCGTTAAAATCTCAATTCTATTTTTTAAGATTTTTCCTATTTTTTTTTTAAATTGGCTCGGCCTGACTGACTGGATCGGTCTAGGATTTTGGATCAGATCGGCCGATCCGTTCAGTGGGGACCGGACCGATCCGAGTCCGATCTCCATGTTGGCCTTCCTTGTTCCAAAGTGGTTAGTGCCTCTTTTAACAATGTCCAACACTCTTTTTCGTTTACATGTTTTCACATTTGTTTTCCTTATTTTTGATGATTCCTAAGACATTCGTTACTCATATGGGTAGTGAATGGTCGTAGGACATTACATGTTGGACATGATAAGTGCTTCTCAAAGTCTTACATATGATTATCTTAGAGGTTTTTTTTTTTAAAATTTTCCTTGTATTGTGATTTTCTTTGTTTGTAGTGATTTATGAGAGAACACATTGCCTCAAACGCCTAGGCAATCTCCTAGACATTTGAGGCTGAGGCGAATCCCTAGTCGCCTCGGTTGCCTCTCATCTCTAACTACATAGGGATCCATGTATAGAATGAGAGAGAGATGGGCAGAGGGGAGGAAAGGGGGTTGGGTCTTGCTGCTGCTGACTTGCCGGGGCATCCATCTGTGCTGCCAGTGCCTTGCTGCGAATGCTGAAAACTTGTGCCATCCATGCTGCCAATGGTACCTGTCAGCTCATTGGTGCTGGCACTTGCCATGCTGCCTACACCTTGTCACCATTGCAGGCTGCCATTGCAACTTACCAATGTCGCCACTTACTATACCATCAAGTCCATACCAGTATTTGTTGTCTGCCATTACCAGGGAAGGCTCAAGGGGTGGGGAGAAGAAGAAAATGGGAGGGGTGAAGAAAAGGGATAGTGGTGGTTTGGTGGGATTTTGAAAGGGGAGCAGGTGGGTGGACGAGTAGTAGGAGAATAGGAGGGACAAGGCCCTGGGGTGGGGGGAGGGTGGATTGTTGTTGTGGGGTAAGACATTTAGGTCCTGTTTGGTATCGGGATAACATTCCAACAGAATAGGCTTAAGTCATCCTAGAACAAATTATTCCTATTCTTAATCTGGCGTGCGTTTGGTATAAATTGGGTTAAGAGCAAAAAGTAAGTTTATTCTTCGTTTAGTATGCATGAGGATAGTAGCGGGAATAAGTGACTAAAAAAGACAGTAGTGCCCTCCTTATTCCAAGATTACAAGGGCAAATTTATTCTCCGTTTGGCATGTCATAATAGGACTTAGAAAAATTTGAGGTACTTCAACTGCATATTAGGTTATGTAATTTTATTAGTTTAAAAATTTTAGAATACTACATTGTTTATATAATTTTATTAGTTTAAAAAATTTGTTACACAAATATATTTATATTTGACATAGACCGTTATTTGTATATTTATATTAATTTTTCATAAAATATCTTCTACAAATAGAGCATATTTGTAAAATTATCAAATGTATCATATTTAACTTGCTTCCTTCATACTAATTTTAAACGCACATATATTCAATAAAAAATCGAACACTTCATACATTTGATGAGATATTGTTTAATGTCGATAATTGAAACACCTCAAATTTGTCTATTTCTCATTACACAAATTTATTAAAATAATTTGAGATACTTCAACTAATAGCATTAGATTTTGTCTATGTCTATTACATATTATAAAATTTATTATACAACTTTATACTTTATTTGGCTTGACCCCTTATTTGTATATTTGTATTAATTGACACATAAACAAACACATTTGGCGTGACTCCTTTTTTCACACATATTAATCTATAAATTTACCATTTTCGGCGTGGTCCCTTCACATTGATTTTAAAGACAAATACGTTAAACAATAAATGGAGCACATCTATATCTAATAAGATGCGAAAATTTCATTTACATTAATATTTAAAAATATAAGGTACACATGTCTCTTTTTAGTACATGACATTCATAAGAAATAAACATGTTTCAAATTTACATTCATCAAATAACAATATGTGAAAACGTCTTCAAAATGCCTTCACTTGTTCAGCTGTAAAGTTTGTACGACCACCCATCATTTCCTCTCACATAGACACCACTAAGTGAATGGACAATTATCATCATGCTGAAAAGGAGAAAAAAATGTTCAATAACAAGCGAAAGATATATGATATTATTTAGAATAATACTTACCTTGTGAGACCTTTGTAAGACCTTCCCATTCTGCATCAATTGATTTATCTTTTCCATCATCACTACCTATTCTTATTAGAAACATTAATATACAAAAAAAACAAAACAAACTAGTCGGACATATAAACGTATGAAAAAAAAAACACACAATATGTGGGAGACTCCCAATGGAGGCTCAGATGGTCATTTCTTTTTTTTTTTTTTTTAAATCACACGCCATGCATATGTTGCCATCACAAACTAGCCATCCGATTGAAAGGGTTGCCGTAAGACCTTCATGTGCATTTTACCTCAATTGAACTGTCATTCCCATCATCACTGCCCATTATCACATTAGAGTTCAAAAAAAAAACAAAACACACAATCTGACATATAGACCTATGCAATGCATAGGCTGCCATCACAATGCATACCTATGGGAGGTAGAAGCCAACACAATATGTGGGAGACTCCCAATAGAGGCTCAGATGGTCAGTTCTTTTTTTTTTTTTTTTTAAATCACATGCCATGCATATGTTGCCATCACAAACTAGCCATTCGACTGAAAGGGTTGCCGTGAGACCTTCATATGCATTTTGCCTCAATTGAACTGTCCTTCCTATCATCACTGCCCATTATCACATTAAAATTAAAAAAAAAAACAAAACACGCAATCTGACATATAGACCTATGCAATGCATAGGCTGCCATCACAATGCATACCTATGGGAGGTAGAAGCTAACACAATATGTGGGAGACTCCTAATAGAGGCTCAGATGGTCAGTTCTCTTTTTTTTTTTAAAAAAAAAAATCACATGCCATGCATATGTTATCATCACAAACCAGCCATCTGACTGAAAGGGTTGCCGTAAGACCTTCATATGCATTTTGCCTCAATTGAACTGTCCTTCCCATCATTACTGCCCATTTCAGATGGTCATTCTTCTTTTTTTCTTAAAACAAATGACATGTAATGCATACGTTGCCATCACAAACCAGCCCGCTGACTCGAGGGTTGCCGTGAGACCTTCATATGCATTTTTACATCAATTGAACTGTCCTTCACATCATCACTGCCCCTTCCTCATAAGCCTGCCCCTTACATCGATGACCATTTGAACCAAAGCCTGCAACCTGCTGTCATAATGGGTATATAAACCTATGCTCTTGCAGATTTTTTACAACCCATGGACACAAAAATAATGGGCTGTAAATATGAACCTATGCACATGTTTATATTTACTTACAACAAATAATATACAAATACACAAAAATATCAACTCGGGCATATAGACCTGTGCATCGGTTTATATTTACAGTCCAATCCATAGAGGAAAAAAAAAACTGGGGCATATAAATACATGCACATGTTTATATTTATAGCCCATTGAAAAAAACAAGTTAACCAAAAGAAAGAACAAATGAGGCATATAAACCTGTGCATCGGTTTATATTTACAGCCCAATCCACAGAAAAAAGGAAAAAACTGGGGCATATAAACACATGCACATGTTTATATTTACAGCCCATTGAAAAAATAAGTTAACCAAAAGAAAGAACAAGTGAGGCATATAAACCTGTACCTAGGTTTATATTTACAGCCCATTATAAGAAGTTAAAAGAAAGAACAAGAAAGACCAAGTGGGACATAAAAGAAATCTGCAAGAACCAAATTAAAACCAATAACAGTCATCATTATCAAACCAAATATGCATGACATAACAGTCATGATTGTCTACCCAAAATGAAACTGTTTGCTTCTATCCGTGTATAAGGTAGCCATAAGTGCAAACCATAAGTTCAACCTAAAATGAAATCATTTGCTTCCACACGTGTATAAGGCAGCCATAACTTCAACCCAAAATGAACAAAAAATTACAGTTAGAACCTCCTCGCATTAGATCAATCGACCGCTTGAGGTAAAAAACATTACTCAAAAAATTTCTACACACCATATATCTATGTCAATGTCAAGGAAATGTTAAGATTCAATTTATGGCACTCGCAGGAGGTAGAACGTAGATGACATAAATGTAACATTACAACATATGAAATGTCCATGCATCGCAAAAAAAAAAAATCAACGCAGCGAAAATAAAATGTAAACATATTGAAAATACAATATATGAAATGTCATTGATCATTCCCTCCTTCCTCTTCCCCGTGCCTTCAATTGACAATGGGTATGAAGTCATATACCACATTTGAAAATGAATACAATAATAATCCATGTAAAACAAGGTATGTATAGCAATTTGTACCCTCGCCTAGTGTATTGTGCCCAAAGACGAGTGGCCATTTGATTTCTGAATCTCTCCCCTCTAGCAGCCTTTGTGCCATTAACATTATCCTCTTCGTTTACTTCATTGTCTCCCTCCATCATCACATCACATTCTCCTTGTTGGAAAATTAAATCAAGGCCTTGTTCCTTCCTAATGAAGTTGTGCAAGACACAAGAAGTCATTGCAATCTTTGCCTGAGTCTTAATGGGATAATTTTGTCATTTTACTAAAATTGTGAATCGGACTTTCAATACCCCAAAGGCACGCTCAACAACATTGCGTAGCTGAGCATGCCTATGATTGAACAAATCCTTCTTACTTCTATATGTTAGCCGATTCTTTTTTGAAGAATTATACTCAGACAAATGGTATCGAGTGCCGCGGTACGGCACCAAGAATTGAGGGGTGTTTGCATACCCAACATCGACCAAGTAATATTTCCTTACGATACAAGTTGTAGCTATTGTTTAGCATCAAAATTGAGTACTTTAATTATTGTATTGAATGGTATTTACCTTCAGGTACAGTAAAACCTCCACTCTCCATTGCCCACCTCAAGACCTTCATATATGCAGCAGAACCCTCCCAGCCAACGACAATATATGTGAACATTAGATCAAAATTCACACAACCCATGACATTCTGGGAGGTTTCACCTTGGTCAATATGTGGGACCTTTGCAGAAACATGTGTGCCATCAATTGCACCTACAACGTTCTATTGGCATAGGGAATAAAGTTAATCAAACACAAGAAGACACAAAGATACATAGATAAGAATGTTAGGTGTGTACAGTAAATAATATTACCTTGAAAAAATGATAATACTTTGGATCACGACGAATCTTTGGGTGCACTGGTTCATCGGAAGTAGGGCCCTTAATGTAGTCACGACGTATTGACAATATTGCCATGAGCACATTATTAAAATGACGACTTATGGTCTCCCTGAGTGTTGAAACCATTCACGAAGCAACCTATTCCCAATATCATGGCCAACCTCAAGCAAAAATATGGCTAATTGTTCAGTAGCAGACATGTTCTTCGTGTCTTGTAGGGCACCCCGCTCCATGAGGTTATCTCTCAGTCTTAAAAACAACCATGGGTGCAACCGAAAACTGGAATAAGATGTCGGGGTCGCCGCCATCGACTCATTGTTCATCGGAGTTGTACTAGGGTTTATGAGAAGGGAAGGGCAGAGGGGTGTCGGGGGTACGGGCAGAGGAGAGGAAAAGGAGCGTCGGGGTCGAGAGAAATGGGGATGCCACCGGGAAGGAGACGGGATGCCGGGATCGTCGCTGGGAAGGAGGCAGGATGCCGGGGTCGCCGCCGTGCTGTTCGTCGGAGTTGTGCTAGGATTTTTGAGAAGTGAAGGGTAGAGGGGCGTCGGGGGTACGGGCAGAGGAGAGGAAAATGGGGATGGGAAAATGGGATTAACTCATTCCACCTAAAACGTGGAATGAGTTATCCCCAATCTTAACCCCATTATTGAGGATAACCCTATTCTTCTTAACCCCCCTTATTCTCATTTATTTTTGGCATACCAAACAAAGAATGGGTATAACCCATCCCTATCCCCGTTCTATCCCGATACCAAACGGGACCTTAAACCCCTGTACCCATGCCCAAGGTGTTGGCCCAACTAAGCCTGAGCTTGGACCCAAAAGCATTATGCGCCAGATTAGGCCAATACATTTTATTGTTTGGGTTGTTTAGGTTCTCTTAGCCCCATGTTTTCTCCTTGCTTTTTGCAAAGATGCTGTTTTTAGTCTTTGAAATTGTGATCTCCATCTTACAAATTCAGGACAGAGTAATCTTACCCTGTCACTAAGGCTTTCCCCCAGATGTTCATACTTACCTTCACACTTCGGTTTTCCTTCTTGAGGTTCATCCAAGTATACACATAAAGAAGGGATAGTGATGTACATAACCCCAAAATGTATCATGTCCTAGTGTATAACCTTGTGTTCCTTACGGATGGGTGAATGGCGTAGTGGATAGGCCCTGGCCTTCAGTGGGTTAAATTCTTATAGGTCGCAGGCTTGAGTCCCCGCGTCGCCCTGGAGTAGTTACCTAGCACGTTGTCCCCCCTTGCCTGTTGGGCAGTTTACTTGGTATACTTGGGTGTCTGGCCTAGGAGCCACCCCAACTTCTGCAGGTTTATCTGTTATACTTAGGTGTTTGGCCGGGAGCTTCCCTTAGCCTCTGTTCCCGCAGGTACCATCCCCCCACAAAAAAAAGCCTTGTGTTCCTCGTGTTCTGGTGTATACCCTCGTAATAATCAATATTATTTCAGTTATATTTCTCTGGCTCCATTACCATAGTACTGGATGAGTATTTGTTAAGAATGTTATTGGGATATGACTAAGGTGTAAAGTCTAGGGCTTGTGGGGGGGGGGGGGGGTAAACAGTAGAATATGGAAGGTAGTAAGGGTGCAGATGTACTTTTCCTTAGTTCTTTAACAGCTTAAACAAGGGCAAGTTAGTCTTTTCCCTCTCTTAATCCACCCAAGGTTAAGGTAAGTGCAGAGTTTAAGAAAATGGGGCCTTCAAATAATCCCGCATTGGTTGTTGAAAAGGCAACTCTTTGCTTATAAAGAGGGTCGTCACCCTCCTCCCAACGAGGGCCCTTTTGTGTAGCCGAGGACAAAACCATAAGGCTACCTCCATAGGTCAAAATAGATAGTACCTCAAAGGCGAGAGCCCATGGTCCCTTACCGCAACATTGACCCCATCTGTAGGAACCCCTGGCCATTACATGCACAGGCTCACCTTTTCATGGGGCTTCATAGAGGCAAGAAAATGGGGCTTCAAATAATCCCACAAGTTGTTGAGAGGCAACCCTGTGCTTATAAAGAGGCCCCCCACCCTTCTTCTAATGAGCGCCTTTTCCTCCAAAAAAGGACACAACCATGAGGCCGCCTCCATGGGCCAAGGCGGACGATTCCTTAAAGGCAATAGTGCGGTCACTTCCCACAACAGTAAGTAAACAGCAGATGGTGGTAGGGCTATAGGTGACGAAATACAGTTTGTTAGCGGGGCGGGGGTATACATGACAATACAAGGAATATAGGGCATAAGAGTAGGGTAAAATAGATTATGAGGGTATTACAATGTTGTCAAGGCGACCAAGGCAGTGGTCTACCGCCTTACTGCTTAGGGGACAAGGCGAGGCGCCTAGGCGAAGCCTAGTTTATATAATCTAGTATGTTTCAAAAAGACCACTATCTACATTTTCCACCATATATAATTCTATTTTATCTATATACAAGGGTAGGAAACTAGCAATGGCATTCACAACATTCAGCATATACCTATGATGTAGAAGGAAAAGTATAATAAACGGTGAATATTAACAAATATTAGCAAATGAGTAAGGAAAAAAAAACCAATGAGAATTCGGGAGTACCTGTCAATCAAAATGAAAGAGATCAATCTAACCAAAAATTTACTAGTTAAAAGATCATGACATGTAAAGAAAGTATAAGATGTATCCTAGTTTCCATTCTTTCCAGTGACCATTGTGTGTGTGTGTGTGTGAGAGAGAGAGAGAGAGAGAGTGTGTGTGTGTGTGTGAGAGAGAGAGAGAGAGAGGAAACCTGCTATGTGCTAGCAGAAGAATCCCACAGCAAGTGCAAACAGAGTGGGAAGTTTGATTGCCATGTCCTCCTTTTGGCATAAAGAATGGGGACTTCTACATGAATATCCATCAACCTTCTTATAATAACTAAAGCGGCCCTAAAAGAAGGCGGGTCGTTTCCAAAACAAAGCGGGTTGGGCAGGCCTTATGTGGGCTTGGCACCTTTAGGCGGCCCAAGCGAGCGCCTTAATGAGCTGCGTCAAGTCACCTTGGGCAACATGGAACGCCTTGTCGCCTAGGCGACGCCTTGAAGACGATGGAGTATTATGTAATTATCCTAAAAGGAAGGGCATTTCTTGGGTATCTCAAGATCTGCAGGTCGACTGACAAGGTAGATGTGATCATAACATGGGTAGCATGTGCATATTTATCATTGTGGTTGAACTTGGTAGGTATAGATTTTTTCCATTTTGTATGGTCATCCTGGACAAAGTTCTTCTAGTTAGTTCATCTTTGTCTATCTCATTCTGCAACTTCTAAGTTAACATAGTCTCATTTGGATACTGGATCCTACTCCCTTCCCTGGCCCTAAACTAGACAAGTCTATCAATCTCCTGCTCCCTTTTTTTCCTGTTACTGTCGTGATTTCTTCTCCTTGTTTATAATGCTGATGTTTTAAGTTTAATTCAATACATTATTTCATCTGACGAGCCTTACCAGTCTTTCTTTAGTTTCATCAAATTTCATAGTCTTGAGATTGATTGCTTGGCAAGGTTCAATTTTCTTAAGATGCTTTTTCATTCCATCTCATCTGGTTTGTTGATGTTTCACTGATAGATGATGTATTTGAACTCCAACTGCGTTGCTTGGAAAACAAAATAAAGGATGGGACATGCGAACTATGTGACTCATTTTGGGAAGTTGTGATCTCTATTTCCAGCTAGCTAAGTGCTGAAATGGTGAGGGTGTTTACCTGGCAACAGCCTGGGTTATCCTCTATATCTTAAAGGAAAAGATCAGTGCAGGGTTCTGTAACACTATGGTCTGCTTGTTAGTTTCATTAAAGGTTCCAAAAATTATGTTATGTATATCTAGCTTCACCATATTCATCGTTGTAGTTAGAAGTAGGACTTTTGGTTGGGTATATAAGGCGCTGTAAAACATGTGTTTGCTCAATTTATAAGAAAAAGCACTATCCCTGCCACCTTCTCCTTCCTCCAATCCATCCCTCCCTCTCTCTCTCTCTCTCTCAGTTTAAGCCGCTGCAACACAAGGAAAGGAAGAAGGGAGGGTAGAAATAGAAGAAAGAGGAGGGAGGGGAGGTTGTTGCCATCTGCTGGCAGTGCCGCAGCCACTGTCGTCGACCCCTGCCGCTACCCTGTCCGCCGCTGCCACTATCTCTCTCTCTATCTCCATGTTAGGGTTGGAAGGAGATGGGTTGTGAAGGGGAAGTGAGAAAGAGAAGGGCCCGTGCCCCTTTAAGTTGGAACATGGTCAATCAAGTTTGACCCAGTTTGGTCCGAACCAGAGGACCCATCGGTCCCTCTCCAGCCCTAGTCCAAGCTAGGTTCACACCAGGGGTCTTGACCCTGGTCCTAGGTGGTCTGAACCACCTGGTTCAGCCCTTGTCCGAGCCAGGACCTAGTTAGCCCCGTGTCAGGGTCCAACCTGGTCTGATCCACTGCACCAAGCAGTGCACTACGTTCCACTATCAAACTGCTCTTACCGGGGAGTCATCTGAACTCCTGATCGCGTGCCGTTTGTGCTGTTGGATTCGTCTCAATTATTCCAACCGCATTCCAATGTCGCTGCCTTGACTGTATCTCGTTTTGCGGGCCCACCTTCTACGGCCGTGTCGGTCACACGAGAGAACTTTCGTGCTCCATGTTGCATGTTAATGGTACTGTTGGCATCCTTGTAGCGAGGCATATCTCATCCAACGCCTCATCTGCTAGTGGTGCATCATTTTGCGTCTTGCTCCTACATGCATCACACAGACGTCCGTTTGCACATCTCGAGGCAAACAATAATTGCCTCCATTTGGGTACAAACTTTCGGATGCCTATGATTATGTGGCACGCTTCTCGAGACAATAGCTAGAGGCTATTCGGACATAGATTGGGTTCCACTAAGGGAAGACTTAGAGTGGATATCATTGAAGACTGACATTTAGAGCCTACTTTCCATATTAAGGGAGGTAATTGAGTCCAACCCGGTGTTGATCGAGGAACATGAAAATCCAAGGGACGAGCTAGTTTACAAGGTTGACCTAGAGTTGATTTAAGAGTATGAAAATCAAATGAAAGAGATACATTATGAAGCCGATCTAGTACTCGTAGATTAGTATTTTGAAGAGGTTGAGTCCAAAGCCGATCTAGTACTTGCATATGAGTATTTTGAAGAGCTCGAGTCCAAAGCTGATCTAGTACTCGCAAGTGGGTATTTTGAAGAGATCGAGTCCAAGATGTTAAATGTGACTGTTGAAGTCTATTTCAAGGCTAGTTTCACATTCATGGCTGAGCAGAATGAGCTAAAGAAGGAAGAGACAATCACAGAAGTTGTCGATCAGTCGAAGATTGTTCAAGACACTATTGGTCAACATGATTTTGATCACATATGAAGCGATATTGAGACATACCTTTTACATTATGGCGAAGCTCTCCATCGCGTGGTGAGCTCAGCGGCATCAGTTTTGCAGCCTTGCTTTGTTGTTCTCGTCATTTTCCCATGGATATTGTCGTACTTCAAAACTTGAGGAGGGGTTTTCTTGAACCGAAGAGAATGATGGGAATCCAGGACCAACGCATCATGATAGAGCAAGGTTGCGGCCATTAGAGAGCCATTTTAGCTTCCTTATGGCTCAGAGAGTTGCTAGATCACTTCTGAAGCGTAGTTTATTTTTAGAGGAGTCTTTAGATATTTTATTTGGCCTGTTTGGTGCCCATTTAACATGTTTTCTATTTTTTTAATTTTAGGTGAGGTTTTCTATTTTTTGGAGATTTTTAGTGCGATTTTTAGCAATAATTTTTTAGTTAGAGCAATTTGAGTCTATCTTAAAGGTGTGTAGTCGAGTTTGAGTCGAAAAGGTCCCTATACATTATATATATACTTTCTCTTTGCTAATTATGGAGGAATATTATTACGAATTTTGAGCTAGTTTCTCATATTTTCTTTACGACGGAGAAGACGGAGTTGAATCTGCTTTACGATGGGGCCGGATGTGATGCCTTAGCTGTTGGAGGCCTCCCTACTATCGGTGCGTGCCGGTAGTCTCCCCTACCTCCTTCCTCCTTCGTCCCCCATCACATTTACATGGGAGCCACTAGGGTGGGTTGGTGGCAATGGCATCAGCGACAAGCAAAGAAAAATGAAACAGCGGCGACCCTCTCAGCCAACTCCATCTACATCTAGCTTGGTGCTTTGTTGTCATGTCCTTGGCAGCACCCTCACCCCCATCAATCCTCTCAGCAGGCCAAGCAGAATCATGAAGCAGATTGTCAGACTCCAAACCCTGCCTTGCACCAATGAAGTTGATGCTGTCCAGCAGTTCAAGATGGAGTTGTCTGGCAGGGTGCTGTTGAGCAGTGGGTGCTTTGGGTTAGCAGTGGAGGGAAAGATGGAGAGGGGTGCTAATAGGAGCAGGCTTTCTAAGATCCTCTGGATTGGGTTGATTTGGAACTTGCTGTCCGAAAAATAGGTGGAACTGCCAAGATCAGTTAGGATCAGCCAGGATTTGGCCAATTTCGATTGATTTACTTATTGAAAAAAACCCTGTCCTCCTAATTTGGCCACTTCCAGCTGATTCAGGCCGATCCTGATGGTGATACTTCATTTAGCTCTTTGGCCGCTAATTTTGTGATGGGCACTGGGCCTGTTATTATCACTATTGCTTCCACCAATTCTTTGTAACTGAGTAATTGGTGTCCATAAAGAGTGAGTGATTAATTTTGAAGATAGCTTGTGTTTCTTCACATTTATTAAGAACTTTTTTAGAGAAATTCTTTATAAATGCTACCCAAGATATCAGTATTCTTTTGTGCTCTGTTGTTGTGCAGCAGTATGGTTAAAAGTGTATTATTTCCAGAGCTAATTATAAAACCAGAATATATTCAGCAGTAATTGGTGGTCACAAGCTGTTTGGACCCAAATAAAATGGAAGTGCTTCCTGGAGCTGTTGTTCTTTCCATTCATGTATGAAGTGTTTCACCCAGGGAAAAATAAATCTTTCAGTGGTCACAAGTGGCATCCTGGTAGAGGGTTCCAACAGATGGGCCAAACCATGGTAATAAGAAAAGTGTAAGATAATTGGTATATATAAATCAATCAAATAGTCATAAGCCTTTTCCCAAAATTACTGGAAGCGAAGGTCGCTAGAGCAGCTTCTAAAGGCCATGAAGTGGCTTCCATCTCTCCCTCTTATTGGTTGGAGTCCATTCCTCTAGTCAACCCTCTTATTGGTTCGAGTCCATTCCTCTTGTCAATGTGTGGTTTGAGTCCATTCCTCTTGTCAATGCGTGATTAGGGGTGCAAAACGAGAGGATCCGGCCCGGATCCGAGTGATGTCCATATTCACATTGTCGGATCCCTACCCGGATCCGAATGGGAAGTTGACATATACGGACATCCGTATGTGGATCCGTTTGTGCCTTGACGGATCCGGATTTCTCCACTTCCAGTTCACAACTGCCCTTCTGCACCTCAGCCAGTGAGGTTGCCACCACGGCCAGGAGCTGCCGAAGGCGGGAGCGGGAGATGCTCCAGGAGAGCGATTGGAAGTGGCTCTCGAGAGCGTCGCGGTGGAGGTGATCCTGCCCGGAGGAGGCGGCACCACCATTGTTGTGTAAGCTGAAAGAATGGTTGCTTTGTGCGACTGTGGACCCAGCCTCCTTCTTGTCGAGCATGGCGATGGTGAGGTTGGTGAGGGCCTTCCACGCGTGGCAGAGCTGAACCTCCCTGACAGCGCCCTGCACTGGGCCATTATTGAGGGCCACCAACATGATCTCCAGGTTGCTCGATCCCATCCCGAATAGAGTTATGCATGTCTAGCGCCTTCACCCCCACTTCAGGAAATCCCCGTCTAGGCAATCCAGGGTAGCCGTGCGACAAGGGCCCCAGTCCCAAGGAGGACGGCACGGAACTCCTCCTGGCACGCTAGGAAGGCCTCTGGGAGCTTGCGGAGCCACGACAGGGAGAGCAGGTCCCCACCGCCGGTGGCGGCCAGGCCCTGGAGGAGATCGGTCACTCGGTGCTGGTAAGCATTGAACTAGTGTTCTTGGGGGGCGCCGGCGACTCCGCCATCGTGGGGAACGTCCATGGAGTGGACAGGGGACTTGGTCGCGGAAGATGCAGCGAGGCAAGCGGCAAGGAGGAGCCTTGGAGGTCCGTGGACGACACTGCCACATCAGAGGGAGGATATCCTAGAATACCACAGGAGGAGGGACTTCTCCTCGTCAAGGGCTTCACAGATTCCAACACTGCGAGGCGAGATGGATGGCTACGCCACTGAAGATGTAGGTAGCTTGAGGTGGAGAACAGCCAGGCGATGGAGATGGAGGCGGTGAGGTGCTAGCCGCTGGCGATGGTCGTGGCCCTCGAAGTTGAGGACCCCTGTGTGATGGAGATGGAGGCGCTGGCCACTAGAGGTGGTGGTGGGCGCTCGAGGTCCAGGCACCCACGCTGCCACACGATGGAGCTGGAGATTGTGGTGGGTGGTTTAAGGATCCCCAGGCGACGGCGCTTACAGCCGAGGATGCCCAGGAGATGGAGATGGTGGTGGTTGCTCGAGGTTGAGGATGCCCGGCAATGGAGATGGAGGTGCTGGTCAGCAGGCGGCGGCCGCTGGTTGCTGCAAGTCTGCGATGGAAAGAACAAGGAGATAGGGTTTCGTCAAAATGTGCTGGGAAAGGGGGTATGGACATCCGACGGAGGTCCGTTTTCTCAAAACTGGGAAACAGTGCGGATCCATTTCATGGAAACTGGGTAAACGGGAAGATCCATATTGAGTAAATTGTGATATGGTCGGGGCAGGTCTGGATGGATCAGACCCAGTTTACAGCCCTGTGTGTGATGATGTAGAAACAATAACATCTCGCTTGTTCCGACGGTAGTAGTTTTGAGTTGCCCAGAAGCAGCCTTTCTCAGTTTTGTTTTGCAGTAGCAGCTTCTCCCTCTTCGCTCTTGCAGCCACCCTTGCTATCGCCTATTTCTTTTACTGCACCCAACAAGAACTGTCTGCAGAAGGTATCCTTACTGAGGCATGGTAACTTGTGGTGTAGCACTAGAACTGGACCATTAATTTGTGGATTTGATCCTTGTGCCTGGATGATTTAGATTAGTTTTGCTCATATTTCATTACTACTACTACTATGAGCTCGCTGAATTGGCACGATAGATTAGTGAGATACTGGATTGTTGTTATATGTTTGATCCGAGTGTTTATGCAAGCAAGAAATCTGGAGTAAGGAGATGCTGTACAGTGGACAAAGCAAGATAAGCAGGTGCATAGTGAACTATTCTGAGCAAAGTAAGAGAAGCATGACAATCTAAAAGTTGAAGAAGCGTAGGTGCACTATGAAACCAGGTTAGTGAAGATTAATCGACTGTTGCAAAACTAAGAAGAAATTAGAAGATTATTGATCTAATTTTAGATCTTCATTAGGGATATGATGGAGCATGCTTGATCGAGTGTTTACGGATGCAGGAAATCTAGAGTAAGAAAGCGGGGCGTTGTGAATTATTCTGATCGAAGTAAGAGAAGCAAGTGCATAGTGAATTATTCGTAAGAGAAGCATGACAACCTAGAAGTTGAAAAGTCCTAGGACCACCATGCAATTATGTTATTGAAGATTAATTGACTATCACAGACCCTAAGAAGAAACTAAAGGATTATTGATCTATTTTTTAGATCTTCATTAAGGATAAGGATGGAGCAGTGACGTGTGTGAACTTCTGGTCTTTCTTGTTGTATATGCCTATCCATAGAAGGTCTGGCGGCAACTAGAAACAATGCCATGCTAATATATGAAGATAACAACATGACTTTTCCTTCATTCAAATTATTTGGAGAACTAAGCCACTTCCTATCCTGTCCAACGTAGCATGCTGCTTGATTCAGTAACCTTTTTGTTTGGTGTGGAGTTACGGATTCCTAGACAACCTTGCATTCTACAGAGACTTATAAATTGCATGGCAAACCTTGCCATCTTCAATTAAGTTCACAGATTTTTCTGCCGATGCTTCTGTATTGATGGGTACAAAGCATCTCCTTAATGATGGGAGTATGAAACCAGCAACCAAAGCTCATTTTTTCCTAGATGCCACTTAACGCAGGACTTTCATTTGATAAATCTAAATGTTGAGTCTTTCACAATTCTGAAGAATGATCGTCCATTTTCTTTGGCTCAATTATATCTGTCACTTACACGCCTGTCAGTTTTTTGATTTTCTGTCTTGCAACAGTTGTTTCCTTATGATGCTTGGTTGTTAGAGAGCAAGTTTATGATTTCCTTTATTTTATTATAGTTAATTATTTGGGCGATGTGAATTGACTATTTGCATCAATATAATTTTTACTTTGACACTTGCTAGAAATAAGAGTTTGTTTCGTCTGCAACAGTTCATATTGATAACTATGATTGGTTCTGGATATGGGAATGCTGCAACTCTTTTTACTCACATTTGGTGCTTTGTTTTATTAATTGTTGGTGTTTATTAATGAATTATTGTTCATCCTGCATTGCCATCTGCTATCTGAAGTCCCAAGTTTATTAGAGCTTGTGCATGCTAATGATTTATCAAATAATTTGCAATTGACCTCTTAAATTTTTACCGGTTTATTTGCAGGCTTCTCCCATTATGATTGGTGGTCGCCTTGCTTATGTTGAGGAGAAACGCCCTTCGGGTTCTCGAGGTAAGTTGGTAACAGTATCATGGCACATCATCCCCCTCCAGAAGAGGGGGGGGGGTATTTATTGTGGATTTTATGTGGGACTGGTTATTGTTTCTCGCATTGTAAGTTCTCACTCAGTCAGTCAGCCATGAGAATACGGTTTTGTACTGAAACATGAGCTATTTTGATGCACTGTGACGGAGCCCAGAAAGTTGCTGGCTTGGGTCCCCATTCGGGTCCATGGCTGTGCCATGACCTTGAATGCCCAAGAATCTGTAATTATGTCGGTAAAATTTAGGTTATTCTTGGTCATCCCACACAAATCTGGTTGAATTTTTGATTGTCCAGTAACTTATGTTTTCGTATCTGCAGTTGGCAGTCGTGGCCGGTTTGCACCCAACAGAGGTGGTTACCGCGGTGATGGCACTAGAGGTCGCGGGGCCTATGGTGGTGGACGTGGTTATGGTAGGGGAGATTATAACAGCAGGTCGGACTTTGGAAGCAGAGGCGGTGGTAGGAGTGGATCTTCAGGTCGTGGAGAGGCTGGATATCAGAGGGTTGATCATGCAGGGAATAACGGTGGTCGAACAAGCCGCCCCGGAGTACCGGCGAGTGCATCCCCCAAGAACGGTGCAGAAAGGGTATCTTCGCCGGCGTGAATGGCAGATAAATGGAGAGCTGTGTACTAAGTTTTCGTCCTCAACGGTTGTGATTCATTGTGCACGTGGACAAAGCATGTCAACGGGTGCTTCTCCTGCCTTTTTCCCGGCAGGATTTTTCATTGACCCCTTTTTTTTTTTTCCTCTATAAATTTGTAGGGTCCTTTTTATCTCTTCTGCTTCCCAGTTTTTTGGCGTAAGCACAGGAAAAGAACATGCTAAGGTGGCCATTGTGCTTGTGTAGCATATTAACAGAGTTCCTTGTCCAAATTTCTGTTGGTCTTGGTTGTGGACACCGGTCACTTAGATTGACAACTATGCATTTTTTGTTTGCCAGCGAACGTTGGTGTTTTTCAGCTAGGTCTTGTTATTAACCGATCGTTATGACAGTTGATGTTTGGAACCTTTGAAGCAAGCAACGCTGAGGAGCTTGTCATCATTTTTATAATCGATTTGAGCAGGTTTAAGAGTGTCTACAGATCATTGGAGGTTTTTTTTCAAAAAAGTTCATGGGACATTTTTTTTAGTTCCCCTTCAAGCCACGTGGCTCACAAGTCGACACATGTTGACACGAACAATAAAAATAATTTAATGTGGTTTTATGCAAAATCTTTTATTATATCAACAATTATTTTTGACTCTCAGTTATATATCTTTCATATTATTTATTTATTTATGTATTTATTTATTTATTTATATTATATAATAATAATAATTGTAATTGTATTAGTGTCCACTTGACTTATTTTTTTATGTTGGACTTGCCATAATGATCTAAAGTTTTGATCCTCCAGCGCATGCTCACTGTGCAAGGATTCTTCCCGGTTCTCATTAATATCCCATGCGGTCGTAGTGTGTGAACTGTAAATCAATTATAACTCGATGCCGGATAACGATTGAAGGAAAATGTGGTAAAAATTCAGCCAGAACTTGCTCTTGGCTGCGTGTCAGTCTGTGATCTAGTCCAGTTTAGTTCATATTATAATAAATTGGGTCGACTTAAATTATCTAAATTGAATCAGGTTAAATTCGGATTGACATTAGTCCAAATTGGATGGTTGAAATTGGACTGGTTCAATTTGACCTATTGATTTTGATTACATTAATTCATACAAAAAGTGGAATATTTCTAAAGAACTATCTACAAATAGAACCAGCCTACCTAATCCAACCCAGTCTATTTGCTGCTAGATTTGAGTTGAATTTGGGCCGGATTATAATTGGGCTGGCCTAATTTTAAACTTGGATTAAACCTAAATTACCAGATAATCTAACTGAATCCGCTCAAAGTACATCCCTAACTGCGCCTCAGCTACAAACGGGATGCCAACAGACTGGTGTCTGTCCATTGATTGGAATTTGGAAGCGCGATGTGTCACGATGCAGCAGATGATCTCATCTTTAAGCTTATTATGCTGCGTGTAGAAACTAAAATAGGTTGTGCAGCAAATATTCCTCGGATACATGACAAATGACATCACTGGAATACTTCAAAATAATTTCGAAGGATTTCTGAATATATGCCTTCGTAACTATATTTATCTGTACACTCTTTGTCTTCCACGTATTGTTAGAAGTATTCTTAACTTTCTTAAAGAGTTGCGGTTATGTTTTGCTTGTCATTTTGACGTAAATTCCGACCAAATATATCGAAAGCGTTGGCATATTTTTGCAAACATACTCAGTGGCGGACGCAAGAATTGTCCAGTTGGGTCACCCGCATTGGACCCTGAAGGCCAAATTGGAGGACGGGAAGGGATCACTAAATTGGATGGGTCAGTGGAGTTACTGGACTTGTGGCCTATATTCCCTACAAGGGAATTCTATAATCCAGTGGGGTCCTGTGACCCGACCCCACTGGAACAATGTTGGATCCGTTCCTGTACATACTTCAAAGTTCATCAAAATTTTACATCTATATTCTTAACTTTATCAACATATATAAAAACCTTTTGACATATTAAATTAAAGTTCATAACAGTTTGACAAAAACATATAACTGCAACCTTTCTAAAGATGTTAAGAGTACTTGTAACAGCATATGAGGATCAGAAGTATGAGTAATACTTGCTGCAATGACGGTGCGTGCTGCACGCATCGTCATTGCAGTGGGTTAACAATTTTTTTATTTTTTTAAAATTTTTTTCTAGGTTTCCTCCGAGGTGTCCTAATCGTCCGTATTTTTTTTTTGATCCAAAAAATCTGAAAAATTAAAAATCGAGCCCAATGAACAGTAAAAAAATTCTAGGTCGCCCCCAAGTGCCATAACCGTCCGTACAATGCAATGCCCGATCGGACGGCCTAATCAATAGATTTCTATATGCCAAAACTTAGCCTTTATATATCAACATAAAATACAAATGAAAGCAATACTTCTTACTATTTCAAGAAAGAGCAAGAAAAAGGATGGCACATAGAATGCCATGCAGATAGCATTAGAAGTGGGAAACTATAGCACATTCATAAAACAAATGATAACTAACAAACACAAAAAGTACAACAAAGGAAACCAATGAACTGCAAGCATAGTTTGTACTATTAGAATAAAATTGCCATTACAGGTGGAAATTTCAGTGATTCAAAGTTGTTGTCAGCCACAGACATCATCATCAACAGGTATTGACTGTACCACTGAGAATACAAAAGCAAAAGTAGCAACAATATACCAATAGTTTATAATGGAAAAGGTCATAATTTATCATCTGCTGAGACAAGAAGATAAGACCAAACAAACACCCATCGATGCAACTCATCAAATACAATAAGTTCGTTTCCAGATCCCTTGCCTCCCAAAAGTATGCAAACTAAACAAATGGAAGCTTACACCAGCATCTGTTGCAATGGGCTTTCCAAGACGGCTCAATTCCGCTTCCAATTCAGCAATGCTTTTACTAATTAGTGACTTGATCACCAATTCATAAGAACGCATTACTTGTATGTGCATTAAACTCCTCACAAAAAGCACAGGATAAGCATCCACTGGCTGTGATGAATCAGATTAAAGGAAAATGGATAAGCATTAACTAACCTTTGAAAGCACCTTTGCCAAGTCCTCTGAACCCATTCTACTAGCAAGATGTTTGTATTCTGGGGTACTTGAAAAATACTCGTGCTCTCTACGTCGAGCAGCTATCATATCGACATTCTTGTTGATATCAGCTTGAGAACGGTTGACAACACCAATCCATGGGTACTGTAGCCGATAAGATTTTCCCTCCAGTATCTATAAAACAAAAGCCATATATTAAACCCCTATTAATTAGTGCAATCAAGATCTCAAAGAAAATAAACAAGGCCCAAACCAAGCTTGCCACAACGGGAATAAATAACACTGCTAACTATTGGGATCTCTTCCGTGAACAGGGATGGCAGTACCGGTACCGGTACCTATATCGGTGGATACCGGTACCGGTACGTACCGGCCGGTACTGGCCCAGTATCGGCCGATACCCTTTACAAGTATCGGGTACCGGTACAGGCCGATACCGGTACGTACCGGCCGGTACGTACCGGTATCGGCCGGTACTGCCATCCATATCCGTGAAGGATTCACACATCCCCAAAAAAGGAAGAAAAAAAACAAAATACAATGACTCGGGAACCCAAAATAATCTAAGAGCTCCCTACCCCAACAATGAACAACTTTTCAGATTGCTAAAAATATGAATGACCAGGCTTTCATATAGACACAACAAATTTACAGAAGGAACTGGGATAAGATGGTCAATATGTTCAACTCCCATGTGATGAAACCACAGGAAAGGAATTACAGTTGTCATAGGCATATGTTATTTTCCCAACAGCAGAAATCCCAACTATGCATTTTAAATAGTGCCAGCCAGCCATGATATTTCTAAACTTTATTTCTTTTTTGAAGGTGACAAAGTCACATTTCATTAATGATGAAAGAAATTGCAAAGGCCACAGGCCATACATCCAGGCAGAACGTCAACCCCACAGCAAACAAAAAGAGAGGCAGACCCTAAGACTTGTAACCATACCATAAAGTCTTTCCAATTACAAACCCTTGAAATGAGATCTCCTTCTGATGCCTCCCAGATGTCAGCGGCTCTTCCCCAATCCTTCACACAATTGATATTTCTTTGGAGAATATTAGAAGGGTTGCTGAACTCCTGATTGAATCTTCTGTTATTCCTTTCCAACCAAACAGCCCACATCATAGTTGGAAGAAACAGAGACCGCATCTTACTTTGTGTCGGATTAGGACAAATTTCTGACCACCCTTGCATGAGATGTAGGGAGTCTATAGGTTCCACCCACTGGATCTTCAAAGCCTTGCAGAGAATCCTCCACTGAAGGTTGATAATCCCACAGTGGCAGAATAGATGATTCTGATCTTCTTCGAAAAGGCCACAGAAAACACACATGGTATTGTTGATGTTAAAGATTCTCCTCAGTCTTCGGGATGTAGGAAGCCTATTCATTGCCACCTTCCAAAGGAAAATTCTGATTTTAATTGGGATATACTTGGACCACACTATGGATTTCCACCACACTCTAGTACCACCATCTTGGATATTACGAGTAAGAATACTAGATGAAAAGGATCCTTTGGTATTCCATATCCAATTTCTTTTGTCCCCCTAATCCCTTCTTAGCTGAGCATCTGAAGTTAGTCTTAGAATTCTGAGCAACTCCCCCAATTCAGTCTTTGTAGGGTTTCTTCTGAGGATGAGATTCCATTGGGGATCATTAACTTGAGAGAGAACTTGTGCCACTGAAGCATTTTTGTCTTCTATTAGCTGATATAGATTAGGAGCCTGTTCTATGAAGGAAACATTTGAGGGACATCTATCTTTCCCGAAGCTAATATGTTCTCCATTACCTATTTGAAGACTGACTGCTGGAAGAACCATAACCTGCATTTGTGCAGTATTTCTCCAGATATGAGACAGGTTATAGGACCTTGAAGGTTTCATATCCCATCTAGAGCTTTTGTGATAGTACTTCTCCCTTACTATTCTAACCCAAAGTGGGTCTACTCCTTCCCCCAATCTCCACAGCCATTTAGCTAGCATGGCCTTGTTGAAATGATCATTTTTTACCAGACCAGCCCCACCTTGATCCATACTTCTGCAGACTTTATCCCAACCAATGAGATGAAGACCTTTCCCATCTCTCTTCCCTCCCCCCCAGAAAAAGGATCTCCTCCTTGCCTCTATCATTCTCTCCACAAATCTTGAGACTTTAAGGATGGAAAGATGGTAGGGTGGCTAGTGAGGAGAGAACTGATAATGAGAGAATCCATCTTCTACCATCTAAAAGAAATTTTGCTTTCCATCCTTCTAGTTTTAGATCAATTTTTTTAATCACCACATCCCAATCCCTTAAACTAATAGGGCCACAGGATAATGGAAGACCCAAATACTTGATTGGAAAATTAGACTCTCTGCAGTTTAGCATCTCAGCCATGCTATATAGCCTATCCTTATCCATATTGATCCCTACTACTTCTGATTTCTGAAAATTAATGCTTAGACCAGTAATAGCTTCTGTTAAAACCAGCAAGATCTTCAAATTTCTCAACATACCCATTTGGCCTGAGAAAAACAACAAGGTATCATCTGCAAATTGTAGGTGTGAGAGTTGAAGACCATTCCTACCAATGTTGAACCCATCTATCAATCCTTGGTCAGCTGCCTTGTCCTAGAGAGAGTTCATAATCTGACCTATGACAAGAAACAAAAGGGGTGAGATTGGGTCACCTTGTCTCAATCCCCTTGAGCTATTGAAGTAACCACAAGGTTAGCCTTTCAACAAAATGGAAAACCTTGGGGTTGAGATACAGGTCATAATCCAGTTTATCCATCTTTGTTTGAAGCCCACAAGACCCAAGGATTTGTGGATACACTACCAGCTGATTGTATCAGACGCTTTCTTAAAATCCAGCTTAATGACAATTCCTTCTTTCTTGATATTCCTTTGATTATGGATGGCTTCACTGGCTGCCAGAAAAATTATCTAAAATGAATCTTCCTTCTAGAAAAGCTGATTGATTCCTATTAATAACATTCACCAACACTATCTTCAGTCAGTTGGCTAAGACCTTTGTGATAATCTTTTAACAACCATTCAAAAGGCTAATCGGTCTGTATTTAGATACTCTTTCAGCACCTTCTATCTTTGGAATAAGTACAATATGAGTTGAATTGAGTCCCCTTATACATAGAGGTCTATCTTGGAATTCCTTCACCACACCCATGAAATCTTCCTTAATAACTTCCCAAAAGAACTGGTAAAAGCCTAAGGAAGATCCGTCCGGACCAGGAGATTTGTTCACATTCATGCTGAAAAAAACTTTTTTCACTTCTTCATCGAGGATTGCAAACAAAGATCTTCGGCCAGTCTTTCATCAATCTTTAGGAGGATATTTTCCTGCATATGAGGTCTCCACAAATGGTCTTCTTTGAAAAAGTTCTTATAATAAGAGATGAAAGTGTCTTGGATATCCTTCTTGGATATTCTTAGAACTAGCCACTGTATGAAAAAATTTGGTATTCTTATCACCCTCCTTCAACCAATGCCCTTTAGCCCTTTGTTTCCATTTAATTTCTTCCCTGAGGACCAGCTCATTATACTCAATCTTATATCTTCTAAGAGCCTGTGATTCATCCTCTGATAGATTCTGTTCTTCTGCCTTGACTTCTGGTTCATCAATATTCTGCATTAACTGTTGGCGAATGACATTGATCCTTCTAAAGGTTTAAGAAGACCATTTCTTGATTTTACCCTACTTAAGCTTCTTGACAAAAGACAAGCAAACAAAATCTACAACTGGAACCTCCTTCCACCAATTGCTGACCAGTTCTTTAAATTGTTCATGTCTGTGCCATTCCAATTCATACCTGAACAATCTATGCGTTTTCTCCTTATCCCCAATGGATAACAAAATATGAATATGATCAGAAATTGTCCTACTTATTCCTTTTAACTGAGTCAAAGGAAAATGAAGTAGCCCTCTGGATGAGACTAAAACCCTATCAATCCTAGATTGAACACTGACTTGCTGAAGGTTGGACCAGGTGAATCTTCTATTAGGAATGTCGAAGTCCATCATACTACAGTCCCTTATCCAAGATCCAAAATCCTCCATATAATTAGTCCATTTTTGAAGTCTTCCTCTCCCAAGGGTATCTGATATAGTTGAAGTCTCCAATAACACACCAAACATCTTGAAAAGTGCTGAAGAGCCTATATAATTCTTGGAAAAACTCCTCCCTTTGCTGATGATTATGTGGCCCATACACTGAAGTAATAATCTCCTGATTTATATTGTCTATAGAACATAATTTAATTGAGATGCTGAATTTGCCAATATCATACAGAGAACCTTTCATTTTATTCCCATTCCACTGGATCCTATTGCCAGTACAGGAAGCCATTTTGTCAGAGTCTTACCACCTATTTGCATAATAGTTGCATCATCAACATAGCCCATCTTAGTTTCTTGAATACAAATGCAGTCCAATTTGAGAGTCCTAATAGTGTCTCTTATGGCTCTCAACTTAGCCTCCCCATTAAGCCCTCTGATGTTCCAAGTCAGAATGTTCATTAATGGATCAGTTTCTTCCCCCCCTTCCTGTTGTCTCTAAGGTAGCCCAACACTTCACTCTTCTGCACAAAATTCAGCTCCCTTTTACCAATTTTCACACCACCCCCCTAACCACTATTCTTAGGCTAATTCTTCAACTTATCATATATAATCAATTTTTTAACAAAACTTATGATCATGTCCTCTTTGCCTTCAAAAGATACACTGATAAGTCTACGAAACTATACGATCTCGTCTGAACCAATATCATTTGCTTCTGGCGGACACACGGCTAACGGATTTGCAATTACTGGGACCAATGTCCTTCTGCAACAAACTTCCTCTGACTCTATCTGGGCTTCAGAAAAGGTACACTGCCTCATATCATTCAAATGAACTTGATCTATCCCAGCATCCTTCATCAGTGGCACTCTCTGTAGTGTAAGATATGTGTGCACAAGCTCATCCTTTGCTCCGCAACGATCCTCCCATCCCTGAGGAGCTTCCGCGAGCTTCTCCCGATTGGATACTAAGTATCCTGGGTCATGTAGATCTCGCCACACAAGATTACAGTGACCCATAAGCTTAAACCCGGAGTCAGATGGAGGGGGTTCACTACATGGGGGCTCAGAAAAGACATCAAGTATGCCAGTCTAATACACAGAAGAACTGGGTTGGGAAGAAGGATCCAAAGGCCAGAAATTGGGTCGTTCTAATGAAACGACATTGGCCCGTAACTTACTCGATAGGGGTAAATCACCCGAACCACCACGCCCGTTCGACTTACTCGATACGATGAGGCCCGCAACTGGTCGGAAGAGGACTCGAGACTGTTCGTCTTCTTCGCCTAATTCAAATCCGCCCTTAGCCGATAGAGACGACCAATGGGACTGTTGGAGCTGTCCACGAGGGCAATTGCCTCAACCCTCCCACCCCACCACCACTGCCACGAGCTTTGCTAGGTCAAAATCTCCCGCCCACAGCAGCTTTCTCTCGGAACTCGTCGTACTATCATTACCATCAGTCATTCCCGATCCGCACAGAGTCTGAAGAGAATCAAGACCACTCGGAGCATTAGTTGAATGGTGAGTCACAAACTCATGACTCGAAAGCTCTTTCGCGTTCTGGGGTGGACTCCTTACAAGACTATCAGAAGACTTTGCACCGTCCTGGATAGTCCCCTATTTTCGTTGTCACACCTTCGACTCTCTATGCTTTCTGTAACAAGAAGCCACCTCCGCCTAAGTCCAGTTGCATTATTGAGATACTAGGATCTCAACTACTGGAGTACCGACATGAGGCTGCTCCACTTTGATGGAGACCTAGAAGCTCTTGCTAGAGACTATGATCCTCAAATTCTCTGGAATGGATTCAATGTGCTCCACCTCGACTAGAACTCTGGCAGACATAAGCTTTGACAAGAGAAGGGTGTTTTTATCTGCACTTTTAAGGGTACCAAACCTTTCTACAATGCATTAGAAGGTCTCGACATTCCAAATATGCAGCGGAATACCTTCTAATCCACACTAGAAACAGGGACCCTTACTAGCTGGTACAATACCCACTTCCACTATCCATGGAGCACAACTGATCTTGGGGTCTCCCTTGGACAACATTTCTACCTCCCTCGCATCAAGAGACCATCTCTCCCCTGATGTGTGCACCAGAAAACTATTTCCCTGTAGTTCCCTAATATTCTAACCATTTGCCTTTCAGCACCTGAAGAATACTTGAGCTCAAAGATTCATGGACTAACTCTTCTTTATTGCCGCAAGAAAGAATCTTCACCACCATGCTCTCCTGCAAAATATCTGATGACTCCTTCACAGCTTGGGGCCATGGAATAGAGACAATTTTACTGAGAGAGGCTCCTTGAGCAGGGTAGCAAAGAAGACTACCATCATCCTCCCTGGTAAGAGAAGTCCTTCTAGGTGGAAGATTGAAACTAGCTCCCTTCTTCCTACAGTGATAGCTCCGATGGCATATGCCCCCACAGGAGAAACACCTCACAGCATCTCTGCAATCCTTAGCTCTATGACCTTTCTGCAGGCACCTAATGCACACATCAAACTCCACCGGAAATAGGGATGAGCTCTTCTTCTCCACAGAGCGAGTGAATCTTCTCCCTCTGTTGACCTTCTGCCATCGTTTATCTACCTCCCTAGACTTTGCTCTCCGCTCCACTCCAACTCTCACCTCACTTCTCCGCTCGCCACTCCGCTCCATTCTGACTAATCTTATGTAGCTCAATTCTCTTAGCTCCTCTTGACACTAAGCTAAGAGAAAGTAGGCTCAGATCTAAACTTTCTTGATCCAGTATCTTCAGATGAATCACCCTTGAGAATAACTATTCATGAACTCATTCCAAACTTGAGGAGAAATTTCAATGATTGCTCATGGATAGCATGAACACAAACTGCACAAGCAGAAAATGCAGTTTTCAACCTGCCAACTGCTCTACTGGGGCTTCCAATGGGGGACCTTTCTGCCCATAATTCTTTGCATAGGGGTTTGCATCATCCTGTAGGTGGTTCAGTCAGGGCAGCCAGATGAAAAATCTCACCACACTCAGAATATCATGCATATCTAACCAATTGCGGTGAGACAGGGTAAAGATGACAAAAATGAAGATGAAGATAACAAGAACGACAAACCTTGTGAGCACTGGCAGTGACGACAATCACATGAATCAAATCTTGATAAAATTTATGGGATAGAAATGTATTTATGCCAAAGGCAATGCACGTTCATAGTGATTATTGGTGGAATTCTAACTAAATATGCAAACATGTAACCTTCTTTAGGGTTTTTTGAAAGTGTAACTTTCTTTAGGGTTAATCACATAAATATGCAAATGTTCCTCTCCTAAGATTGAAAGCAAACAAATGTTTCCTCTCGGAAGACTAAAGCACACACAAGCAACCACACGAGGAAAGGGAGCAATGACTAAGGACCAGTACCTCACTGCAGAGCTTCTAAGATGGATTTAGCATACTGGATCAACATAATAATGGTCTACACTAAATAAGGATAGACTTACGTCGACTGCGTCTGTCCCCTTATCCATAGGATCAATCTTTGTCAGAACTCCAAACCCTCCTCTCTCCTGCAGAAATTTAAATCATTAAACCATAGCCAGATGATTGATCAGCTATAATGTTGTCTGCTGATCTATGGATAAAAAAGCACCTGTCAAGGAAACTACATCTGAGAAACAGCGGCGGGCACTTACAACATATTGTACTCAAATATATGATTTTTTGCAAGAAATCTGTTTGTACTGAACAGATCTGTTAGGGTGCATGTCCCATGTACCTTACCATATTTTGCTGGGTTACAAGGACGTGCCTAAATGCTATTCCAGTGTGGTCACTGACGCCATGTGAGGGGATGCACAAATGCCTCTTGAATATATATTAGGTTATTCCTTCACTAATGCTGGAGCATTCCATTCTCCTCTCTTGATTAACGTGGTATCAGAGCAAGGTTACTTTCCCTAGCCATTATCAATTTCCAAGACTATGTCATGTCTGCAGTTACGACATCCTGCAACCTTCGGAAGCTACTGTTCTTCTAGTCATCACCAAAAGCCATAACATTCTAGGTTATAAGGTTGGCCAAAATAATCATTTTAAGTACTTTCATACAACACCATATTACATTATAGTCCATGATATAACATGTTATGTGTTTTATGGTAACGTATGCTGTATTATGTTGTATGTATTAATTCAGATAATATGGTTACCTTATATAATGTTATCTTCGTTATGTAATTGCAATGTTAATTATAATTGGATCATCTGTAACAATAGTATGATATAAAATAACATAATATAATATAAATTATATGTTGCATTGTGTGATGCTATTGTGCATTATATTGTAAGAATATTTATATTATATTATATGCCAAGACATTATAAAATTCAACTATATTCTACTATAGATCCCCAGTTTGTTCCATTTGGCTTTCCCACTCTTTTACCGATGCTTAATCTACGTAAATTTTCCATGAATTGTTGGTCTTCGTTGTAATGTTGACTCTAGCTACAC
This sequence comes from Zantedeschia hybrid cultivar, assembly GCA_030544215.1. Lineage (NCBI taxonomy): Eukaryota > Viridiplantae > Streptophyta > Magnoliopsida > Alismatales > Araceae > Zantedeschia > Zantedeschia hybrid cultivar. The sequence continues at coordinate 27,189,689 of JARZZO010000011.1, forward strand.
AATTTATCTACAACTTCTGGATTCCTAAACTTTTGCATGAATTTTTACTCCTTCTTGTCATGTTGACCCTGGTTACACAATTTATCCACCACTTCTGCATCTTTGCAAGGCCCACATGCAGATGAGAAGGTTGGGGCCAGTCAGAGAGTGGGTGGGCTGTAACCAAGGTTCGTTGACTAGGGGATCTCTATCGGACCGTACCTTCACAGATACGGGTCGGATATGATCCGACTCGGTCCGACTTGTACAAGTCAAGCCAATGAATTTGTTAAACATAATGAGTTTTAGTCAAATTTTAGAGAAATGTACCCTATTAATTGATATAAAAAGTGCAATTTTACTTATCGAATAGGAAAATAAAAGACCAGTCCTACACAATGTGTGCCAGAGGATCGGACTCACCCAGATACAAGTCGAGTCGCATGAATCGGCACGATCCAGTACAATACGGGTCGGTCCGACTTGCACAAGTCAAGCCAATGAATTTGTTAAAAATAATTAGTTTTAGCCAAATTTTAGAGAAATGTACCATATTAATTGATATAAAAAGTGCAATTCTACTTATCGAATAGGAAAAACTCAATTTAAAACACCAGTCCTATGCAGTGCGTGCCAGAGGATCGGACTCACCTAGATACTAGTCGACTCGTATGAATCGGCACGATCCAGTACAATACAGGCCACAACAAACCATGGTTATAACCAAGGTTCACAATATCGTTGATCCATATCGGATTGTATCTTTCCAGATACGATAAGGTACCAATTTGATTCAGGCCGACTCACATAAGTCACGCGAGTTAGGCTAATTCAAGCTTATTTCTATTTTTTCAGATTCTATAATTTTACGAATAATTATGACATAAATAAAGTGATTTATTAGCGACAATGACTTTAAGTCAAGTTTAGAAGAAATCTAGCCTATTAATAAGATGCAAGTCACATCAAGACGCATCGAGCAGGCTTGAGCCAGATAGCAGTGGCCCGTGCAAGCACAACTCACGCACCATCGACACTAGGTTTACTACCTGTAATAACTCGATTCACTTATCCTACTTAGGAAACAGGCTATGGATAGGGATATAGCTCCATGGACTGCTTGTTGGGAATTTCCGCACCCCTGCCGGGCCGCGCTCCTCGTTTCACGCACATTCCAACACACAAATGGGAAACAAAAGCAGAGGAACCCTAAAAAAACAAGAAAGATTTTGGCATGTTTCTGGTGGCACTGTAAGAAGCAAAGAGGGAGATGTATGTGGGAATTAGCTTAAGATCGACCTCGCACCATTGACAACGGCCATATCTCATATTATCAATGATAGACTATCGGTGCTACTGCCAAGGATTATAGCAGAAGAACAAGGAGCTTTTATGCAAGGACGAGTGGGCAGAATGGATAAGCGAAAGGTGCCATGGAGTAAGGAATATCACAATGGATAGTAAAAACGCCTCTGGGTTCTGTTCCTTTCCACCTAAACTGGAAGCAGCGATCCTACTCTTGCACGCACCTCTATGATCCTTTCTTGTCATGTCCCGCCCCAGGCTGTTTTCGTACATTAATCACTAGTAGAAGAGGATGGCATTGAATCGATTGTTCTTGTTCGAGAATCTATAGCACATGAATATGAGTAAAAGGAATTGATTGACCAAGGTTAGAAAGGAAGGAGCTACTAGAGGCAATTATGCCAAGAAGACGGGGAAAATGTCAAACTCAGGAATCGTGGTCCTATCTAACATTTTTCTATCTAGTTTTCAGATAGGAAAATCAAGGATCCACAAAACCACATAGGCTTTTTGAAGCTGTAGTTGGCTTTGAAACGTTGGTTGGGGGAACCTTTTTATGGATTGAACAAGAATTGTATGACCTCGGGTTGGGCTAGATAAGAAAGTATGCCAGATGATATGACTTTTCAATGAGTGGTTCCATTGACCGGTACAAAGGCATCTCAACTATGAAGGATGGGGTAGCTAGAGCAATGACTAGGCTATTCTCGTCTCTAGAAACCTAAACGAAAACCGATTCCCGAAGGAGACATGTTAAAATTGAATTGCAAACAAAGGTGCTATGACCATAGAGCATGCTAACATGGCCAAAGAATTAAGAAGTCCTCCTCTATCTAATCTATAATTTAACTCTTCCTTTTGCCATAGGTTTAAGGGATGCCGAAAAGATGGCGGGGAGGAAACTTCGGAAAGAAACCTTATATGTTGGTCTGGTTGTCTCCTCGATGGTAGTTGGGCGAGCCTTCGTTCAATTTTGTTGCCGATCACTGTGTATCACACAAGTCACATATGAGTCACATCAAGTCGGTATGAGTCACATCGAGTCGACACAAGCTGGTCCGAGTCGCATTGAGTCAGATGCAACTCGGCAAGTCATCATCCCGGTGACTCTGACTCGTCCAGATACAAGTCAACTTGTATGTGTCGGCCCGATCTGGTAAACCATGATTGTAACCATAGTTTACTGTATTGTACCGGATTGGGCCGACTCGTACAAGTCAACTTGTATCTGGGTCGACCCGATCTGCTGATATGCATTGAGTCGGACTAGATCACCCTGACTCTTACATGCTTAATGGAATGTTTTAAGTTGAGTTTTTCCTATTTGATAAGTAAAATTATACTTTTTATATCAATTAATAGGGTACATTTCTCTAACTTAAACTCATTAATTTTAACCAACTCATCGGCTTGACTCGCAAGTTGGCCTGAGTCGGATCGGTATCGTACCGTATCTAGGAAGATACGATTAGATATGGAACCGCGATACGGCGAACCTTGGTTGTAACTACTTTGACCGTCTTCATCTTCCTCCAGCCGTTTCTTCCCCAACATCATGTGTTTTGCTTTCACCATTGTTGATATATGGCATCGAACACTTAACATCTCTGGAGTGTCAAGCCCTATTTCCAGGCTAGTCTTAGAACCTTGTTCTAGTTTGGTGTGTCAAGTCCTGTAAGCTTTATTCGGAAAGAAAAACATGTTAATGGGCCTTTTTTAATAAAGCCAAAATGGCTGATATTGGACCTTCAATGGGACAGCCTAATGGGCCTAGAGGGGTTACCCTCACTGGGCCTTAAGTGAGCTGGTTACTAAGGGCAAATAGATGGGATAAGGTGGTTCAAAGAGGAAGGCCTTTCTTTCCCCTGTTCCAGCTGACCTTAGCCATAGGGGAGGAGAGAGGGAGAGAGCGATAGGAAAAAGAGAGAGAAAGAGAAAGGAGGGGAAAGAGAAAGGTTGTGTCTGGAGAAAAGTTGAAAGTACAGAGGAAACGTGGGAGAAAAAGTGGAGAAAGAAAAAGGAGGGGAGAGGAGCAAGTAGTTTTCAGTTGCTGGTTCCTTGAAGTTCACGTGAGTAAGGCTTCATCAAGCCAAGAGCCTTGAAGTCAAGGTATTCTATAACAAGCTCTCCTCTCCTTCCAAGCTCACCTAAGATACTCTTTACGTCCTCCTTTGTGCATAGTTGTGCTTGTTCCTTCACTGCATCCATTTGGGTTTTTTCCTTCTTTTTTTCTTTTCCTTTTTTTTTCTAGTCCCTACAATCATTCAATATTCCTTATTAGTCCATGTAATCTTTATATTCCCTTGTAATCTTTATATTCCTCATTAGTTTCTATAATTATTTAAAATGTCCCTTAAAGGCTCTTAACCCTCCCTAAAAAGCTCCTATTGAGGGACTTTTTAAGGAGGAGTTGAAGATTATGGGAGGTTTTTAAGGAAATACGAAGATAGTAGGGACTAATAAGGAATATTGAATGATTGTAGGACTGAAAAGTTTAAAAAAAAAAAACGACTTTAGGGTGGAGATAATCTATTCTTTTTTGCACATTTTTTCCATGTAAATTTTTATTTGCAACTCCTTGAATTACTGCATTCTGATACAGGGGTCTAGATCTTTTGCCATCTATCATAAGATTCTAACATTATGTTGGATCAATTAATGCCGCTTTTTGCTTTACCAGAGCTTAACTAATGGGTTAAAGATATAAGGTTGTTCGCATTAAGCGTCAGTTTACTACTGTGTTTCAACCTCTTTTGACTGTCATATTAAAGTCATTTGCACTGAGGGGGAGCCTTGATGCAACAGTAAGATAGCTGCACTGTGACCTGTAGGTCATGGATTCAAATTCAGAAACAGCCTCTTTGCAAAAAGCTTGGATATGCCTGCATGCTGTTAACCCTTACCCAGATCCCATATCTGTGACCTGTAGGTCATGGATTCAAATTTGGAAACGGCCTCTTTGCAAAAAGCTCAGATATGCCTGCATACTGTTGACCCTACCCAGATCCCGTATTGGTGGAGGACCTTGTGGCACTGAGTTGCCCTTTTCTCAGATCCTCTGAACTAATTATACTTGGAGGTATCTTTCCTCTGAGATGGATGGTCTCCCTTTCTCTTACGGCATCTTCCTCAACAATTTTGGCCCACACTCATCAGCAGAATTCACTGTAAGGAAGCACCATCATATACTGGAAATTCATGCTCTTCTCATCTCTGGCTCTACTTGTTACACCTTTGGGCCATAGTTGTACTAACTTCAGCCAACATCATCAGCATTACTCCTTTCTTCGGTCCCTCGGAGTACCATCTAAGCACCTCTACTCTTCTACTCCAAACTAAAGCATTCTTTACGTCTTTGATTCTACAAACTCTAGCTTTTCCCTCCCCATAGAATCATAGATGCACCAAGCTTTCCCCTCCGTTGGCAACAAAGATTGCAAAATCAGATTGGTTCAGGTATCGGACAGGCCCAGTCTAATCCATATTGGGGTTGGGACCAGATTGGGATCAGTTGGTTTCAATCCAATTCCAGACATTGGCAAACCCAGAACAAAACTGCTAGATTTAGAACAGAATGAACTGACAAACAAACCACAGTCTGAGATGTATGTTATTTTTTTGTACAACTTCAACCATAAACTTATTTTTTTGTACAACTTCACTCGTAAACTTATTGCCTGTTATGATTCTCCAGCCCAGCACCTTTGTATCACTGATCATGTCACATTCTTTGAGAATATCTAACGTTACACTTCTTCCCAAGATATCTCATTTCTTAGGATTCTAATCCCCAATTGCTTACCATCATTCGTTGCTTCCATTTCCCACCCTAGTTATTTGCACTCATCCTCTCAAGTCTGGCTCACCTCTCTCTGAGGATTTTAGATTTTCTCCACCTGTAGAGGCATTTTGATCCCCTGTTCAGTTCACTCACCCCTGCATATCTTGCTCACTCTGCTTCCATTCAGCCTGTTGAATCCATCTCCTTTACACTTGCTCGCATCCCATTACCCAAGTCTACACTCGTGCCACTCATCACCTTTTTTTCTTTTAAAGTAGAGTTAGTACTCGTGGTAACCCCAACTGGGGTTAGGGCAAAGGGGCAGAGCCCAAGCTAGACACCTAAGTCATGATGCACTGCTGGGATTTGGGACAGCTCCCAAGCCAGACGCCCAAGTCATACGGGGTAAACTGCCCCAGCACGTGAGGCCCTCATCACTTCTCAGCTCTTCTAAGGTACGAGTTGATGCTCCTTGCGATACTTCACCTCCACCTCGTCTTGCCTCATCAACTGTGGACCTAACACTGCACTATCCTTGTCAGAGTCAATAGGCCTTTCATGCTTCAGTTCCTTATGGCCAACTCTTATTCTCTGTAGTTCTGTACCTTTCTTGCAAACATTTTTCTCATCAGGAGCCTTATACCTATCATCAAGTAGTACAATACCCTCAGTCGCAATAGACCTAGTAGAAGGAACTTCAGGCTCTTCAGCAAACTTACACATCAGAGCTTTTCCCATCACTGGTTGGCAAAATTCCTATCAGTTGCAAGTGAAATCCACAAGAACAATTGAACAGCACAAGGCTCTAATGCTGGCTCATGGTTTCACTCCTTGGCAATTGGCATGAGATTGATTATGAGAAGGCCTCTGCTCATGCAGTCATGTTTGCTCTCTAATTGGTGTTTCAGCTATTTGTAGTTGGCATCTCTATCATCTGGACATGAAAAATGTTTTTCTTTATAGTGATCCCTCTGAACAGGTCTATATGCAGCCACATCCATTAAATATCACTTGCAATATCTCCGATATCAGTCGAGAATCTGACTCTCTCCAAGACACCACGATGAAATGTGTCATGGATGCAGTGAGGGAATTTGAATCCAGTCTCTGAGGTATTAATTAATTCCACGTATACGGTCTTCACTCCAAAGGAGAATGTTTAGTACATATCTGAATATAGGCCCATCATTTTACTCAATGGCAGCCATACAATTATTACCAAAGCTCTTTCAGTGAGACTTAAAAGAAGTCACTGTTAAGTTGGTGGATTTTAATCTGTCGGCCTTCATTCATGGGAGATTCATCCTGGATAATTTCATGGCGGCTTATGAATTTGTTCATGAACAGAATATTTTTAAGATGAATTATTTTATTTTCAAGATTGATTTTGTGAAAGCTTAGAAGAGGGTTAATTGGGCTTGCTTGTATAAGGTGATGCATTGACGGATTCCCAGAACAATGGGTTCTTTGGGTTAGATACTGTATTAAAACAGCAAGATTTACAATCTTAGTGGATGGAGCTCCTAAGGTGGTTGTTGGAAGTTCTAGTGCGACCAGAAAAGGAGATAACCCTCTTCCCATTTTTATTGTTAATCTTATGTAAGAAACCATTCCAACCCTTGTGAGGTATTGCTTGCTTTGAACCAAGTCCAAATGGTTTGTCTCCAAAAGCTACCTTGCGGGATATGGATCCAAGTCCCCCACGTATGGCCCAACAACTTTTCCTGCTTCCGATATGGACCTAATCTGGTTCATCCCCATCCCTCAATAACGTGATTCTTCCACCTAAAGACAGATTTCTTGCTTTCTAAAGTGAAAGTTTCTTTGGAATATTTGTCATTTTATTCATAATGTCAGGCATATGCTCTCTTTTTTACCTCATAGATTAACTTACCCAAAAGGGAGAATGGTGTATTATCATAAACTCCTTTCAACCTCCTTCTATCAAGCTAATATCACCATTTGCATTTTTAAGATTAAATGTCCATAATCATACTATCCTTGCTGAATATCAATATAGTGGAGACATGCCTATTTAAAAAGAACATTGAAAATGTATTTTAGGGTATCTATGTTATGCCCATATAATCATACCCTTGCTCAATATCAATGTAGTGGAAACATGCCAATTTCAAAGGAACATGGAAAAATGTATTTTAGTGCATCTATGATACAAAATACTAACAAAGACCACTCCCATAATTAGAATGAAGCAACCAATCATTTTCTCTATACAACAAATGAGGAAGTACGGGAAATTGGAATGATCCATACCTTTAGGATCCACTTAGCGGGAGATCTTGATTTGCCAGTGAAATGGCAAGAATAATGCAATTAGGCTGCAAATTGGATGTGCAAAAGTTACAAAAATAGTTTGTATACCCTGATCTTGGCTACAGTTCCACGAGTACAATAGTGAAGAATGAACCTGCCCTTATCTTACATGTAAAATTATATTTCTTGAGTGTTGGTCTACTTAGATAATCACCAACAAAGAGTATCAGCACCATACAAAGAAAACAAATGAAACTGCAACAGAATTTTTTCTTGATAAGCGGATGGTACCACATATTCACTAAAATGTGAAAGGTAACAGTACACAAGCATGGGAACTGCAGAGGTCCCTCCATAACAAAAGGCTCTCCCCAAAGAAACGCATTATACAGACATCCATGTATTACTAATTGCATAGAAAGACTACACAAAATGATACAACCATAGGGATTCACACCACTCAGAACCATAGCCCACTCTCTGACTTGGTCATAAGGTCACCGCCTGATATTCTCTTATGCTCTTACCATTTGAAACTCCAGTACTATTCAACATCTGAAAATAAATACTCAACGCAAATACACTAATAAAGGAAATTGCAAGGATCCAAAGATCCTTGTAAAAAATTTTAATAATGAAGCACATTTATAAAAACCAGACTGGATGGTGAAGCTACAAATTTGCATTTCCTTCCAACCCAGGACAACTATTTGTACAGATGATACAACAAGTAAGAAATATATTACATATTTAAAACCATTTAGGCTATATCCATAAATGTAATGTCCATACTTTGTATAATTGTCCTTCTTACTCATCCAACTTTTAGTTTAATTTTCACTTATCTCATTTAGAAGTATTGTCAAATTGAACAAGGGCTGAAATGATACGTCATAGATCACAAGGTGCTCAGCTTTCCCCAGCTTTACTCAGCCCCACCCATGGTTATCCAGACATCAAACAAAAAGATGGCCCAAGTCTTGTCAGAGTTCTATCATCAGTTTCATTTATCTCATTTAATATTGCTCTCCAACTGAATGCAACATACCGATTTTCTCATAATTTTAATTTCTTAAACGTTGCTGAGCCATTAAGAGTTTGTGTTCCTGTTTTGATTGTTTTCCAAAGCATCAAAGAGTACAATCCAGGAGACAGAAAAATGCAGAAAAAAGTAAATGGCATATTACCTTTTCAATACAAGAACAAACCATATTCTCAATATCTGTGACAATGCTATCCGGTTGACCCTCTACATTTAGAGTTAAATGTAAGAATTTCAAATGAAAGAAAGATTGCAAACATTATAAAGAAAATTAGTAACATAGGACATAGCATACCAACAGCGACCTTCGTAATTCTGAAAGGTGACCAAAAAGTTCCAGTCTAAATTCAAAATCCTGCTATGTCAGTCTTACCCAGCCTAATCCACCAACCCAATCTCATAGTGTAATGATAACATAAAGACTAGAACTGAACTGAATTTTTCAAACCTCACTAGATAAGTCTTACCCTACCCAGCCCACCAACCCGATTTCATGGTATCACAACATATAGAAGTAGAATTTATTACCCTGAAATTATTGTCCCTACCTTTCCCCCCCACCCATTCCCCAAGTTAACATGGTAAATGGAGCTTGGTTGAGTTCCTATCCAACACAATGCAGGCTGCTCCCTGCGCCGTTGCTGATTGCCAATTGATCGCTCCCGTTATCAGATGGTACTTCGGCTCCTTTTGGTACGCCACACGGAAGGCGGGCTCCATTGGGCAAGAATTGTTCCGGGCTTGGCTGGTCAGATCCACAATCTGGACCAATCCCACACCGATCCGACCCTTTCCTGGACCTTTGTTCAAGATCGGCCAGTCTTGTCGACATCTCTCCTTCCTCTATTCTCCTGGAAGGCAGAATTGGGGCAGATTGTATTTTAACTTACCATGGCAACCATTGGAAAGACTGGATCATATTCAGTTATATATATATCTCGACTCTTGAGTTAGTTAAGAGACAGTGGGCAAGAAGAGAATAGGTAAAATGATTGTAAACAGAGAACGGGACCATAAGGACCTGAAAAATTTTTGTGACAAGGACCAAGTTTGAACCATACATTAAGAATGACATATAACTTGCTTTATGTTTGCATTTAATCATTCCAAAATGGGTGCCCCGTAATAGTTCGACCATATCTTCATAACAATCATATGACACATGCATGGCAGGCTAATATATCAAGAATTCTCATTACTCTAAAACTTTGAGTCATTGCCCACTACAGTTTCATTTTTCAAGTACAAATCGGAGGTCGATACTCTAAAATTGGAAATGTACGCAAAGCGCATACATTAAACCAACTAGAAGTAATATCAAAATACAACCAATCTCTGGAGTAGAATAACAACTAAATGGCCGAAGAGGTGGGATACGGTGCACTCCAGCTGTCATCCTCCCCACAAGCCATCGGCGGGAGCTCCTGCCACTGACCAATCTGATCCTGCCCCGCTGTCATGAAGCCATAGGAGGCGTCTTCCCCACAAGCCATCAGGAGGAACTCCTGCCAGTACCCATGCCCATCCTGCACGGTGGCAGCCGTCATGAAGTCTTCGTTGCAGTTGATGCCATCCCACACATCTTCCTCTGGTAGTGCCGGCATTGGGGGTCCGAGGAGGGGATCCTGCTAGCTGCCCAAGCCGGTCCTCTGCCTCTTGTTCTGCCTGCAGGCGACTGCGGGTTCGACCGGCTGCAGCACCAGGTCTCCTTCCATCCGGAGGAGCTCCTGCCAGTCCCTTCGGTGCAGCTCGATTGTCATGAAGCCCAAACCATCGATGTCATCCCACAGATCGTCCTCTGCTAAGTCCCACACTGGGGGTTCGAGGAGGGGAGCAGGAACGCTCGAGGCTAGGGGGACGGTGCCCGTGTCCACTCCCAGAACAGCAGCAGCCTCCGTGATCATGTCCACCCCGAAATCGCAGGCAATGCCATCATCCCACACGTATTCCTCTGCTAAGTCCCACACTGGGGGTCCCAAGAGGGGAGCAGGCACGCTCGAGGCTAGGGGGACGGTGCCCGTGTCCACTCCCAGAACAGCAGCAGCCTCCGTGATCATGTCCACCCTCAGGACAGCAGCAGCTTCCGTGATCTGGCCGTAGCTCCCCTCACCCATCATCAAGTCTCTGCTGCAGCTGGTCCTCTGCCTCTTCTTCTCCCTGCAGGCGACAGAGGGCTCCCTTGTGCCTGATGCGTCATCCATCATCATCTCCACACCTTTGACACGTTCTGTGGTAGCTTTCTTAACATCCTGGACAAAAATGAAACTAACTCAGAAAAACAAAAATCGGATAACAAGATACAAACAGTATCAAACACAACAAATTCAGAAAGGTTTGCAGATAAAAAGCATATGGAAAGCAGGATTAAAATATTGTGGTACAAATTTGATGGCAGGAACGATGGGACCACCAACCATGAGTACTGCAGTTGTTTCAATGAAGGATTTTATAGGATGCATGAAACCCTGCAGAGATTCTGTCCCTAGACATGACCTTTACAGTGAACTAGTGAAGCAATCATGTACTTGCGCATCACATACGGAATGATCATGATTACACAGTCTTCATATGTATGTTTTTTTGAAAGTGATAAAACAATGTACTTGCGCATCACAATGTCACCATTCATTGAAAAGGGGTAAATATTACAAATAGATATATGAGAACAACCCTACGAGGAAATTCACCATCCTACAACAAGGGAATCTCCCCCCCCCCCGAAGCAACTTCACAAATACAGAAAAGAAATCTGTTTTATCAAGTAGATAAAAACAGAGTTTTTAAAAATACACTTGATCAAGTCAAAGTATCAAATTCCTCCACTGCCTGGCCTTCCCCAAAATATCTGGACAAGTATCTTGGAGTAGACTGGCTGCTCTGCTCCAATCATCCACCCACTGGACACCCCTCTTCAAAATGTCAAATGAACTACTAAAATATTCTCTGAATCTCCTTTGGTATCTTTCAAACCATATGGACCACAACATAGCTGTGCATATCAAATTCCAGACCTCCTTCTGTATTGGATCTGGGCATCTGTCATTCCACCATTTCAACATGTCCATTACTGATGTCTGCTAAGTCCAATTGACTCCAACATTCTGCACAGAACAGTCTGCACACTCATAATACCAGACCTCCTTCTGTATTGGATCTGGGCATCTGTCATTCCATCATTTCAACATGTCCATTACTGATGTCTGCTAAGTCCAATTGACTCCAACATTCTGCACAGAACAGTCTGCACACTCATAATACCACATTCACAACAAAGATGATACTGATCCTCATTATATATAGCTGTCATTCCACCATTTCAACATGTCCATTACTGATGCTAAGTCCAATTGACTCCAACATTCTGCACAGAACAGTCCAATGCACACTCATAATACCACATTCACAACAAAGATGATACTGATCCTCATTATATATAGCACAGAACATACATCTAGTGTCTTGCACTTTTAAAATCCTTTTAATCCTCTTACAAGTGACCACAACATAGCTGTACATATCAAATTCCAGACCTCCTTCTGTATTGGATCTGGGCATGTCCATTACTGATGTCTGCTAAGTCCAATTGACTCCCAACATTCTGCACAGAACAGTCCATTGCACACTCATAATACCACATTCACAACAAAGATGATACTGATCCTCATTATATATAGCAAAGAACATACATCTAGTGTCTTGGACTTTTAAAATCCTTTTAATCCTCGTACAAGTGACCACAACATAGCTGTGCATATCAAATTCCAGACCTCCTTCTGTATTGGATCCGGGCATCTGTCATTCCACCATTTCAACATGTCCATTACTGATGTCTGCTAAGTCCAATCGACTCCCAACATTCTGCACAGAACAGTCCATTGCACACTCTTAATACCACATTCGCAACAAAGATGATACTGATCCTCATTATATAGAGCAGAACATACATCTAGTGTCTTGGACTTTTAAAATCCTTTTAATCCTCTTACAAGTTGGCAACCTGTTCCATGCTATCTTCCACAGAAACAACTTAATCTTATTAGATAACTGTTTTGACCAGACCATTCTACTCCACCATACTCTACCATCCACCATCCTCTAGAAATCCGACAAGAGAGTTGACTGAGAAACACCCTTTCTTCTCCCATCTCCATACTCACCTATCTGAAGAGATTTCTAAATTTCTCTGAAGAATTTGCGTCATTGGCAATAAGGAAGAGATTTCTAAATTGCTCTGAAGAATTTGCGTCATTGGCAATAAGGAAGAGATTTCTAAATTGCTCTGCAAGAGGCCTGTCTGAGTACCATTCGTCTTTCCAGAAGGCAATGGATTCCCCATCCCCCACCAGAAAAGCTGAAGATATGGAGATAACATCTGCTGATCTCATAATATTTTTTCCAAATTGAAGAAAATTTGTGAATAGTCTTCATATGTATGTTTCTCCCTGTATTCTTTAATTCTCCTTTTATTTGTCCCTTGGTCATTTCATGGAAAAATAAAGTTAGTCCAAGTGAGATTATGCCAGTTCTCACAACTATAACCACTAAACTATCATAAAATTAAGAAATCTCTGTAAATATTCTGCTACTTGCACTCTGAAATTTACAAACTGATGTTATGGGTTTTTACTAACGTATAGTAAATCCACAGGAGCTATGAAACATCACGTCCAGACCTAGATGATGCATGAAAACCAATCCATGACTTGCAATAAATCTGCTGACTATCAAAACCAATCCATGACTTGCAATAAATCTGCTGACTATCAATTGGCGCCAAACAAGAGCATGCCTACCCACCACCCAACTGTCTCTCCTTTTGGATCCACATGCTGTGCCACGGTGCCGCCCTTAACCAAGAAAGACAACTCCAATCCATACAGTTCAACACCCGAATGTCTATATCCCTAGCCCCACAGTAGTGACAGTATACGTGACTTGCAAGCAATATTACCTGATCTTCTTGTCTGCTCTTGACTGAGGAGGATAAGTTTGGATCTGCACCTTTCAGGATGGAAGTTCCAGCAAGCCATGCACAGGGTTGCTGCCTCTTGGGCAGGCTTGTTTGAGCAGCATCATCTCAGAGTTAGGGAACACCAAACAATCCTACATTGGGAAAAAGGTGACCCAGTCTACTCCAGAGAGAGGGAGGTCCACGTGGGAGCATCCCATTTGGCTGGATGCGAGGCCCTCTCCCTCATCTTGCAGACTGGGCAGGTCGGATCCTGATCCAGTAGTTTCAGGTCTCCTCTTTAAAGTATTTTCTGCCAAGGTCGGAGGCAGTGTGTGTGAGTACTTGTTTCCACCTCCATTTGAAGCACCGGCCCTTAGGCAAATGACAGTGGATGGCGGAGAGGCAGTAGCGAATCCTCCTGTCATGGCGGCTTTCTCTCGGACTCCACCATGTCAGTAGCAGCTTCAGGTCTTGCAGTGGCAGTTAGGGGTGCAAACAAGTCGAGTCAAGCCGACTTTTCCCTTGTTCACACCCAACTCGGTCTTCTAATGCTGAGCTCGAACTCGCCCAAGTATCTAAATAGGCTGTTCAAACTTGGCTCATTTAAATACTCGACGAGCTTGAGCCGAACTCGCGAGCCCAAATATTCGAACCCACTAAATGCGCACGACAGGACCAAAAGCACGGTAATCAAAATTTCAAAATTAAAGGACAGCCCGCCAGGTCCATCATTCTGTTGCGTCCAATGACACATCGAGTATTTAAATGTCTAAATAAAAATAAAAAAATAAACCAAGATATTGGGGTTGCTTTTGGTGGCCTAAGAAAAGTCTTAAGTTATTTATCGTGTCACAAAAAATGTTAAAGCACATAAAAAGCCCAGAGGTGCCTGACTTTTAAAGACCTCCCGGGTTTTCCACTTCACAAATCTTCCCACAAACCGACGCCCCTGTAGAGGCATTCGGGCGGTTGATAGAAGCATTTCTGCTTTGATGGACAAATGCCACTACAGGAGCAGCAATTGATATCCGTAAGCGGAGCTTGGATTTGTATTGTCGTAATAAAAGCAAAACTTGCCTCAGCCTAAGATGAGAATGGGAGGGAAGGTTGTTGGGACTTGCATGAATTAAGGCTTGTGTTTGTTTTTATTCCCGTCAGGCTCGCCTCCACTAGATAACTCTAAATTCTGGCCTGCGGGAGAAAGAAAAAGAAGGTCGACTGGACCACTTTCTTCATATGGCCCACTAAAAAAAGAAACCGCAAACACTGACATTGCCACAAGCGGGAAGTACTATAAGTATAGAATCATACTCAAATCAAAATGACAACTCACAACTTGTTTATACGTTTCTTACCATCCGGACCCACAGGTAATTTAATTCATTAGATTATTCACTGAGATTATTTTCCTTCCCAACATGAACTCCAACAAATAAACACCGATCCGATACTTATAAGAGATATCAAGAACACTTCTCTCTCAAAATAGATATGTGCCTATTATAATTATAGATACGAGCTGTGCGCTCGCACAGTAGAATCAAGCTGCTCCAAAAAGCCCCTCACGGTTGGGTATTTATACCCAAACATAACACCAAGTACATGAATTGATAGCCGCAAGCGTATATTGACCAAAACAATCAATAATAGCTAAAATAGCTACAAAGATCATTAATTTCTTTATCATCTTTCTTTTGATTTTGTTGTTTGGATCTGATTCTTCACATAATTCTTAGCATTTATCTCATTATCTTTAATCAAAAGCTTAATTAAACACGTAGTTGTTTCAAACAAATGAATTTCTTCATACATCATAGTCAGATTTTCTATCTCAATCTATAATGATTCTAAATCTTTATCAGAATCACCTTTTGATTTCTTTAATAAATTAATACTTCATTTTGGTAAAGACCAATATTGAACTAGAACTCACAGATTTCTTTAATAAATTACTTCATAAAGACCAATTATTTGAACTAGAACAACTTCCAAAATTCCTCAATTACATTATTATCTCATGAGTCTTTCTTCTTTAATCACCTTTTGATTTCTTTAATAAATTAATACTTCATTTTGGTAAAGACCAATATTTGAACTAGAAATCACAGATTTCTTTAATAAATTAATACTTCATTTTGGTAAAGACCAATATTTGAACTAGAACAACTTCCAAAATTCCTCAATTACATTATTATCTCATGAGTCTTTCTTCTTCTTAGGAATATCAGCCTCCGTTGAAAGAAAGATTAGGTGAGAAAGCCCTATAATGGGAATTGTTGGTGATAACATTTGAATGTTGTTCTATATTTAATTCCCTTTTCTTTGAACCCTTGTTTTTTATCTTAGATTCTTAGTAGTCTAACATCCCATCTATCGATACGATAAGTGTAATCAGTTATAACTACTTTATCGTATTCGATAATCTATACTAACGATAGGTGTAATCAGTTATAACTACTTTATCGTATTCGATAATCTATACTAACGATAGGGTGTAGGTCAAACAGTTAAAACTACGATTTCTATAGTCTTACCCTAGATTATTCTAAACATAGGTTACTTTAACTATCTCTAACATCCTAATAGGCTGCTGGCTGCTGCTTAGTTGTAGAGTGAGAGACCGGCTATTGGGACTTTCTGATTTCTAAGAAATGAATGGATGGGCTAGATTAGCTCTAGTCAGCTTTAAAGCTAAATAACTAAGTACACATTAGAAAGTGGGGACCCAGCACTTTAGCTTTCTTAGTGTTTATTTACTCTAAAGATGCTTGGTACCCATTTTCTTGCTATTGCTTTGTTCTTGCCCCACTTCCGCTGTCCTCACTCCTCGGTTTCCTTGCGTAGTCAAAAAAGAGAGCGTCTGTGGCAAATGGAATACGAGATCTAGGCAAGCCCTTCTTCCTTTGTTAACTCCCCGGTTTGCTTGGGCAAGGGAGTGAAGGCAGGATTATCACATTCATCTCATTACGCATCATGGAGCAGACTAATAAGATATCTCAGATATTAATGAAATTGAGCTTAGAGGTGGAGCGGATGAAATGGAAGTTGAACTCGAACGTCGTACATGCCACCCGTTTATCCATACTTTTGACAGTTATATTGATCCCGTAAGCCGGTTGAAGTAGGTCCTGTTCCTTAAGTCAGATCTCCTGGTGCCTAAAGGTCTACGACTCGTATTCCATCCTAATATGATGGGTGGTTCAAGAAGATGCCCGGATCCCAGCCCTCTTTTGTTGGTAGGCTCCCGTTGGTAGGTCATGTTCCTTAAGTCAGATCTCTTGGTGGGTCTACACTTCGTGGTGCCTGAAGGTCTACGACTCGTATTCCATCCTAATATGGGTGGTTCAAGAAGATGCCCGGATCCCGGCCCTCTTTTGTTGGGAGGCTCCCGTTGGATCTACTCCTCTTTCTGTGTTGCCTGTTGTGAAGCATCCCGTTTTGCTCACTATTGTGCCCAGAATGGACTTCGCACCTCCTGCTCCTCGAAAGGAATATTCATCAAAGGATTCATTACTAAACAACGGATAGGCATTGGGCGGATGATGGGTCTTAGTTGTGTTTGTTTTTAAACCAAGAGATATTGGGGTTGCTTTTGGTGGCCTAAGTTAGTAAGTTATTTATCGTGTTACAAAAAATATTAAAAAGCACATAAAAAGCCCAGAGGTGCCTGACTTTTAAAGACCTTCCGGGTTTTCCACTTCACACTTCCAACAAATTGACGCCCCCTATATCCAACGCACTCCAAGTATTTAAAGTAACCATGAACCCTTTTAATTCTTATTTATTTATAGCATAATCTTGAAATTGTTTAATAAAATTTTTTGTAACACGATAACTTACTAACTAGGGCTTTTCTTAGGCCACCAAAAGCAACCCCAATTGTAACACGATAAATAACTTACTACCTAGGGCTTTTCTTAGGCCACCAAAAGCAACCCCAATATCTTGGTTTAATTTTTTATTTTTATTTAGACATTTCAAAAATATAAATTATTGGATAAAATAAAATGTTAAATATCTCATAAACTAAATTTAAATTATGAATAAAATAATTAAATGAGCTCTTATCTCGTACTTAAACGAGCTTGTTCACAAACACAGTCGAGCTAAGCTCAGTTGTGTTCAAACTTGGGCTTGTATATAATATAAACTGAGCTTGCAGTTTTGTTTAAGCTTCTTTATTTAAACGAGCCGAGTTGAGCCATCACGAGCTGTTCATCAAGCGTCTTGGTTCATTTGCAGCCATAGTGGCAGTGGTGTCTGAAAGACACAGCTGCGCTAATAAACGAGCCGAGTTGAGCCGTAGTGGCTTTTGTCGAGTACTTAAACGAGCTTGTTCACAAACACAATCGAGCTAGGCTCAGTTGTGTTCAAACTTGGGCTTGTTTATAATATAAACTGAACTTGCAGTTTTGTTTAAGCTTCTTTATTTAGTTTAATAAACGAGCCGAGTTGAGCCATTATAGAGTTCTCACGAGCTGTTCATCAAGCGTCTTGGTTCGTTTGCAGCCATGGCAGTGGTGTCTGAAAGACACAGCTGCGCTAATAAACGAGCCGAGTTGAGCCATAGTGGCAGTAGTCTCACGAGCTGTTCATCGAGCGTCTTGGTTCATTTGCAGCCCTAGTGGCAGTGGTGTCTGAAAGACACAGCTGCGCTAATAAACGAGCCGAGTTGAGCCATTATAGAGTTCTCACGAGCTGTTCATCAAGCGTCTTGGTTCATTTGCAGCCATTCGGCTAATAAACGAGCCGAGTTGAGCCATAGTGGCAGTAGTCTCACGAGCTGTTCATCAAGCGTCTTGGTTCATTTGCAGCCCTAGTGGCAGTGGTGTCTGAAAGACAGCTGCGCTACAGAGGGTCCGTCCATCACAGACCTCCTTATATGACAAGGGGGTCTGTAGAACAGGTGTCTCCTTCGTCTCCCGAACAGTTTGATTGACCTTCTGGGGGACAATCAAGCAAGGGGACAATCATACCCGCCACTGATCTGTACTCTCCCATTGCCGTTGAAGTGGTCGGCGTCTTTCAGGAGGACAGAGGGCAGAATTGATGCTGCAGTCCCATTCTCAGGACCCTAACTTGGTGCAGACATTAGCAACTTTTGAGAAGTCCAAGAATTCCATCAGAGGGGCGTAAGGAGTCAGAGGCCCATGGTTTCAATGTGGGAGCTGACGTCATTAGGGAGGTTTCAATGGATGAATTGAATTCCCTTCCCGGATTCATTGGGATTAGTCTGGAGTAAACGCCAGAAGCACATGTTCAGAGAATGGCAAATATCCTTAAGGATATGCAACAATGATTAATTTGATTGATTGATTGACTCAATTGGAGTTCATCTCTTGTTGCACTTGCTATGGAAGAGTTGATTGCAAATATTCAAGAGGAAATGCCTTGGTGTATGTTATTTCCTCATGATGATCATTTGTGGATACAACTAAAGATGAAAGTATGGAATGATGTCCTAGAATATGAGGGTTTTAACATACAATAGGACCTAACAGAACACAAGGTGTAATTTTATAAACACAAGTTGGAAAAATGTTTCCTGGGGAAATTTTAGAGAACACAAGCACCCACTAAGGTCAGCTATGCTACATGGGCAAGGTGTTAGGCCCTAAAGAATAGTTTTTTTTTTTTTCAAAAGTGGATAGTACCACAAAATGTAGTGACAAGATGAGCGTCGCCAAAAATGACAATGCTTAGGTGGACATGTGGGAAGACAAAAGGAGATCATATATTAAATGAGTCTAACAGAGAGGCATGAGTGGCAGCAATAAGGCATCAATTTATGGAAGCCATTTCAGATGCTTTTGACACATGCGAAGAAGATGGTAGCACCCGTTAGGGGATATGGTGACATAGTCCCCATTCTGTTGAGGGTTCTCAAAGGAGTAAGAGAAATACCACAGGCGCCGGCCCTACGACTTGGGGAGCCATGGATCTGGTGCAGCGGATCCTGCAGAGGACCAACTCCTCTGCCTCCGAGGAGGAGGAGGAGGAGCTGCTGCCGCCGTCACCGTCGGTCGCCTTCTTGGCCGCCTTCGTCACCCTCCCGTGGCGGATCTTGAATTCGTGCATCACCCAGTGGGTGGCGACCCACTTGGCCGAGCCTTCGCCGCCGCCGCCTGGGAGCTTGAATGCGAGGTTGCTCTTGTAACCCACGGTGCCCTTCCCGGGGGCCTTGACCGTCCTGTCCCCTCCGCTGGTGAGCCAGGTGCCGGATGCGGTGGTTCGGCGGGAGCCCGAGCCGCGCGGGGTGGTGCGGGCGAAGCAGTAGAACCACTCGGCGGCGTTGCGGGGGGCGACGCAGCGGGCAATGTCGTCGTCCTCATCATAGTAGAGAGAAGAGGGTGCGGCGGCTGGGTGGAGGAGCCAGGGTGGGGGGGCGCCCGAGGCGAAGAGATCGAGGGTGGGGATGGCGGAATCAAATGGCGTTTCCTGCCCGGCGGCCTTCCTGCGGAGAAAGAAGCGGAGGAGCTCCTGGTCTTTGGGCTTGAATCGGAAGCCGGGTGGGAGGTCGACGTCGAGCTCGTCGTCTGATGCCGCCATGGGGACGGCGCGGTCGCGTTTTCCTCTTCTTCTTCTTCCTCCGAGTCGGAGGGATGCGAACAGGGCAGAACAGAGGTAGGCAACTAGGGAGAGGAGAAAAGAACTAACTGGACGTATATAGAATTTTAGAGAGAGGGAGAGAGATAAGGGAAGCGAGGAAAGGAGAGAGTGGATCGAGAGGAGGAGAGTTGGAGGATCTGTGTTCCCTGGTGTTTCTTGCGCGCATAGAGAGAGCCGTTTTTCAACGGCTATTTTCTTCCTAGTAACGGCTACCAGAAGAAGAAGAAATCTTTCCAAAAGATCGTTTCCTCCCATTCGGCGCAGCCGCAGTTTCCTTTTCTTCTTCTTCCGCATCCTAGTTGCAAACGGACCAGAGAGAGAAAGAGAGAGTGACCGTCGGTGGAGGGGGCGAAGGAAGAGAGAGAGAGAGAACCCTTTTGCTTCTGTACGCACATGGTATATATATTGAGGGGGAGGAAGAAGCGACAGTCCAACGGCTAGTTTTAACTAGCCGTTGAACGGCTAGTTTACAACGGTACATGTTGACAACTTGACAGTGACAGTGCTGGGTTTTTTTTTTGTTTTTTTTAAAAAGAAGGGACAGTGCTGGTGGACGAGAACATTCTTTTCCTTTGAACCTTTAAGTTTCTTTAGAGAGAGAGAGAGGGGATGTAAATAACCCCAATGCAGATCTCTTTCATATGTTTTTATCCTACTATTACAATGTTTAAAATATTTTGGAGATGAATCCGAAGCATCTGTTTACGGCCCTACTTTCCATGGTAACATTTTTTAAATTATATTTTATCCTAACTCAAATTTCTATTTTATTACTATATATTTATAGGGTGTTTGCATATGTTATAATACAGTTTTTTTTTTGTAAATATATATTTTAACAACTAAAACATGTTGATACGGGTGTTTGGTCGGCACTTCTAGAATATGTTTTGAAAAAAATTTCCTTCACAAAATGTTACCAAAAAAAAAAGACGATAAACCCTTTTTTTTTTTGTCCCGATACGGCACTCCGTCCATCTCTGCTGCAGCAGTCTTTTCCTTTGAAAAATGCTACACTATCTGAACTGCTTAACTTACTGCCTGTTTGGTTTCAGTATTAAGAAGTTGTATTAATATTAGTTTTAATATTAATACTAATAGTGAGTTTTTTTAGTATTTGGTTAGATAATATTAATTTTAAAATTTCTTCACATGTAAGTCTTCAATTCTACCAAATTTAATACAAGTTGTACCCTATATTAATTTTGATATAAAGCATCGGAATACCACTCGCTTCCCTTTCTTCTCCCAAACTCGACTGAACGCCCTCCCTCTCCTTCGTGCTGCCACCGCTATCTCCTCCGTGCTGCATCGGCCACCATCACCACACCACAACCATCTCCTTTGCAGTGGCCGTCGTCACCATCTCCACGCCAGGGCCATCTCCACGAACGTAGCCAGAGGATAATACATTTATCCCTGCTACGTCCCAGAAGTGGCAGGTAGTGGATAGGAAAGGTAATTTGAAAGGTGGGGAGTATGAGTATTCCTATTCCTACTTCAAATGCTTTTCATATTCTTAGAAATAATCTCCATATTGGAGAGGAAGGGAACGCAGAATATGCTGATGCTTTTGGGAGCCAATGATAAAGATGCTCCTGATGCTGGTGATGGGGAGGAAAATGGTGCGCATGCCTGTGATAGTATTTCTAAGGAGGTTTCAGATGATCATACTTTACTATTTGACAAAGGTGATGAAGTTCTACTTGAATCTACAGCAATCAATTCCATTATTACTCGTGCTAAAGCCAAGCAATTGGCAATGGGATGCTTGCCTGCTAAGTTATCCGATGATTAATTCCTTCTTGATTTGGAATATAAGAGGTATTGGGAATAAAGTATCTCAGAGATACTTAAGTATGTAGGATGCCATAAACTCAAAATTATTGATGTTCTTGAGCCCAAAATTCCTTTGTTCAGGGTAGGGAAGGTAATTGATCATCTTAATTTCAGTTCTGTTACTGGTAACAATGGTGATGGCTCGAGAATTTTGCTCTCTTGGCAATCCCATATGCTTAGATATTATTCGTGCCATCCATAATTTTTGAGAGCTGCTTTAAAGAAGGATTCCCTTGGTTAGTCGGAGGTGATTTTAATGCAATTACTGCTCCTGAGGAGAAAACTGGGGGCACCATGAATTACCTCTCTTCCATGTTAGACTTTCAAGGCTTTATTTTTGCTACAGGTTTACAAGTTGCTGGATTTATTGGAAGCCACTTTAATTGGACTAATAAACACCTTGGTATTAGGAATATTAAAGCAAGATTGGACATAGTACTTCTCAGTCTAGCTTGGTTGGGATCTATGATTCCTGTGGTGGTTCGTCACCTGCCTAGGAATCCTTCAGATCACACTCCTTCGAATACTTCAGCTAAAAACAAAACACAGACTAAACGCAGATATTTGGTACATTGGTTCTGTCAAAAATCCCTTTACTTGAGATTTGACTTGCATTTGACAGCATCCTTTACTGAAATCAATAAGATCTCCCAGATTCAGAAGATCTTGAATGAGCTTGGATTTGGAAGTTGATTTGTATGTTAAGGAGATCACATATGCTTTCTTCCATATACTTGAGATTTGACTTGCATTTGACAGCATCCTTTACTGAAATCAATAAGATCTCCCAGATTCAGAAGATCTTGAATGAGCTTGGATTTGGAAGTTGATTTGTATGTTAAGGAGATCACATATGCTTTCTTCCATATACTTGAGATTTGACTTGCATTTGACAGCATCCTTTACTGAAATCAATAAGATCTCCCAGATTCAGAAGATCTTGAATGAGCTTGGATTTGGAAGTTGATTTGTATGTTAAGGAGATCACATATGCTTTCTTCCATATACTTGAGATTTGACTTGCATTTGACAGCATCCTTTACTGAAATCAATAAGATCTCCCAGATTCAGAAGATCTTGAATGAGCTTGGATTTGGAAGTTGATTTGTATGTTAAGGAGATCACATATGCTTTCTTCCATATACTTGAGATTTGACTTGCATTTGACAGCATCCTTTACTGAAATCAATAAGATCTCCCAGATTCAGAAGATCTTGAATGAGCTTGGATTTGGAAGTTGATTTGTATGTTAAGGAGATCACATATGCTTTCTTCCATATACTTGAGATTTGACTTGCATTTGACAGCATCCTTTACTGAAATCAATAAGATCTCCCAGATTCAGAAGATCTTGAATGAGCTTGGATTTGGAAGTTGATTTGTATGTTAAGGAGATCACATATGCTTTCTTCCATATACTTGAGATTTGACTTGCATTTGACAGCATCCTTTACTGAAATCAATAAGATCTCCCAGATTCAGAAGATCTTGAATGAGCTTGGATTTGGAAGTTGATTTGTATGTTAAGGAGATCACATATGCTTTCTTCCATATACTTGAGATTTGACTTGCATTTGACAGCATCCTTTACTGAAATCAATAAGATCTCCCAGATTCAGAAGATCTTGAATGAGCTTGGATTTGGAAGTTGATTTGTATGTTAAGGAGATCACATATGCTTTCTTCCATATACTTGAGATTTGACTTGCATTTGACAGCATCCTTTACTGAAATCAATAAGATCTCCCAGATTCAGAAGATCTTGAATGAGCTTGGATTTGGAAGTTGATTTGTATGTTAAGGAGATCACATATGCTTTCTTCCATATACTTGAGATTTGACTTGCATTTGACAGCATCCTTTACTGAAATCAATAAGATCTCCCAGATTCAGAAGATCTTGAATGAGCTTGGATTTGGAAGTTGATTTGTATGTTAAGGAGATCACATATGCTTTCTTCCATATAGTTCCCCACCTTCAAGTTATTCATATGCAAGAGTTTTTTCCTGTCAATCAGTCGACCAACCATCTGATCAAGCACCAAACTTTTTGTTGGTCTTAGTAGTCATTGGATCATTGGATGTATTGAGAGGGAAAGTGAAGCTTCATCCCCGAATCCTCGCCTCCCTCTTCTTATCCCCCACTACTTTCTTCCTATCCTGCCACTCTTAGTTACGCTGCCGCCCTGCATGGCTCCGGAGTACCGCTTCCTTTGAAGCGCTTCTATGAATATCCCTGATGCTTCATCCCCGAATCCTTGCCTCCCTCCTCTCCTTCCCCACCTTGCTCTTCTATCCTGTGTTTCGATCGCCAGACTTGGTAAAGTCGCCGCCCTGCCTGGCTCCGGAGGTGCTGTTCAGCGCGGTTCTCTCCGGACACCGATTACTGTAACTTTCTTCTTGTAGCTACAGCCACCCCCTCCACTTTGTCTTTTCTAACCACTTTTTCAAATTCTCGTCTACTTCGTTTTTTCTTCGCCGATAATAGCTACAGCTCCGTCTTCTCCCTTCCCACTTTCAGTGAACTGGGATTGTACCCCCCCCCCCAGTCACGTGTGACCTTGGTGAATCAAT
Organism: Zantedeschia hybrid cultivar; assembly: GCA_030544215.1. Taxonomy (NCBI): domain Eukaryota; kingdom Viridiplantae; phylum Streptophyta; class Magnoliopsida; order Alismatales; family Araceae; genus Zantedeschia; species Zantedeschia hybrid cultivar. The sequence continues at coordinate 27,214,042 of JARZZO010000011.1, forward strand.
CACCCCTCTAGACCAGGAGGAGGTTGAGGTTCTCTGCAAGTTCCAAAGCCTCCTATCTAAGAAGCCTTCCGCCTCGCTGGTGGAACTGAAGCCGGAAGATTTAGGGGAGCAGAGCAGATGGAGATCGAGCCTCATCATCAAAGTCCATACAGATCAGAAGTTCAGGCCGGCGGGTTTAAAAGAATGGATCCTCAAATTATGGGCCCCAAAAGGTCAGTGGCTTTTTCAGGATTTCATCAATAACTCCTTCCTAGCTAGGCTCTCATCTCCGGAGGAAGTGGACAGCGTCTGCATTCGCTCTCCTGGTTTTTCAATGGATACTTGGTAATGCTTGAGAAAGGTAGAGCAAATACTCCTCCTTCAGAATATCTGTTGACGAAAGCTGACCTGTGGGTTCAAATTTTTGATCTTCCTGAGGAGCTTCTTTGTGTGAATGCTGTTAAGAGGCTGGCCTCTTAGATAGGTGTTCCCTACCAACCTCAGCAAGGAGGCATCATGCTATGGAGTTCTTATGCCAGGATCAAGGTTTCCTTCAATATTCTTGAGCCACTTAAATCTTACATCTCTACAAAACTTCCCAATGGTTCCATTAAAACCTTTGAGGTCGCCTACGAGCGTTTACCCAGGATCTGCTTTTACTGTGGTATCCTGGGACATGAGTTTACCAATTGTTCTATACTTAATCCCTTACTTGCTGAAATTAAGCATACCCATTCACCACCTCTTAGGCAACTGATGATATCTCATATTCATTTTGACTATGGAGAGTGGCTTAAGGCTTCATCTGTTTTACCTAGTTGCCAAAGGAAAAAGTTGATCAAACAAGGGAATGTCCTTGAAGTTGAGCATTACATTTCTCAATCGGTATCTTGAACAGGTTCCCGAAGTAACCTTTGGGCACTTTACAACTCCCACTACTAAGAAACCTCTGGTCTTCTCTGAGGCAGATAGCTTACCTACTTGTGGTACCAGACCTACTACCTCGAGCCCATTGAAGCCTGTCATGTTGGACATTAGGCCTCCCCATCCCCCTCAGGCTGCTCCCCTGAGTAAGCAAGTGATGGTGACACACTGCTCTAGTACTATAGATACTGGTTATTGTGATCTAAATCATGATTCACCTACGGATTCTCTATTGTTGGTCTCTGAGGTTTCACCAGACTTGTCAGATCAGCATTCTAGATCTCCTCGGGATACCATACCTGCTGGCCTCACCTCACACAACCGACTACACAATGTTCCCATCCGGATTGGTCATATCCCTTTGGGTAATATCCCTTCAGACTTAAAGCAGACCCAATCCCTCAATTTGTCACCATCCAAAAGAAAAGACTCTGTGGATTTGATTTTGGATGTCCTTGATGAGGGTCAGAAGAAGCTCAAACCAGCTGAGAATTTAACAATGAATAATCAACTTCCTCTTGATTTTGAGGATCTTATGTACATACTTGGATGTTTACCCCAGCAGCTTGGGAAGCAGAGAAAGAAAAATTCATTGCCCAAAGGTTTGCTTCTAATAAACCAAGTATCTCTATAACTAATCAACAGAATTCAGAGGTTGTGGCGGCGAACCCCAAATCGCCATAGGTGTCCAAATGAAGATCCTGGCTTGGAACTGCCGAGGTATTCAGGAGTCAGCGGCAGTTCACTACCTCAAACAACTGACCCACTCTGTGCAGCCTGATCTAATCTTTATTTCGGAAACTAAAGCCAATAGAAACTTCAGCAAGAGGTTTTTCATCTGTAATGGTGTTGGGAATTTTCATTTCGTGGATCCTATCAAAACTGTTGGCGGTCTGTGGATTTGGTGGCAATCATCTCTTACCTTCAATATTATCCAGCAGGACAAAAATTTGATCCTGGGTCAGGTAGAATAGCTTAATGGTAGTAAATTGTTTCTTTTATGTATTTATGCTCCACCCAAACAAGGTGACAGGCAATCATCTCTTACCTTCAATATTATCCAGCAGGACAAAAATTTGATCCTGGGTCAGGTAGAATAGCTTAATGGTAGTAAATGGTTTCTTTTATGTATTTATGCTCCACCCAAACAAGGTGACAGGAATGAATATTGGAGGAATTTGTCCATCTTGTTGAATAATATATCTGGGGCCATATGTATTATTGGTGACTTCAACCAAGTGCTCCATTTGCAGGAGAAGTGGGGTGGCTCTGGGGTCAGATCTTATCAGCTCAAAAGCTTCACTAATTTCATTCAGGATGCTGGGCTCATGGATGTGGACCATGTAGGTCCAGCTTTCACCTGGTCAAATAATAGACAGAAGAAGTTCAATATCAGAGAGAAAATTGATCGAGCTAGGGCAATTACCAATGGTTCCTCAAGTTCCCTTTGGCAAGAATTCTACACCTTCCAAGAGTAGCCAGACCTATCTTACTGTCCTCAGATAGGTCTAGATCTAAGAAGGTTTTTCCTTTCCGTTTTGAATCAGCTTGGTCCCTCAGGGCTGACTTTAAAAGTGTGGTTAACAACGCATGGAAGGTTGGTACTCTCCTAACTGACAACTATTCTAGGAAGTTCAAACAGTTACAATCTAAATTCAATTACTTGAAGGAGATGTAATTTCACCAATCCTGCTAAAAGAATGGAATATTTGGGCAAGAATCTGAATGATTTGGAGTCTCTTCCCCCCACCCCTGAGATCCTGTTGGAAGAGGCCAACTTAAGAGGACAGCTTCAGCAAGCCCTCACTGAAAATGGGGAATTTTGGAAACAACGAGCAAAGGCACATTGGCATAAAGATGGAGATAAGAACTCCAAGTTCTTCCACATTACAGTTATTCAAAGAAGGAATCAAAATAGAATTACTACTCTCCAACTATCAGATGGTTCTTGGGAATATGATTCACACAAAATCAAGGAATTGTTTATTAGATATTTCCAAGATCTCTATGAGGAGGACCACATTGATACTTCTTTCAAACAGTGGGATCCCCCCCCAGCTAAATCATAATAAGATTCCTATTGAGGATAATCAGGCTCTTGCCGCTATTCCTACAAATTTAGAAATTGAGTCTGCAATCTTTTATATGAGTGCAAGGAAATCACCTGGTCCAGATGGATTCCCTCCTTTATTCTTTCAAAAATACTGGTTGATTGTTAAAGATGAAGTCTCTGACCTGGTTAAACAATTCTTCATCACCTGTAACCTTCCTTAGGGCCTAAATCACTCTAATATTGTCCTCATTCCCAAGAAGAAATTGGCAACTTCAACTGGTGATTATAGACCCATTAGTCTCTCAAATGTTCTGTATAAAGTTTGGGCCAAAATCTTGGCCAACAGGATCAAACCCCTTCTTCAGGATATCATATCAAAATTTCAATCTGCGTTTATACCTAACAGATGCCTGTTGGATAATATTCTCATCATCCAAGAAATCACCCACTCTATGAGCTCCAAGGGTGGCAAGAAGGACCTGTTTACTCTCAAAGCAGACATTGCTAAAGCATACGACAAACTTACGTGGTCTTTCATTGAGCAGTCCCTCTTCAAGTTGGGATTTTCTCAAATTGTCATTAATTTGATTATGTACTGCATTACTACTGCCACCTTCAATATCAATGGAGAATGCTTTGGTTTGATCAGGCCAAGATGAGGTATCCGACAGTGGTGCCGATTGTCCCCATACATCTATATCATTAATTTGATTATGTACTGCATTACTACTGCCACCTTCAATATCAATGGAGAATGCTTTGGTTTGATCAGGCCAAGATGAGGTATCCGACAGTGGTGCCGATTGTCCCCATACATCTATATTATGTGTGCTGAGATGCTCAGCAGGCTCATTCTCTCAAGGATCCAGGAAGGAAAGATCTTAGGTCTTAAAGTTAATAACCAGGCCCCCATTTTTACTCATCTCCTATATGTGGATGACCTACTTCTGTTTGGAGAAGCTTCAACTAAGGAACTTACTAAATTCAAGGATATTTTGGATACCTATGGTGCCTGGTCTGGCCAATACCTTAACTTGAGTAAAAGCTCCATTACCTTCAGCAAGAATACACCTTTGGGACTCCAACTCTCCATCTGTACTCAATTCAAGCTCCAACCTATGGATAAGCATGAGTTCTACCTGGGGGTTCCTTTTAATGTTGTGAAAGGTAATGTGGATCGATTCTCTTATTTAGAATCCGAATTCCGTGCAAAACTGTCAAATTGGAAAGCCTCCACGTTATCCTGGGCTGGGAAGATCACCCTGATAAACTCTGTCCTAACTTCTATTCCTGGTCATGTTATGGGTTTAGGGCTTCTTCCAAAAACCACTATTCGAATATTGAATCAAATTATGTGCTCCTTTCTGTGAGGGGATAAATCAGATCTCAGAAAACTGCATCTAAACAGGTGGAATTCCTGCAAGATTCACCATCTGTCAGGTGGTTTGGGTATTCGGGATCTTCTTATGACAAATCAAGCCTATATTCTGAAGCTTATTTGGAAGCTCCTCACTGATCTGAACTCACTCTAGGCCAAGCTCATCCAAGCCAAGTATATGAAGTCTAACTCCTTTTGGGATGATATAAAGGTAACCAGAAGTTCTCCTACTTGGGCTGCTTTGATCCAACTGAAGGGCCTTTTTCGTAAAGGTATGTGTTTTCTTATTAATGATGGGTTGTCAACTAATATCTGAAAGGATCATTGGCTGCCTGAACATCTTGGTCCTCCAAAGGTCAGATCGGATTATCTTCATACCCTACCTACTTGGGTTTTCCAACTAATCAGAAACAGGTGTTGGAATCTGGACCTCATCAGGAGCATTTCACAGAGGATTCTGCCTTGGCCATAGCTAATACTCACATACCCAAATCTTCTACATTTATTGGTGACAAGTTGATCTGGCTACCCAATCTTCATGGGATCTTTTCTCTTAAGTCTGCTTATAAATTGATTACTGATTCAGGCACGACTGCTTCTTCATCTAATCCCAATCCAGTGTGGAAAATCTTATGGGATAAAAATCTAAATTGCATTGTTCCTCCGAAGATTATTATTTTTATCTGGAAATGTATCTCTCAGGCCATTCCTGTCCAAGAGGTTCTACACAGAAGAATCAGGGGCATTGCTTCTCCGCTCAACCACTTATCTAAACTGGATAATAGAACTTTAGTCGACAAGATCTTTTCCTGGGCCTCCCCTCCCTTCGCATCGCACCCAAAGGATTGGTGGTGTATGTGCCTCTACTTCAGCCTCCTATGGCATATCTGGAAAGTTCGTTGTAATGCTATTTTTGAAGGTAAGAGATCCAAACCAGAAAGTATTGTAAAACTAGTTGTTGCTGAACTACACTTCTGGTTCTCTAATATTGATACTCCAGGTGGGGGTAGTCCTGTCCTCCGTGACTTGACAACCTGGTCTCCCCCAGATCAAGGTGCTCTGAAACAGAATTTCGATGGTGCCATTTCCAACCATTCGGGGGCCCTAGCTGTTATTATCAGGGACCATTTTGGTGAGATCTCCTCATACTTCACTAAAGAAGTGCCCTCTTGCGATCCTTATTTTGTTGAAGCTATGGATCTTTTGGAAGCCCTGAAGATGGCAGCCATTAATCCAAGTATCTCCATTATTGAAGGCGACGCACAGGTTCTAATTGACGCCGTGGTCAAGAATAAAGATCCTTATTTTGTTGAAGCTATGGCTCTTTTGGAAGCCCTGAAGATGGCAGCCATTAATCCAAGTATCTCCATTATTGAAGGCGACGCACAGGTTCTAATTGACGCCGTGGTCAAGAATAAAGATCCCTCTTGGATTGCTTCCAATATCATTAGCAACTGCCGTGCTCTCTTTAGGCTTCTTAATTGCTCTCTTGTTTTTATTCCCAAAACTGGAAACTCGTTGGCAAATGATCTTGCTCGATCTGCTGTTAAGAGTAGATCCCTTTCTGATTGTTTTTTTGCATCTCCTGCATCCTCTACTTATGTAATGCTCTCAAACTTGGCTCTTGATTAATAGAATAGTCTCTTTGAAGTTCAAAAAAAAAACATACAGTTTTTTCCCCTTGCACTTCCGTGATTAGAAAATGATTTTAAGATGTGACCGACCTTGCACAATTCTATATTTAGAAAGATTTAAATAAGACCACTGGGTAGTCTGGGAAATACTCTAAGGGCACTTCTGTGCTGGAACAGAACATAACCCAAGAATTTTCTCACTGTGCATTCTGCCAGTCGTGACATATTGGGGCTACTGTCCTGTCTTGACATATGCCTCCATCTACGTTTGCCCGCTCAAAATTTTGGTTTATCGCATATTTTGAGACTCATTTTCCTATCTGTGATATTACATTTTTTGCTTATTAGAAGTAGTTTTGCAGTTGATTTTTCATTTTAAGTTTTTGACATTTTTATGGACATTCGTTTCTACAATTTCATGCAATCCTCTTCCATTTCTGGACTTAGTAAGGCAGGTAAGCGACAATACCTCGATTTAGTATGGCAGCTAACCATAAGGGTATGATAGAAGATTACCTGGCTGCAACCTCTTCTCATATTCTCCACTTATGGAGGAGACCAGGTCAAGTTTTTGGAGACTTTTCGCTGTGAAGGAAGATTCTGACAAAGATATTCTCAGAATGGTTTCTAAGATTGCAATTTCTTGAGAAGAGATCCAAATTCATTGAGTGTTTGACTGTTTGTAAGAAAGAATGTTATATTTTGTGGTGCAATTTAGTCTGTGTCATGTTTTTAGCTGAAGTATTCATGTCATTAACATAAACAGAACACAGACAAAGACAGGAGTCTCTTTAACCACAGTCAGTTTATGCAACAGGCTAACTCTTTCAATTGCAAGTCCACTTCAATGGAGTTGAAGCTTTATTTGGACCACAAGACAAATCTTATGATTCTTTCTATGGATTATTCTTCTGTTGCAGCTGTGCGCTTTGTATGGATACATCTTTTGTCAATTATGCCTCTCATGCTCCTCTGTGATTCTGTATGTATTGCAAAACAAGTTATTGGAACTAATAAAATCAGTAAGTCAGAAATTTAAACTTAATTCAATTTAATTTAATACGAAATAATGTATTTTTTAAAATTATTGAATGAAAATATCTAAATTTAAATTTACTACTACAAAATCCCTGAATTGTTTTTAGGTAAATTTGAACCAAGAAATAGATAGAAAGATGCTAATTTGAACTCAATATTTTGTGATATTTCAAGTTTCTTCTAATTTTAATATATTATTTTTAAAAATAATATTATAATAATTAAAATTACATAAAATAGATGTCAACTATTTTGAAAATATCATCCAAATACTCTCTTATATCACTTTTGATATTGTTACAACATCAATCAAACATCTAACACGTATTGTATCAATTTTGATATTAATATTCAATATCATAAAAACATTAATATCAAAGTTGATAATGTATCAAATTTGATATTCTAACAAAACAGGCCATTAGGTTTCTTTAAAGAGAAAGAGAAGGGATGTAAATAACCCCAATTCAGATCTCTTTTATATGTTTTTATCTTATTATTATAATGTTTAAAATGTTTTGGATATGAATCCAAAGCATCTGTTTACGGCCCTACTTTCCATGGTAACAGTTTTTTAAAATTATATTCTATCCTAGTTCAAATTTCTATTTTATCACTATATATTTACCCATGTGGGGTAATTTTCTCATTGCAAAATATTATAAACTTTTATCCTTTGAATATCTAAAGTTCTAATATGCAAAGAGTAACACTTGCAACACTCCAAGTCACTACACGTGCAATCTAAATTTGTTTTTTTTTTTTTAAAGGTTTTTAAGTTTGAACATATCATCTCTAACATGTCTTTACAATTCGATCTAATATGGACAACCTAAAAAATCAAAAAATAATAAACCAAGTTCCGATGAACAGTAAAAAAAAAAAGTCTTTTAAAAAAAGACTTAATTTTTTACTTTTCTGATTTTTTTGATCATTGGAGATCGGAACATATTAGGCATGATGAGCCCATTACTTTAAAAAAAAAATCAAAAATAGAAAAAGAAAAATTGGTGACCGTCCTTTAAAAGAATTTAAAAAAATTGGTGGCCGTGTGATCAGAGTTCGCAACATGAGAAGCATGATGAACGCAAACTTTAAAAAAAGAATTAAAAAAAAAATAAAAAAGAACATGGGAGATGGACACCCCATGGTGCCGCACTACATGCTCTTTTTCTTCACCTCGAGAAGGCGCAAGTTCATTTATAAAATCAAAATTTAAACTCCCTACCCTTCAAAGAAATTTGGAATATACATCATAGGAGCCAAAGGACAAAGGAACAAAACAAAAATTCCTATACATCCCCGTCGCCGATCACAATGATAAATATGAACACACTACAAAGAAAAGAAAAGAAAACCAGCAATTTGCTGTCCATAGATACATCCAAGCAAGACAACACAAAAATTGACAAGAGAAAACATATACCAGACCGTGAAAGAAAGTGAAAGCTGTTGTTATCCTCATGAGGGGACAACAACAATATGCCTTAGAGGATTAGTTACGTCCGTTCCACCAGCATGCTTCACAAACTCTGCCGGAGAGAAGGAACTCCCATGACAGACACATACGATGGACACCTCAGTACTCGTGTACCTATACAAGAACCCCGTTATCGTCTTCCCATTAGGTCCATTCCCAGTCGTAGATACACAGGGCATCTGAGTCAGGGGAGACGATAATGGAGGAGGGATCGATTCATCTGTTGCAGCTGGGACGGGTTTGATCACAGAGACCATGCCCTTGAGCTTTGTCAAGGCACATTGGGTCATATTGGGGTCTCCTTTTGCATCGAGTTGTGTGGAGTTGGACGACTGTTTCTTCTCGAATGGAGCCTCCACAGCACCGACTTCAACATCAATTTGGCGCGATGAGATGCTGTGTTCTGATTGCCCTAGAACAAGGTTGCTCGACTGCGGAGATACTTGGGGATGCGAGCCCGCCACCAAGGCACTACTTGAATGGCTCCTAATGTCACTATTGCTGCTGCTCCCTCCTGCATAAGTAAAATACCTACTAATTAGCTATCTCCCTCGTTGAGATGTAAAGCACGTTGCCATAGATACGCTAGATGTCTACAAAATAAGAACCAAAAAATGAAATGAAACAGACGATGGTTTTGGCTTTGCAAAACAAGATGCATACTTGATGCTAATAAACTAGTACTTATGAATGATGAGGAATGCATTTAGACTTTTAAATCTTATGGATGATATGTTGGATGAAAGAACCAACCAAAAAACACACAAAAAAAAGGTCATATATTATGACCGAATCAATCAAGGAAGAGGGGTGATCTCCATAATTAGTGTCATTTAACCAAAAAAACAAAAGAACTATAGGTAGCAATAAGGTTGGCTTTTTCTTCTAAAGGCAACATCAGATAGCCAAATTTGCACCCAACACACATGATGCACCCGGATGCTTTAAGTAGTGGGAATAATTTGGTATTAACCACTCATGTATGTTAAATTTCAAAAATATCTTATTTAAATATTATCCTATATACCATAACATCTTAATATGCGACGTATATGATATATATAAATATTTCACATATGCCACTAGGGTGATAGTTTGATAGACATGCTTTCTTATATGGGTATGTAAAATAATATGAAAATAATAATAATATCTTTGAAATTTATCATACATGAATGGTTAATACGAAATGATCCCTTAACTAGTAAAGATAAGGCACATACAAAAAAAAGTAGGCCCATCTACTAATAAGGTGATCCCATTTTGGAGTAAAAATGGATATTCCGAAGTGCTGCCTAGAAAAACTATTACGACGTCACTTTTGATATTGTTTAATTTGACGCAAACAACTGCATTTCTATGAGACATAAGCTAGATATTTTTTGACATCTTAAACAATTAAATAAATGCAACGAGATAGCTTTCAATGGTGGTGCATGGGACGATATGATAAAGTGATTAACTTGTGTGTGACATCTTTTACTTCTAAATTAGTGCGATGCCAAAACGAAGCTTCATATGTGGTTCACTCTTTGATTTTATCCGTTTTAAGGCGTATTTGACTTTTAACTTCTTCTTATAATATGAAAAAAGAGAGATGAAAGTAGTTATGATGAATTTTATGTTGTCATAAAAGTTGAAGCCCCCTAACAGCCTCACTTCTTTGTTAATTCAGGAAGCTCAAGGTTGTAGGTTTTAGTTAGAAGTCAACAAATAGATCAAATATCATGAAACCCCCTTCCAATAACTTTTTTTTTCTCACAAAATAACTAGACAAAAGTCTAAAAATACTTCTAATTAGAAGTTGCACCTAACACGCTCTTAGTCACACGCGCGTACGATCATATCCATGGTAGTAGGCTCACCCCCATACTCATTTGCTGTAGATGTCGATATCTATTTTCCAAACTGATGACCATCTATATTCTCGTATTCAAGTACGAGTGCAAAAGGGTACATGTGTATATGCACACGGAACCACGCCACGTGGACAGATTTTTCTAGGTTGTTGTACACACATCAAAAAGAGTGAGTGAATTATTTACTTCTAAAATGATCATACAACATAAGTATATTTCCTTTTGATGTGTCTGAAGGTACATATAACCTAGTTCAAATGATCTTGTTCCTATCTACATATACTCCACATTCTCCCGCCAATGTCCCCAACACCAAAGCCTGGAATCTATGGACGATAAACACCACAAAAACAGACAGCTAAATTATAACATCATAACAATACTAATTCCTCCAAATTTCCCCCCTTTTTTTTTTTAAGGCCACACTTGTTAAGTATTAGCTCAAACCAAACAAAGAGGTCACAAAACAACAACCACATTGCACGGGAAAATTTTGAAAGACATAAATAACAATGTAATGTGATGCAACAAGTTTAAACAAAGAAACAAATGGAGAGCTATGTATATAACATATAGGACCTGTTTGGTATAAAATGTGTTGCCCGGACAGGTTCTCAGGAAAAGTGCAACAGACCCTCTGTTGTTTGGTTCCCTAAAACTGTCTTAGTCAATGAAAACATGATCCGTTGACTATCCTAAATTCCGATTTTGGCATCTGCCAGAGGAGGGCGGATGTCATTTTCCACCACGCTCTCTCTCCTTGTAGACATGCCTTATGCATATATTATTTGAACACGATAAATTATAAAGTAATTTGAAATTAATATTATAAATTATTTGATTTAATTCAATATTATGTTTCTTTGTATACATTTTTTAATAATTTGAGAAGAATTATATTTATTGCACCGCACATGATACAGTCTAATCTTTTTATTTTTTTTATGTTTTTATGATGCTCCTATCATGTCTGACATGCTCACACAATTCAATCATCAACTCGTTTTTTATTTTTAAATTCTTTTAGATCGTCTGATCAGAGATCTCATTGTACGGATATGTCGACACAATTGGGCCGACCTTAAAACAATTTCAAAAATTTAAAAAAAAAAAATTGAACTACTACTGTAGCTGTCTGATCCAATGCCCACTTACGGTGGGGGCTACACTGCCCCCCCCCCCCCCCCCCCCCCCCCCCCGCATGCTGTGCAATAAGTCCCACTCATATGAGAAATGATTTTTATAAAGAACAAACAAATGAAAATATTTTTAAGAAAATTAATAACACTAAAGTTGTGTTTACATTTTTCCTGAAAAATATATCCTTGAAAAACATTTTCCTCTTAGTCACTTTTTTTAAATAACCAAATGGATTCTAAATGAATTTTAAAATGAGTCAAATTTTAAGAATGAATGAAATCATTTTAGAGAAATATTTTATAAAATAAATAAATAAATATTTTCAGAAGATATTTTTAAAAGTACCAATAGTAAATTATGTTTTCATTTTTCTTTTAAATTATTTTCCTTATAAAATATTTTTATTCAAATTTATTTTACTTGGAATCAAACGCACTAACAATCACGTAACGTGAAAATTCTTTTATGAACAAAGAATATATGAAATTGTTTTTAGGGAAACATTCTATGAGGAAACAAATGAATTTCAAAAAAATGGTTTCAAAAGTATCAATCGATAGATTATGTTTTTCTTTTCTTTGTAAATTATTTTTTTCAAAAATATTTTCTATCTGAATATATTTCGGGTAAAATATATTCGAATGGAGATCAGAGATTAGATCGGATAGTACAGTCGTGAAAGGTATAGTGGGAGTCCACCAAAAAAAATTTAAAACATAATGTCTTAAAATTAAAAATTCCAACCGTTGGAATAATATTGACAGCCAGTGCAGTAAGTTATTTTCAAGTTAGTACTCTCATAATTAAAAATTCTTTTATAAAGAAACAAATCTATAAAATCATTTTCGGAAGAACGTTTTACGTGAAAATAAATAAAAAAAATCGAAAAAGTATTTTCAGAAATACGATCAATTTTATTTTCATTTTCCTTATAAATCACGTGTGATCAAATGGACCCATAGCCAACGACGACTACGAGCAACTGCAGAAGAGCAAAACCAGCGAATAGAAGGAACGTGTACCTTGAAGCGAATTGTTCTGGTGGTCTGAAATAGCCGACGAGCTGTTGCTCCCCGAGGAGCCCATCCACGAGCGAGTCCGCTGGACTCCGGCGCCGTTTCCACCGCTCAAATCCGCCTCGTCGCCGCCGACGAGCGAAGCCTCATTACCCGGCTCGCCATCCGGCAGCGGGAACGGCTGGAAGGCCTGGTAGGCCACCGGCTGAAAGACGTGCGTCGCGGGGTTGGGGACTCCGGCGACGGACGGCATGGCCGGCGCCCAGCAGGGCATCATGTAGGGGTATCCGAAGCCATTGGCCATCGGCACGTACTGCACAGGTGGGAAGGGGTACTGCATTGCCATCAGCGGGAAGGGATGCGCCGCGAACGGTGGCAGGTTAGGGCTCGGGAAGTTGGGACCACTGCTGGGGTTGGGGTTAGCAGGGGCGTTGGGGTTAGCATTGCCATTGGGGTAGAGCTCTGGATTATAAGCGACATCCGAGCCCAGATCGCGGTTCTCGCCGGCCCTCCGGACGGAATGGCGGGCTTCCTCCTCCCTCGCCTCGCGATCTCTGGCCCTGCACCGCTGCTCCTGGCACTCCAGCGCCGCCCCGTCGTCCAGCGAACACGCCCCCTCTGGGGGCGGCGACGAGCCACAGAATCCCGGCGCCGCAGGGGCCGTCCGGTCCCGCCCGCCGGATGCTGACCCCTTCTTCTGCTGCTTCTCATGCCGCTTCTTCCGCGCCTCCTGCCGCCGCAACGCGTGCATCTCGCGCCGCCGTTGCGGGTCAAGGCCGTCCGCAAGGTCCCCCTGCTGGGAAGGCCGCGACAACGCCGGCCGGGAGGAGGACGGCATGAAGACGCCAGATCCGGCTAGGTTGTCCGCCGCCTCGCCGGATCCCGTCCCGGCCTCCCGCCTCCGGGGGTCGAGGCCGGACTTCAGCGCCCTTCGGGAGCTCCCGCCTACGGAGAGACCCAAGCTGAGCTCCACCATGCCGTCGTCCTCCTCCGTCGCGTCCCGACAAAGAAGGCCAAATCTCTTGAGGTCCATAGACGTTACAGCGATCCCACAGCTCGATCTCGTGCTACAGATCTCCGGCCATGGTCTTCCACTCTTACCTTCGCGTTAGCTATTTGTTGCTCTCTTCCTTCCTCGTCCACCACCGACCACCTCCAGAGCCCTCAGAGAGAGAGAGAGAGAGAGAGAGAGAGAGAGAGAGATGGAGGTGGAGGGGATGAGGGACCGATGGGGTCAATAATAAAATCCTACACGTGGCATCTCCGACGACAGGGATCCACGTGGAGCACTCTCGCTAAGGCATCGCCTGCACACGCCACGTAAGCTCCGAGTACGACGCGACCGCTAAGTGCGTTTGGCTCCATGTAACAAGAATCCTAGTTTTAGCGCCGCGTCCCGGATAAAGAGAAGGAAACAACGGTAAAGCCTTGTGCTGTGCCTGCGACTCGTAGCTTAACCTGCTTCCTCCTCCGGGCTAGACTCCAGAGATCGTGAGACTTCTGTAGCCTCATGTGGGTCTAACTTAAGTAATGCGGATGGGAAGGGGCACTAGATCGGAGAAGGGAGTCGGAGGCGTCTAGCCACGTGTCACGAATGCAGTACGCAGCTAGAAGGGCGCTCTTAATCCGACGCGTGGCGTCGTTATAGTGTCTAGCTGTACATTCTGTTTCGAGGGCCTTCTGAGATGAAACGTGGCGCCATCGGATGCTTTTGGCCGGCCTGCAGTCACCTCGACAAGGCCGCCGTTTGCGGGAAGGTCCAGACGTGGCGACTCTGGATCTCTCCTTAAGTTGTCCACGTCAGGCGCTGGCAGATTGCACGTCAGAACGTGGGCTGCCCATCACCTGACACGTTTCCCAGATCTCTTTTGTGGAAATTTGAGATCCTTCCCTCTGGTCCTGCTTTTTCATTAATTTTCATTAATTATGTTAGAATTTGATTTTTAATAAAATAGCTAACATAAATAAAATTGGATGTTATTTTAAAATATATTTAGATACCAACAATAATTAAGTAACTGCATTGGAGATGAGAGTACTGAAAATTAAGTAACTGCACTCCATGAGCGTTATTCTAGAAGGATTAATCCTTACGTTCCCACACAACTCAAAATCTCAAAAAATCTGAGAAAAATATCTTTTCAGTACGGGTTTTTTTTATTTGTCATTTTTTTTGACAAAAGATGAAGAAAATAAATACTTTGTTAAACAAGTTGATAAGATAGCCACCTTTTTTCTTTTATTTGAGAGAGATCCAAAATAAGAATCACTAGGTTGTTTTGCCCTCGGAAAGATCTAAAATAAAAATCACTAGATTATTTTGCCCTCTAACATAATATTCGATTCCTTAAATAGTCTAGTTATCAAGTAATATTTTAACGAGAATTGCTAAATAACATTTTCTTCCAACTTTTTTCTTTTATTCGAGAGAGATCCAAAATAAGAATCGCTAGGTTGTTTTGCCCTCTAAGAGATCTAAAATAAAGATCACTAAGTTATTTTGTCCTCTAACAAAATATCAAGTAATATTTTAACAAGAACTGGTAAATAATATTTTATTCCATCCACTTATTTCATTTGCCAAATGACGGCCAAGAAAATTAATCTTGTAGTTCTATACAGAGGGAAAGCGGAGATTTTTCAAGTTAATGACCTTTTTAAGTATTCTTCTTACTCTCTCCCCTCTCTCCTACCTTCAAATCTCTCTCACTGAGCCATAAAAGGTCCAACGGAAATTTTCTGGCCGTCCACTTGTCATGCATTCTTGGAAAGAGTAATATCTATCCCCTATGTTGCGGCAAAATTGTTTCTCGCCAAAGGGTGCTAATCGGCTGTTTGGGGCAACTTCCTTTTAAGGATTATTTTTCTCAAAAATTAGCATATTCAAATTATCATTTTAAATTTTAAAATACTACAAATTGATAACTATGGTATTTGGAAAACTTTATCTTTATTTTTCAAATTATGTTTGCCTTATTTGAGGGATGCTAATTTACTTTTACTTTCAGCCCCCTTTATCTTTTAAAGAAAATAGATAAAAACGACTGTGGTGGTGATCCTTGAGAGGCAGGCTGCTGCTGCATCTTCTACCGTCATGCTGCCCCCGCATGATTGAGTGAAGAGCGAGGGACAGCTGTTGGGCGAGGGAGAGATAGAGGACAAGTGTGGGGAAACGTTGGTGCATTTTTTTATGGTATTCACGTGATGACATTATTATTGCCACCTGACAGGGTGACAGGCAAATGAAACTGAAGATGAAGCAGAAAAAAAGGGGACCTATTAATTCCAATTTGTTTGTAGAATAAGTTATTCAAAATTATTTATTTAAAATAATATATATTAAAAGAAGAAGTGTTTAACTTTGATAGTTCTATGGTATCTATTAACGGAATAAGCAATTCTTAAGCTTATGATCGAATTGCTTATTCTTCTCATTCTAGCATAAACAATTCTAATGCAGTATAAAAGTCATTCCGCCGTCAAATTAGAATTCGGCTTATTCTAAAAATAAGAAGTCTTATTCTAAGAATATTCTTCAATCAAAATGACATATAAAAAACTAAGAGAAGAGAAATATGGTCCTAATATTTTTAAAATAAAAATAAGTAGCTAGGTGTTCTTTTTTGGGAAGAGATTTGTAAAAAGAAAGACACCTTAAGAATTAGGAGAACCCTTCCCCTCCACCAGAGTGTATCTTCTGTTTTTATCTCAATTTTTATTTTGAGAGAAAAAATAAGTAAAAAAAAGTATCCCGAACATCCTATGAAGATTGAGTAATACTTGCTGCAATGTATTGCATTGCAATCCAACGTGGATTGCAATGCCATCCATAACAGTCATCCGATCGGCCGATTGGGTCCGATCGGACTGCTATTGTGCAGCCGTCTATTTTAGGGGGGGGAGTGGTTGAGGGCATTTTTTATTTTTTTATTTTCTTATCAAATTTTTTTAAAAAAATTGGGACGTCCGATGAAAAATTCGAAAGTACATCCAGGCTACTCGGGTCGGCCCCCACCCGAATGTATATTTTTTTTTCAAAAAAAAAATTGGACACAACCCTCAATTTACATGCAAAATATTTTTTTTTAAAAAAATATATACATTCAAGTGGGAGCCGATCCGAACAATTTAAATATATTTTCGAATTTTTGATCGAACGTCTTAAAAATATTTAAAAAATTCGACAAAAATTAAAAAATAAATAAAAAACATACCATCTATTCTCTCGTAAAATGAATGGACTGCACAGCAGCCATCCTATCGAATCTATTATGACGACTGCGATGCGTGACATTGCGATCCACGTTAGATTGCAAATGCCCGCCTGACGAAGATTTTAGCATGCCAGCTCAACAACCGCAGGCCATGAAGTGTGGGCCCTCACGCCAGATTAGGAAGGAAAAGGACGGATTCAACACGTCACTCTTCTGCACATGCCGGAACTGCTTCGCGGACACGTACGGAGCTCATCGGAGGACCAGATTTCTTTTTCCTTTTATTTTTTTTCTTTTTTTGGACGAGTAATAGGAGGACCACATTTGAACGTGCAAATTTTAGGTTAACAATGAGACAAATTTACTCCGGAAGAAAGATACAATGCACGAAAAAATGCCAAAAGCTAGGAAGTGGATCAAGTCAGTGGGGATCACGACTCCTCTGTATAAAATGGTATAAAAAAGAATTTGCAAAAACTAAATTCAGTTTTATAAAATATAAAACAATTAATTAGACTTTTAAAGTCTGATATTATTTGCTACTCTTTGTTTGTTTTTCGCCGACATCTTGCATACGCTTTTCATCGGATATTTTTTTGCTATTTTCTAGTGACTATTTATAACGATTCGTTAAAATATTAATATAATTATATATAACATAATAATATAAGAGTGCATTAACTATTCATATTAATGTATTAACGTTTTAAAATAATACAGAACATAATAATATAATAGCATATTAGCTATTCATATTAATGTATTAACATTTTAAAATCTTAGTAAGTTAAGAATGATGGGGTGTTCTACACCACACCCCATGTTCATCAAGACATGAAGTAATATATGCTTTTAGTTGAGTTTTGAGGATTCTCCTATCAAATACTAGAACTGACGTGGTAATACTTCTTTCTCACCAAGTCTGACATAAGATATAAAAACACAAAACAAGTATCAAACTTTAAAATTTAAGTGCTTAGCACTGGAATAAGATGTGTCATGTATTTAAATTTAATGTCCACGAGTGTTATTATATCACTTTCTTTATGGACTGCCCCTGTTGATGTTGGACGGCCTTGACCAACTGGACTACATGTAGGTTATAAGAACCAAAAGGTTACTAGTATCTTTTCAGTTGTGACTTAGAATTTTTATAAAATAATTCCCTTATCAATCTTGCATGAATATATTAGGAATGCAAACAAAACCAAATATATTCATTTTATATCCGTATTCATATCTGATTTACCAAATATGGATGCATATTTTTATTTTATGTATGGACAAATAAAATTATTCGAAAAAAATCCACATGCACAATTTTAAAACATCTATATTCCAATGGACAAAAAGCTTGTCGAAACTTCAGGTATATATTTGATAGATGTTCACTTGTCTATTAGATATTCTACATCATGACTATTAGATGTTAGATGTGTTTCTTATATCTGCTATGATGTGTAGGTGCTAACTAATAGAAGAAAGCTGAACAAAGGCGAGTTATACTTGAGGCTAGAAAACAGTGCAACGGTTACAGTGTTGTTAGGACAATAAATCTCAAGTTTTCATTCGGAGAATATTATTTTTATTTCTTGTTTAGATAGAATTTGGCACAAATTAACCATAGAGAACAATAGTTGGTCAATTTATTTTCGAAATAAATTTCTTGCTTTAGTATGTTTGATTAATGGTTTGTACCTTCTTGATGTTTCATATGATGCTTTCTACCTTGACAGGTCTCCTAAGAGGAGTAAGAATGGTATAAACCAAACTTATCTATGGCATTATAGACTTGGACAGCTTGGCGAACATAAGCTCTAAGAGTTGTATACAAATAGATATTTGGATCCATTAGATTATAAATCATTTGAAACTTGTGAGTCTTGTTTAATGAGTAAATTGACAAAGTCTCTATTTATTGAATATAGAGAAAGGGCCAAGGACATATTCGAATTGGTACATTCTAATGTATATAGTCCAACGTCAACCCAAGTTAAGGGTGTATTTTCCTACTTCATCATATTCATTGATGACTTCCTTAGATTCTGCTATGTGTACTTAATAAAGTACAAGTCGGAAATCTTTGAGAAGTTCAAATAATTCAAGAATGAAATGGAAAAGCAAATAAAAAAAAATATTAAAATTTTTCGATCAAATAAAAGACGTGAATACTTAAATACGTAGTTCACATAATTCTTAAAAGATAATGGTATCATTTCTTAGTAGACTCTTCCTTATACACTATAGATGAATGATATATCTAAAAGGAGGAAGCACACTTTGTTGGATATGATGTAATCTATGATGAGCTTTTCATAGTTACCAATATCTTTGTGGGGATATATACTAAAGTCAATTGCATATTTGTTAAATAGGGTTTTTAGTAAGTCCGTGTCTTCCAATCCATATGAGACATGGAAGGACAGAAAGTCCGACTTTAAATATGTATCCTGCTCATGTAAAAAGACATGATCTAGACAAATTGGAATCACAAATCGACAGGTGTAGATTTGTGAGATCCTAAAAAAAAAAATTTGGTATCAATTTTACCATCCTGGTGAACAAAAAATGTTTGTTGCCAATAGAACTATGTTCCTAGAAGAGGAATACCTCCTTCAAGAGGAAAATGAGAGTAAAGTAGTTTTAGAAGAAGTTCTAAATCTACAGACTACATTAGACTCATCAAATGAGCCATTGGTTCATGAACCTATTCAAGAACACACACACGAACCACGTAGGTCTGCTAGGATGTTGAGGCAACCTAAAAGATATGTGGAACATATCAATGAGGGTGTGTCGAACGTAGCCTACAATGAGGATGATGATCAGAAGACCTATCAAGAGGCCATTAAGAGCTGAAAAGTGGAAAAATTGCCAGAAGCTCTAAACTCTGAGATACAGTCTATGTACACCAATCAAATTTGGAACTTGGAGAACACACTTGAAGTTATTGTACATATCGATTACAAGTGGATCTTTAAGATAAAGATTAGTGCAGATGAACGAATCGACACTTATAAGGCAAGGTTGATAGCAAAAGAATATCTTCAAAGGCAAGAAATTGACTGTAACGAGACTTTCTCACTAGTTGTCATGATGAAGTCAATGAGAATTATTCTCATCATTGTCGTACACTATAATTATGAAATCTGGCTGATGGATGTGTAGATTGTTTTCCTTAATGGAAACTTTGAGGAAGAGATGTATATGATACAACTAGAGGATTTCACATCTAAGGAGTTTTCGGATAAAGTGTGTAAGTTGTAGCGATCCATTTATGAATTGAAGTAGACATCTCGAAGTTGGAATATAAGATTTGATGACGCCATAAAGTCTTATGACTTCATTAAGAATAAAGATGAACTGTGTATGTATAAGAAGACCAGTAAGAGCGTAGTCACTTTCCTCATACTTTATGTTGATGACATCCTATCTATTGGGAATAATGTAACAATGTTATCATATGTGAAAGTATAGTTATCAAAGAACTTCTCCATGAAAGATTTGGGATAAGCATCCTACATATAGAGAATAAACATCTATAAAGATAGATCGAAAAGGATGTTTGGTTTGACCCAATCTATGTACATAGGCATTATTGTCAAAAGATTTGACATGAAAAATTCCAAGAGAGATCTTATACTAATGAAACATGAAATAAATCTCTCTAAGGAGCAGTCTCCTAAGAATCCTGAAAAAAGAGCATTCATGGATAGAGTCTCCTACGCTTCTACAATAGGGTTTATCTATCATATATGACATACTATGTACAAGGCATGATGTAGCATATGTTCTAGGTGTTATAAGTAAATATCAGGTGGATCTAAGTGATGCATACTAGAAGGCCATTAAATGTATTCTTAAGTACTTGAGAAGAACTAAGAATATGTTTTTGATCTATAGAGGAAGTGATTCGAAACTGCAAGGATACGCTGACTCGAGCTTCTAGTCTGATTCAGATAATAGCAAAGTTGCTTCCATATTCGTGTTCACTTTGAACGGAGGTACAGTGAGTTGAAAGAGTTTCAAGTAGGCGACCCCTACTAATTCGATGATAGAAGTTAAGTATATGGCTGCAACTGAAGTTGCCAAGGAAGCTAGCTAAATGAATAAGTTCATTGCCGACCTTATTGTGGTGCCAAGTATCTCTGATCTAGTCTTATTATTGTATAATAATAATGAGGCTATTTCTCAAGCGAAAGATTCACAGTCTCATCAGAAGTCGAAGCACATTTTAAGACACTTTCACCTTATTAGAAACATCATTGCCAGAGGAGATGTCGTGGTAGAACAGGTTCCCTCGGCCGACAACATAATAAATTCACTTATGAAGCCTTTGACTCAAATTATATTTAAGCGGCACCTAGAGTCTATGGGTATACAACAAGAAGGTGATTGCTTTGGTCCAAATAGGAGATTGTTAGTTATGTATGTCTGTCAAGCCAATCATATGACCTGTATAATCTTGGTCTCAAATTAATAATAAAGATAGTTATATTCATTATATGTAATTCGATTAAAACATTTCATAATGAAGTCAATGAATGTGTGCAATAGATGTTAAATTATGATCAGATCATAATAATTAGACTGACGTCTTTTAAACACACATTCTCAATTGTTCATAGTCGGAAGATACTTAAGAAGGACATCAAATATCTGACGAGACTAATATATGTTACTCATGCTCATACGATAAGAGTGATTGATCTCGGAGCGTGGAGACACTAAGGTGAAGATGTGGGTGCTCATTGGTGAATAAGTTCACTAAACTAATCTGACATGAACCACTTGGATGGTAATATTACCTAACTATCAACTAGTTTGATTTATCGGCATAGTGGCGTGTTTGATCTTCAGACTTGAGACACTAAAGACACTTTGTCGGTAGATTTATGGGCTTTGACCTTGGCTATTCGATCTCTAACCATAAGATCGTAATCAGCCAAGTGATTGGGTTCAGCGGAATACCTTCAAAGGTGATTAAGTGTGATATGAGATCATTTGCTCTCAATAATTAGAGAGAGAATGCTCTAGGTGTGATACCTAAGAGTCCTAGGCCAAGGCAGGACAACATATTAGAAAAGGTATTTTTTTATGATGCTTTGCGATACTTGATGCATATGAGTGAGCTAATTAGGATTTGATAGTCAACTATATCTTAAGTTCGCTCAAGAGCATTGGTACGAGTGAAAGATTATAGATACATGATAACTGATGATGGATAGGTTCTTTGAGCGGGTTGCTGAAGCTCATTGCCATCCAGGACCATGCGGTGTTGTTTGGCACCTAACTTGATCAGAAGTCCAATCGATTATCATGAGATGATAAATCAGTTAAATAATAATTTAATATAAGATACTGAATTAATTACTTTAAGCTAGAAAAGGTTTCCTAGACTTAATGGGCTAAAGATCGGACTGGCACTTGGGCTTGGAGGGTCACACGCTCAAAGATTTTTTATCAATGGTATTTAAATGAAATTTATAATAACTCAAGGATTTGTATGAAAAGTCATATAAGTTATTATAAATAATAGTTAGAAGGAAACCTTGGGCCAAGCTCCAGAGTTTTCCCAGAGGCCTGGCCATCTGGCTCCTCTCTTCCTCTCTGGCCGGTACCTAGATTCAATCTGGGCGCCTCCTTTCTCTCTCTTCCACTCTCCCACGTTCGTATATCGGGAGTCCGTCTGCATGCCGTGGGCACCATCGCAGAGAAGAAATGTCGGCAAATGCACGAACCTGTTGAGGAATCAAGAACGATTCATTGAAAGGATAATCGCACTAGATACCTACGCAGATAGCGGCATCACTCCATCAGAACTAAATAGTTGCGGACTCGATTCTACGCAAGGTGATGACTAATCACCAATTTTATTTTACTTTACCGAAACAGATCGGGAATGACAAGATATTTATTTTAAATTTCATTGCGTCATCGTTCTTCGTGTTCTTCATCCCTCACGCCCGTATCCTTATAGCCCTCATGTCCATGTACATCTTAGAAATGATTCAATGTGAAGGGGTTTAAATTTCGCACCCTTGTCTATAGGCAAGATAAGAAAACCATGAATAGTGGGGATGGCGTGAAAGGAAGCTACTCTCGATTCCTTTGAACGTGATTTCTATGGCATATTGGTTGAGATATTAGTATTTAGGAGTGGTAAACAAAGTTACATTATTCAATTTTAAGTGCTATGATGTAGAAAGGGGAATTAGAGTGCACCCTTATCATGGCATTGTTGATATTAAACATGACTCAAGGCTCAACACAAATGAGCCTTTTTTGTTGGCTTAACGAGCTGAGCAAGTGCATTACTCCAAGCATCCTTTTATAAATAAGCATAGAAGTGATTGGCTTGAGGTGATAAAAACTAAAGTCAAGCATACCTTGGAAAGCTCCGATGTGCTTGAATTAGGGGATTAGACCAAGCTACCTTCGGTGGCACATTCTACCAAGAAGATGTCACAAGATCGCCTCTGAGAACTGTGACACATGGGTTAGACCTTGATGACATAAATATTCTCATTCATGAGGATCATGCAGAAGAGACTGACGATGATGAACTATGTCCAGGAGGGGATGCAAGGCTGCCTAAGAATTGTGAAGAAGAAGAAGAAGAAAAACAGGAGGAGGAGGAAGAAGACTTTGACTATTCTAGCATTAGTAGTGGAGAGAATGGATGAGTATGATTGGTGTATTTGTACATATCTTATCAAATCTAATTCATTCTTCCTCTTTTCTTGTATGAGTATGATTGATATCATTGGTACTAATCTTATTCATTTTTCATCTTTTTAAAAATTTGTATGAGGATGATTCATATATTTTGTACATATCTTATTCATACTTCCTCTTTTTTTATACAAGGATGATTGGTATATTTTGTATAGAGATTTTGTTCATACCACCTCTTTTTGTAAGAGAATGATGGATATATTTTGTATAGATCTTATTCATACATCCTCTTTAGGAGCTACATTGTATATCTTTGTAAACCATTTACTTGTTTCTGGTAATAATATTACAAAGTCATTTACTTGTTTCCGGTAACAATATTGCAACATTTACTTGTTTCTGGTAACAATATTTGCAAAGTCAAGTATATGTTTGCCTGAAGCAATCTAGAGTTGCCTTGTAAGCACCATGTAAGTGCCAACACATATATACACACTCTTTTATCTTACTATACTATTTGTGCTTCTTTTGTCTTTCATATCTTCATACTTAGCCACTGTTAGTCAGGTCCACCCTCATCATTTTCTCTCCTACTGATGTAAGTGTTTTTTTAATATCTTTTTATTGTAGGCCAAAAAAGGAAGGACGACAAACTAACACCAAGTGCAAAACAACCATAAGCAAATGGCTAATGTTAAACAAGAGGTTACATTAGTTCTAGAAGATGGAGTGAGGCCTTCACCCTAACTTATAATTGCACAATACTTGCCTTGAAGGAAGCTGGACACTAATATGTTTCATACTTATTTAGAGTGAGACGGGCTTACATTATATAATTATGATTATTATTTTATTGTCAATATTTAAGCTATTCATGTATACTTCTCTTTACATATATATATATATAGGAGAATCTAGGATCTCAGCATTGTGCCTAGAGGGAAGGATGCGATTTCCTTGATCCTCTGTGGGTTGTAGACTTTTTTTAGAGAGTTGAGGAAAGTAAAGATCTTATTCAAATTTTATCGGTTCCTCCGTTCCCCCAATTCATTGTGGAGGGCAACGAAATGCCATTTTTATGGCATGTGGCCAACTTGGAACCATGTGCCGATGAACGTCAAAGAACTTGTATAGGAAAAGATTCAAGTAAATGTTATATT
The DNA here is from genome assembly GCA_030544215.1 of Zantedeschia hybrid cultivar. Taxonomy (NCBI): domain Eukaryota; kingdom Viridiplantae; phylum Streptophyta; class Magnoliopsida; order Alismatales; family Araceae; genus Zantedeschia; species Zantedeschia hybrid cultivar. Next base: position 27,238,595 of record JARZZO010000011.1, read on the forward strand.
CATTTACTTATGTAATTCATTAATTCCATCTCTGGTAAAATGGTTGCTTTTGGATGCTTTGGAATGAGTACACGTGGTTGGCAGAGAACCGATGCATATCGTCATATATGGGGGAAAATTTCTCAACGAAAGTTTACTAGCATGCTGTAAAAGGCTAGATCATAAGCAAAAAAGGAGGACAACACCCAAAATATTGAAGGGAGACGGATGCAAGTGCACTCGCATTGGCTTTGAGACAGACTCGGAAGCGCAAAGCCGAGAGACCCTCCTGAACCACCCAGTGGCCTCTCCCTTGTTTCCTTTCTAGGAGGGGAGGAGGCACCTCAATGAAGGTCCTCCTCCCCCTCCCCTCTTTCGTGGGAGGATTAGTCCCCCTCTTGGGGCGGTTTTGTCTAAGGTGTTTTCTTCCTTGGAATATCTCTCTCCTTTCGGAGAGGATTTTGGCTCCGATCGTATTGGGGGATCTTTGGTTCGGTTGGAATGGAAGATCCTCTCCCGATGCTATTGGAGGAAGCGTCTCCAACATGTCCGGTGGTCATTGGCGATTCGGCTCGCTTTGCCCAGTTGCCAGGGCCTTCTCTTTGTGGTGTTTCCCTTCCTACTGCCTTCTTTTTTCTTGCCTTCCTTTCTTGGTTACTCTATGCTCTTCCCTTTGGAGTAACATCCAAGGCTTCTATGTTTGCTTCTTCCTCCCTGTTGGGCTCCAAGCTCTTCAGTTCCAGGTTGTTCCCCAGCGTGCTCGAGTTATAGAGCTTTTTCACTCCTTGAAGGGATTATCTCCGAGGGCGCTTATTGTTTGAGTTGTAAGTGCTCTGGTTCTTCCCGGTGCACCGTGGTTGTCGAGCTCTCCTCGCCCAGCTCTTCCGAGCTTGTATCGTGAGGTTGTACTTCTCCCCGTCGGATCTCCGTTCGTCCTCGCCGACGAACCTATCTGACCTTGCTATGTGACGATCGACGGTGGCTGCCTGTATTTTTTTTTTAGTCTTTTCCCTATGTGGACAGCATGTCTATGCGTTGTGTTGTCACTTTACTGGGCCAGCATGGCCCCCCTACCACCGCCGCTTCAGTGGAGCTCGAGTGCATCCCTCCCCATGTTATTGTACCATCTTACTTGTCCCCCATCAATGTGTACTCGCTTCCTTTTATTATTTAGTAATGGCAACATGTTAATGTTCAAAAAAAAAATTTAGACGGATGCAGAGATATGGGGCTGAACTGATAGACAAGCATTGGAATAGTGACACCTGAAAAAGAAAATCTAAAGCAGGCCGCCATAATAGGCTCAATGAAAGTGATGGTAATTGAATCGCAAATATACACACACACATAGAGAGAGAAAGAGAATAGAAGAAGAGATAGATAACAAGAAGCAAAAAGAAAAATGCCATCTTCTGCACCTCATCTTCCTTCTTCTGTGCAAGAGAAAGAGAGAGTGTGTGCTTGAGAATTCGAAGCTTTCAATCTACTGCGTAATTGAAGATCTCAAGCCATCAGCAACAGATCAAGACCAATGTTTATAGAGAACAAGAATCAAAAGGAAAAATGCCATCTTTTGTGCTTTATCTTCCTACTTTTTATGTGCAAGAGAAAGAGAGAGTGTGTGCCTGAGAATAGAAGCATTCAATCTACTGCGTAATTGAAGATCTCAAGGCATCAATAACAGATCAAGACTAGTGTTTTCACTTTTAGTTTTCTGTCTTGATCTCTTTGCTTTAGTTCCATACTATCATATTTGCCTAATCTAGAGGCATTCTTGTGGCTCTCATTTAAATAGTTTCTTTGTTGTTCCTCTTCCTTGTTTGGAAGAGAAGACTAGCTATGTCTAGTGAAGTGTTGTTCCCTTTCTAAGCTGAAGGGAAGACTAGCTGAGTCTGATGGTTGTTGTTAGTAAGGGGTTTGTACCTTATTTTTAGTGGAATTTTCAAGAGGTTGCTTAGGGACTGGACATAGATCTGGATAGACCAAACTAGTATAAATCTTTGTGTTTATTATGTGATTGATTTCCTTATCTCCCTCTCTTTCTAAGCACTCAATTTTTATTCTTAAATTAACTTGCATTTATTGTTTTAAGAACTCATTCATCCCCCTCTAGGTTCATCATAGTCTGATCAACAAAAACAATTTTAAAAGAAATAATTTCTCACATTTAAGTTACTAATGTGAACTATTTCACATTAAACTTAAACATCATTTTATGCACATATTCCTTTAATCCCGAAATCATATATGGCCATGATAAATAAAATTTTCATTTTAAAATAGTTTTAAAAAATAAAATATTTTTTTTATTGGATCAAAAGGCAAACTTGGCCTAAACAGAACCAAGTCAGACCCAATCCGAAGGGGCTAGTTCTCTCGGCCTGGCCAGCTAAGTCAGCCGAGTGGTTAGGTTTTCTTAAAGGGAAACCCAAGCTGCACCCTTCGCCCTGAGGGAGGAGGGGGCAAGGCTTGACGGGGGTGGCACCGCCAGCCAGGGGGCCAACAACCATTGCCACCTCCCCAGCACCCCTGAGAATCCTTCCATGGGCTCAAGAGTGCTGGCCAGCATCTCCCAGGAAGGGAGCATGATGCCCAGCACTGTCGGCCCCTTAGGAGGGGTTCCTGGTGGCCAATACCCCCTCCTAGTGTTGCCGGACAATCGAAAAAACTCGTCGGAAGAGCCTCAAATGATTCCAAGATGTCAAACCAGGATCTCTTTGGATCCCTGCCAATCATTGCCATCATGAATCACATCAAACATATAAAATAAGTCATCTTGTGCATAAAATCAATAAGAATAAGTCTTTCAGATGATGTAAATGAATCAGAGCGAAACCTAGCTCTAATACCACATAAGGAGATGAAGAATAAAACAAAATAATTAATTTAAATGCAACAAAACTTATATCCCTGTGGAATCCTTCCTTGATCTATTTCGAGAAAACTAACTAAAATCAGACAGTTTCAGTTCTCACCCTGTGGGGGATCAAATCCACATTTGTTGATTGGTTCTGGTGAACTAATCCCGCTAGGCCTGCAAGTGCATGGCCTCCAACAATATCCATGCAAATCTCTGATGTTGGGATCTTCCATGACTCTCCAGTGGGATTACCATGATCCTTGGTCCTCCATCTCTTTATGAATGCCTACAGCATGTGGACGGCGACTCCGGAAAGGTGGAAATCTAAGCGGAGTAGAGAGATGGGGGAGGGGTGATGGATATAGGTGTCCTCTAAGCCAATCATAAGGCACCTATTTCAATCTGGTTCACTAATAAATGGCATTAAATTCATTATGTAGATTGGCATATTTATATTTGCACATAATGAAGTCCATGAATATGTGCAACAGTCATCAGATTATGATGAGATCATAATAATGAAACTGATGACTTATAAACACATATTCTTAATTGTTCCTAGTCGTAGGATGTTTGAGAAGGACATCAAACATCCGGTTAGACTAGTACAGGTTATTCCAGCTCATATGATGAGGGTGACTAATCTCGTTAGTTACTAGTGTGGAGACACAATGGTAAACCTGTAGGTGCTCATTGGGGAATGAGTTCACTGAACTGATCCGACATGAATCGCCGAATGGTAATTTACCTAACTGTCAATCGGCTTGATTCATCGTCACAGTGGCGTGGTTGATCCTTGGACTTGAGACACCAAAGACACCTTGTCGGTGGACTTCTGGATTTTGACCTTGACCTACGAATCCCTATCCACGGGATCTCTAATAGTCAAGGATCGGGTCTGTGAGTGCTTAGAATGATTGTGTGATTAACATGAAAAATCTATGTTGTTTAAGTGTAAAATAAAGCCTATTAAAACAGAAACTATGTGAAGTGATCGCCAGAAACTTTTAACTTAAAAGTTCCAAAAGAAAGTTTTGATCGCCTACCTGTTTAAATGCGAAAGATATTGAGCTCTTGATTCCCCTCCTTCAGCCGGCTGAAGAAAGAGAGCCCTTTCTTTGTTCTTTGTTCTTGCTGTTGAATTTGAAGTTGAGGATTTGAGGATTGTCCAGAGATTCTTGTGACTTTGTGCTTGATGATTCACTCCCCTTTTAATTCTCCTTTGTGTAGCTTATAAGAAATATAGAAATAAGAAATGAAGAAATGATGATGAGAACTTTAAGCAAAGGTAGTATCTATTCTAATCATGGTTTTAAACATGAAACTAAACATCAAACTTACTTGTTTAATGGCTTTTGAAACCCCTTAATCAAATAGGTTTTGAAAAGAATGATGTTGTGGTGTGTGTTGCATGAAGTGATGATGAAGTATGAGAGATTAATGAAATAAAAATGAAGATGCAGAAATGAAAAACTTATGCCGAATTGGATGAAGCCTTGAATTGGATGAAGAATGGACGCCGACTTCTGGAAACAGCAGCGCTTCGGCGTTTGGACGTCGTCGCTTCGATCTTCAATTACTAACTCTGATTCTAACTTCTCTCTCTTTTTTTTTTTTTTTAACTTTCAAGATGCAAGGTATTTATAGACTTCTTCTGCGTCCGCGGATTTATATGGAAAAATCTAAGATTTATCCATCTTAACCAGCAGATAAATACAAATTAATTCATCTTTATCTGTAATTATCTAAAACGCGTCCACATAGGCTGACGCCTTTCAGATTAATTAAGATAAGGATAAACATCCGAAAAACTTATCTTTATTTGTATTAGCTAAAACGCGTCTACATGTATAGACGTCTTTTACACTAATTAAGATAAGGATAAACATCCGGAAGAGAAGTAGAAATAGCTTAGGAAACCTAAAACGCGTCATGCCTGATAGACGCCTTTTAGCTAATTAACCAACTGATTAAAATTCAAATTTAAACGTTAAAATAAGAATAAACTCTAAATGGCGTCGATATGGGTAGACGTCTTTTAGACTTCTTCATATTTTAACTGAAATTTGAGTTAAAATCAACATAATTGATTAACTTAAACATGTCTGTTAAACCCGACACTCAAAAAGATCAATAAAATTAATCAATGATTAAATATCAGACCATTCTGAGGCATTATTATATGATATGAAATTTACTCAAAATGATGTCAAAATTAGCGTGTCTACAGCTGCCTCACCTTGGCATCGTCTTTGCAAGGGAGTGAAATGGAATGGAATGTACTGAAAAGGTGATGCCAAGGTGTGATGAGACACGCTCTCAACATCACATGATTGGAATTTTTGTCAAAATTATCAATGAAGATAACTCGAGGAGATCAATGGAATGAATCCTGTCTGGATGAGGTAAACAAAGAAATAAAATAAAGTCGATCAACCTCCTCTGAGTGGGAAGTACCCCAGGTCGTAGACACTGTAGGTTTCATCATGGGGAGAGTTTGCCAGCCAATGTGGACGTGCTGCAGCCATGATGGATCTTAAAAGAAAAACAAGAAATATTGGATAAAGAGTCCAAAGAAAGATAAAATTCTAATGATATCTTCAAGCGAACCTCAAAGATAATCAAGATACTCAATTCAGAATGGAATATTTCATATCATGTTGAAGTTATTTGATTAATGGTCTGAAACTTAATCAGTAATTAATTCTTATCACAATGATTTCAAAGTCCTATATGATACATGCTGGACTAAAAGAAAAATATAAAGTCAAATAAAATATAAATTAATCAAGGATAATATTGTTAAATTGTCATTAATGAGTCAAAACACCAATTCTTGTAATTCAGTGCTAAGCCGAACCTCGTTTATCCACGCACTGTTTCACAAAAGTGGAACCATCGTCCTCACTAATTAATAATCAAACGGCCTATCCATACAATTAAGAATTCTCTGGAATTATCATTGTTTTTGTTGTAGGAGAACTCAAATTCCAGTTTCATCAAAACCATAAAGTCCTTGATATAATCTAATAAATACTTAATATATAGTAATAATGCAAATGATTTACATGGAAGAGAGTAAAGGGTAGAGATAACCGTCTTTTTAGCTACGGTCGAGACTTCATAAACTCCCCAATGGGATCTTCTCGATATTTCCAGCTTTACTTTCTTGAATTTCCTGCAATCAAAATCATCAATAATTCTAAACAAATATTCAATTTAAGCCACAAAAACCACAGAATTTCGGGTAAATCATAGAAAAACTAAAAACGCGTCATGTCAAGCAGACGCCATTTAACATTGAAACGCAGCGGTTCTCCTCGACGCCTTTTACTCACAGAAACAGGTTTCTGGCTGTTCTCTATTCGAATTCCAACTCTATCAATGCACATCCCTTTTCCAATCCGGAAAAGTCTTCCTAGGATCGCAATTCCTTCTATATAAACACCCTTAGATTGTTCCCAAGCAATCCTACCATAATCCAAAGATCCTAGGTTGAGTTTTCTTCCAAAGTTTCAAGGTTTCTTTAAAGTTTCCAAGGTTTCCAAGCTTCAAGAAGGAAGAACTCCGAAAAAGAGGATGGGTTCTTCAAACAAGAGGATGAAGATGTCTCTAGATAAGTTCTCCGACGTGGAAAATCACCTCAACGGAAGAGATCCTAATCTTCAAGTAAGTTAAATCAACTTCTCTTCAATTCTTCTTCTTGTTCTTCGTGTTCTTCATCTTATTCTTCATGTTTTTCCAGAATTATCCCATGTTTCCCGGCCCGAGAAGGTTCACCTCTCTCCCTTGGATTCGTAAACTTGCAAAAAGTGTTAAGCTTTCCATGCAAGTTTTCATATCCAAGTGGAATCTTCAAGGTTTAGTGGTGCTTGCCAAACATTACAAGAGTGCGAACGTAGATTGGGCGGCTATAGGTGCCTTAATCGAATGGTGGCATCCCCAAACTCATACGTTCTTCTTCCAAGACTTCGAGTGCACAATCCTTTTGGAGGAGGCGGAGCTTCTATTAGGTCTCCCAAAGACCAAAGATAACAAAGATAAGATAGCTTTGACAAGAGAGAGAATCACCGGTCAACAATTGTTGACATCAATTATGAAGGATCTTTCAGAAGCTAAAGGATGCCTTACCAAGAAGGGGATCAATCTTGCAAAGCTCGCTGAGTGGACCCTATATGAAATTGATGATCTAAGGAAGGATGAAGCGGAGGATGTGACGAAAGCTTTCGTTACATGCCTTACCGGTGCCTTGTTCTTCCCTGCACAGGACAACATCTTGGAAGATGACCAGGTTAGTGCTATTTGCGCAATCTTTGAAGGTAAATCCATTAGCACTGCACTCTTGGCATATCTTTACAGCGGGCTTTCTGCGGCGTCTGTGGGTCGTCCCCCCTATGGGTGCATGTTACTCTTTGCTCTGTGGGTTGAACTTCACTTCAAGTTTGAGTACTGCAAGAAGAGGCCTCTGAATCCATCTCAAATCTTCTTGAATAGTCCAATCCATTGCATTGCCAACATTGTAAAGTTCAATGAGCATATGGTCAACAAGGTTCCAAAGCTCAAGACCCGGGCCGATTGGAGAGAGTATTTGAAACTCATGACATCCGACATATTTGACTCGTCTCCACTCGCTCTTGTTGGAAAGCCTGTTTGGGTGCGCCGTGCGACGGGAGCAGATCTCAAGTTGATTGGAGCCACCGAGTTCGTGTTATACAACCCACATCGGTGCCTTACTCAGCTTAGCTTGGGCCGTCGTGAATTCCCTGAGTTCTCCTTCACATCCCCAATTAAGAAGCGTGACTTGGAATCCGACGAAGATTATGAAGCCATAGAAATCATCACCACTTTATGGAACCTTGGCTTTAGTTATCGTATAAAATCCTTTAAAGATAGAGATAGAGGATTGAAATTTCCTTACCTCAAAAGTCTTCATGAAATTCTCCCTTAAATATCCTCTTTCTCTTTTTTATTTTTTATGATGTAATAAAGGATTTTATTGAATAAAGAATTATTTTTCATGTCTTGAAATCTTTCCTTAACTTTCCGTGATGTGCCCATGATTTTTCCTTTAGTAAAAACTGGATTTTTCCTGAAAATTTAGCAATTCGGGTTCTGTAAAATGTAAAAAGCGTCCACTCAGAAAGACGCTTTTCAACCATAATTGCTTTTCAAAAACCTGATTAAACGTTAAATTGCGTCTGCAACACTTGACGCCTTTCAATCATCTCTCCTACTTTTTCCAGGATTCTGCCATTAATTCCGTGATTAATCTCCTAAAAACGCGTCTACAGGTTAAGACGCCTTTCATCATCATCTTCTGTACGGCTCTGGCAGTAATATGAAACGCGTCAGCATAGGTGGACGTCTTTCAATCAGTTTCAAACACCTGTCCTTGCCGCCTCAACTTATGCGCCCTAAAACGCATCCATCTGAGTCGACGCCTTTTAACCTTTCGTTTACAGACCCGCGAAGGCCCCCTTTCTTCCTCACTTTTCCCAAAACTCTCTCTCTCTCCACCTCTCCGGCGATCTCCGAGCTCCGGCGATCTCCCTCTCTTTCTCCCTCAAAACTCTCTTTCTTGATCATGGAACGCGGTGAAGGCTCTAGGAAGATGAAAGCCTTGGCCAAGAGACGGCGAAGGCATGAGGAGGAAGCTCCCGAGGAGGTTCCGGCTGTACTAGCCGAAGCCGCGACATTTTTGGAGGAGGAGATCCCTCCACCGGCGCCCGTGGCAATGGAGGAAGAAGAGGAGGGCGACCTCCACACGGTAAGTTCCCTATGAGATGAATGGGATGAGAAAAAGGGAGGAGAAAACGGGGTTCTTCAAGAACCCGGAATCGGGTCTTGAAAGGCGTCCAGACCAGGTGACGCCATTCAAAAGGCGTCACACTGAGTTGACGTCTTTCAAGACTAATTCCGAATTTTTAATTAGGTAGAAAATTAATTTGAATTGCGTCAAGTCATGTTGACGTGTTTTGAAAAACGTCTATATGTGCTGACGCCTTTCAAATCAGAACTGTTTTTCCTGTTTTTTTTATTCATTACTGACCCTATTTTTTATGTTTTATTTGCAGGGAGTGATGAGGTCCATGATTAGTTGGGACCTAGTGATAGGTGCCTATAGGGGACTCCCGGACTTCCAAAAGGCGCGCCTGCGCCGGATGGGGTTCGGTGAGGTACTAGATATCGAGTCCTTTTGGCTCGATTTGGTCTTGCTGCAGGCGCTTAGGGAGCGTTGGCACGCAGAGAGTCGGGCATTTCTAATGCTCTGGGGACATATGATCCCCACTTTAGAGGATGTGGCCAGGATCACTGGCCTCAGGGTAGAGGGCCGACCTGTGAGTGGGGTGACTTACCCCAACTACCAGGGATTAGCAGAGGCTCTACTAGGGATAGAGGTATCTAGTATAGGTAGGGAGTCCAGGATGGTCCCTAGGATAGAAGTAGAGGCAGCCTTAGGATTAGATGAGCCCCGACGTGGGTCTGACGAGACCCGGGAGGAGTTTAGGGATAGGTTGGCTGAGTCATCCTCCGTTGTCTACTGTAGCGACCCTAGTCAAGGGGAGGAGGTAGATAGGCAGCTTAGAGTTTTTCTAGTTTTCTTCTTTGGTCGGTTGCTCTTCGGTACGAAGGGCGACCACATTCACTGTAGATTCCTTTACTTGTTAGATGATCTAGATAGCTTAGGAGAGTACGCTTGGGGTGCGGCCCTTCTGGCCCACCTCTTCGCTGATTTGTCTGCGGTCACGCCGGACCGTGAGACCACCGTCAGCGGCTTCTCGCCGTTCCTTCAGGTATTAATTGTTTCATTATTTGTTTATGATATGCAATATGATATGATGATTTTTCCTAACTTATATGTTCATGAATGCAGGTGTGGAGCTACCATTACTTCCTGCTCGCCAGAGCGCGGATCGCGAGACTCGGAGCTGTCCCGTTGGCCTGCCGTTGGCAGCCAATCGTGGACACAGCCCCACAGCATCACCAGCTGACGGCCCTCCGCCGTCAGTTCCTGGATTATCCCGAGCTATTGGTGAGTTTTTAACTTGTTCAATTAAATGCAATCTTTTATTCCTTAAATGCAAGTTATTTATGAATACATGTAATCTATATGCAGGTGATCTGGCGCCCGTACCTTGGTATGGGCAAGGAGGGTCAGCCGTGGGTGACGGCTGGCAGGAGGAGGTTCGGGAGGCAAATGTGGGTGCATTGCCTCAACGAAATCGAGCCCCTCCGCCTCCGGCTCGTGATGAGGACGCTGGGCCTCCACCAGGAGTGGATTGACGAGGAGGTCCCGGAGGGCGTCGGGAGGAGCATGAGGGGCAAGCAAGCCCTCACAGACTGGCGCGCCAAGTTCCCAGTGTTGGGATCCGGGCGGGACGCGAAGAACGTAGCGGAAACGAAGAACAAAAATTAATCCCGCCCGATGCCCGCTGATCCGATTCGGAACGAAAAACTCAAACCAAAAAATCGGGTTGGAATCTAATTACCGTGCGCGGATTCGAATCCGCTTCCGTTTCGGTTCCGTCGAGGCGATGCCACGAGCCGCACAAGCGTCCGGCCTCCAGCGGTATCCACGCGATCCTCCGCGGTGGTTCGTCCTCGATCCCTCGTCCGTTACAGCTCGCTCGCTGAAGATCCGTCGCCGCGACGGTTGCGGAAATCCCGCCGACGGGAATTCCCGACTTTCGGGAATCACACGCGGCGGAGACGAAAGCTGTTTTGGCGCGCCGAACGGGACGCCTAGAGGGGGAGAGAGAAAGGAGGGGATGACAGCCAGCAAGGGAAATCCTGGAGCTTGGCCCAGGGTTTCTCAACAGCGTGTATATATATTAAGTCGGCGCAACTTTTCACAAAAGTCCCCGAGTTAATATAAATCCCACTTATGTACCACCGACTAAGAATCTTATTGCGTGTGACCCTCTAGGCCCATTTACCAGTCCGGTTTTCAGCCCGTTAAGTCCAATAACTAGTTATTGACTTATTGTAATTAATTAATATCTATATATTAACTAATTACTTAACCGAATTGACATCGTATGTAAATTCGGTCGGACTTCTGATCAAGTTGGGTGCCAAGCAACACCGCATGATCCCGGAAGGTAATGGGGTTCAGCAACCCACTCATGGAACCTGTCCGTCCACAGTTACCACGTGGCTATAATCCTTCGTTCGCACAATGCTCTCAAGTTAACCTAGGGTATGGTCAACTGTCAAACCCTAGATGGTCAACTCACTTGAATCAGACTCCGTTGTACAATATCCGAAAACCACTTTTCTGATATTGTTTCTGCTCTGGCCAAATACTCCTGCGGATCTACTCTAGAGCATTCTCTCTCCAGTTACCTGAGAGCGAACGATCCTTTATTGAACACACAATCACCTTCGAAGGTCTTCCGCTGGACCCGATCCTTGACTATTTGAGATCCCGTGGATAGGGATTCGTAGGTCAAGGTCAAAGTCCAGAAGTCCACCGACAAGGTGTCTTTGGTGTCTCAAGTCCAAGGATCAACCACGCTACTGTGACGATGAATCAAGCCGATTGACAGTCAGGTAAATTACCATTCGGCGATTCATGTCGGATCAGTTCAGTGAACTCATTCCCCAATGAGCACCTACAGGTTTACCATTGTGTCTCCACACTAGTAACTAATGAGATCAGTCACCCTCATCATATGAGCTGGAATAACCTGTACTAGTCTAACCGGATGTTTGATGTCCTTCTCAAACATCCTACGACTAGGAACAATTAAGAATATGTGTTTATAAGTCATCAGTCTCATTATTATGATCTCATCATAATCTGATGACTATTGCACATATTCATGGACTTCATTATACGCAAATATAAATATGCCAATCTACATAATGAATTTAATGCCATTTATTAGTGAACCAGATTGAAATAGGTGCCTTATGATTGGCTTAGAGGACACCTATATCCATCACCCAGAACAGTACGAGGACTGGCATCGCCGAGGCGTACGGGTGGAGTCCCGGGCGGAGAGTAGCGAGGCCTACCTCCAGCAGTACCGGGCCCACTACGCCGATCAGTTGCGGCTCCTCCGACCACTCGATGTAAGTATGCCTTTATGCATCTTTAATTTTACTATTATGTTGATTTATGTTTGTGAATGAATGTATGTATGTGTGACATGCAGGATGCACGTGACGCAGTCATCATCGACCTCCGGGCCCGCCTACATGATGCGGAGGCCCAGCTCGAACAAGTCCAGAAAGAGTTATTTGATATGGTATGTATGCATGTTTATGAATGCATGTTTTAATTAATTAATTGTTCTGGCGATTGATACTGACGGTTGTCTTTTGGTGCAGCGAGCCGTCTACACTCAGGCGGCTCCCCCTGCCTTTGGGGCTTCCTCTTCTTCCTCGTCTGCCTATGATGCTGCTCTGGCTGACCTCCAGAGCCAGCTCGCCTCCGCCATCCACCGGGCTTCTCTTGCAGAGGAGGATCGGGCTGCTCGGGTAAGTTCTTTGACCTGAATTTGATTTTAATTATTTGATTGCCTTGGACTAACGATGGCCTTTCCTTCATGTTGCTGAGCTTCAGGAAGCCCTTCAGAGGGCTAAAGCGGAGCTGGAGCGTTTTCACGAGGCAGCTGCTCGTGCTGAGGCCGATGCGGCGCGGATTCGTGCTCTGGAGGAGCAGGTGGCTCGTCTCTCCACTGGAGATCTTGCGCGCCTCCAGATTCACCTGGAGGTCGTGACCGAGGAGAGAGACCGCGACCGCCTTCGACTAGAGAGTCTTCAGGGTTGCTTGTCGGTGGCAGAGCATGAGCGCAAGATGGTGGAGGAACGGTATCAGCGAGCCCGGTAGCGTGGTCTGACGAGTGCTTTCACAGCCAGTGTCGCCATGTCTTCTGGCCAGGCAGGGCCGAGCGCGATGGGGCCACCTCCACCTCCCAGCCGAGGACCAATATCGGATGCGCCTGACGAGGCCCAGAGCCAACTTGACGAGGGCGGAGGGGAGAGCCAGCCTTGAGGGCTTATGTATTTTATTTTTCTTCTATGTATCGTGTACAAAATACCTTTTGATGATATACATAGCACTTTTTGGGCTCCAATCTTGTGTTCCTGTGTTTGTCTTGTATCCTGTACATCACTTAACAAACAGGTTAAGTATCTATTTAGGCTTAGCCGCTTGCCTGACCAAATAAATGGTCAATCGATCTTTTCCTTCAATAAATGGTCAAGGGGCATAGCCTTTATCAACAAAGGTAATCAAATTATAAACAGACTTAAGCAAAATGCAACATGCAATCAAACAGATGCTCACTGAAAAAAAAAAAATAATGAGTCATGTCAAATGCAACAAGCAGATGCTAAATGAAATATTTTTTGTTGTTTTGAAATATTCATTTTTGTTTGGGTTTTGAAATATATGCTTTTTTTTAATTTTGGCATATGTATTTTTTTGATTTTTGACATATGTATTTTTATTTTATTTTTGACATATGTATTTTTTTTAGATTTTTGACATATGTATTTTTTTGGATTTTTGACATATGTATTTTTTTTGGATTTTTGACATATGTATTTTTTTTTGGAATTTTTGACTAAAAGATCAGCATGGTATTTAGATCAAAAGATCATATTCATTTACTAACTTAATTCCCAAATTGTTCTTTAACAACTTAACTTAAAACCCATCGTGTTTGAACTTGTGTTTCCATTCGTGATCCCATTTGATGATTTGACCCTTAGTCAATCTAAGCCATTCCTTAAGTTTGAAGTACGCCTCTTTAGAAGGAAAAGATTAATAAGTTTAGAAAGCCCATGAGAAGGTTCCGGAGACTTAAAAAGATGTTCCTTTTCTACCTTAATATCCGTTGGGGTTCGGTCATTTTCTTTCCGGGGTATTTATCGACTTTGCGTTCCCTTTTATTTCATTTCATGGCCTTAATGTAACGTTTGTAATGTAATAGCCTTTTGATTTGACATTTGGCTTTTGCCCTTTTCCTTTTGCTTTTCTATTCTCTTTTTTTCTTTGGGACGGATCTCCCCCATTTTTTTTATGACGGCCTCCTACTAAGATGGCGGGTATTCTTAGTAGTCTATTCTAAGCCTCGTTCCGACATCATGGGCCGAGTGTAAAACAGAATTTTTGCTTTAAAACGAATGACTTGTACTTTACACTTTCAGTCAAGTTTTCGGTGTTCCTTAGGACTTGGCAGCTTTTGTTACTCACGAATCAAACGTGTCAGTGTGCGTAGTGATGTGTTCGAAATTAAATTATCTAGACTAATAAGAAAATTTGAGTTTATAAATTTTCTGATTCCACTGGTCTTTGTACCATGCTGATCGACTCTTTAACCTAAGGGTAGTATTTCTTAAGATGTAAGCCAGTCCATGGATGATTTAGCTCTTCTCCTTCTGCATTAACAAGACGATAAGCATTACCAGGAAAAACGTGCGATACAACATAAGGTCCTTCCCAGTTGGGTTGGAGCTTAGAACGCGGACCACCAGGTTTCACAAAAATTCTTTTGACGATCATTTCACCGACTTTAAACTTACGTTCAATGACTTTCTTTTGATAAAAACGTGCTAGTCTATTTTGATAAACTTTTGCATGATTAGCGGCTGACCATCTTTTCTCGTCTAAAAGTTCCAATTGAGCAAGGAGTGCTGAACGATGTTCATCAATGGAAAATTCCTTATTCAATTTTACTCTTAATGACGGTATGAGGATCTCATATGGAACTACCGCCTCCATTCCAAATGTTAAGGAATAAGGAGTTTGCCCGGTAGGCGTGCGGATTGAAGTTCGGTAGGCCCATAGAGCCTCAACCAATTTTTCTGGCCAGTTTGTGAATTTGTTAGATTTGCACGTCTTTTTGATGATTTTTATCAAAGTCTTATTAGTTGCCCCTGCTTGGCCATTGCCTTGCAGATAATAAGGAGACGAATGATGCAATGCAATTCTATACCTGTTGCAGAGGTCCTTCAATTCTTGTGACACGAATTGCGATCCGTTGTCGGTGACGATGGTGCTTGGAATTCCAAATCGGGTGATGATGTTCTTCATGATGAACTTGCAGACGGTTGATGCTTTGATCTCCACGTACGCTTCAGCTTCTGCCCACTTGGTGAAGTATTCCGTTGCCGTGAGAATGAAAGATTTTTGCTTGATGCCGGAATCTGGATTACCAAGGGGTCCAATAATGTCGAAAGCCCACATGGAGAAAGGCCATGGGGAAGAAACATGATGGAGTGAAGATGCAGGAGAATGAATTTTGTCGGCGTGAAGTTGACACTTAGCACACCTACGGACATATCCTATACAGTCTTCTTCCATGGTTGGCCAATAAAATCCTTGTCTAAGGATCTTCTTTGCTAGCATCTGTCCATTGACATGGCCACCACAAACTCCACTATGAGCTCCTTCCATAACCTTCCAAAGCTCATCTTCGTCTAGACATCTTAGAAGAACTCCGTCAAAACCTCTTTTGTACAGTGCTCCTCCAACTAGGGTATATCGTTGAGCAACTCTCCTGATAGCTCTCTTCTCCTCAGTTGTAGCTTCCTCAGGATACGATTGATCTTCACAATATTTGGCAATTTTATAATACCATGGCTTCTGTTCATCATCCATCTCTTCCAACAGCTCCATTAACATAATTTCTCTCTTTTCCACAATATCTTCGTCTCTGACTTTCTTCAGCAACTTCTCCTTAGTTCTAAGAAATGAAGGGTCTTTCACGGCGGGTGAAAGACGCCTATGAACTATGATTGATTCAGATTGCTTGCAGATTGGAAAATTAAGAGAAGATGCCAATGAAGCTTGAGCGTCAGCTAAGATGTTCTTATTCCTAGGGACATGGACAAAGATCAATTTCGTGAAAAACTTTGAATAAGCAGAAGTAAGTTCTTGATAAGGCTTGAGCTTGGGGTCAAGAGTTCGATACTTGGTCAACACTTGGCGAAGAATTAATTGGCTATCACCCATAATCCTGAGTTTGGTGGCACCATGAAAATGAGCAGCCTCGAGGCCAGCAAGAAGTGCCTCGTATTCAGCTATATTGTTAGTGACTGGAAAATCAAGCTGAAAGGCTTGTGGAATGGTGACACCTTCAGGTGATAACAGAACGATACCGATCCCCTTTCCATGAGAATTCAGAGCTCCGTCAAAATGCAGAGTCCACATATCATCTCTGATTTGATTTACGAACATCAGTTCCTCATCCGGAAACTCTGATCGGATTGGATCGAATCGAGGAAGGGGATGATGAGCGAGATGTTCTGCTATGGCATAGCCCTTGATCGCTTTCTGCTGAACATAAATGATATCGAATTGAGATAGAAAGCTTTGACATCGCGCTAACCTATCAGTAAGAACAAATTTTTCCAGAAGGAATTTGATCGGATTCATCCTAGCGATGAGATGGACTTCATGGGCCAGAAAATAATGCTTCAATTTCTGCACAACCCAAACCAATGCTGCACATGTTTTCTCCATCGCTGTGTATCTCTGTTCAGCGGGGTTGAGAAGTTTAGAGAGATAATAGGCTGCCCTCTCTTTTCCTTCTTCATCCTCTTGTGCTAGGACAGCCACCACTGCATCATCCAGGACTGAAATATAAAGTATCAATGGTTTGCCTGGAGATGGTGGTCTCAAAACAGGAGGACTTGCTAAATAGTTCTTTAATCCATCAAATGCCTTCTGACACTTATCGTCCCAATCGAATTTGACTCCCGGCTTGGTAAGCTCGTAAAACAGCTTACACCTTTGTGAGTGCTGGGAGACAAAACGATGAATAAATTGTAACCTTCTGATTAATCCTCTTAGCTCCTTCAAGTTTTCGGGAGGTGGCATTTCTCTGATAGCCTTCGCCTTGTTGGGATCGATCTCAATTCCCCGTTTGCTGACGATGAATCCAAGTAATTTTCCTGAAGATACCCCGAATACACATTTCTTGGAGTTCATCTTTAACTGATACTCTCTCGATCTCTCTAATACCCTTGCCAAAACTTTGGCGTGCTCAGCCTTTGTCTTAGATTTAACCAATAGATCATCCACATACACTTCCAGATCTATGTGCATCATGTCATGAAATATTGCCATCATAGCCCTTTGATAAGTGGCTCCAGCATTCTTCAATCCAAATGGCATGACAACATAGCAGTATGTTCCCCAAGGTGTAGTGAATGACGTTTTCTCTTGATCTTCTTCTGCTAGCTTAATCTGATTGTATCCTGAAAATCCGTCCATAAACGATAAAGTTTCATAGCCAGCGGTGTTATCGATGAGTACATCAATATGAGGCAATGGAAAATCATCTTTAGGACACGCCCGGTTCAGATCGCGGAAGTCAATGCAAATTCTGACCTTCCCGTCCTTTTTTATAACCGGGACTATGTTGGCTACCCATTGTGGATAAAGGACAACTCTAATAAATTTGGCTTTATGCAATTTGTCGACCTCTTCCTTCATCTTTAGAGCCATTTGTGGGTGGAATCGCCTTAAATTCTGCTTGACCGGGCTAGCTTCTTCCTTTAATGTCAACCTGTGTTCAACTAAAGATGAGTCTAACCCTGGCATATCTTCATAACTCCAGGCGAAAGTGTCCTTATAGTCCTTAAGTACTTGTACCATTGCCTTCTCATCCTCTGTAGAAAGATTTTTACTGACGAGGACAACCTTAGGTTCGTCTTCAGTCCCTAAATTGATTTCTTTGGTGGGCTCTTCTACGGCAGCTGAGGGTTCATCGAATCTCTTCACTCCACTGGCATATGCCTCAGTTGAGTCCTCGTCATCTTCCTCATTCTCAATAATGGGGTCCTTTTCATGTACTAACTCATACACCCCATACCCATCATTGACTGACTCATCATTCATACAGTCTTCTGGCATCTGAATTGGATTTTCTAAAAACTGAGGGATTAAAGAGCAAGAAAAACATTTATCAGCTAAGTCCTTGAGGTATCTATCTGGAATTCGCCTACCCTTAGGCTTCCTAGACTTCCTAACTTGACTAACCTGCCTAAAACAAGACTGCCTAACTTCACTCAACTCCCTATTATAACCTAATGAAGATGAAGCAAGATGGAAATCCTGGGATACAAGTGAAAATACAAAAGAATCCTCCCGATGGGAGGGGCAGAGTAGATCTAAGAGAGAATCTTGACCGAAAGACCCACGCAATGGGGTGTGATCGGACAAGTAGGAGGTTTCCTCAATGAGGATTTGGGAAGAATTTGTTGCCAAATTGGCGTTTTTTTTTTGGATAGTGGAGGAGTTAAGCATAAAACATGAATGAATACAAATAGAAGGAGAATTAGATGGAGGAAGTGGCACCAAGGCCAGAGGGTTAGGGGGATCATACAGCAGTATGTCCCAGATCAAGTCATAAATCCTCTCTAGATCGAGAGGAGGTTGTGGAATGAGGTCCCGAGGGGACAGAGTAATCATAACGGGCGGAGCCCGTGGAATATCTTCAATAATGACCCGCGACCAAGTCGGGGTCAAGAGCAGTGTACGAAATAGAGTGTGGAGCATGAAAACATGGGAAGGGTATGTCCCCCTCCAGAGCAGATCTGTAGTGTAGCCAGCTTCATAGGGGTCATCTGGCTCCCCTTCATCGGTCTCTTCAGACAGCAATATCCGCTTGTCAAAGATAGCACCAGGACTTTCAATCAGCTCATCAATCTGCGGCGGCCACTTGGGTTCTGCCGGATCTAGAAACAATCTGTTCAGTGCAATGTAAAGGTCTCTCAGATCGAACCACCTGTACCATTCGCATTCAGGATCATAGAATTTTCTCCTTTTCATAGGCCGCAGAGCCTCCAAGGATTGGTACGTAAGTAGTTCTGAGCAATGCCTGGCCAAGTCCCTCCCATATATGTCATGGAAGTCAAAACACGAAGTAATGACCACCGTGTTGTCGTGGCTAATTATGGGCCCTTTTACAAAGTGTGTATACAGGGTCCATGTTAGGGGATCTCGACCTTCCTTGGGTGGTGTAGACATTGTCTCCCAGATTTTCTGACCTTCTTCATTTTCTGCTGGCTGAACTAGATCTTGCTTCAGTCTTCTTGGCCTATAGCCCAGACCACTTCCAGGTGCTGCTCGGTGATCTTTAACAGGAGTGGTCCTGCCTTGCAATTGTGTGCCCAGACCTTTCCCAGGCTTATAGCCGTTCTTCATCATAATTCTCCATCCTGGGGTACTCATGCACTTCCCCCTTTTTATGGCATTTAACGAGTATGGAGAAATAGTGGCGGCTTTTAGAGGATCAGCCACTGGATGGTAAACCTGTAATACCGACAGAAAAGATTGTCGGGCAGGTAAACCAGTAGATTTAACATTTAAGGTATGAGCAGCAGCAAGGATCGGCATGCTCGTCACTTTAATAATTCGTCCTTTGAAAGGGAATTTGAGACATTGGTAATTCGTAGAGGGAATCGCCTCAAGAGTTTTAATATAAGGACGACCCAAAATGGCATTTATAGAAGGGTCGATTTCTAGGATGTGAAATTCGACCTCTGTATGACTTACAGGGCCTAGCTCTACTTTCAGATAAACCATTCCCAGAGGGGAACGGGTAGAATTGTCATATGCTGTCACAGAGATGGGGCTAGGCAGCCATTTTTCTTTGGGCACACCGCACAGCTCCAGGGTCTTCGGTGGTAAAACATTGATCGAAGCCCCTGTGTCAACCAGACATGCATCCACGGCCTTCTTGCAAATGTTGACCGTGATGCTCAGAGCCATGCTTCTGGCTGCTGGCGGTGCTAGTTCCGTTGTGTGAAACGTAATGGAGGGCTGATCCCCCTGAGGAACTAGTAGTGCTGCAATTTTTTCTACCGGCACATCCTCGTTGACCATCACCTTCTGTAGATATTCCATTAAAGCTTCTTGGTGACTCTTCGACCTTTTGATCAGTTCAAGTATGGAGATCCATGCCGGTGTTCGATCCAAATGTTTCAACAAATCATATTGAGTGCCTGGTGCACTATCTTCATTGTGGGCTTCCTCAGTCGGCTGCGATGGGCCGTCTCTAACTGTGGACTGAGGAAAGACTTTGTTGAAAATTCTTCCACTCCGGAGCGCGTGTTCCTCAACCGTGGAAGATCCGGGTGACACCTTGAGTACCGCAGAGTTGGGTGGTGTAGGTGATGCGTGGTGTTGGTATGTCGGTGATGGCGTTGGGTTGGGCGATGGTGGCGTGGTGCGAATCAAAGGCCTGGATGGTTGGATGGTGGATGGGTAAGTGGTTGGTGAAGTGGGGAATGGCACGCGTAGTAGCGGTCTGGATGGTTGAATGGTGTCTGGGTAAGCGGTAGTGGTAGCGGGTGAAGTAGGAAATGGTACACGTAATAGCGGTCTGGATGGTAGGAGGGGCGCGTAGTTGGTTTGCGGTGAGTTATATGATGGAGGCGTAGGAGTGTGGGGCGTAATGGGCTTAAGGAAGGCGGGTGGTGGTAATGGGTTATTGGTGGCAGGTGTCGGTAGAGGGGTGATGGTAATGGGTTGTGGCCTGGGTATGTGGAGGGTACGGCGTGGCGGTCGTTCTGCGGTACTCTGAACGTGACCCGTTGAATAAAGAGAGAAAGAGTCCTCTATTCTCCACTGTTGCCTACGGTCAGCCTCAGACTGGCTGTTTGTCAAGATAGGGGCAACTTGGTTTTGGTTCTGGTGCTCCGGGAGTGGGTTCTGCACTATGCCCATGTTGGGTGGTGGTGCTGCTTGTGCTGGTGGTCTTGCTTGCTGCTGCTGTGGCCTTCTCGCCTTCAGAGCTGATATATACTTTTTCATCTCCTCCCAGTCTATGCCGCCCTGCTCGTTGAGATCATGAATATAATCTCTGAATTGGAAGCAGGTGTCAATAGTATGCCCAGGTTGCCTATCGAAATAGCAATACCTGGACGTGTCGGCATTTTGAGGCCAGACGGTCTTTTCCCTTGGCAAAACTAAGGCATTGGCTGCCATCAGAGCACTGAAAATATCTGCCAAGGATTCTGGGAGGGCTGGGTATTCTGCCCTTTTCGGGCCTTGAGGTCTTCTCTGCTGATTATAGTCAGCAGGAGGAGGGACATTATGGTATGCCGGCGGTGCGCGCGGCTGGTACTGTTGCTGTTGCTGATATTACTGTTGTTGGGGTTGCTGGTACTGCTGTTGTCGTTGCGGCGGCTGTTGTAGCTGTTGCTGTTGCTGTTGCTGGTTCTGGTTCTGGTTCGGCTGCTGGGGCCGCTGATACTGTTGTTGATAATGGGGGTTCTGCTGCTGCCTGTACCCTTGTTGGTTCGGCTGCGGTGGCCTCTGGTACTGTTGCTGACTCCTCACAAACTGGGGCGAATTATTGTTCATGCTACTAACCTGCTCATGAGAGAGTGTGCCCTCAGTAGTCGGACCTGTGCTAGGAGCATTTGGCACTGCAGGCTTCCGAGGTGGAGGCCTGCTAGGTCTGTGAGGATCAAAGACGCTAGAGAACGTAGCATCCTTGAAGGCATTCTGGCAGTACCGTGCTCTTTCATAGAGCTCTGCCATGTTGGTCATATTGTTCAAGGAGAGGATTAGTTTGAACTGGGGCGTGGCGTTGGAAATTAGCATCTTCACTTGTTCGGACTCGGACAAGTGATCCTTCACCTTCTCGGCCAAGCCCCGCCACCTGTCAGCAAAACTGACAAACTCCTCATCAGGTTTCATCTTTTCTGCTATTAAGTCAGTGATGGACAAGGAGGGTGCAACCCTGTCTTGGTATCGTTGAATGAATTTACGAGAGACGATACCGTAGTCTTCTACTTCGGAGGGTTCCAAGGAAAAGAACCACTCGAGGGCTGGTCCCTCTAGAGATCTCCTGAACAAAAAGGCCAGCGACCTCTTGTCGTTCTGCCAGAAAGACGATTCGTACATAAACTCCTTCAAGTGTGTGAAGGGGTTACCAGTACCGTTGTACCTCCGGTACACTGGCATCTCAGAGGGTGGCAGGTGGAACACTGGCAGGCTCGGTAAATTGATCTCTGGTGCAGCTTTGACTCCCATCATCTTTTGGAGGTTGTTGAATTGTTCATCCATGCGCTCCATCTTGGCCAGCAACGCTTGCGTGGTCAGATCTGCCTGGGGAGGAGGAGGAGGTGGAGGTACTTGATAGGCCTGTTGCCTAGAGTACGTCGGACAGGGAGGACAGTAAAGAGGAGGTCCGACAGAGCTTCCGCCATGCCTGAGGGCATTTTGATAAGCAGGCGTTAGTGGTCTAGCCGGTTGCCGAGAAGACGAGAGTTGTGGCCCAGCTGGCCGAGAAGTAATATGGAGGCCTTCCACGGCCTGATGGATGTAAGGAGGATGAAGAGGAGGTTGTAGAGGGACAACAGGGGGAGCCACAGGGTTCGGCTCAGCAGGCTGCATGGGTGCTTTCCCCTTCAAGATAGACTGGATTGCCTCGAACTGCTGAGGGTCCAGACGGGAGGCAAGAACTCCCAAAGCGTTGACGAGATCCGAAGGATCAGAGGATGAGGGATCATTCTGATTCATGTCCCCCTCAAGATTGGGATTAGGAATCGCATATTCATGCGGGGGAAGATCAGGATATCGATCATGGGGATGAAAGAGAGGTGTCCGGACATTCCCATCTTGTCGATATGGAATGGGGACAGAATTACGGGAGGCATCAGCATCTCTCCCGTTCTCATAGTTGTAGTTCGAATCGCGAGGGGCATTAGCATCTCCCTCACAGTTGATGATGGCGTCTTGAGCCATACTCAAGTCCCTGCCTGATCGCAGCAGCATGATGTTAGATTCTTTTTTTTTTTCAAAGATTTGACAAACAAGTTGCACATAGATTAATCAATCAAGTGGATGCTTAACGTGATTTTAAGATTCCTTGTTGAGTTATTTGGATTCAATTAAACCACAAATTTGCTCAGGGAAAGGATCCTAGTTTCAGTTCAATATCCACCGTTATTCTCTATAGCTTTCTCTCACAACGTTTATGGAATCTAACTGGGACTTCAACTGGTACAACCAGCCCGATGATCAAGGAGGAGTACCTTGATTTTGGGGACTTATGGAGGCCTCAAC
This sequence comes from Zantedeschia hybrid cultivar, assembly GCA_030544215.1. NCBI lineage: Eukaryota > Viridiplantae > Streptophyta > Magnoliopsida > Alismatales > Araceae > Zantedeschia > Zantedeschia hybrid cultivar. The sequence goes on from JARZZO010000011.1 coordinate 27,261,475, forward strand.
GTCAACTTCTCTAGTCTGATCAAGGGACCAACCCAATCAGAGAGAGTTGCTGACGTCAAGTAGTGTGTTCCTAAGAAAAGGAGGGTATTCGCCTCAATGCGTATGACCTATGGCCTGGATGGCTTCTAATGCTTAATAATAATGGGTAGTAGCATTCAACTCACAAAAATCTGAGAACTGGGGAAAAATTAAAAAAACTATCTGAATTGCGTCGAGTGTAGTCGACGCTATTCAAACAAAATCTTAATTTTTCGCAGAAACTCAGATTGCAGACAGTAGAGAATGAAGACTGAAAGGCGTCTGGGTGTATTGACGCAGTTTGAAACGCGTCAGTGCTCCTAGACGCTTTTCAAGTCGCAGAAACAATTTTGCAGGAAGAATTTCTGGGTTGATTCCTCCTCAAACAGGATAAAAACAGTAAATAATCAGTTCATGCAAAAATTTTTTAGTTCCAGATTTTAACAGGATGATTTTACTAACTAAACAACCAAGATGCCAATCAATCACACAGCATTTTCATCACAAAAACAGCTTTTTCAATTAATCAACGGGGAGGGCAAGATCTTGCCACAGGGGTGTGCACGTGGTGCACGAGAGAAATTAACTAAACTAAAACACTCACCAATTGGTGAGGACGTGTCGAGAGACACAAGTGGTGCACCGTGGGTGCCCGATTGATGATAGCAAGAACAAAAAACTAAAAGATGGCGAGACCAAGTCCCACCGTGATCGCCAAAAAAAGCTGTGAGTGCTTAGAATGATTGTGTGATTAACATGAAAATTTTATGTTGTTTAAGTGCAAAATAAAGCCTATTAAAACAGAAACTATGTGAAGTGATCGCCAGAAACTTTTGACTTAAAAGTTCCAAAAGAAAGTTTTGATCGCCTACCTGTTTAAACGCGGAAGATATTGAGCTCTTGATTCCCCTCCTTCAGCCGGCTGAAGAAAGAGAGCCCTTTCTTTGTTCTTTGTTCTTGCTGTTGAATTTGAAGTTGAGGATTTGAAGATCGTCCAGAGATTCTTGTGACTTTGTGCTTGATGATTCACTCCCCTTTTAATTCTCCTTTGTGTAGCTTATAAGAAATATAAAAATAAGAAATGAAGAAATGATGATGAGAACTTTAAGCAAAGGTAGTATCTATTCTAATCATGGTTTTAAACATGAAACTAAACATCAAACTTACTTGTTTAATGGCTTTTGAAACCCCTTAATCAAATAGGTTTTGAAAAGAATGATGTTGTGGTGTGTGTTGCATGAAGTGATGATGAAGTATGAGAGATTAATGAAATAAAAATGAAGATGCAGAAATGAAAAACTTATGCCGAATTGGATGAAGCCTTGAATTGGATGAATAATGGACGCCGACTTCTGGAAACAGCAGCGGTTCGGCGTTTGGACGTCGTTGCTTCGATCTTCAATTACTAACTCTGATTCTAACTTCTCTCTCTTCCTTTTTTTTTTAACTTTCAAGATGCAAGTTATTTATAGACTTCTTCTGCGTCCGCGGATTTACATGGAAAAATCTAAGATTTATCCATCTTAACCAACAGATAAATACATATTAATTCATCTTTATCTGTAATTATCTAAAACGCATCCACATAGGCTGACGCCTTTCAGATTAATTAAGATAAAGATAAACATCCGAAAAACTTATCTTTATCTGTATTAGCTAAAACGCGTCTACATGTATAGACGTCTTTTACACTAATTAAGATAAGGATAAACATCCGGAAGAGAAGTAGAAATAGCTTAGGAAACTTAAAACGCGTCATACATGATAGACGCCTTTTAGCTAATTAACCAACTGATTAACATTCAAATTTAAACGTTAAAATAAGAATAAACTCTAAATGGCGTCGATATGGGTAGACGTCTTTTAGACTTCTTCATATTTTAACTGAAATTTGAGTTAAAATCAACATAATTGATTAACTTAAACATGTCTGTTAAACCCGACACTCAAAAAGATCAATAAAATTAATCAATGATTAAATATCAGACCATTCCGAGGCATTATTATATGATATGAAATTTACTCAAAATGATGTCAAAATTAGCGTGTCTACAGGGTCCAGCGGAAGACCTTCGAAGGTGATTGTGTGTTCAATAAAGGATCGTTCGCTCTCAGGTAACTGGAGAGAGAATGCTCTAGAGTAGATCCGCAGGAGTCTCTGGCCAGAGCAGAAACAATATCAGAAAAGTGGTTTTCGGATATTGTAAAGCGGAGTCTGATTCAAGTGAGTTGACAATCTAGGGTTTGACAGTTGACCATACCCTAGGTTAACTTGAGAGCATTGTGCGAACGAAGGATTATAGCCACGTGGTAACTGTGGACGGACAGGTTCCATGAGTGGGTTGCTGAATCCCATTACCTTCCGGGATCATGAGGTGTTGCTTGGCACCCAACTTGATCGGAAGTCCGACCGAATTTACATGCGATGATAATTCGGTTAAGTAATTAGTTAATATCTAGATATTAATTAATTACAATAAGTCAATAACTAGTTATTGGACTTAACGGGCTGAAAACCGGACTGGTAAATGGGCCTAGAGGGTCACACGCAATAAGATTCTCAGTCGGTGGTACATAAGTGGGATTTATATTAACCGGGGACTTTTGTGAAAAGTCGCGCCGACTTAATATATATATACGCGCTGTTGAGAAACCCTGGGCCAAGCTCCAGGATTTCCCTTGCTGGCCGTCATCCCTCCCTTTCTCTCTCCTACTCTGGGCGTCCCATTCGAGGCGCCGAGACAGTTTCCGTCTCCGCCGCGTGTGATTCCCGAAAGTCGGGAATTCCAGTCGGCGGGATTTCGGCAATCGTTGCGGCGACGGATCTTCAGCGAGCAAGCTGATACGGACGAGAGATCGAGGATGAACCACTGCGGAGGATCGCGTGGATACCGCTGGAGGCCGGACGCTTGTGCGGCTCGCTGCATTGCTTCGACGGAACCGAAACGGAAGCGGATTCGAATCCGCGCACGGTAATCATATTACAACCCGGTTTTTTGGTTAGCATTTTTCGTTCCGAATCGGATCAGCGGGCATCGGGCGGGTTTAATTTTTGTTCTTCGTTTCCGCTGCGTTCTTCGCATCCCGCCCGGATCCCAACAAGGGGGCCTTCAGAGGGGGCTGGCTAAATGGAGGAGAGGGAGCAGGGGGGACTAGGTCTAAGAAATCGTGGAGCTTGGCCTAGGATTTCTCTTTGGCTTTTATTTATATTAACTTAAGCAATTTTTCAAAATAACCTCTGAGTTAATATAAATTTCCACTTTAACTCCCATTGACCGAGAATCTTATACATGTGACCCTCTAGGCCCAGATGCTAGCTCAATTTCAAGCCCATTAAGCCTAGTAACACTTCACAGACTTAAAGTAATTTATTTAATATCAAATATTAAATAAATATACTATCAATTTATGATCGCATGACAAATTGATCGGACTTTCGATCAAGTTAGGTGCTAAGCAACACTGCATGATCCTAGAGGATATTGGGGTTATGCAACCCACACGTAGAACCTGTCTGTCATCCATTACCGCAAGGTTGTAGTCCTTCACTCAATCTAATGCTCTCAAGTTAACTTAGTGTATGGTCAACTGTCAAACCTTAATTGGTTCATTTACTCCAATAAGATGTCACAAAGCATCATTAGAAAACTCTTTTTTCATATATGTTGCCCTACCCTGGTTAAGGACTCTCAGACATCACTCCATAGAGCATTATCTCTCCAAATAACGAGAGTGAATGATTCCTTATTGATCATACAATCACCTTCAAAGATATTTTGTTGGATCCAATCACTTGACTAATTAAGACCCCATAGTTAAAGACTGATGAGTCAAGGTCAAAACCCAGAAGTTCATTAATAAGAATTCTTTAGTGCCTCAGGTCGAAGAACCAACTTGCCATCGTGACGATGAAACAACTGGTTGATAGTTAGGCATATTACCATCCAGTGATTCAACGATGGATCAACTCAGTGAACTCATTCATTAATACGTACCTATAGGTCCACCTTAGTGTCTCCATACAAGTGACTGTGAGACCAGTCACCCTCATCTTATTAGCAAGAGTAGCATGTATTAGTCTCATTGAATATTTGATATCCTTCTTCAAAATCCTTCGATTAAGAATAATTAAGAATATATGTTTAAAGAAGATTAATGTCATTATCATGATCTCATCATGACTTAATCTTTATTGCTGACATTCATAGACATCAATATGCTATGATACATGCGAACTACACATAATGAATACGATTCCTTTATTAATATAAATACAAACGAGAATGTACATAAGTCATCATGTGATTGGCTTGATGGACATCCATACTAATAGTTTATTGATGATGTGTTGATCTATTCACTAACTATCGAGGCATATTAGGAGCATTTTAGGATTGTTGGGAGCTTCTCAAGATAAATCAACTATATGCCAAGTTCAAGAAGCATGATATTTGGCTCGACAGTGTAGTGTTTCTTGGACATGTGATAGAGTTTGAGTAGATCCAACTATGGCTAAGGTTGTGTCATTGTGAAAGGCTCCAAAGAGTGCGTCAAAGTTAAGGAGCTTTTTAGGCAAGCTGGCTATTATAGGCATTTATTGAGGGTTTCTTTCCTTTGGCCACCCCTATGATTAAGCTTACTAGGAAAGGAGCAAAGTTTTTCTAGTCAAGCGAGTATGAGACTAGTTTTTCAAAATTTGAAGAAGAGACTCACTATGGCACCTATTCTGACTTTGCTTAATGGGCTTGATGGTATTGTGGTTTATATTGCTTCTAGTAAAGGTTTCATGGCAATCGAAGGATCATGAGAAGAACTATTTGGCCCATGATTTGGAGTTAGCTACAGTTATTCATGGACTCAAGATTTGGAGGCATTATCTTTATGGAGTGTACTTTAAGGTTTTTATAGATCATCAAAGTTTAAAGTATATTTTTTTGTCAAAGGGAGTTGAATTTAAGATAGAGAAGATGGGTAGAGTGTTTCAAGGATTATGAGTTCTGTTTGAACGATCATCTTGCCAAGGTTAATGTGGTTGTTGATGCTCTTAACATGAAGCTCATCATGTTGTCATTATGCAGGGATCTGGACATGATTAAGGATGCTAATGATTGTGCACTTAGAGCCTAAGGGGAGCATCCTTTATTGGCTCAAATGTCGTTGAAGCCTGATGTAACGACCCGCCATCCTATGACCGGAGACCCGGTCACTAAATGGATGTCGGCCCATTAACTGCGGGTTCACACCCGGATCTCACACAACACATCTGGAGGAGTAAGTGCTAAACAAGGCTAAATATAACAATCACACGGACTACGAAGGTAAACGAGTGCGCAGAAAGGAAGATAACAATGTCTGTATACAGTCCAACAATAATTACATGTCCAACAATTAAATAAATACAGGCAGAAGGAAAGTACAACAACATCGGGGCATACCCCGGAACTAAGACAGCTGCTGGTCCGCACACCAAGAAGACACCACGCTTCCGCTCGCCACGAGGTCCACACCTGAAACCGCAGGGAGTGAGCCACACCAGAAATGGGCTTAGTAGGGATCATCCGATCCCCCGCCTCCCACTCACACACCCACCAGTGCAACAACAGGAATATATGGCAATTAAGTAAAGCAGTAAACATAGCACTCAACCTGATAGGAACCGTACGATAAGCAGTGTAACAAGAACAGTACCAAGTAACCCAAAGAACCCAACACAAAGTCACGCCTCACAGTCAAAGTCCACGAAGCGACTGAACCACACTGTCGACCGAAGTCAAACGTCGCCTCCCAACACTACCACCACTGCTCACGCCTGTCCACCCCTACAGTGTTCCGGGACACTGTAGGGTGAGGCAGTGAGCCAAACTAGGACTAGCTGGACTCAGTGTACCGCCACTGCCAGCTACGTGTGCACACAAGCAGTCTAGACTACTGTCCTACCGTCCGGATTGCCTCCACGCTAGGCCTCAGCGCTTCAGGAGGGTCCTGGGGACCGGCGAACCCCCGTCAAGCCGAAGCTACAGGAACTACCCACAAACCCAACTCTCCCGGGCTGCGTCAGGCCAAAGGGCTAAGGGTACCACTCGTAACCTTGATCAAAGGTCACATCAGGCCCGATGGCTAAAGGGTAAACCAACTCCCACCAGTAACACCACCAGCTCCACAGCAAGAAACATGCCAGAAGCTGTCACGACAACCAAAGGAAACCCCGACCCGCTGAAACCAAACAGCAACCCTCGGATAGCACACCAGCTACTCCGGCCCGACGGGCTCAAGGTGGTTCTGCTTCCCTCAGCCAAAGGTAAAACACAACAAGCACCCCTCCTCACAGACACCATGGCCCTTCTCCCATCAGCCCATGGTGACAAACGGAAACCACAGTCATTCCGAATCCATATTCGTACAAGCACACACACACAACATGATGCCATTCGTACAGTAAACCTCCGTCTCAGCGTACAATTGAAGCACACACACATAGATGATGAAATCTCATTCATACAGAAGTCCTCAGTCTCAGTATACAACTCAAAGCATGCATCTGAACCATCCCCCCCGTGAAATATACATGAAATAACAGGATTTAAGCATTTCTGTCTTGAATCGCGTCGACCAAGGTCGACGCCATTCAAGACCCTCAGACAGGTTTATTAAAAGCCAGATTATCCCTTAAAACGCGTCCACCAGTGAAGTCGCCGTTTAAAACGCGTCAGGGTCGCTAGACGCCATTCAACCCAGAAATCCAGATTGCAGAACCCTTAAACGGGGGCATTTCCTGCCTAAATGGCGTCATGATGGCCCGACGTCCTTCTGAAAGGCGTCGTCCATCCATGACGTCATTTAGCGCCAGAGCCTCTAATTCAGGAAACCTCGAACAGGGAGGTTTCTGCCCTAAAACGCGTCGTACTGACCCGACGTCTTTCGGAAAGGCGTCGACCAGGTACGACGCCATTTAGCCCCAGAAACCAGGTTTCCTGGTTCAACCCGAGGGTTTCTCCCTTGATCCCAAGCACCTCGAAAAGCCCCAAAACCAAAGGGGGAGGAAGAGAAACCCAACCATCACAAGCATGCTACAAAACCACGTTTACAAGCACCGCCATTCCCACAAGGAATCCTGCTAAACATGCTCAATCTAGCCCCAAACACGTCACGTCACGCCAAGAAACACACGAGCAACACATGCAAGGTTCGTCCCCCTACTGGTTCTTGAACTCCTCCAAGCTCCTCGCCGCCAACCCACCGCACCGCAGACCGCCGCCGGTACCCTCGAGGACGCCGCCACTCCGCCGGGACGTCGGCCGCCGTCCGGAGAAGGGAACGCCGCGAAGGAGGTGGTGGAAGTAGAGGTGAGAGGTAAGGAGGCTATGGAGTGGTTGGAAGAGGAAGAAGAGGAAGGGAAGGGGAGGAAGAGCGTCGGAGAGGGCGGAGAGGGTGAGGAGAGAGAGAGTGAAGGCGAGAATGAGGGAAAGAAGGGGAGGCTCGCGGGGTCAATCCGAAACCAGCTGAAACGCGTCGATCGAGGCAGACGCCTATCAGTCTGACAGGACGGCCGTACTGACAGCGGTCTAAAACGCGTCACCCTCCACGGACGCCGTTCAGACGACAGGACAGGCCGTACTGACAACGCTCTGGCACCGCACCCGGACATCGCAGAGGTCACAGTCTGAATCGCGTCAACCGACATGGACACCGTTCAGACGATGTGACCGGGGCCGTACTCTCGCGGCCCGAAACCCGCCCACGTGGCGCACACGTGGCACAACACCCAGCAGACCTAAATGGCGTCCACACAACCTGACGCCTTTTGAAAGGCGTCGAGCAGTGCTGACGCCATTCAGCCAGAAATCTCAAGACCGCTCCAGGGTCCAAACCAGGGGATCCGGCCCGAACCCGACCCGAACACATAACCCGAAACCTCAGTCCTTACACCTGATAGTTGGGAAAAGATTTTGGAAGTTCAGAAGCAAGACCCTAAGACATGGGAGTTTGACTGGTAAACTTGTTACGTTAGAGGGTGATGATGGTGCGATCAAATTGAAGGTATGTATGTCGTATGATAATGAACTTAAGAGAGGATTGATGATTAGTTAACCTCACAAGTTGAAGTTTTTTATTTTTCCAGGGAATACAAAGATGTATAAAAGCTTGAGAGGAATCTTTGATGGCCTGGCAAGAAAAGAGATATTATAGATTTTGTATCTAAGGGTCTCACATGCGAACAAATTAATATTGAACATGAAAGACTGGAAAGACCATTGCAAGCTATGGAAATTCTTGAATGAAAGCGGAAGTACGTCACTATGGATTTTGTTATTGGTTTGCCAAAGACTCAAAGGAAGCATGATTCTATTTGGGTAATCATGGACAGGTTGGCTAAGTCCGCTCATTTTCTTGCTATGTATAAAAAGACTTTTTTGAAGGAGTTGACTCAAATGTACATGAATGAGATAATTGTGTGCTTCTCTCCATCATCTAATCCTGATGCTCATTTCACAATAAGATTTTGGAAGTGTTTGCAGAAAGTATTAGGTAAGCAGTTGAAATTTAGCTCAACTTTTCACCCACGGACTAATGAACAATTGTAGAGGACTATTGAGAGTTTGGAGGACATGTTATGAGGATGTAGTTTGGTGTTATGCCTAGCATTTTATTTTATATATTAGAGAACTAATCTTCTTCATTTTATTTTATCAGAACATAAGCCCAAGTTTAGTTAGCTTATTAGGCCTAATAGTCCATGGTTTAGAATGTCCAATAGGTTAACTAGCACATTTTCGAAGTAAATTCAATAATGAATATTGTGAAAATCATATAGAAATCTAACTGAGGTAAGATTAAGACATTTGTTGGATATTTGAGTTAGTATAAACTTTGTTGAAGACACTCTTGCTAATTGAGACATTTAGAGGATCATTTTTGCAAATACCATTAAGGTGTCTAACCTGCAAATAAATCAAATAATGACAAATACATCTCGCAATTGAGTTGGAATGGGAAGTTGGAGTGAAGAAGGAAACTTGTGGGAAAGTTAGTTTAGGAAGGTTCTTTGATGGTATTGGAGTAGGGTTAGGATCCTTAACTAGTATATAAACTATCCTAAACTGTAGCCTTACATTATATTCTCATTTAAGAACCCTAGCCAACATCTCTTTCTCCCTTTTCTCCATCATTACCCAAGGAGTTTGTTGTGCATAGGAGAAGGCTTGCTACTAGTTAAGAGGTATTCCAAGAGCTTGAAGGACATTCTAGGAGGGAGACATTGGTGGGGATTTGTGGGATTCTTCATCAATTGCTTTGAGGATCCATAGAAGAAGGATTTGTCCAATCAGTAAGCAAATGATTAACCTACCCTAGGATACTTCATAATTATGTTTTATTTTTATTTAAAAGTACTTTCATAAAATAATAATTGATGTGGGAATTCTATATTTCCATCATGTGCTTCAAATCCCTTGAAATCCCATGTTTTGGCCATGTTCTAATAAAAAATGGTCGATCGGTTCAAAGGAAACAGTCGACTGATTCACCCACATAATTTAAAACTTGTTTTACTATTAAAAATAGTGTTTGGTAGCAAAATGGTCAACATTTATTCTATAATGGTCAACCATTTCCATCAAACAACATGGTCAGAATTTGGCTTTTCCTGTAGAACTTCTTACTATTTGTTCTCCTTCACTTTAATTCCGATTGACCTAAAATTTTCAGGAGAGCTTTATTTTGACCTCTCTAACATCCCTATGAATATTTATAATTTTCTAACATTATGTGATATTATGTTCATAATAAATTGAATTTTAGCCTATTTTTATCAAAAAATATGATTTTAACTCTAAAAATTCTAAAATTGTTTCACACCTTTAAGACATCATATGTAAGGATTGAGGTTTCGGATCCAGTTATCGGATCAGTTTTGGAGTCTGACCCCTTGCTTTGAGCCCTTGTGGGGCTGGGGCATGGGTTCTCTCAATGCAGTTCAAACGGCGTCCGGTTAGGGGGACGCGTTTTAGAATGTGCCACGTGGGTTGGTTTTGGTCTGCGAGAGTACGGCCCCTGTCTTATCGTCTGAATGGCGTCTCGCATGGTCGACGCCATTCAGAGATCTGTCAGTGTACGACCCCATCTTGTCGTCTGATTGGCGTCGGTCTTGGACGACGCGTTTTAGCAAGTTTCGGCTGATGCTCCGAAGCCCTCCTTCCTTTCCCTCACTTCTCTCATTCTCTTCTCTCTCCTCCCTCTCTCCGATCCATCCGCTCCCTCTTCCCTTTCTCCTTCCCTTCCTCTCCCCATTCCTCATCTTCCTCCACTCCATCAACCTCCTACCCCTCACCACTACCACCACCATCTCCTCTGCGGCGCATTTCTCTCCGGACGGCAACTGACATCCTAGTGGAGTAACGGCATCCACGGAAATACCGGCGGCGGCTTGCGGTGTTGCGGACCGGCGGCTAGGAACACGGAGGAGTTCAAGTAACCGGTAGGGTGACGATCCTCACGGTGTTTTGTTTAAAACTATGATTTTCTTGCTTTGAAGCATGCAATATGTGTGGGTGCTTCTGAGGTAGAAAGCATGTTCTAAAGGGTTCTTTATGAAAACAATTAGGCTTCACCCCTACTTTCTCCATTTTGACGTTTTTTTGTGCGATTTGGGGGAGAAATCCCACTTTGTGATTCGGTAAGGCCAGAGGGGGGAACCTGTTTGCGTATGCTAAATGGCGTCTAGAGACAGCGATGCCATTTTAAATGGCGGCTGCCACCCAAGACGCGATTTAGCCCAGCTTGTTCCAAAGCCAGTTCAGGGGACAGCGACGCCATTTTAAATGGCAGCTGCCAGGGGCGACGCGATTTAAGCTATCTTCTGAGGCCAATTTTTGTGTGAACCAGTTTAGGAGTCTTGATTGACGTCGTCCATGGGTGACGCGATTCAAGACAGAACCTCATTAACTCATGCAATTAACATGTGTTTACATTGTTAAACAGTTTGGTTAAATGTATGCTTGAAAACGTATTTCAAGGACGAGGATTTCTACGTGATTGGATCGCACTATGTTGTGTTTTGTGCGATTATGGACCTAGAGTGCAGTTGTTAGTGCTTAGGCACCCTGTGTCGGTGTAGGAGTGACACGGTACCGGTGTGAGAGCGGTGGGGTGACGCCTAGAGAGAGGGTCACCTGGTGTACCCCGGGGTATAGCTAGTACCGGTGTAGGAGTGGTACATTCGAAATGTCACTTGTGCTGGGGGAATATATTGAATAGTGTCTGGGGACAATGACGCCATTTTAAATAGCGGCTGCCAGGGGCGACGTGATTTAAACTATCTTCTGAGGCCAATTTTCATGTGAACCAGTTTAGGAGTCTTGAATGACGTCGTCCACGGGCTACGCGATTCAAGACAGAACCTCATTAACTCATGCAATTAACATGTGTTTACATTGTTAGACAGTTTGGTTAAATGCATGCTTGAAAACGTATTTCAAGGACGAGGACGTGATTGGATCGCATTATGTTGTGTTTTGTGCGATCATGGACCTAGAGTAACAGTTGTTAGTGCTTAGGCACCCTGTGTCGGTGTGGGAGTGACACGGCTCCGGTGTGGTAGCGGTGGGGTGACGCCTAGAGAGAGGGTCACCTGGTGTACCCCGGGGTATAGCTAGTACCGGTGTAGGAGTGGTACATTCGGAATGTCACTCGTGCTGGGGGAAGCAGAACCACTTAGAGCTAGACAAGCCGGAGTAGCCAGCGTGCTATCTGAGGGGTTGATGTTTGGTCCCAGCAGGTCGGTGTTTTCCATAGTCGGCCGCATGGTTTGTGTGTTTAGCCGAGACGCTGGTTGTGGACTCCGTGGTTGAGTGGTTTCATAATTGTGCATGTTACATTTACGAATGCATGTGTTTAATATCGGAATTTGAGAATCTTTGGGAGTTGTGTTTACTGCTTTATTTATTTAAATTGCCTATATTTGTATTGTTGCAGTTATGAGTGCGTGAGTGGGTGGTGGGGATCGAAGGATCCCTACTGAGTCCATTTCGATGAAACTTACTCATGCGGTTTTCAGGTGAGGGTTCCAGACACGCATAGCATGGAGGGTTTCGTCTTAGGTTGCGTACCGGCAGCCATTGTTCTGGAGTATGTCCCGATGTAGTTGTTATTTTCCTTTCAGGCCTGTACGCTTAATTATTTCTTTTCAGTTGGAATATGTAATTATTCGCTGAGTCAAGTCGAATTGTAATAATTTTTAATTACTGCACTTCCTTTATAATTCGATATGATGTGGGATGTTTAGCTTAGTTTATCATTTATTTTCCAGACTTATCGAGATCCTAGTTTAACTCTAAATTTTAATGGTTCGGTACCCATTTAGTAATCGGATCCCCGATTATAGGGTGGCGGGTCGTTACATCATATATGATTTGCAAAAATTGATTATATCCTAATTTGACACATAGTTTTATCTACAGTTTGAAATATGCTCTATGACAATTAGTACAACGTACAACTATACTTATTTGATCTAATATCTCCCATATAAACTTTAGCTATCTTCCTACTATAAATCCTTGAATCGTACACTATATGGATAGTGTCATCTTAAAGAGATTATTGGACCCAATTTAGTATAAGTATCCTTATTGCATAAGCCAATATGTGAACTTGAAAGCAATTAAGTAAAATCTATGAAACTAGCATTTTGTTTAGTGCAGCAATGGGAGAGGTATGATCCCTGGTCCTATAGTAGCCAAGATCATGATATTTTTGTTTAGGCTTGTTACATATATTTATGACCCTTATGTTGTGGTTCGGGTACATGTCAATATGAATGCTACCTTTAATCTATTTTCCTTTTTTATTAAGCGTAAACCTTATGCTTAGATCCCATTTATAACCTTATGCTTGCTTATTTAGTTCATATGTCACCTTTGAATTCCCTACGATCAGCCATGTTCCTTTTTTAAGCTTATGTCATTGGATTCTAAGTTTGATCATGATCTATATCCTGAGTTATATGATATGATAAGTGAGATATGGATGGATGTGTTTGAGATCATCTATAAGATATGCCACTCATATGCTTAAATCTTATGATATATTTCTTTCTAGTCCATGCTCATATGATCACCTTATGAATCTATGTTAATATGAAAGTTTTGCAATAAGACACTCTATAAACTATATAACTTTATATCACATATATTCAGTTAGAACAAGTTTTGCCATATGTTATATGTAGAATATCAAGAGATCCTATGAATTATACTATGTATCATTTGAATTTTCAAATCCATATTATAGGGCTAGCCATGTACAGGGTTATGATGTCTACTGAGTTTTATAGTTAGTTGCTAACCCATTTCTTAGGAGATGTGAATGATGAATTAGAACATGAGGGTTCAGAGGAGTGATATGCTAGAGTTGGAACTTTAGGAATATGATTTGAGAATTTTCTTTTAGTAGATATGATGTAGTAGGTTTCCATTTAAGTTAATTAATTTGAGTGAGTTGAGAGTCAATAAATTTGATTTTGAGAGATTTTATTTAGTTTGTTATGAACATTTGTTTTTGGCTATAGATTTGGATTTATTATACGATAATTGTCTTACAGTGAACATGTGCCTCATGGATTCTTTTGCTCACATATTTATTATGTACGTGTATCACTATATTGTCTCTAAATTCCACTAAAGATCAGTTAGGATTGGATACGAGATTCAGGGTTGTTACAGAACATGGTATTATAGCCATAATGAGAGTTTTAAGATCCACACTATCCGATTTGATAAGCCATACCATGTGATCGTGAGGATTAGTGAAGTAAGTTAGGCTTAAGTATGACCCTTCTAAGGATTTAGTTTTGACTTGAGTTATATTTTGGACCTCATGATTGTGAGTGCTTAAAATGGGTGTGTGATTATCATGAAAAAACTATGTTGTTTAAGTGCAAAATAAACCTATTAAAAAGAAACTAAGTGATGTGATCGCCAAAAACTTTTGACTAAAAAGTTCCAACAGAAGATTTGATCGCCTACCTGTTTGGACGTGGGAGATATTAAGTTCTTGGTTCCCCTCCTTCAGCCGGCTGAAGAAAGAGAGCCATTTCTTGTCTTTGTTCTTGCTTTGGCTGCTATTGAGTTTTGAGGATCGTCCAAATTCCTTGTTGTTCGATGTTGATTTCATCCCTTTGATTCTCCTTTGTACCTTGCAAGAAGTAGAAAGAAATAAAGAACAATGATGAAAACTTAGGAAGAAGTAGTATCCATTCCAGAGAAAATTTTAAACATGCAACTAAGCAGGTGAACTCACTTGTTGGGATGGTCTTTTGAACCCCTTTAACAAATAGGTTTTAAAAATGATGCTACTGTTGTGTGTGTTGCATGGAGTGATGTGATGAAGAATGTGAGACTAATGGGATGAAAATGTGAGAAATATGCAGAAATGAATTGAAAGCTAATGCTGGATGGCCCCTGGAAGCCTTGGTCTTTAATGGATCTTGGACGGATGAAGAAGGATGCCGACTCCTGGAAGTAGCAACACTTCGGCGTTCGGACGTCTTCAAGCTTCTTTGCTCCAATCGCCACCAAAATAATTACTAATTATCACTCAACATCACTCTCTCTATCACTCATTCAAGAGGCAGGGTATTTATAGACTTCTTTGCATCCGCGGATTTACATGGAGAAATTTTGAGATTTATCCAGCTTAACCAACAGATAAATACAGATTAATTCATCTTTATCTGTAATTATCTAAAACGCGTCGCCACTCAGAGACGCTTTTCAGATTGATTAAGATAAAGATAAACATCCGGGAAAAATTTATCTTTATCTGTACTTAGATAAAACGCGTCGCCACATAGAGACGCCTTTTAGACTAATTAAGATAAGGATAAACATCCGGAAGAGAAGTAGAAAGAACTTAGGAAACCTAAATGGCGTCGTGACATGCAGACGTCTTTTAGCTAATTAATCTACTGATTAAAATTCAAATTTAAACATTAAAATAAGAATAAACTCTAAATGACGTCTACATAGGTCGACGTCTTTTAGACTTCTTCATATTTTAATTGAAATTTGAATTAAAATCAATTTAATTAATTAACTTAAATCATATTTGTCTGACCCGACACTATTTAGATAATTAACTTAAAAAGATCAATAAAAATTAACCAATGATTAAATATCAGACCATTCTGAGGCATTATTATATGATATGAAATTTACTCGAAATGATGTCAAAATTAGCGTGTCTACAGCTGCCTCACCTTGGCATCGTCTTTGCAAGGGAGTGAAATGAAATGGAATGTACTGAAAATGTGATGTCAAGGTGTGATGAGACACGCTCTCAACATCACATGATTGGAATTTTTCTCAAAGTCATCAATGAAGATAGTTCAAGGGATCAATGGAATCTTCTAGCGAGACACTGTAGGTCGTAGACACTGTAGGTTTCACCTTGACATCAATGAAGATAGTTCAAGGGAGTGGGAAGTACCCCAGGTCGTAGACACTGTAGGTTTCACCATGGGGAGCGGTTGCCAGCCAATGTGGACGTGCTGCAACCATGATGGATCTTAAAAAAAACAAGAAATATTGGATAAAGAGTCCAAGAAATGAAAGAATTCCAAGGATATCTTCTAGCGAACCTCAAAGATAATCAAGATACTCAATTCATAATGGAATATTTCATATCATGTTTGAATTATTTGATTTAATGGTCTGAAACTTAATCAGTAATTAATCCTTACTACAGTGATTTCAAAGTCCTATATGATGCATGCTGGACTAAAAGAAAAAATATAAAGTCAAATAAAATATAAATTAATTAAGGATAATATTGTTAAATTGTCATTAATGAGTCAAGATACCAATTCTTGTAATTCAGTGCTAAGCCGAAGCTCGTTTATCCACGCACCGTTTCACAAAAGTGGAACCATGTCCCCACTAATTAACAATCCGACGGCCTATCCCCGCGATTAAGAATTCTCTGGAATTATCAATGTTTTTGTTAAAGGGGAACTCAAATTCCAGTTTCATCAAAACCACAAAGTCCTTGATATACTTTAATAAATATTTAACATATAGTAATGATGATTATGCAAATTAACTACATAAAATAGTTCAAGGGTAGAAATAACCGTCTTTTTAGCCACGGTCGGGACTTTATAAACTCCCACAGTGGGATCTTCTTGATATTTCCAGCTTCATTTGGGTTTTCCTGCACTCAAAAATTCATCAGTAACTTCAAACAAGTGTTTGATTAAGCATCAAAATATGGAATTTCGGGTAAATGACAGAAAGCTTAAAATGCGTCGTGTCGCGCCGACGCTATTTACTCATCTAAAACGCGGCGGTGTCCCACGACGCCTTTTAAGTCACAGAAACAGATTATGGTTGTTCTCTACTCGGATTCCAACTCTTCCAATGCTCATCCCTTTTCCAATCCGGAAAAGTCTTCCTAGGATCGCAATTTGCTCTATATAAACATCATTAACTTGTTTCCAAGCAATCCTACCACAATCTAGAGATCCAAAGTTGAGTTTTTCTTCAAGATTCAAGGATTTTCCATGGTTTTCAAGTTTCAAGAAGGAAGAAACTCGGGAATATGATGAGTTCTTCAAACAAAAGGATGAGGAGGTCGCTGGAGAAAATCTCCGATGTGGAGAATCACCTTATTGTAAGGGATCTCAACCTCCAAGTAAGTTGAATTAGCTTTCCTTCAATTCTTCTTCTTCAATCTCTTCTTTCTCCTCCATGTTCTTCATGTTCTTCAAATTCTTTTTTTTTATTTTTCAGACATATCCTTTGTTTCCCGGCCCAAAGAGATTCACTTCTCTCCCTTGGATTCGCAAACTGGCTAAAAGTCCTAAACTTTCCATGCAAGCCTTCATCTTTAAGTGGAATCTTCAAGAATTGGTGGTGCATGCTAAACACTACAAGAGCTCGAACGTAGATTGGGCGGCTATGGGTGCCTTGATTAAGCAGTGGCATCATCAAACTCACACCTTTTTTTCCCGGATTTCGAGTGCACTATCCTCTTAGAGGAGACGGAGCTTTTATTAGGTCTTCCAAAGACCAAGGACAAGATGGCTTTGACGAGAGAAAGGATCACCGGCCAACAACTGTTGACATCAATTATGAAGGGTCCCTCAGAAGTAAAAAGGTGCCTTACCAATAGAGGGATCAACCTTGCAAAACTCGCTGAATGGACTTTGTATGAGATCGATGATCTAAGGGAGGATGAAGCTGAAGATGTGACGAAAGCTTTCGTCACGTGCCTTGCCGGAGCTCTGTTTTTTCCTACGCAAGACAACATCTTGGAAGATGACCAAGTTAGCGCGATCTGCACAATCTTCGAGGGGAAATCCATTAGCACTGCGATCTTGGCCTACCTCTACAGCGGGCTCTCTACGGCGTCCACGGGTCGTCCTCCTTACGGGTGCATGTTACTCTTCGCTTTGTGGGTCGAGCTACACTTCAAATTCGAGTATTGCACGAAGATGTTGCCAAGACCGTCTCAAATCTACTTGAACAGCCCAATCCACCACATCTCCAACATCGTGAAGTTCAACGAGCGGATGGTCAACAAAGTACCAAAGCTCAAGACCCAGGCCGACTGAAGGGAGTATCTGAGATGCATGTCGTCCAATGGGTTTAACTTTTCTCCACTTGCACTTGTTGGAATGCCCATTAGAGTGCGCCGCGCATCTGGTGCAGAGCTTAAATTGATCGGGGCCACTGAGTTCGTGATGTACAACCCTCACCGATGCTTCCCTCAACTCAGCTTGCCTCGTAATGAATTCCCCGAGTTCTCCCATACATCTCCGATCAAGAGGCGAGCTTTGGAATCCGATGAGGACTATGAAGCCACAGAACTTATTACTACTTTGTGGAACCTTGGCTCCAGTTATCGTGTAAAATCCTCTAAAAATAGAGATAGAGGTTTGAAATTTCCATACATTCAAGCACTTCATGAACTTCCTCCTTAAGTGTTTTTCTTTTCTTTTTTCTTTTTCTGAGGTAATAAAAGATTTCATTGAATAAAGAGTCATTTTTCATGCCTTGAAACCCTTCCTTAACTTCCTGTGATATGTCCATGATTTTTCCCTTAGCAAAAATTAGATTTTTCCTTAAAATATGACAGTTCGGGTTTACTTAATGCAAAACACATCCACTCAGAAAGACGCCTTTCAAAGATAATTCATTTTTCAAAATTTAACCATTAATCCTCAAAACCCTGATTTAAGCTTAAAACGCGTCTACTAACACAGACGCCTTTCAACTCTTTCTCTTACTTTTTCCAGAATTCTGCCTTCAATTCTGTGATTAATTTTCTGAAACGCGTCTGCATGGTTGGACGCTTTTCATAATCATGCCTTGTACGATTCTGACCAGAATTGGCGGTAACCTGAAACGCGTCGCCATATATGAACGCTTTTCACTTCATTTCAAACAGCTGGCCTTGCTGCCTCAATTTATGCGCCCTTAAACGCGTCGTTGTGCCACGACGCCTTTCAACCTCTTCAAGCAGAACCTGCGAAGGCCCCCTTTCCCACCGTGATCGCCAAAAAAGCTGTGAGTGCTTAAAATGGGTGTGTGATTATCATGAAAAAACTATGTTGTTTAAGTGCAAAATAAACCTATTAAAAAGAAACTAAGTGATGTGATCGCCAAAAACTTTTGACTAAAAAGTTCCAAAAGAAGATTTGATCACCTACCTATTTGGATGTGGGAGATGTTAAGTTCTTGGTTCCCCTCCTTCAGCCGGCTGAAGAAAGAGAACCCTTTCTTGTCTTTGTTCTTGCTTTGGCTGCTATTGAGTTTTGAGGATCGTCCAAATTCCTTGTTGTTCGCTATTGATTCCCTCCCTTTGATTCTCCTTTGTACCTTGCAAGAAGTAAAAAGAAATAAAGAACAATGATGAGAACTTAGGAAGAAGTAGTATCCATTCCAGATAAAATTTTAAACATGCAACTAAGCAGGTGAACTCACTTGCTGGGATGGTCTTTTGAACCCCTTTAACAAATAGGTTTTAAAAATGATGCTAGTGTTGTGTGTGTTGCATGGAGTGATGTGATGAAGAATGTGAGACTAATGGGATGAAAATGTGAGAAATATGCAGAAATGAATTGAAAACTAATGCTGGATGGCCCCTGGAAGCCTTGGTCTTTAATGGATCTTGGACGGATGAAGAAGGATGCCGACTCCTAGAAGTAGCAGCACTTCGGCGTTCGGACGTCTTCAAGCTTCTTTGCTCCAATCGCCACCAAAATAATTACTAATTATCACTCAACATCACTCTCTCTGTCACTCATTCAAGAGGCAGGGTATTTATAGACTTCTTTGCATCCGTGGATTTACATGGAGAAATTTTGAGATTTATCCAGCTTAACCAACAGATAAATACATATTAATCCATCTTTATCTGTAATTATCTAAAACGCGTCGCCACTCAGAGACGCTTTTCAGATTGATTAAGATAAAGATAAACATCCGGAAAAAATTTATCTTTATCTATAATTAGATAAAACGCGTCGCCACACAGAGACGCCTTTTAGACTAATTAAGATAAGGATAAACATCCGGAAGAGAAGTAGAAAGAACTTAGGAAACCTAAATGGCGTCATTACATGCAGACGTCTTTTAGCTAATTAATCTACTGATTAAAATTCAAATTTAAACATTAAAATAAGAATAAACTCTAAATGGCGTCTACATAGGTCGACGTCTTTTAGACTTCTTCATATTTTAACTGAAATTTGAATTAAAATCAATTTAATTAATTAACTTAAATCATGTTTGTCTGACCCGACAATATTTAGATAATTAACTTTAAAAGATCAATAAAAATTAACCAATGATTAAATATCAGACCATTCTGAAGCATTATTATATGATATGAAATTTACTCGAAATGATGTCAAAATTAGCCTGTCTACAGTGATCGAGCTGGGGCTACAACTAATTTGGCTCTCTCTTTGGTTATCAGGGCATGTTGATGTCTAGACCTCCTAAGTGGGAGAGCTTGCTAAATATTGAGAACCTTAGGATAGATTTTTTTAGTTGCTAGATTTCTTAAGACATTTAAGGTTAGGCCAATAGGTAGCACACCAACACTGAGGTCTATTGCACCTTTAAGAGTAGGGTAATTTATATATCTTGGCATCCTTGAGATAGACATTCACCTAGATATTAAATGAGATAGGATTTAATGTATTTACTAGATATGGAGGACTTTGATGTCATTTCGGTTATAGATTAGTTAGCCAAGCATTATGCCCTTTTAGATTGTGATTGAAAGAGGTTTGTCTTCCAAAAGCCTATGAAGGTAGAGTTTATTTTCTAGTGTCCAAGGCATAGGTCTGGGAGGATGCTAGTGTCTATCATGAAGGTTGTTAACTTGATTTAGAAGGGTTGTGATACATATCTAGTTAGTGTTGTTCTTTTTGGAAACATTACTAAATGCTATGACTAATATTGACCTTATTAAGGAGTTTCCTAATGTCTTTCCTGATGATATGCTTGGCTTGCCATTATCATGGGAACGATTTTGTTATTGATCTCATAGCTCTAATGAAGTTGGTAGAATTGAAGAAGCAATTGCAGGAGCTTCTTAATAAGAGTTTCATTTGCCCTAGTGTCACCATGGGTAGCTTAATTTTATGCTCCTTGTGCATAAGAAGGATGGGCTTATGAGGTTGTACATAGACTATCAGAAGTTTAATCATGTAATGATGAAGAATAGATATCCTTTGCCGAGGATCGATGATTTGTTTGACCAATTACAAATGGTCAAGGTCTTTTCCAAGATTGTTTTATGGTTAGGGTATCATCAGTTATGGATCAAGGAAGACGATGTACATAAGACTACTTTTCGAATAAGGGATGGGCAATATGAGTTCGTTGTTGTGCCTTTTGGACCAGCAAATGCCCATGCTGCTTTTATGGACTTGATGAGGAAGGTATTCCATCCATATTTGAATCAATTTGTAAGGGTGTTTGTTGATGATGTTGATCTATTCACCTACTATTGAGGCGCATTAGGAGAATTTTGAGGATCAATTTACCTCTTCTGAGGCAAAATCAACTATATGCCAAGTTTGGCAAGCATGAATTTTCGCTTGGCAGTATGGTGTTTCTTGGACATATGATTTCCAAGGGTGCCATTACAATGGATCTGACTAATGTTAAGGCTATGTCATCATTGGGAACTCCTAAGATTGCATCAGAGATTAGGAACCTATTAGGCCCAGTTGGCTATTACAAGCATTTTATTCAAAGGGTTTTGGTTGTCCCTATGACTAAGCTTAGTAGGAAAGGAGCAAATTTTGTCTAGTCGAGCGAGTGTGAAACCAATTTCAAGAACTGAAGAAGAGATTTATTACGACACCTGTCTTGACTTTGCCCAGTGGAATTGATGGTTTTGTGGTTTATACTGATGCTTCTAGGGAGGGTTAAGTTTGTATATTGATGCAGCAGGTAAGGTAGTAGCTTATACTCCAAGACAACTGAAGATTATGAGAAATCTACCCAACTCATGATTTGGAGTTATCTACTATTGTTCATGCATGTAGCATTTGGCGACATTATCATTAGAGGGTGCAATATGAGCATTTTACATATCATCAGAGTTCGAAGTACATTTTCCCTTAGAAGGAGCTGAATTTGAGAAAGACGAGATAGGTTGCATTTCTCAAGGATTATGAGTTATGTTTGAATTATCATCCCATCAAGGCTAATGTGGTTGTTGATGCCCTTAGCAGGAAGCTCATTTCATTGTCTTTGCATAGATATTCGGAAATGAATGAGGATGCTATAGACTATGCACCTGTAGCCCAAGGTGGCTTTGTTTCTTGGCTCAGATGTTGGTGAGGGTTTCTAGTTTGGAAAAAGCTTGTGGAAGTTTAGAAGCAAGATTATATGACTTAGGGGTTGATTAGTAAGCTAGATATCTCATATAGTGATGACAGTGTGATTAGGTTTAAAAGAAGGTTATGAGTGTCGAGTGATGATGAGCTTAAGAAAGAATTGGTGAGTGAGGCCCACAAGCCAAAGTTCTTAATTCATCCAAGGAGTACAAAGAAGTACCAAGACTTAAAAGATGAATTTTTAGTGGCTTGGAATGAAAAGAGATGTTTCAAACTTTGTCTTAGTGCCTTACATGCCAACAAATTGAGATTGAAACATCAAAGACCAAAAGGACCATGGCAAGCTATGAAAATTCTACAATGAAAGTATGAGTAAATCACTATGGATTTTATGACTGGTTTTCCAAAGACCCAATGGAAGCATGATTTTATTTCGGTGATTATTGACAGGTTGACTAAGTCTACTCATTTTTGTGGTATGCACAAGAAGACTTCGTTGGAAGAGTTGACTGGGATATATATTGATGACCTAGTAGACTTCACAGTGTGCAAGTTTATCATATGATTCAAATGTAGCAAGGTTTTGAAAGAGGTTGCAAGAAGCACTAGGCATGCAGTTGAAGTTTAGTTTAGCATTTCATCTACATGCTTATGGACAATCAGAGATGACTATTCAAACTTTAGAGAATATGTTATAAGCATAGAGTTTGGAGTAGAAAGCTATTTGGTATGATAATCTAAAGTATACTGAGTTTGCTTATAACAATAGCTATCAAGCTAGTTTATTTATAACAACAGTTATCGTGGTAGCATTAGTATGTCACCATGATGCTTTTTGTAGTAGATCATATAGCTCTCCATTATGTTTGGAAGAGGTTAGTGAAAGGAGGCTGATTAGGCCACAACTTGTACAAGATTTCTCTAAGAAGATTGATATTATTAGATAGAGATTGTTGATAGCTTAAAGTCAATAGAAGAGCTATGCTAATACAAAGAGAAGGGAATTGACTTTTAAAGTTAGTGATCGTGTATTTTTGAAGGCTTCACCTTCAAAAGAAGTTATGAGGTTTGATAAGAAAGGAAAGTCGAATCCAAGGTACATCGGTCCATTTGAGATAGTGAAGTGTGTTGGAGAAGTAGCATATAGGAGATTTGTCTAGTGTTCATTTGATTTTCATATTTTCATGCTAAAGAAGTATGTTCTTGATCCAACACATGTGGTCAACTATATATGCAACCGGACTTGTCTTGTGAAGAGTAACCCATTCACATATTAGATGGGAAGGAGCAAGTTTCCAGGACTCACACAATTCCATTGGTCAAGGTTATGTGGAAGTATTACTCTATGGAAGAGGCGACATGAGAGATGAAGGAAGATAAGATGAAGAAGACCCCTCCCCCCCAAAAAAAATCTATTTGGCATGTAGTTCTCGACCTGATCCTCATTGTGTTAATTTCAAGGATGAAATTTCTTTGAGGAAAGATTGTTATGCCCAACAATTTATTTTATATTAGCTAATTTTGTTGATTTTAGCTTATTAGAATATAAGTGTAGGTTTAGTTAGTTTATTAGGCCTAATAGCCTATAGTTTAGAAATGCCAATAGGTTAGTTAACCTATTTTCAGAGTAAATTTGACAATAAATATTGTGAAAATAATAGCTTAAGATACAAAAGTCTAAATGAGGTGAGATTAAGATCATTGGTTAGAGATTTCAATTAGCTTCAACTTTGATAAACACTCTTGGTAATTTGGACATTTAGAGGGTCATTTTTGCAAAATATCAGTAGGGCGTCTAACCTACAAAACAAATTAGATAATGACACATATGTCTTGTAGCTTGAGTTTGAATGGAAGTTGGGCAGAAGAAGGAAACTTGTGAGAAAGTCAATTTGAGAAGGTTCTTTATGGAGTTAGAGTAGGATTAGGATCCCTAACTAGAGTATAAACTACCTTAAACTGCAATCTTATATTAGATTCTACTTTGAGAACCATAGCCATCCTCTTTTTCTCTCTTTTCTCTACCATAATTCATGGAGTTTGTTGGGTACAGGGGAAGGCTTGTTGCTGCTTGGAAGGTCCTCTAGGAGCTTGAAGGATGTCCTAAGAGAGAGAGAGATTCATGAAGATTCATGAGATTCTTCACCTATTGCTTCAAAGATCCATAGAAGAAGGATTTGCCCAATCGATGGGCAAATGATTAGCCAAGCTTTGGCTTCTTTGTAATTATGATTTTTTTTATTTAAAGTAATTTAAATATCCACCCATACTTTTTGGACATAGTTTGCTCTCAAAAACAATGTATGGTAGTTAAATGGTCGACCATTTATTCTGTTCTATTATGGTGGACCATTTATGTTAAATAACTAGTTCAGAACTCCAATTTTTCTATAAAATTTCCTGATGTCCATTCTCTTCATTTCAACTTTGATTGACCTAAAATTTTGCGCAAAACTTTCTTTTGACTCTATAATATATGTGTAAAACTTCATAATTGTTTGATGTTATGTGATATTACTTTCATAGTTAATTAAATTTCAGTCTATTTTTCATCAAATAATTGTCAAAACTTGTGATTTAATTTCAAAAATTTTTGACAATTATTCCACAGCTTTAAAACATATATTTAACTTTTAAAAATTAATTATATCTTGATTTGACATGTAATTTATTCTGCAAATTGAAATATGCTCTATGTTACTAAGTACAAGTATGCATATTTGGTCTAATATGTCTCTTATTGTAACGACCCAATCGGCTAACTGGTCCAACAACTATGTTAGTTGGTAGACTTCCCAGGAAGGCCACCCATCCTAGGACTTCTCCTAACCGAGCACGCTTTAACTTCGGAGTTCTTTTCAACTCGAGCATCGAAAAATGGCTAGTCAGTGTTATTGGTTGTCTACTGATTTAATCTATTTAACATATTCTTATTTGGGGTATTAAAATATATCCCCCTTAAATGTCGTCAGGACTATATTACACATAGCCCACAACCAATCCACCAAGCATGTAGGATTCTAAAAGTAGTCCCCTCAAGCTCAAGAGGTGGCTCCCACCATACAGCTTCACACTCTACAGTAGCCCTTTTATGGTGTAGTACTTTGTCCTATGTGGCACTTAGTTCCCACACTTCTGACTGGTTCGTGGCTCTGATACCATTTTGTAACGACCCAATCAGCTAACTGGCCCAATAACTGTACTAGTTGGTAGACTTTCCAAGAATGTCACCCATCTTGGGACTTCTCCCAACCGGGTACACTTAACTTCGGAGTTCTTTTCAACACGAACTCCGAAATATGGCTAGCCGGTATTGTTGGTAGCCTAATGATTTAGTCTATTTAACATATTCTTATACGGGGTATTACATTTATTATAGGGGTTGATTCTACTATAAGATTTCTTATTGGATAGGGCAATATGTAAACCTGAGTGGGACAGGTAAAACCTATAAAGCTAAGGCTCAATTCAGTAGAGTAGTGAGAGAGGTGTGATCTCCGACTCCAAAGTAGCCAAGACCATTGTACTTTTGTCTAGGTGCCTGGTACATATATGTATAGCCCCTTATGTTGTGATTCAAATGCATGTCTGTTTGAATGTTACTTTGATTTATTTTCTTTGTTCTTAAGCTTAAACCTTATAATTATATCCTTATTATAACTTGTGATATGCTTGCTTATTCAATTCATATGTCACCTTTGAATCCCATATGAGTAGTCATGTTCCTTTGTTAAGCGTATGCCTTTGATCATAAGTTTGACTATGATCTATGTCATGTGAATTATACGATATGATAAGTGATATGTGGATCTCTTAATGTATTCATCCATAAGATATTGCATTCACATCTTCAGATCTTATGATAAGTTTGATTCTAATCCATACTCATATGATCATCTTATGAATCTATACTGATCTAAATATTTCACAAGACACTAAGTAAACTATGTACCTTCTTCAGTTAAAACAACTTTTATCATACACTATATGTTGAACATCATGGGATCCTATAAACTATGCTATGTACCATTTGAATTTGCAAATCCATATTCTATGGCTAATCATGTGTAGGGTTATGATATATACTGAGTTTTAGACTCATTAAGTTGTTAACCCATTTTTAGGAGAGGTAAACAATGACTCAAAACGTAAGGGTCCGAAGGAGTAATATGTTGAAACTAGAACTTTAGGAATATGATTTTAGGATTTTTTTTAGTAAATATGGTGTAATAGGTTTCTATTTACTTTTTATAATTTTAGTGAGTTGAGAGTTAATAGAATTTGATTTTGAGAGATTATATTTAGTTGTTATGAATATTTATTTTTGGCTATATATTTGGATTTATTACGCAATGGTTAGCTTACAGTGAATATGCATCTCATAAATTCTTTTGCTCTCATATCTATCATCTATATGTATCTTTGTATTGTCTCTAAGTTCTGCTAAACATCAATTCAAGATTAGATAGATGTTATATTTGGAGTTGAATGAAAATTGGGTAATCATCCGAAGCTAATTGGGTTTGCCTACAATAACGGTTATTATGCTAGTATTGATATGACAGCATATGAGGATGTTTATAGTAGACCAAGAAGAGATCATTGTGTTGCGAAGAGGGTTGGTGAAAGGATATTTTTGGGGCCATAGCTTGTACATGATTTCTTAAAGAAGATTGATATTATTAAGAAGAGATCGTTGACGGCTTAGAGTCAGCAGAAGAGAAATGTTGGTACCAGCGGAAAGGAATTGTCCTTTAAAGTTGGTGATCATGTTTTTTTTTTAAGATTTCACGATCTAAGTGATGAGATTTGGTAAGAAAGGGTAGTTGAGTTCAATTAAAGAAAAATGTGTGTAAGGTTGTACTTACGAGCTTTATTTTTGATGATTATACAAGTATGTTCATAGTTTTCCTAGGTTATGTTTCAATCATCTAGTCTTCCCTATACATGACTTATGTGAGTTGCTATTCCAATTAAGACTTGAAGATCACCAATAGTATAAATGCCATAAAGGTTGTAATTGACTCATAGTATAAATGTTATAAAGGTATGTTCATAGTTTTTGTGGGTTATGTTTTAATCATCTAGTCTTCCCTATGCATGACTCATGTGAATTGCTCTTCCAATTAAGACTTGAAGATCACCAAATTGAATGTGATCTGTTGATAACACTTCTAGTTAGTATAAATGACATAAAGGTTGTTTTCATTCTCACTTTGTTAATCTACATACCATTCCAAATTTACATCTAACTGTAGCTTACTCTTTTGTTCCTAGGAAGTTACAATTTGGAAGGTTAAGAGTGTTGTTACCTAGTTATAAAAGTGCACTACTTGATGATACCGCATTGGAATAAAAAATTAAAACCTCCTAAGTTTAAAAGCCACCAAGCTAGAGATTCATTATATAAATTATAAAAATAATATAGGGAGGGAGTGACTTGCATGATTGTTGTATCAAAGTTAGTCAATTTTTGCTACTTTTATTGTTTGGAAGTAAAAGCTAAGATTTGCTTTCAAAGTGAATGCATTGTAAAACATGTATGAAAAGAAGTCTCATGTCAACCCAATCATAAATCATCAATATATTTCAAACTTGGCAGGATCATTTAATATTTTATTGACATTATTTTTGAAGCTTAATTTAGGATTTGTTTGAAAATAGGTTCACCCAAATCCTTCTTAGGCATTAGAAATAAAAGACAAGCAAGTAGATATATTCAAGGGTCATGATGCATGACTCCACCCCCCTTATATTCATGTCACCACTCCACTCATCCACCTCTTGTAAAGAATTATCACTCAACTAAGTGAAAATCGACTAGTACCATAAAAGATTCTTACACGGCACCACTTTGGCTGAATGCACTCCATGTTTGAGGGACTTGAAGCCCCATTCCTCTTGAAACAAGTTTTGATCTAGCCAGATTTGTATTTTGCATGTAGATCCTTATCTCATCCATTAACAAGCAACAAAGGGATTTCAAATTTCTAACTTTATTTCAAATAACTTTAAATCCTCCTTCAACATGCAATAACTTGGAAATTTTTCTTATGCCGAAAAAGGAATGCAATGGTTTCAACATTTGAGCAATAAAGGAATAATTTCTCAAGACATTACATTAATGGTAATTGCATTATGGTCAACAATTATATTTTCATCAATCTATAATCAACCTCTGTTGGGACCATATCATTGATAGAATGCATGGCAAAAGCCATGATAAACAAAATCCTGAATAAAAGTTGCCTAGAGATGTAAAATTTCAAAACCAGCAAAATGTGTTTCTACGATAACTTTAAGTCACTTGATTGTTACAATGAAAGAAGGGAAAAGAAAAGAGTTTAAGAAGATAAACCTTTGTAAAAAAGTAGACCTACCCTTAAAAGAATTTATTGTAGTGAATTTGAATTATGTGTACTTTGGGATTGAAAGAAATGATGTGACACTAAGTTTCAAAAAGAGTTCAATTTAAGGAATAGGATAGATAGAATCTCTTCCAGAGATTGAGCCGAAGTTATGCCTATGTCATGCAAGAGAAGAATTCTATAAAATAGTAAACATACCACCATTCATTTACCATTTGGGTTCAAATGAAATGAAAGTACTCACTACTCAATGTAAGCATTTTTCTTTTAGGCTTTCAATACAACAATTGAATGTTTAGAACCTACCATTACCATCATAGTTTGCTCATAATTTTAAGCATTTGATGGAAACCTCACTAGAAGCTCACCGTGCATGGCACTACAAAAGAAAATGAACCATATTCAATGAATGGGGCACCTAGGTTATTTTGAGTATGAGCTGCAATTAATAGAAATGATCAAATGAGAACAAACCTTTTCACATAATAGTAACAGAAGTCAGCCAAAATGAATGTCTGGACAGCTTCTGAGAATAAGACCATTGGCAGCCAAGACACTCCATGTCCCAACTCATCAAGGAACTTTCCATGCAATTGAATAACCTACAGTGGATACATCAAAGAACATAGCTTCATTTCCAAACTTACTAAATGGTAACTAATGGAGTTGCTTTACATAAAATGTAGGAACATGAAAGTAAATGACCCAAAAGAATGGCCAAAACCCACTACTTGCCACCTTGTGCAATTTATGTTTGATTGTAATTTCAATAAAAAGTGGTAGCAACTTCCCCAATTCATCCGATCCTCAAAATATCCCATCTTAAACCAACTAAGACTTGATAAGCCACCATACTGTGAATTGGGTTGTGATAGTAGACAACATTCACCTTGAACTCCATCCACTTGGATGTATTTGAAACGTAATTTGTTCTTTTGATTTTAATTATATAAACCATGGTCAAAAGTAAGAAGATTTACACTATGTGAAATTTTACACTTTGCATACCACTGTTAGATATTAAATTGCATATTTGTCATTCTAAGAAATACACTTTACTTGTATCATCATTACATGGCAATGAGAAGGAATCTGTTATGACTGTTACATCACATTACTTCAACAAAGGCACACCTTATTTAATCTTAATTGGAGATTCAAATTTATGAAAATTTTTCCTCTGTCTCAATAAAAGTAAAAATGGGTTTAATCTTCCCTAAAAAGGACATTGGTCTTTCCATAGCTACTAGGAAACTCATCTATAACTTAAACATAATTGATTCTTGTTTCAATTAACTTGTAACTCAGGATATTACCAAACAAAATGTATCCACTTTCACTTCCAACTTTGTTTCTCAGCATGGTAACTATGGTTTGTTCAACCATACTTAGGGGTAGAAATGATGAGTAAGTGAAAGTCAAAGAAGAAACCTGCAAGTGAATCCCTTAAGCATCCAACAATGAGAACAAATAGAATGGGAATGAAAATACTTCAGAAAAACTGACAATGCATTAATCTCTTCCCATTTAATTAATATCATCCATCTTATGACTATTTATGTAGATATGTGGATTCGTGAAAATACTAGATACAACAAATGAAAAGCTTTAACCAAAAAAGATGTACACAAATCAGTCTAGCAAGTGTAAATAATATCAAATATATAAGATTGTGTACATATATATTACTATTACTAGTATGATATATGTCAAACACTAAGTTTGAATGCATTGTTAAAATAGAAAAAAAAAGGATACTTTATTAACTAATATTTTTTGCATTTCATCATCTTAATTGACTATAAAATGTTTCTGCAGGTAGTCTTAATAACTTAGCACTATTCTGCCACAGACATCAACTAGAAAAATATCAGTGGCCCACAAGTGCAATACACTTTATATTGACAATTAGATTTAATTGACTAAATGCACATTAGACACAATGTGTAACTCTTGAGAAAAGATGATTCTTTCTTAAATATGGGTAAATTACCTTGCAGCATGCCACATATTATTGACTAAAACATTTGAATCCTATTATGCGTAAGTTTCGAGCTAGATACAAAGGATGCTATGCTTTTGAACCTTTCCTAAAGCCTTGAGTCAATATAATGGCATGATCATCAAGCAAATGGTGGTTTAATTTCATTTAGTTACTCATGTTATAGTGTCATGTATGTCAGAGAGAAATCTTCATAACATTGTGTTTTCATCATATATCAATCTTCAAAAGTTTTGCGACTTTGGCCTTAGAATGCTATGTACACACTTTCCTACGTCTATCCAACAAAATGAGTGTCTGTAATGTTAGCAAATTTTCAAATTTACTATAAAGAGTTATAAATGGCTCCCAATTTTAAACCTCGTTTACTAACTTATAAAAATAAAATATTTGTATTTATTTATGGTTACATGAGCTGCCTATATATGAAAAAGAATTACCAAGAGAAATGATATCTCACCCTTAGAATCCAGTGTGCACATCCCAAGAACCTTGCAACCCCAAGTGCAAATACATAATGGGAAGTAAAAGGTTCCACCATCTATTAGTCAAAGAAAGAAAATAAATTATTGACATAATTATACAAGGAAAATAACAAATTTAAACAATTACCTTAGCATTTTGCATCACATGAAGTTGAGGCAATATAGAAATAGCTTCCAGGTAGACACAAAAGGCCCAGAATAAATTTTTATGGTCAGGTTTCACAGTGTATGGATGGATCACGCAGGCCAAAAGGACACAAGGAATTACCTGTAGGGTATGCATAGTTAATAAGAAGCATAGACAGAAAATTCAAAAAAACTAAATTGAGTTATGAAGTTGAGGTAGAGAACACAAGTCAATTTGCAAGCCTATTTCTTTTTAGATCATCAGAAGTTGTGAAGTAGTGTTTGTAGTGTTTAAGGCAGCAAACAAAGCACATGCGGAGTGGATAAGACATTTTTGTTTCCATTTGTTTATCTTAAATAGATAAATCCATATATGCTCCATTTATGATCTAGATATGCAGTGGATATTAGTTTCCGAATATTCTTTGAATTTGGGCGAATATGATTAATATCCATATGTTAAGGGAATTAACTTAGAGAATGAGACTTGAGAGAAATAAATCATCAAAAACATCAAAACATATCCTAATGTATGAATACTTGATGTAGCTATCACGAAAAGAAAAGAATACTTGACTACAATGTTAAAAAAAATTACTATTTGATGTAGAAATGTTTAAATTAAAATATTAACATATGAATAGATATTCACATATTTAGTACAAAAATAATCATTTGATCATAAATTATATATAGATTATGACTATTATGTAAACTTATTCTGGAATGGATCTTAAACAGAGCGAATATGTGATTTCCTTGCCTGCTCCATTTAATAAGTGGATCATAAACGGATATCCAATTCTGATTCAATGGATATCCTTTTCGAATAAAAAGCTAACTACCTAGATACAAATGCGGAGCAGCTCTGGATAAAATTTAGATTTGTTTGCAGCCCTAATAGCGTATAGTCCTACAAAAATAGGATACAAAGATGTGTTTCACATGTATTGTAAATTCAGGTTTGTTGAATTTTGTTACTTAATTTGTTTTGTTTTTGTTGTCTCTTGAAAGCAGCACTAGAAAAATTAGAGTAACGTTTTTACCAAAAAACTATTATTATCCCTTTTAGTTATAAATTGAGTTAATCAAGTTTCAAAGTCAATACATTTTCACACATTGTTGACTATGGCAGACTTGATGTTGATTCCAAAGTTTCCTCATGGGAATGGCTCCATTAAAAACCTAGTGTTAGTATAAGGTTCTCTAACATCAAACCAAGTATTTATCCTTTGGTTGCATTCAATGTTGTCTTACTAACACCTTGTTTTGTTTGCATAACATCTAAACAAGAAAGCCTTAGGGCATGTATGGCACAACTTTTGGGAGCGACTTGGGCCATCATTAACTAAAGCCCAAATATTTCCATTGGAAAATATTAGACCTTAGAAACAATTTATGTGATTTTCCAGCTTCCAAACAAAAGTTTCACATTTCAACCCCAAAATTGGTTAAAAAAATGGAACTATGGGAGATGGATTAACCAATGTGGTTGTCTATAGTTAGTTAGATCTAATATTACATAGCACTTTTTACATTGGAACTAGAAGCCAAAAGTATGGTTTCCAAATAAATTGTTCACCAGACACATTCTTAGTATCATTCAATAAAGCATGTCAATGCCCTTTCTAAACCTTAAACTGAAAATAACCCTAGAATCAATTTGATCTAAAAACTGTGAAGTATGAAATAAATCCTAAGTTTTCCTTTTATAGAAATAGATCTAACATAGATCCAACTATACCCAAACTCGTTAATGAGGATCTGATTACTGAGCGAGGGTGCTTATGTCTTTTATTTATGTCTCTAGGGTTGGGTTTTGTCTTGAATACCCCATGTTTAAGTCATAGCAATAGGGGTATTTTAGTCATCTTGTATATATTCTGTCTAGAGTTAAATAAACCCTATAGGAAGATGGAGGTGACTAGGTTTTGTGCATAGATAACCTATCTCCCTCTTGTTGTTTCTAGTATCTTATATTTCTCTGGCCTCTCTTCTCTTATATCCGAGGTTTCTTCATGGTATAAGAGCTTCTAGGGGGGAAAAAAAAAAAAGGGAGAAGACATGTCTGAGGATAGAGATCAAATCTACAAGTGGTTCCCAAGGAGTTGTAGGTGTTCCTCTTCTTCTATTTATCACAAAATTGAGACAGGGCATTCGGATCCTAGCATCTAGGGCTTGCTACTGCATAAAGTAAGGACGGAGTCTCTTCTAGTGGTTCCTTTGTGTACGGCTATGGTCCCTTGTTTCTAAGTTTCTTTCTCATTTGACCTTACATCTATGTGAAGGAAATGCCAGCATTGGTTTTTACATGTTGAGAACTGATCATTGATAGTTTTTTTTTAAAGGAAGTCTCCCTTTATTTTTGTTGGACTCTTTGTTACTTGAGGGATATCTTACTCTTACAAGATGTCATCTTCATCAAACGAAGATACTTTCGCTCCAGTGAAATATATCATTCTAATTAGCAATGAACATTTGTCTATTCAGATCACTCCCATGAAGCTTAAGAAGGGAAACTTCATGGTGTAGTCATCAATAGTTCAGATATACATTGCTGGAAGAGGGAAGATCAGTTGCATCAATGGTGAAGTCACTACACTTAAGTTGGAGGACACAACTTATGACACTTGGTACTTGGAAAATATGGTTGTCATGTCATAGATCATAAACTCTAAGGTTTGTGGAGGTTCAAAAAATGATTTCAGCAAAGAAAATGGCGAGAGAAAGTGGGCTCTATTAGAAGAAATGTCTGGGCAAAAATAAGATGTTGTCCACATCTATCAACTCACAAGTGACATTCATTAGTTAAAACAAGGAAGTCTGACCATTACAAGTTACTTTCAAGCTTTGAGAAGTAAATAGGAGGAACTAGATTATTATGCTATACAAGATTGGTCTTATGTAGAGGACCAAAAGAAGCACCTACGTAAATCCATAGAAATAAGGTATTTTAGTTCTTAGCTACTTTAAACCAAGCCAAATTTTGAATTTAGACCCTTTACCTTCATTGGAACAAGTATACTACATGGTGTTAGTTAAGGAATAGAGATAAGAAGTTATGAATAGCAATGTAAACACCTCAAGTCCTAGAGGTGTGGGCGAGTTTTTAGCAGTAGTTGGTGTTGTTGAAGAAAGGAAAAGAGGATATGGGTAGAGAATAAGGAGAAACATAAACGATGAGGGAAAACATGTAGTTATTGTAGAAGAGAGAATCATCAGATAAGCAATTACTAGGCCTTGCATCTAGAAAAGAAACCTTTAAAATTTAGGATGGAAAAGAATGGAAAGCAAGCCAAAGTTAATGTAGCTGATGCACAAACCACTAATGCAGTTGCTATACCTTCTTCTACTAAAGGAGGATCAACAAGCATAGTCAATTCTACCCTTCTGGCATTGTCTTTGAATGATATTCAACATTTGCAAAGGATTCTCTCGTAACTAGACATTTCCACATCTGCTTCTCCTTTTACTCCATTTCAGTCAGGTAGAACAGGGGTTGCAGTGAGCACCTCTGCTTATCTCCTCAGTACTTCTTAGTGCATAGACTCTAGTTCTATACATCATATGAGTGGTATTCCTACCTTGTTTACCTCCTATTCTTTGAGTCTAGGATAAGATAAGGGGACTATTATGGACAGTTCAAGAGCCATTGTCGCTGGCAAGGGAAATATAAAGTTAGATAGTCATCTTACCTTATCCTCGGCCCTTCATGTTCCCATCTATCAACTTACTTTTAGTCAGTAGTATCATGAAACACTTAAACTGTAAGGACTGAGGTTTCGGGTCGGGTTCGGGCCGGATCCCCTGGTTTCGACTCTGAGGGGTCTTGAGAATTTTGACTGAATGACGTCTGCACTGCTCGACGCCTTTCAAAAGGCGTCAGGTTGTGTAGACGCCATTTAAGTCTGCTTGCTGTTGTGTCACAAGGGCGCCACGTGGGCGGGTTTCGGGCCGCGAGAGTACGGCCCCTGTCTCGTCGTCTGAACGGCGTCCACGATGGACGACGCGATTTAGACTGCGACCCTGCGGTGTCAGACTGCAGCGCCAGAGCGTTGTCAGTACGGCCTGTCCTGTCGTCTGAACGGCGTCCGTGGTGAACGACGCGTTTCAGAGCGCTGTCAGTATGGCCCGTCCTGTCAGACTGATTGGCGTCTGTCTCGATCGACGCGTTTTAGTCAGATTTAGATTGACCCCGCGAGCCTCCCCTTCTTTCCCTCATTTTCGCCTCCACCCTCTCTCTCTTCGCCCTCTCCGACCCTCTTTTCCCCTTCCCTTCCTCTTCTTCCTCTTCCACCACTCCAACACCTCCCTACCTCTCACCTCTACCACCACCACTTCCTTCGCGGCGTTCCATTCTCCGGACGGCGGCCGACGTCCCGGCAGAGTGGCGGCGTCCTCGAGGGTACCGGCAGCGGTCTGCGGTGCGGCGGGTCGGCGGCACAGAGCTTGGTGGAGTTCAAGAACCGGTAGGGGGACGAACCTTGCATGGACTGTGAATGTGTTGCTCGTGATTTCCTTGGCGTGGCATGTTATGTTTTGGGTTAGAATGAGTATGTTTAGGGGAGTTTTCTTGTGGGAATGGCCGTGCTCGTGAACGTGGATTTGTAGCATGCTGGAAGTAGTTGATTTCCCTATCTTCCCCCTTCTGTTTTGGGGCATTTTCGGGGTGTTTGGGGTTAAAGGAAAAACCCTCGGGTTGAACCAGGGAACCAGGTTTCTGGCGCTAAACGGCGTCGTGCCTGGTCGACGCCTTTTAGAAGAACGTCAGGGCAGTACGACGCCTTTTAGGGCAGAAACCTCCCTGTTCGAGATTTCACGAGTTAGGGGTTCTGACGCTAAATGACGTCATGGATGGACGACGCCTTTCAGAAGGACGTCGGGCCATCATGACGCCATTTAGGCAGGAAATCACCCCGACTGAGGGTCTGCAAATCTGGAATTTCGGTGTGAATGGCGTCTGAGAGCTCTGACGCGTTTCAAACGGCGGCTTCCCAGGTGGACGCGTTTTAAGCAATAATCTGGCTTTAAATGAACCTGTTTGAGGAGCTTGAATGGCGTCGACCTCGGTCGACACGATTCAAGACAGAACTGCATAAACCCTGGTTTTTAACATATGTTTCACTGTTGGATGGTTCAAATGCATGCTTTAAGCTGTACGCTGAGACGGAGGTTTACTGTGCGAATGGAATCATGTTATATGTGTGTATGTGCTTATGCGAATATGGAATCGGAATAACTGTGGTTTACGTTTGTCACCATGGACCGATGGGGACAGGGTCATGGTGTCTGTGAGGCTTTGTGCCGTACCGGTGGGAGGAGGGGTACATGTTGTGTTTTACCTTTGGCTGAGGGAAGCAGGACCACCTTGAGCCCGTCGGGCCGGAGTAGTCGGTGTGCTATCCGAGGGGTTGTTGTTTGGTCTCAGCGGGTCGGGGTTTTCCCTGTTTGTCGTGGCAGCTTCCGGCGCGTTTCTTGCTGTGGAGCTGGTTGTGGTACTGTTGGAGTTGTTTTACCCATGTAGCCACTGGGCCTGATGTGACATTTGATCAAGGTTACGAGTGGTACCCTTAGCCCTTTGGCCTGACGCAGCCCGGGAGGTTAGGGTTGTGGGTAGTTCCTGTAGCTTCGGCTTGACGGGGGTTCGCCGGTCCCCAGGGCCCTCCTGAAGCGCTGAGGCCTAGCGTGGAGGCAATCCGGTCGGTAGGACAGTAGTCTAGACTGCTTGTGTGCACACATAGCTGGGCAGTGGTGGTACACTGGTCCCAGTTAGTCCTAGTTTGACTCACTGCCTCACCCTACAGTGCCCCGGAACACTGTAGGGGCGGACAGGCGTGAGTAGTGGTGGTAGTGTTGTGAGGCGACGTTTGACTTCGGTCGACAGTGTGGTTCAGTCGCTTTATGGACTTTGGCTGTGAGACGTGACTCTGTGTTGGGTTCTTCGGGTTGCTTAGAACTGTTCCTGCTACACTGCTTATGCGTATGTTTCATATCAGGTTTGGGTGCTATGTTTACTGCTTTATTTAATTGCCATATATCCATATTGTTGCACTTGTGGGTGTGTGAGTGGGAGGCAGGGGATCGGATGATCCCTACTGAGCCCAATTCTGGTGTGGCTCACTCCCTGCGGTTTCAAGTGTGGACCTCGTGGCGTGTGGCGGCGTGTGGTGTCTTCTTGG
The DNA here is from genome assembly GCA_030544215.1 of Zantedeschia hybrid cultivar. Lineage (NCBI taxonomy): Eukaryota > Viridiplantae > Streptophyta > Magnoliopsida > Alismatales > Araceae > Zantedeschia > Zantedeschia hybrid cultivar. The sequence continues at coordinate 27,298,509 of JARZZO010000011.1, forward strand.
TGTGCGGACCAGCAGCTGTCTCAGTTCCGGAGTATGCCCCGATGTTGTTGTACTTTACTTCTGCCTGTACTTATTTAATTTGTTGGACCGTGTAATTATTATTGGACTGTATACGGACATTGTTATCTTCCTTCCTGCGCACTTGTTATATCTTCGTAGTCCGTGAGATTGATATATTTAGCCCTGTTTAACGCTTACTCCTCCAGACGTGTTGTGTGAGATCCGGGTGTGAACCCGCAGTTAATGGGCCGACATCCATTTAGTGATCGGGTCTCCGGTCATAGGATGGCGGGTCGTTACATAAACTGTTCCTTAACTTTTTTCCCTAAGTATTGTGCATTTCAGGACTTGAATACAAGGCAAATGATTATGAGCGGTCGTAAAGTGGGGGCTCCACTACTTGGAGCCAACATGAAGTATAGCTCTCTTCACTCATCCACTAGTGGGGGTGAGACCAATGAAGAAAGGAGATCCATTTATGGCGTTCTCAGCTTGGACATTTGTCTTTCAAGTCCCCAAGAGCTTTGTTTGCTTGATAATTCAATAAAATAAATATTTTCTCTTCAGTGCCACATTTGTCATTTTGCCAAACAATATAGAAATCAATTTCCTAGGTCTATTAATAAAAGTTCACTTCCATTTTCACTCTGACGTGCAGGGACCATCTCCAATTCCCGCTTTAGATGGATTCTATATTTTTTTAGTTTCATTGATGACTTTACACATTATACTTGGATTTACCTCCAAAAGCCAAGAGAGGATGTTGCATGCATAGTTGAAGGTTTTAGCAAAAATGATGGAGTATCAATTCTAAAAGAAAATCAAGGTATTCAGATGGGACAATGCAAGAGTATTTTACAAAGAATTTAAACATATTTATGGAAAATAGAAACTACTCGAGCTCTTCTTTTTCTGCATAATCTTACTAAAAACTTCTGGATAGAGGCAATTCTAACTATTGTATATGTCATCAATTGGATGCCATTAAGAATTTTAGAGAATAGGTCATTTTTTCTTCTTTGTCCTGATCATCCTTAGTTTCATCTTCCTCCTCGTGTCTTAAAAAGAGTCTTCCTTTATTACTCTCCTACACATAAAAGGGTACAAGTGTTTTGACCCTAAGGTAGGGAAGAAGTATGCCATCAAAGATGTCATCTTGTAGAATTTCAACTTTACTTCTCCACATATAGACCTCAATAGGGGGAGAATGTTTCTCAATATAACCTTGAGTCACATCATGTTATTGCTATTCCGACCTTGCTGTTGAGCTCTCTGTGCTCAGAAAGTGCCATAAATGGGTCATGTATTGAAGTTGGGACATACACTACTACTAGTGGACAGACTAAGGAGCTAATCACTTACTCAAAGCATTCAAAATAGCAAGTAACCCCTCCATGTAATGATCTATCTCAAGAGGATGTTGAATCTCCAGGTCAAGTATCATATTCCTTGGTATAGGTTTGCTCATCCATATGTAATATGGACCTTCTTGTTGCTCTCAAGAAGGGAACGAGGGAGTGTACCACCAAGCATTGAATCTCTAAATATGTCAATTATTCATACTTATCACCTTCATACTATACTTTTACATCTACTCTATTCGTAGAAGTTGTAAGGGACCCAAATTGGGTCAATGCAATGGATGAGGAGATGAAAGCTCTTGAAAAAATGGGACTTGGGAGCTTGTAGATCTTGCAAAAGTAGAGAAGCTAGTTGGTTCTAAATAGGTCTTCACCATCAAGTATAAAACCAATAGGGCACTCAAACATATGGGATTGACTATCTTAAAACCTTTGCACTAGTTGCAAAAATGAAGTTTATTAAAGTGACCATATATTTGGTTACCCAATATCCTTATAGAGCTTGCATCAACTAGATGTAAAGAATGAATTATTAAATGGGAACCTACAAGAAGTGTATATGCATCCCCACTAGGTTATAACTCTAGAGGAAAGGAATGTAGACTAACTAAGGCTCTATATGGTTAAAACTGTCTCCAAGGCCTTGTTTGAGAGGTTCAGGATTGCCATGGTCCGTATTGGCTATATCCAACATAATATTGACCACGATTTGTTTATGAAGAGGTAGGATGGTAAAATTAACATCCTCCTTATATGTGTGGATGATATGGTTATCACAGAAGACAATCAAGAAGAAATCAGGTCGTTGAAGAAGAATTTGGCCAGGAAGAAAGACCTAGGTTAACTGAAATACTTCCTAGGTATAGAGGTTGCTAGGTCAAGTGATGATATTTGCAATTTTCGGTGCAAGTATGCATTAGATTTGTTGCAAGAGACTGGCAAATTGGGTTGTAAACTTGCATCTACACCTATGGAAGTGAATCATGGGCTAAATGGTAAAAAGAGGGAGACTCTTTCAGAAATTGAGAAAACTAGCTACCAAAGGCTGGTTGGAAAGCTTCTTTACCTGACTCTTACTGGGCTGAAGTGCGGTCGGCCAATTCATGCATGCTCCAAGGTTTCCTCACTTAAGGGTTGTGGATAGGATAGTTAGATATGTCATGTCTTGTCCAAGTAAAGGGCTTCTATTCAATAAAACTAGTAACTTGAATCTAAAAGGATATGTGGATGTAGATTGGGTAGGCTCTCATAACGATAGAAGGTCAATTATAAAGTACTATACCAACGTCGAAGGTAATCTAGTGACTTGGAGGAGAAAAAAATAAATAATGTGTGCAAGATCAAAGGAAGAAGCAAAGTATAGGGCGACGGCACATGGGTTATTAGTATTATTGTGGCAAAATTTTATTTGTCAAGAGATTGGAATTAAAGTTGAACTTCCGATCAAGTTGTACTATGATAATAAAGTTGTAGTCTATATTCTAAATAATCCATTGCAACATGATATAACCAAGCATATTAAGATCGATAGAAACTTCATCAGGGAGAGGCTGGATAGCAGAGAAGTATGTCTTCCTTATGTGAAATCAGAGGATCAAGTAGCTCATGTTTTCATGAAGAACCTCTCAAGAAATCAATTTGCGTTAGCCTTGTCCCAGTTGAACATGACTGACATCTATACTCGGCTTGAGGGGGAGTGTAGAAAGAGACCTAACATAGATCTAGCTAGACCCAAACCTATTAATAAGGATCTGATTATTAAGTGAGGGTGTTTACGTCTTTTGTTTTATGTCTCCAGGGTTGGTTCTTGAATAGCATAACCCTAGTTTAAGTCACTGTAACATGAATATTTTAGTGATCTTGTAAATGTTTTGTTTAGGGTTAAATAAAATCCATGAGAGAAGATGGCGGCAACTAGGTTCTATGCACAATCTCCCTCTTGTTTTCACTTGTCTTATATTTCTGTGGCCTCTCTTCTTTTCTATCCAAGGTTTCTTCACCTTCCATCCGCTTACAAAATAGTAGGGAAACTATTACAAAAGTAGGGAATCTATTACAGATAATATGTTTTCCTTCCATTTGTGTGTGAAATAGTAGGCTTTCCTTCCCATGTAAGGAATTTCCAAAGATGGCCATGTTAAACAATAGAGGAGGCACATGTTCAGCCTTCATAGTCTAATAACAAAGATTTGATGTGTTGGAAATTGCTAAAAGGAAAAGGAGTTAGTCTCTACGGCGCTACATTTTGTTTAACATCAAACAAATCTTATCTCAGGAGCAATAGTGAAAAATAACATATAGATGTCACATTAATAAAGTAAACTAGCAATAAAGAGATGAAATTTTACCCACACAATCAAGAAGACAATTCTAGAGGATTAGTTAGTGCATATTCAGATATAACTTTGAACCGGTAAGAAGTATTAAAGCACAAGACATCAATCATCAGAGTACAAAAAGGAAATCTATTTCATATGAACTTTGGCTCTAAAGACAAGATCAAGAATACGTGAAAGAAAATATGTCCCAAGTGAAAAGCTTGTTTTTACCAAAGCATATCTAGGCATATTGTCTAGGTCCACAATGTAGGTTGCCTTCAGCTTAAAGCGTATCATATAAATGACCCAAATTGTTGCAATGAGTGTTGCAAAATCAAGGGCCGTATGAATGTTCTTTTCTATCACTACGCTGCAATATAGCCTTACAGCCAGATACAATGCAGTGAGCTCTTGAGACCTTAGTGAAAGACCTACATGAAAAATAAAGTCGAGAAGATTATTAATGTAATAATCAAGAGAATGGAGTTTGACCACAATGAAGATCCATCAAAACTGGTTGCAGAACTTTCAGTTTGAATTTGAATTTGCCAATAAGAAACCAACTAGTACTTTGAAATATAAATACAATTGCCTATATATATGAATGCTAATTAAGCATTAACATAGATGTTAAATATAGAACTCATCAACATCTGGAGGTTTCCAATTCTTTTTCCACATTAAGAAAGAATAAACATCTGAAAGAAGTCATCAATAGATTTTGTTTGCAATGTGGACACATTATGTGTTTGCATGTTCAAAAGTTACAACCTAAATAAATATTCGATAGGGAGTGTATTCAACACAAAATATTCAGCAGTCAGTGACATACTTTTGAAACTAGATAACAAGCAAGTTAGGACATGTCACGGCAAATAGGGATGTAAATTGGGTAAGCTGGACTAGGTCATGTGATAATTTGAGTCTAACTCAAATTTAAAATAGTCCAGCCTAATTACAGCCCAGTCCAAATTCAACTCAAATTTAACCCAAATTCAGCCTCAATTCAATAATAAGTGGGTTGGGTTAGATTTGGTTGGGCTGGCCCTATTTATGAACGATTTATTAGCAGTGTTTTACTTTTTGTATAAATTAGTGCAAAAGTCAATAGATTAAACTGGGTCAGCCTATTTTCAGTCCAACACAGTCCAGATTTAACTAATGTCAACCTAAATTTAACTCAATCCAATTTATTTAAGTTGGGCCAACCCAATTTCTTCTAAATCAGGCTGAGTTAGGCTGGGCTACGGACTGGCCTGCCTGATTGACCCCCCTAATAGCACAGTTCAGAGTTACCCAATTTGGGCACCACATCAGGGATTATGCTCTAGCTAAGTCTTAAGCCCCATTTGAAAACACACTAGCTAGAATCCAAGGATTGAAATTTCAATGATGTTTCCAAATGAGCTAGATTCATCTTGGTTTTATAACTATCCAAATCATTCCCAATTTTAAAAAGCAGAGAGAGATAGATACAATGGGGGAAGTGGATAGGCTTTTCAAAAGCTGGGTAAAAGAAGTTTTTTGAAAAAGGGGAATATATTCCAATGATTGGAAAGTATATACATTTATAAGGGATAGGCTAGAATGCTCAGGAAATCTTTATAAGTTAGCAGAAAATGAGATTTTCACACTCCAAAATCATCAGCCAAAGTAAATACCTTTCTTATAAGACCTTTAAAAGTTGGTTTTGGACAAAATCAATACAATGACACTTGTTTTCAAATGGGACTTTATTTTTTTTTTAAAGTTGTTCGTTTCATTCCTTATAGGGGAATCACCCTCCTCCCATTGGAATGCAATTCATCTTGATTAGCCTAGCTCAATCTAGATTAGCTGATCCAAGAACCATGTTGAAGATCGATCTTTCCAATCTGAAACCAAAAAGATACTCAACAAAGATACATACAGAGTCTTATCCAACTAAGAACTTGGATTTCAAGCTTAATTAAGGAGTCATTTGGTGTGTGCTAAAAATAACTTAAACATTGTAAATGGTCATAAAATGATGTTTTCTTTATCTTTAGATTACTGTATTTGTTCTACGCTTGTTTTTGTATATTTGGAGTTTCATAAATTGTTGTATTCCAAAATTCGTTGATCCTTGTAATACTCCTTCAATTGACTTCAATTTTCAATCCAAACCACCGTAAATGAGAACCAAAGCTCTCAGAAATGTTACTTTTGCTAGTTTCAAAATTAGTGGTTTTGAAATCAAGTTTTTATGGCATTTTGCGACACATCAAACGGGCTGTAAAAGGTTGGAGCGATCCACTTTTGACATGACTCTTCTCTCTTCATGAAGAAGTGTTAGGTTTGCATGTCTGAAAGTATTTATTGAATAGCTTTAGATTAACTCTCACTACATAAGTATTCTATTGATATGCTGATAAACAAGTCATTATTTCTTTGTTGTCCCTGTGAGGGACTGTGCCACCAGAGAAATACTTACAGCTAGAGAAATATTTGCTGCACTGAGGTCAGTGCCGCACTGAACCTAGCATTGTAAATACTAGATGGCAGGATCGTGTGCACCTGGGCATGCCCAAGCTCGTATAGCTCATGCTCGGGTGAGTATTTTTTCTTTTTTACTTGAATTGTCCAATCAAAGATCAGATGGTACAGACACCGACTTAAGGTGAGTCCTAATCTCGGGTGAGCATTCTTTTTTTATGTTTTTGAATTGTCCAATCAAAACTAGACGGTACAGACACCGACTTGAGGTGGGCTCCAATATCTTTTTTTTTTCAATAAACATCTCCCAGCTGTCATCCGATCAAAATGTGATCGGATGGCAGCAAAAGGGGCATTGCAGGAGTAACTCTTTCTCATGCCATCATGAAGGGATGTGCGTATGGTTCTCGGAGAAGTGTAGGAGGGCACACCTCGGAGACAACAGTGCACACTTGAACTAATATGTGAAGGTGATTACTTGAAGTACTCATGCATAAACATAGTTATTATAAATTCCAGGTTCAGGGAAAGACGAGTAAGACAGGACGTAGTCCACAGTGCAGTAAGAAGTACTTTTCAGCATTGAACAGAAGCTAGCAGATTCACACAGGTGATGGTAATTTGACTATACTGCAAGGACATAAAAATGTTTCACATCCGTCAATACTCAATTTGCCACCAAACAGGACACACAAAAAAGATTGTTCCTGGACTGCCATTTCATTTCTTTTGTGATTCAAGACCTTGACCATCTACAATTGGGAACTAATAAATCTCTCAAGTAAAATACCAGCATAGTAGTGTATCAGTGTTTAAATAGTAGTTAGGGATGTAAATTGGTTGGGTTGGGCTGAGTTATGTGATAATTTAGATCTAATTTAAATTCAAAATAACTCAGTCCAATTTTAGCCTAGTCCAAATTCAGCTTAAATTTAATTCAAATTCAGTTCAAATTCAGCCCCAATTCAATAGTAAGTGAGTTGGGTTTTGAGTTGAACTGGCCCTGTTTATAAATGATTTGTTAGAAGTGTTTTATTTTTTGTATGAATTATTATAAAAATCAATAAATTAAACTGGATCGGACCATTTTCAGCCCATATTTAATTAATGACAATCCAAATTTAATCCCACCGAATTTATATGACTTGGCCAACTCAATTTCTTTTAATATGGACTGAGTTAAGTCGGGCCACAGACTGGCCCACCCGATTGACACCCTTAATAATAATGTACCAGTGTAAGGCTATATATAAGAGAGGAAAAACCATATGTTCAGAAAGCAGTAGCCGCATAGCATATCCATTACAATTACGTCTTCTTATTTTGCTTCAGGCAAAATTACGTTTCTACTTACGTTTTCTGTGATTTGCAAGGTCTTTGGGTGATTTAAAAGTATTATTTAACAAATTTTTTATCTATTTATCATGTGACGTATGAATGTAGCTTTCCCGAACAGCAAAAGCCTGCTCAGTTTGATACCCCTGACACCCTGTCACCATCTTTCTATCCTCAGGGCCCACACTAAGACAAGTAAATCTCTAGTTAATTCCATAACCTGATTTTACGTGCGTAAGTTAGGGGTGTAAATGTTGATCTTTTATTTGATTTTCCAGTGCAATTTTGACTAACAGTGGTCAGTGATCAGAATCAGAATCACATTTGCTTTCTGATTCAAATTCGAATGGATACTAACTATTTCAATGCTTCTAATAGCATATTCACCATTTATTCTATTAATATAACGTTAGATTATATATATATATATACATCACCTCATAGGTCAAACCCTGCATGCCTGTGGCTGAAGCCAGAGTTTAGGGGCTGCCTCGAGCCAGTGGAGAAGACAGAAGGCATCGTTTAAGAAGAGAAAGACTTACTGCAATATTCCCGACACTATCATCTGATCATTTTGATTAGATGACAGTACAAGTGTGTGTCTATATGATTTGAGCCGATAGATCTGTTGGCGGACGTTATATCTTTCTTTTATTTTGTTTTTTGACCGGCCAATTAGACAGCATGGTCACTAAACGGGGTTGGTCTATTAACTCGACAGCTTTTTCTTAGAAAAATTGTGCCCCTTGCACTGTCTTTGGACCAAAGTAGATCAAATGGCTGTGTAGGGGGCCTTTTTTTTCTCATATAAGAAAATCTGCAACTCCAAGTCTTCCTCCCCCACTAAATGGGCCTTAGATGGCCCAAGGGCCCAATAAGTTCAAAGCTAGGAAGCCCAAAATCTTTTTCAATTTTTTTTCTTGGGGTGATGCTCTCGATGCAGCTATGCATTGTAGCGCGTGAGGCACAGCATGCAATCACATACTGGTAACTGGGATCACGTGAACCTGCGATTTCTTTTTCTTCAATTTTTTTCCAAGTATCTCATTATAGATTGGATAGTATAAAAGTCGAGTTATGTAATCTTGCAGCTTGATATTTCAAAAAAAAAAAAAAACGGCTGCACTCCTGTCCGATCAAAGAAATCGAATGACAACGGATTCCACGGTGCAATTCACATGAATTAAATTGTCCGAGGGCAGTGTAGCAAGCCTTATTGTTTTTTTGCCTACTTAATTAAATCTATAAAAAAAAGGTAATACATGCTGCACTGGCTGCAGCCGTGCAGTTGCAGCCGTTGGATCCCGCCACAATCATCGGATTTTGAGCACAGGAAAATAAAAAAAAATGTTTAACTCAGGGCAACCCAAGCTTTGCCCCTCCCAATACCATTTGAGCTGTTGGATCGCCGGAGGTATCAACTATCTTTGCTCTTAACTAATGAGACCCGAACGTTTTAACCGACTTTAGAATCCGTTTTCGATCGAGAAAAAGAAGCAAGCGGAAACAGAAACACAAACCCCTGTTTTCGTCTCCATTTCCAATTCTTAGGGTTTCGGTTATATTTTTATCAAAAGCCGACCGTTTCCATATGCAAACGTTTACAGCCCAGGCGTGAGCAGGGCGTTTTCAACCAGAGATCAGTCTGCTTTCACAACACCTCTAATTAGTGAATAGAGATCTTTTACGTTCATATTTGGATTGGAGTCAATTAATAAAGAGAAGAAAAGATTTCAAAAAAACTCCTCACATGGTGTTGTTTTCATTTCTGAGGAGGGTTTTTATAACAAACTCTCTCCTTTTGTCTATTGTGTTCAGTCTAAACTCATACTGAGAGGAACCGCACTCCTAACTAATATCTGCCGAGCAATTCTACGGCAATAAGTTCTCTTTCAATATAGCCACAAGCATCATCTCAATAATTTGGTTTTCCTCGTGATTCTTCAATTGACCATTCCATCCCATCTAGAACAGCTACTACGTACGTACTCTCCGATATTTCATCATTGTTAAAAGAAAGGTTCAAATGTGGAACAAAATCACAGTTGCAAACTGGAACCAAAGAAGGAAAAGGATCTGGAGCCACATACCCAAAAAAAACACAAGCTTTCTTCCATTCTAATAAAGTATTAACAGAAATAATCGCACGCAACTAAGAACATGATGGCAATGCATATATAAATATATATATATATATATATATATATATAGAGAGAGAGAGAGAGAGAGAAAACCGGAGCAGGACTGTTGGTGGGCGAGCTTGTAGACGAGGACGAGGATGCCAGCGGCGTGGATAGCCTCAGAGGCGGCGAAGAAGTACATGTAGTCGTGGACGAGCAGCCACAGGACGACGAGGGCGACGAGTGCAGCGGCGACGCCGAGAAAGACCTTCACCTTCACCGACTGCCTCCGCACCCATCCGATCAGACCGTTCACGGGTCCTCCCAACCTCCTCAGCTTCCCCATCGCCGCACCACCAACAACGACGAGGCAGACCAATTAGAAGAGGAGGCCTCGACCAGCTCTTCTGCAAAGACGTGAAGCGCGCGCACAAACACAGATAGAGATAGAGAGAGATGACGGCAACGGCTGCTACTCACTTCAAAGAGGAGGAAGCACGAACACAAACACACACAGAGATGACGGTTCCTCCTAGTTCACAGCAAATTCCTGAGTAAGTGGACGTTTCTTATTCGAGGAGTATTAATTAGCACTAAAAATATAAAATAAAACATTTTCTTAAAGGGTTCGTTTGTTTCAACGTAAATATATAGTACGTATAATGTAAAAGAATAATTTCATTTTACAGTATTTTTGGATATCGGTATGATACAAAATAATATAAAATAATATCTAGTTTGGATCTTGTTTATCCGTCTTTGTTTTGATTTTTAGGGAATGCCCACTGTAGACCACAATAAATAATTTACGAAATCTTTTTTTTATTTTACAAATGATTAAATAATTATTTTTTAATTTTAAAACTATAAAATCTCACTTGTTTTAAAACTAGTGATTTGAAACCGATAAATGACAGTTTTACATTAAAACAAACAACTCCTCATGTTCCTCTCCGTTTCAATCTCTCATTAATTGTACTATTACTCTCTCCCCACCACACGTGTGAACCCCCCTCCCACTTTCTCCAAACTAATTTTCATTAATTAAGACAAAGTCTAACTCCTTCTCTCTAGCCCTCTTTCTTCTGATCTCTAGTTATCCTTGGTGCAAATCAATAAGATCATTTTATGAAAAGAAGAAGCCTAATTGGAGCAAGGCAAGTAATTTTCCTTCCCTCTTTCTTTCTCTCTAGCCTTCACTAAATTGGGTGTTCTTACCACACTTGCATAAGTAGAAGGAGAGGGAAGATTCGATCCACTCACATAACTTCAAAACAGTACACCTCTTTCTTCCTCCCCCTCCTCTTTCTATACAAGAATTCCTTAGAAGTTATATTATATACGTTAAAAGAAATTAGGCATAAGAAGTACTCACCCAAGTCTGGCATTGACGTCATTTGCTTTTTTATTTTGGTCTTTTTTTTGCATACATCTCGAAACCAGTATGTTTGCATTTGTATCTTCAACTCTTATATATTATCATCAATACCTTCTTCAGAAAAGTTGCACTTATATCCCTCTTCTAAAGATTTTGCATAGCTATCCTTAAATTTACTAATATCTTACATATATATCCCTCAATCCACTAAAATTTTACATATGTGCTACTCCTGAAACCTCCAACGTTATCATGATTTATAGAATCTTTTTAATATATTTCATTAAAATTCACGTTAGTTTGATGAAAGGTACAAACACAATATTTTCGATAGGACTGCAACTTTAGGTAGGTCAACTCAAACCCGACAGCTCAACCGGATTGAACCCGATCAAGTTAAGGTTGGGTTGGGGGTTCTTTCAACCCGACCTTACATGGGTTGGGTTGAGTTGAGGTTCGGCCAACTCGAACCCGATGTTAATATATATAACATGTAGATAATTAAAATATATTTTATTTAATTTTATATCATTGAATACAAATATAATTTATAATATGAACAAAAATGTTCTCAAATAATAACTATGTGTCTACTTTCTTTTTTATTACTTTGTTAAGGTAGATACATAAATTTACTCATACCTTTATACATGGAATTTTGGTAGTAAGAAAAAAAATTAAAAATATAGGCCATTAAGAATATAACCCGACTCAACCCGATCCAACCCGATGAAGCTTGGGTTACATGGGTCGGGTTGGGTTGGGACATTGTTAGACGGGTTGGATTAGGATTGAGGAAGTTGGGTTGGATGATGGGTTGGGTTGGATTAGCGTTGAGGGGTCTCTGACATGGGTTGAATTAGGGTTGACCTCAACCCGACTTAACCCGACCCGAGTTGCAGTCCTAATTTTCGAAATTTTAAAAATATTAATGACAATATATGAGAGTTGACAGTACAAATACAAATATGATATTTTTTAGGGCTACGTATGGAAAAAATTGTTTTATTTGTTCTCGCACTTAAGGTCGTTTTTTATATATTACATAGAGAACATTTTTGTATCACACCCAGAAAATTCAATTACTTTAGGCACCTTTAATCTCCTTTAATCAATTATATACATAATTATTATAATTAAATATCATGTTAATAAGTAACTAATTTTCAATACATTTATCTTTAATTATTATTTAAATTATATTTTAAGTATACATTGCTTAGATTGTTGATATGGATTCATGAACATTAATTTTTTAATAATATCGCTGATTTTAACTTATATTACTGCTATCATTTACGACCAGTTGGTTTTCATCTTTACCTAACCCCACTACACGCACTACAATATAATCAGGGGTGTCAAGTGGGCGGGTCAGTAGCCCAACTCAACCCAACCCATATTAAAGAAAATTGGGCTGGCCCAAATTACATAAATTGAGTTTGGTTAAATTTGGGTTGACATTAGTTAAATCTGAGTTGGGTTAGATTGAAAACGGGTTGGCCTAATTTAATTAATTGACTTTTACAATAATTCATACAAAAAGCAACATACTTTTAACAAACCATTTATAAACGGGCCAGCCCAACCCAACCCACCCCACTCATTATTGAATTTGGTCTGTATTTAAGCTGAATTTAGGTTAAACTTGAACAGAATTTGAACTAGACTAAAATTAGGCTAAACTATTTTGAATTTAAGTTTAACTTGAGCACAATTTCAATTAAGTTAAAATTAGACTAGACTATTTGAATTTAGGTTAGATTCATATTATCATATAACCCAGCCTAACCCAATTTACATCTCTAAATGTAATATGTCTCACTGCCAGCTAATTACTGCGGTTGGAAAGTTCTTTTCATTTCTGCTGTATATAATCCTTAACTCCTTTATTTAAATATTATAAGTTTGTAAAGTTCCGTATCCTACTTGGTCTATCATAATAAGTACTTTTTCACACATGTGATTCATGTATCGTGATATTTTTCATATTCATCTATTTTAAATATAATACTATGTTTTAATTATAACAAATTTATTAGCATACCATTGTTTGACATTACAATAAATAAGGTCTTCTACTATGAAAACTGTATGTACATACGTAGCAGTCTTGTCTAAAAATTCAAGGAATGTCTTAGCCTGCATTTAGATTAATATAAAATTATATTCTTACCGTAAGCTAGTTACACGTACATACTCAAATTAAAAAACATTCGAATATAAGTTCATATTACATCGACACAAGAATCTATTGGCGTACAAAAGCTTCACATTAACTCTCAAAAGAAAAACTTGGCATTGACAATTAAACTATGTTTACTTTATGAAAACTATATCCATATGTGTCATTATTGTCTGAAAATTTGAGGAATTATTGTATACTTGTATGTATGGAAACGAATAAATAATTATAGTACTATACCATAGATAATTTATTTACACATACACCCACAAGCTTGCCATATAATTAGTAAATGTTTATCCTTACGGTGTTAGGTCTAATTTTTCATTTTGTTTCCTATATATTTTCATAGCTATTCTTCTTTAGCTTAAATAATTTATCTTTATTTGGAAGACACATTTACTACCATAATTAAGGAGCGTATTTTGGTGTATGGTCTTTTTGCATGTCACATAAAAATAATTTAATACCTTCCTATTGCTTAGTTTCAGAGAATAGTTTTAAAGTAAACATTCTCAATAATGTAAATTACAAATGTTCTATTTTTTACTTGCCATGGAAGGAACCGCAGTTTCTTACATATGAGCGTTTCCTTTAATGAGCGTTCCTCAAGGATTTGTGTGTGCTAGGTCTATTTAGAAACTAAACCTAATTGCGATCTAATGACACCAACTTGTTCCAATATGACAGGTAGCAATTGTGAGATCCATTATGTTGCAGTACGAAATAAAATGCATTATGGTGCATAATTACAAATTATGTAACATACAATAACTTATTGTATAGTTCACAACATCTCCTATTATATCGTATATAATAAATTATAATATAGCATACTATGATAGTTTAAAACAAAATATAATAATTGCATATGTTATTTATCTATTGCATGCATAACAACATTTATAGATGTATGCATACATTAACTTGATATATAAATTGCTAGTTGAGTGCCTCTTGAGCTTTCTTCTTCTTGATATCTTTAAGAGATATTAGAGTATATGCCATCTTGATTGTTGGTGAGTTCGACTGGCATTAGATAGCCAGTGGATTATTACAAATGAGCTCCAATGCAGCATCCTTCACTTGTTCGAGTAATTCTACAGCCATGTTGATGCATACTTGATGGGGTCAAGTATTTTAGACCCCAGGAGAATTGGTGGGGACATCAAAAATTGAGGCCGAGTATGATTAAATCCAACATGCTTTCACCATCGACAAAGTTGTGCAGAGCCAAGTCTAACCAAGTTGGATGATTTATCTGTTCTTGTATTTTTTTTCATTTAGTATGTATTTTCCATTCTATCTTGGGTAAGGAAATTTTAGACTTTTCTTATTTTAGGTTTTAGAGAGCATGCACTATTTAAGTGATGTTTGTTATTAGGAAAATCATTAATGATTGATTCTGAGGAAAAAAAATTGCTTTGCTATAAAAGAGAGACACTAAGAGAGGGCACTCCGAGAGGAGGGTTGTAAGACCCAAAGCATTGAGCAAACACTGGCTGATGCCTTTTTTGCTTTGTCCATCCATATGCAGCTTTCTCTTCTTTTGCTTCCTCTTCCTCATCCTCTTCTTCTTCTTCTTGTTATTATCTTCTTATTCTCCCTTCTTCTTCCTTATTTCATTTTTTCCTTTTCCTTCATTTTTCGCTTCCAACCCATCTGTATAACCCACCTTACTTTAGTGGCGGACGTAGGAATTTGGTCCAGTGGAGTCACTCAGATTGAATACTATAGGCCAAGTTGGAGGGAGAACAGCTAAAGATGTAAACGGGTCGAATTCGGGTGCTGGGAATCTGAGATGAGCCTAATTAAATAGACTAAACGATTTGGCCAAAAGCTGAGTGGACATGTAAAATTGCGAAAGTTCAATAGAGTCCTAAGACTCCACAGCCCAAAAGCTCGATCCCCCGCTGCCTCACTTCCTTTTCTTCTCCCCCCCTTTTAATGCCATAAAGCATGAACAAACATCGAGGTATCTCTTCATATCTTCCTACCTTGGTGCTCACACCACATTAGAAGCAGGTGCTTTTGCTTAATCCTACCTCATCAACCGTGCAGTCGTACACCGTGACAACGACCTCCATCATTAGATAAACTGTGTGCTATAGGGTGGGATTAGCATATCAATAGCCTCAACATGCCTAAGGCATTCTGCTTCCATGTGCATTCAATTAGATTTCTCTAGCCAAAGGGGTAGCAACTTACATTTGGATCATTCTCCAATTAGAATTAATATGTTTTCTAGTATCCCAATCAATTATATCTGGACCAAGAGTGTTCACTAATTTCCTTTTCACCTTAAATTTAAATTATCGTGAAGTAGGAGTGTGTGACCGACCCAATTTCTTATGTGCTAATCTGAATTGGACTATTAGCAGTACAACTTCACCCAATCTTTCAATGGTTTCTCAACTACTTTGATCCAACCATTCAGATTTTCAAGTGGATTTTCACTAATGGTACAACAACACCCACATCATTCTTTCAAAATTATTTATCTAAAATTCCTAAATCATATGTGATAGTTGTTGATTGTTTATCTATATTTTTGTTGACATCTTTCTTCCTGCATCATCAACCCTCACTATATGAAAATTTTTCAGGTGCGATGCCCCTCCCAACAGCCCTCCCAGAAGCTCATTCCTTTCCAGTGATCTCCTAATGGGGGAGGGGATTCCTCTTCTAGTAGGAAGATCTGACCCCTCCTGGGAGGCCCCATCTCCTCCCTTGGGAGGCTATTTCTCTTCTTCCTTTTGGAGAGGTTTTGTTCTTCCCTTTGGGGAAGGTTTTGCTTAAGGTAGCTCCACTCTAGTAGAACGGTCTCCTTTGGGAGGTGTTTGTTGATAGAAATGTATGCCCTACAAGTCAATCAAATGAGTTTTTTATGACATCATTTTATATAATTATCTCATTTTTATTAATAATAAATAGCATTTCTTCATTACATCATATTAGTCTACCGTTTGATGTGATGAAGTTCTTCAACACATGAGATAATAACTAAATCATAATGAGATTACGATAATGAGATCAGTTATCTAGATGCAAGTGTTTAAATTATTCCTAGTCATAGGATCTCCAAGATGGGACATTGAAAATTCGGATAGACCAGTGTACGTGATACTTATTCATATGATGAGAGTGACTGATCTCAGAGTCACTAGTGTAGAGACACTAACGTATATGTACAGCATCCGACCTAGAATTCCTGAATGGTCATTATACTAGTTGTAAATCGGGATATTCTACAGTCACAGCCACATAGTTGAATCCTAGACTTTGAGTCACCAAGAAGACCTTGCTTGACTAACACTGAGTATTTGATTACTGATTAAAAGATCTCAAGTTTGTGATCTTGTATAGTTAGTTACTCGAGCTCAGTGGGATTCTTGCGAAGGCAATTAAGTTGACAACAAGGGATCGTTTACTCTCGATATATAATCAGAGAGAGTATGTCTTATGAAATAGTACTAAGAACTCCTTGGCCCGGGTTTGATACTTAAATGGAAAAGAAGTTTTCTATTTAATTTAATATTGAGTACAAGGTTCCATAAGGTCAAGACATAGTAGGATTTGACAGTTAAACCATACGTAGTCTGACTAGGACATTACATGGATGAGGATCTATAGCTATGCGGTATATGTAGATGAAAGGACTTTGATTAGTGGGTTGCATATCCCTGATGTCTTTTGAGATCATAAGGTGTAGATTGGTGTAGTTCATGATTGGAAAGCTCAAAAGATTCATCATGTGATGATGGATTATCGATTATATGATAATCAAATTAAAATTTATTATAAAATAATTAATATTACTTAATTAAGTCAAATAAGTAATTTTTTGATGCAGTTGACCAAAAACTAAATAGATAGTTAAGCCTAAAGGGTCACATACTAGAGAGTTCTCACAGATCTGAAGAGGATTTAAGTTTATATGAACTTCTGAATTTTTATGAAAAATGCTTAGAGTCTATAAATACTTGCTGTAAGAAAATCTTAGCCAGGCTTTAGGGTTTTCTCCAAAGACCAGCTATCATCTGCCCTCCTTCTCTCTCTCTCTCTCTCTTTCTCTTTCTCTTTCTAGCACCACCTTCTCTCTCCTCGTGCGTTCACATTGGATTTGACATCCGGGCAGAGCAGGCAGAGTGTGGAGGAGAGTCAGATTGCAGAAACTCGTGTGGATACGTCTAGAGGCCGAACGCTTGAACGGCTCGTGACTCCAAGATCTACGACTCGTTTGTCTCCAAATCGATGTGGGATTTCCATCTCGGCAATCATAAAGATCCGATCTGTATATTTTATTCGATTTTTTGTTGCAATCTAAATACTCTGAGAACTAATACTCCTAGATCAATGGAAGAAATTATTAATTTTTAAATTCCACTGTGCTCCCGTTACTCCCATTACGAATCTACCAGTGGTATCAGAGCCAAAGTCTCGACTCTGTTAGATCGTTTTGATGCATTTATGCTGTTTTTTTCATCATCGTATGTGTGTTTTTCGGGCTGACTTTGTCAGGGGCGTACATGCAATGCCGCAATCGATCTGATAGCCACAAAGCATTTGTGAGTAGTTAGATATATTGTCAAAGTCATAGGCTATGATTTGGGCACTAGAACAATGCCTATTGGTTGTTTGGAACGCCTCAAAATAGGCATTTTTGTCATCTGCGTGCACAGACACATGGACATGAAGTTTTGATTTTACGAACCTCGTTTTTCGTCCAGATCGTCCTAGAAGTGTTCTAGGATTGTTAAGCATCAAAAATCGCTAGTGGGAAAATTAGTTTCGCGATTTTTTAGCCCCGATCGAAGGAGAACCATGGCCGTGGGTGTTTGGAACACCTAGGAGGAGATCCGGCCAAATCTCCTGCCACCGTCGGCCAAAGCGCTGCCGGCCAACACCGGTTGGGTCGTCGGATGACCGACCGCAGCGCCAACGGGCGCAAGGCGGCGCCGATTGTTGCTGTTCCTGCGGTTTCTTTTCTTTTTTTTTTTTTCTTTTTTTTGTACGGGGGAGGGGGGACGGGCAAAGAAGAAGAGAAGGGGGAAGGGACAGGCCCCTTTGGACCTGTGCTCGGGATCAGACCCGAACAGGATCCAACAGGGCCTATTAAGCCCCATTTAGCCCTATTTTAATTCGTTTAAGCCCATTTAAGGTCTATTTAGCCAAATTAAAAGGTTTTAAATTCATTTAAAGTTTTAAATGGTTTAGAACTTATTTAAAATTATTTACTGTAATTAAAAGGTTTTTAAAATTATTTTAAATTTCTTTAATTATATCAAGGGATTTATAAAACCCTCTTTTTTAAGTTAACAAAATTTAAATTGGTTTAAAACTTTGTTAACTTAGGTTTTAGTAATTGTTAACTTAAATCCATTATTAATTGTGATTAAAATGAGATTCTAATTAATCAATTAATTTTTTTAATTTGGAATTCAACATACGATAATGGGATATACTTTATTGTCTAAATTGTTTAAACTTATTGTTTTTAATCTAACTAAAATTGTTTAGTTAAAAGTAAGCTTTCTTAATTATATTGTGAATATAATTATTATTTTTAAAATAATAGTTTTAGAATTAACTATGTGATAGTTAACAACTTATACATGTGATGTATTTGTGTGTAGATGGATGATCATGGACTAGCTTAATCATGCGATGATGTATGATCGAATGCATTAGATGGTGATGGTATGATTTATTTAATGTGGCATGCGTGCCTCTCTCTCTATATAAAATTGATGTTGTAATCTTTATCTCCCTTTAGAAATGTACACTCTTAATTTAGATCAAGGTTTCTTATTATTTCATATATATATGTGAACCTGCAAGTCTATTTTATTAATTACATGTAATTTTAAGACATGGATTGTGTATAGAGCAAGGACGACATCAAGTGGAACCATTAAAGAGGAATTCACATCATAAAGAGCATGGGATACAAAGGCTAACTACGTCACCTTTTATATTATGTTGTGGTTCACCAATTGGCTCCAGTGATGCCATTCATATTTAAAGTCTATGATCATCCATGTGTTTTCTAGCATATATATTTGATACTCCAAAGACATATATCTATGTAGCACTACTATTTATGAGACTAAAATTATAAAATCATCCTCGGTCAAATATTAGGTTGATAAGCGTAAGGCATTGAGAATAGACCACGTAGCCTTCCATTGTTATAGTATAGGTAAGTTGTGTTATATCCTGGATCTCAAGCCCATTTATTTGTTAATGGGTCAAGCTTAATTAAGTATAATTAGATTTAAATAAGTCTAATTAAGTCAATTAATAAGATAAAATAATTTAAATCTATTTAATATTTATTTAATAATAGATTTAGAATGGATAAGTCATAAGTCAAAACAAGCCTAATAAACCCATTAGTGACTCAATTAGAAAACTAGTTAGATTCTAACACTTTGGTCAAATTTTCGAGTCTGAAAACTGTGAGGAAACGCTGTTTTGAGAATGCAATAACTTTGTGACCAAAGGACAAAAAGTGATCTAGAATATATGATTGGAAATAGGATATAAAAGACTACCACTTTGTCAAAAGGAGTAGAAGCTAATTTTGACATTTAATGGGTCGAATCAGAGGGAGTTTATGAGAGAAAACTCATTTTGCACGAAAATCTGGGTTCGTAGTTTGAATCGGAACACTTTACCTTGTTGGTTAAGGAAGTTATGGTTTGACTTCGACTTGAAAACTTTGGGAGTTTAATTTGGGTACTATTAGGAAGCCAAAATAGTATATATGAAGCCTTGGAGTCGTACATCAGGCCTCCTCCACGCAGTCCTAAGATTAGAGGTAAGAACATGGTATTCTTCATAAAAACAAGTATTTTGATTTAATTCTCTTTAGAAATTGATTCTAATAGATAGATTGTTGTTCTTTGAGGTTTATAAGTCGTGAGAAAAGCCTTAGATTACAAAAAAATCAAGATTGGAGTGTTAGAAGGTGATTGAAAGGCATTAGAGGGGAGTGTTCTTCGTGTTCTTGAGGTAGGTGAATAATTATACATATGATCTATTTTGTATTACAAAACTATGTTATTTTCGAAAGTTTTCAAAAGCTAATCAATTGGTAAGAACTTTGATCTATATGTATACTTCATGATATTCAAGTTTCAGATTCTTATGATCTAATTTACTATTTATTCCATGATTATTCCATGATCACATAAGTTACATATGTTTGTTCTCCTTGGTCCGATGTCCAATTGAGATGAACATTTGATAGAAGCGTATTTTAGATGTTATCTTCATACCCAATAAATTTAATAATTTTCTAAGTTCTTTTGATATTTATTCGGTAATATTCTTTTCAAATTATACAATCTGTCCTAACAGTTTTAAAATCTCAAATATAATTCACGTCCAAATTATACAAAATTTTGTAGAGACTTTTGTTATATTATCCTTGACTTCTCTGTAAAATTTGATAATTTTATTACTTCATTTGATATTCAGTTTACCCTCTGTTTTGATTTGCTTGAATTCTATTTAAGTTAGATTCCCCAAATCAAAGTGAGCATCCAAAATCATATCAAACCAATCCATAAATTGATAAAACTTTGTCCACACTTTAAATAGGACCTTTTTGACATGTTTTTCAAGTTTGATAATTTTCTGAATCTGTTTATTTGGCCTATTTGTTGATTTTTCAATTTTAAAAATTAGTCTTAATGGCCAAAAAATATGTTTATTATTCCGAAAATTTCTGAAAAAAATTGTTTGGTTATCATTTTTGTCTAAAAACTTATTTTACTCTGATCTTTTATATGTATGACCATGATGACTCTCTAAGTAGTTATTTTGTATATAAAAGTATGTATTTTAACTCTTATATGTACGTATCAATTTGATAATTCAATTTTCAGATCTATACTTATCTTTTGTCATCATTTGATCTATGTTAATCTGATTGTACCATAATTATTTGACTTTGCTTGGACATTGCCATCTTAAAGAGATATTTGACTCAATTCTATTATAAGCATCCATATTGGATAGGGTATTTTGTTTGGAATCCGAGGACAAACGGATGGAATCCTAATTTTCAACCGGCTAAAATCAAAGGACGGCAATACGTAACGCCCTGGCGGTTTGAAGTTGGGTGGGACTTAGACTCCCTAGTTCTGCGCAGTGACCAAGACCTTTACATCATTTGCCTAGATGCTTTAGTATTTGTTTTATTTGGCTCCTTATGTTGTAGTTTGGGTGCATGTTCGTTATGATATGATTTGATTTGTTTAATTGACACATAAATCTGAAATCTTTGCTCTATATGTTCATTTGAATTCAGCTTAACTATTTGAATCATTTGATCATCTTGTTTGGTTATCTCTTTGCAATCATATGAATCTGTCTTAATATAATCCATGATATGAATCTGATTTGATAAATTACTATGCCATGATATTTGCTATTTAATATGAGATGTGCTCACGGGACGGCGATACGTAACGTCCTGACAATTTGATATGTTATGTTCGATATACGATATGTTTTAATCATGGCTAGTAGACTTATTCAGTTAAATCAGAATCTGATTATGCTTTATATATTATATGTCAATTCAATTTGTTCTTGCTATTAGAAAATACATATGATTTGGTAATTTATATTTGACCATATTTTGTATCGTGATCTTATTTGAGTTATATGTAGAATTGTGAATCGTATATATATTTGATGTTATTCATTTTCAATTATTATATTGTTAGCATTTGATAGATTTGATATGCCTACTGAGTGGTTGTACTCATAAATCCTATTAACATTTTCAGAGTCTACTGAGGAGGAAGAGTTGAATTCTTGACTTGGTGGAAATCTTTATATTAGAGGATTTCCGCTGTTATCTAGGTAGATTTACTTATTTGCTTAGTAGATTGATGTAGTAGGGATAGAGAGAGAGATGTACTTTTCCATTTTCTTTAGTGAGTTGAGTATTTTTATTTTCTATGGACAATTGGTGTACTTTGAGATCCTGCTATTGATGTTATACACTTGTGAACTTATGTTATTGACAAATGAAAATTTTATTAGATTGTTTTGATGACATGTTTATTGCTATAGTTATTTGTCTCTCATCATTCATATTCGATTTGTATACTGTTTGAATCCGCAGTTGAGTAACTTGAATCCGAAGTGAGTCTAGATGATTGAACCGGATCAAGGGCGTAACAAGGTGACCTTAGACTGAGTGAGTTTGTTGTGCTTCCACAAGGCCCATCAACAAGGAGTCAGTGACCAAAACTAAGGCTTGTGCCGAACTTTAGGATGGGTGACTGGCATAGCTTTGTTGTGCTACCACAAGACTTATAACAAAAGCTCATTCTCATAAGGTAACAAACCAGTGTAACCTAACCAGACTTTATAATTTGGCATAAGGTTACAAGTGCTCTAGAGGCTGAATATGACTAAAAATTATAAGGAGTTGCAATTGGCAAGAATTGCCTACCTATTAAGTATGAGATGGTTTGTTGTGTTGCCACAAAGGCAATACCATAAAGTTAATGGGATTCTGCTCCCCATTAGGATACCATTCATGTGTCTCGTCTTTGCATATAGAAGGTTATGCAAATTCATCCAAAATTAGTGAGTTTTAAAATTAGGATCAAAGATCATATCTTAATTTGTTTAAAATATATATGCATGCTATCTAATTATACATCTTTTCTTTTTGTAGACCAATATGTCGAACAATCCGTTGAAAGGCATACTTGATGCCAACATGCTTATTTGTCTTAACTATAGTGGCTGGCTCAAAATTTTGAGAATTATTCTCACTGTTGAGAAGATAGCTTATGTTCTTAAAAAGCCTTTACCTCTATTACCTACTGATGATGTTGAGGAAGGATAATCCTTCTTTATGAGAAGTACAAGGAAGATGCCACCCTTGTCCAGTGTTATATTCTGGCCTCTATGACTAATGAGTTATAAAGGCAACTTGAGAAGGTGGATGCTAAAGGCATTCTCACTCATCTTGAGGAGTTTTTTGGAGTTTAGAGTAGAACATAGCGATATGAGACATTGAAAAATCTGTTTAGAGCAAGAATGTCTGATGGAACATCTCTGCAGACACATGTTCTTAAGATGATTGAATGGAATGAAAGATTGACAGAATTGATTTTCCTATGAAATTAGAACACACTGTTGATTTAATTCCACAATCTCTCCCTAGCTCATTCTCCCAGTTTATTATGAACTTTATGAATAAGATAGAAAACTCTCTGGCAGAACTTCTGAACATGTTAAAGACTGCTTAGAATACTATGAACAATGGAAAGTCTCCAATGATGTTTGTTGGTAAGACCAACAAGAAAAGAAAGGTCCAGCATGCCTTTAAGAAAGGCAAGGCAAAGAAGAAACCATAGTAAGCAAAGACTGTCAAAAAAGAAGAGGTTAGGAAGGACAAGGGCCAATGCTTCCACTGCTACAAGGAAGGGCACTGGAAGAGAAATTGTAAGCTATATTTTGTAGAGAAAGCAAAGCAGAAGGTTGGAGAAGCTTCAAGTATGTTTATGATTGACCTCAACTTGTCATATAGATCCACATCATGGGTATTAGATACTAGATGTGCATCTCATATCTGCAATAATTTGCAGATGCTCACAAGCAGTAGGCTGCTGGACAAAGGAGAGTTTGACTTGCGATTGGGAATGGAGCAAAAGTTGCTGCACTCGCTATCGGAAGTGTAAACCTCAAGTTATCCTCAAGAATTATCTTAAGACTTGAAGAATGTTACTATGTTCCTTCTATCCTTAAGAGCATTATTTTCATTTCATGCTTAGATAAATGTGGATTTATTGTGAGCTTTAAAAATAAAAGTTCTTCTTTGTTCTTAAATGGTGAATTGTTTGTCAGTGGGAACTTAGTGAATGGTTTATTCATGTTAGACATAGATACTACTGTGATGTGTGTAGACAAATCTCTTAAGAGAAAGAGGACTGGTGTAAATCAAGCTTATCTCTGGCACTGTAGGCTTGGTCAGATTAGTGAGGAAAGATTAAACAAGTTGCATAAAAGTGGATATATTGATCTATTTGATTATGAATTATATGCAACTTATAGGTCTTGCCTCATAGGAAAGATGACCAACTCTCCGTTTACTAGACATGGAGAGAGAGCTAAAGAGGTGTTAGAACTTATACATTCTGATGTATGTAGACCCATGTTCACTCAGGCCAAAGGAGGTTATTCATACTTCATCACTTTTACTAATGATTTCTCTGCGTATAGATATGTATACTTAATGAAGTACAAATTTGAGGCCTTTGAGAAATTTAAAGAGTTTAAGAATGAAGTAGAGAAGCAGACTAAAACGAGTATTAAAACTCTTCGATCAGGTCGAGAATATATTAGTACAGAATTCACACAATATTTGAAAGATAATGAGATATTATCCCTATAGACACCTCCTTATACATCTCAACTAAATGGTGTAGCTGAAAGGAAGAATCATATCTTGTTGGATGGTACGATCCATGATGTACTTTGCTAAACTACCCTTATCTCTATAGGACTATGCCCTAGACACAGCTGCTCACTTATTGAACAAAGTTCCATCTAAATTAGTGTCTTCTACTCCATATGAGATATGGAAAGAAAAGAAAGTAGACCTTAAATATGTTAAGATTTAGAGATGCCCTGCACATGTCAAAAGACATAGTCTAGATAAATTACGGTCTAAGACTGAAAAAGTATAGGTTTGTGGGATATCCTAAGGAAATTTATTGATATTATTTCTACCAACCAAACGATCAAAGAGTATTTGCCACTAAATGTGCTATATTTCTAGAGGAAGAGTATATCCTTGAAGAAAAGAGTGGGAGCAAGATAAAACTAGAAGAAATTCTAGACCCACAAACAGGCAATGTGTTGCCTCAAGAACTTGTTTAAACTGATACACAGACTGTTCGTAGGTCTAGCCATGTACTTATGCAGCCAGATAGATATGTTGGACATATCTCTGATGGAAAGAATAAGGTACAGTATAATGAGAATGATGATCCTAAGACTTACGAGGAGGCAATAAGTAGTATTGACTCTAGGAGATGGCAAGAGGCTATGAAATATGAGATGGATTCCATATACTCCAACTAACTTTAGAACTTAGTAGATCCACCTGAGGGTATTATACCTATTGGTTACAAGTGGATCTATAATTAAAAAAAAAAAAAGGAACAGATGAAAAGGTTGAAACCTATAAGATAAGATTGGTAACGAAAGGATATCATCAAAGATAAGGTATTGACTATGATGAGACCTTCTCACTAGTAACTATGATTATATCTATTAGGATTTTGCTTGTCATCATTGCATACCTTGTTTATGAGATCTGGCAGATGGATGTGAAAATTGTTTTCCTCAATGAAAATCTTGAAGAAGAGGTATATATGATATAGCCTGAAAGGTTCACATCTAAAGAGTATCTAGATAAAGTATGCAGGCTTTTGAGGTCTATTTATGGACTAAAGCAAACTTTCTATAGTTAGAACATAAGATTTGATGAGGTAATCAAATCTTATGACTTCATTAAGAACAAAGGTGAACCATGTGTGTACAAAAAAGTAAATGATAGTGTAGTCACTTTTCTGGTATTGTATGCGATGACATGCTACTTATTAGGAATGATGTAGGTATGTTATCATAAGTTAAAGCCTAGATGTCTAAGAATTTCTCTATGGAGGATTTGGCTGAAGCATCCTATGTGTTGGGGATTAAGATCTAGAGAGATAGATCAAAGAGGATACTAGGCTTGTCCCAATCCATGTACATAGATACCATTATCAAAAGGTTTGACATGGAGAACTCCAAAAGAGGTCTCATATCGATGAGACACGGAGTTTACCTCTCCAAAGAGATGTCCCTTAAAATTACTAAAGAGAGAGAGAGAGAGAGAAAGAGAGAGAGAGAGAGCATATGAGTAGGGTTCCATATGCATCTGCCATACGGTCTACTATGTATGTCATGTTGTATACAAAGCCTAATACAGAATGTGCTTTTAGTGTTACAAGCAGATATTAAGCAGATCTAGGTGAGCAACACTAGATAGCCGTGAAGTATATGCTTAGGTATTTAAGAAGGACTAAGGATATGTTTCAGATATATCATGGAGAGGACTTGAAACTTCGAGGTTACACAGACACAACTTTCCAATGTGATAACAATGATAGTAAATCAACCTCAGGATTCATCTTTATCATAAATGGTAGGACAGTAAGTTGAAAAAGTTCCAAATAAGAAACCACTACTGATTCAACAACCGAGGCTGAGTATATTGCTACTGTCAAGGCATCTAAAAAAGTGGCATAGATGAAGAAGTTCATCACCAAGCTGAGAGTCATCCCGAGCATCCCTAATCTAGTTTTCATATTTTGTGACAACAATGGGGTAATTGTGTAAGCAAAAGAGCCGAGGTCTCATCAAAAATCAAAACATATTCTATGATGTTACCATTTTACTAGAGAGATTATAGGTAGAAGAGATGTAGCAGTAGATAGAGTATCATCCAATGATAACATTACAGATCTACTAACTAAGCCATTATTTCAAAATGTTTTTGAGCGTTACCTTAAGCTGATGGGTATTAGAAATATAGGTGATTGGCTTTAGTGCAAGTAGGAGATTGATAGAAACATATGCTTTATAAGCCAATCATTTTTTATAACATCATTTCATGTAATTATCTCATTCTTATTAATAATAAATGGTATTTCTTCATTACATCATATTATTTAATGTGCATGTATCCTTTGATGTGATGGAGCCTGCAACATATGAGATAATAACTAAATCATAATGAGATCAGTCATCTAGATGCAAGTGTTTAAATTATTTCTGGTCATAGGATCTCCAAGATGGGACATTGAAGATCTGAATAGACCAGTGCACGTGATACTTACTCATATAATGATAATGACTAATCTCATAGTCACTCATGTGGAGACACTAGCGCACATGTGCAGGTGCTCATTAGTAGAATGAGTTCATTGAACTAATCCAACCTAGAATTTCTGAATGGTCATTATGCTGGCTATCAATCAAGATATTCTACAATCGCAGTAGTATAGTTCGATCCTAAACATGAGTCATCAAGGATGCCTTGCTTAAGTGACACTGAGTATTTGATTACTGACTTAAAGATCTCAAGTTTGTGATCATATATAGTTAGTTACTCGAACTCAGTGGGATTCTCGCGAAGGCAGTTAAGTTGACAACAAGGGATCATTCACTTTCAACACGTAATCAGAGAGAGTATGTCCTATAGAATAGTACTCAAAAATTCATGGCGATGGTTCGATAATTAAATGAAAAAAGAGTTTTCTATTTAATTTAATATTGAGTATAAGATTCCATAAGGTCAAAATATATAAAGATTTGACAGTTAAACCATACTTGGTCTGACTGAGACATTGCATGGATGAGAATCTATAGTTATATGGCATCTGTGGACAAAAGGCTTCGATTAGTGGATTGCATATCTCCAATGTCTTTTGGGATCATGAGGTATAGCTTGGTATCCTTCATGATCACAAATGTCACAAGATTCATCATGTGATGATAGATTATCAACTATGTGGTAATCATATTAAAATTCATTAAGTCAAATAAATATTTTTTTCCCTATTAGACTCAGGGAGGTATTCGTTAGACTAGTTTGATCCAGCTATGTGTAATGCTTGAATCATTGCATCAGTTCCATGACATGTCTAGTCAGATCTTCCATCAGCAAGTTGATCTTCTCCTTCCCTTTTGTAGTTGTAGAACGAGAGTTTCCAAATTTATGCTTGAGTTGATACATGAAAGCTAGAGTGAATCGCTAGTAGATAAACCAATGCGAAACACATAATAGATGACAAACAAGTTAATCGATAACTAGACAATAAAGAGATTAAATCAATAGAAGAATATGACTAACAATAGATGAGTTAATTGATTAAGTGAGCTAAGTTAGTAGATTACGATAGCAAGTTAATCAATAGAAGGATCAATTAAGTGAGTATGAAGGGCAGAGTTAACCGATGGAAAGATCGAATAAATGAACTTGAAAGGGCGCTAGCACATTCGCTATGTTAATCAATTAAGTGAGGTAATTTAATATCAATGTTCCAGAGAGTTAATCAATAAAGGCACGAAAGGGTCGGTTGAGACATAGGCTAAGTTAATCAATGTCATCGATAAGTTAATCGACTAACCTTAGTCTGAATTCAATTAACTCCTGAAAAATGACCAAGTCTCAAACTAATGTAAATTGAGACCTAATTAACATAGTAAATCCAGGCAAGTTATTCAATTAGTATATTTAATTAATTGCTCAAGCATAAACTGACCACTTTATTTTCATAATTTGTTATCACCAAAACATAGGGATATAATAGAAAGAGACCCAATGGTTCTGTTATATCCTGCACTTTTATAACCTACTAATGAATTCAATTAAGTTAAGTTAAACCAATTAACTAATTATAAGAGCTCCTTAGTGAGTTTAAGTAATTTTATTTAATTCAATCAATCTAATTATGAATATCTATTAGCTCATTTAAGTAAACTACAATAGCCCACTAACTTAATTAAAATTATGGATCAGATGCACTAGATAACAGCATAACAAAATAATGATTGCTTTCTATAGAGAACTGGTATTGAGGCACGGTTGATATCATTGGAAAGAGCATTAAATAATCTATAACTTTGTAGCAGATCAATTTTGTCAATTCAGATGTTTTAAGGGTCAAAAATATCAATAATCAATTTTAGAAATGATTATTAATGAGACAAGTCCTAATAGGACTAGAATTCGAATTATTAAAGAAA
This sequence comes from Zantedeschia hybrid cultivar, assembly GCA_030544215.1. Classification (NCBI taxonomy): domain Eukaryota; kingdom Viridiplantae; phylum Streptophyta; class Magnoliopsida; order Alismatales; family Araceae; genus Zantedeschia; species Zantedeschia hybrid cultivar. The sequence continues at coordinate 27,327,497 of JARZZO010000011.1, forward strand.
AGCAATCATAATTAAAGTTAACCATGACCTGAAAAGTATTGGAATAGATCTTTGAATTGGATTAGAACTAGAACACAATAAATTTGAGTATGTTTATGTTATGCTATGCACCTTTACAACTCATTGATGAATCCAATTAATTTAAGTTAGACCAAGTAACTAATTATGAGAGTCCATTAGTGAGTTTAAGTAATTTGATATAGTCCAATGAATCTAATTATGAAAGTCTATTAACCCAATGATATTAATAAGGACAACTCACTAACTTAGTTAAAATTATGGGTTTAAGTGCATTGGACAACAACATAGTCAAATAATGATAATTTTCTATAAGGAATTCGGATTGAGACATGGTTGATATCATTTAAAAAAGAATGAAAATATCTATAACTTTGTATAAGATAATTTTTACTAAGTAATAAATTTTAGAGGTCAAAAATATCGATGATCAGTTATGAAAATGACTACCAATGGAAAATAAGTCCTAATAGGACTATGATTCAAATTAAGAAACAAGATAAAGTATAATTAAAGTTAACCACGACCTGAAAAGTTATGTAAGATATATTTGAGTTGAATTAGAAGTAGAACATAATAAATTTGAATATGATTAGGATTCTAATTCGTGAGTAGAAAGTCATAATTGGAATCCTACTTGAACTAGGATTCTATACAGAGATCAATTGAACACAATCTTGATATTTTAGGCATAACATTGTGCATAAAATTTTAACTTAGATGAGACAACTATCATTATAAAGATAACTCAAAATTCTATAATTATTATGAATATCATATTTTTAAAATAAGTCGTTTATTAGTCGGAATCAGGACATCTTTGGACAGTAATAGAATTTGCCAGATTTTTTAGGTTCATAGTACTTAGGACAGCAGATTAATAAAATAGGGATAATGTTTTGCACAAAAGTCCAAAAATAATGATGTTGATACTATTAGAAAGATAATAAAAAGTTTTAAAACTTTGTAGAAGAAAATTTTTCTTAATCCTGACATTTAAGAACTCAAATTTAGAAGTTTTTAGAAAAGATAACTGTAGACTGCAAAAGTAGAGTCTGATTCGCACTAGGATTACTACTTTAACTTGAAGAGAAAGTCTTGTATGGTGAAGTTTCCATTTTAAGGAGGAAGAGACAGTTAGTAGTGGGTATGAAAAGGAGAATTAGTTATAAAGCTTTAGATTCATGTTGGACTCATTAGGAGGAGTAGCACTTCTTGAAGGGTAAGTTTATAGTATTATTCTTGAAAGAAATGAGAGAAGAGTGGGTTAAATTCTACAGGAGTTGGCTTTAATACTTAACGGTGGTTTTAGGAGACCTAGAAAATATGAAAAAGAGCTTATAGAATGTAAAAAAGAGCTTAGAAGAAGAAGAAACTATGGATAGATAGCAAGGAAGCTATAGGAGAACTAAGAACTGATCTTTCTTCAAGAGATAGGTGAATAACCCTAAGCATGATCTATTTTATATTAAAAATTATATTATTTTTAAAAAATTTCGAAAGTCAATCAATTAGTAAGAAGCTTCATCTATATGTCTACTTCATGATCCTCAAGTGTCATATTTTTGTGATCTTATTTACTATTGATTCTATGATTATTCTCTCAGTATATGCAATATATCCATTTAGTATAAGTTACAGATATTTGTTCTCATTTGTCTGATATCCAATTAATTTAAAAATCCAAACATAAGTTTATTTCGGAAGTTATATTATGTACAATAATTTTGATAATTTTTTTAATTTTTTAATATTTATTTTATAATTTTCTTGTGAGACTATATAATTTGTCCTAACAATTTCGAAATCCTAACTTGTGGACCTTTTATCTCACTCGACTTAAGCCCAAACCATGCCAAATTTTGTGTATACCTTTGTCATATTGTCTTTAACTACTCTATAAAGTTTGATAATTTTATGATACTATTTGATATTTATTTTGCCCTCGATTTTGATTTACTAAAATTTTATTAAGTCAGGTTTTTGGAATAGAGCAGGAGTCTAAAATTATATTAAATCAATCCATAAATTGATAAAATTTTTAGACACTTCATATCTGACCTATTTATCATTTTCACCAAGTTTGACTAATTATTGAATATGTTTACTAATTTTCATCCTAATTATTGAATTTTCAACTCTAAAATAAGTTTTAATGCTTGAAAATATGATTCATGATCTGAAAATTCTGAGAAACTTCTTATAGAACTATGATGACTCTTTAAGTGACTATTTTGTATATAAAAGCATGTTGTTTAACTCCTATATTTATGTATCACTTTGTTAATCTAATTTTCATATCTTTACTCATCTTATACTCTATGTTATCTTATTGTATCATATTTTATTACTATCTTTGGATATTGTCATCTTAAGGAGCTGTAAGGTCCGATTCCAGTATAAGTATTCATTGGATAAGGTATTTGAACCCAATGACAACAGGTGGAATCTTAATTTCCGGCCGATTAAACCAGGAGACGGCAATATGTAACACCCTGGTAGTTTGGACTTCGGTGGGACTTAGACTGTCTGAGTCTGCATAGTAATCAAGACATCCGCATCAATGCTTAGGGGTCCTTATGTTGTGGTTTGGGTGCATCTCTGTTATGATGTGATTTAATATGTTTGATTGGCACATAAATCTGAAGTATTTGTTATGATATGTTCATTTGAATTCATCCTAGTCATTTGAATCTTTTGATCACCCTGCTTAGTTATTCCTTTGAAATCTATCTTAACCTTATGATCCATAATATGAATCTAATTTGATAAATTACTATGCCATATTATTCGTTACATGATATGTGATAAGTTCGGTTTGATATAAGATATGTTTAGTTCGATATGTTCTAATTCTATATTTGACCATGTTTTTTATCATTTTCTTATTTAAGCTATATATAGAACTATGCAAAATCATATTTAATATAATTGTATAATGTGATTTGCAAAGTTACTATATGTTAAGTCATGTAGATGGTTTGAAGCTTACTGAGTGGTGGACTCATAAATCTAACCAACTATGTTTTAGGAGAAGTCGATTCAAGATTTGCCCAGATGGAGAATCAAACATGTTAAATTTTTAGAAAAGCTTTTAAATATCAAACTAGTAGTTTGATATAGTAGGAAATGATGAGAGATTGATGTATTTTTCTCTATTTGGCAAGATTAAGAATTTAAATACTAACTGACGAATATTATAATTTTGGACCTTGGAATTAACTATGTTTGAATATTTTAGATTAATTAATAGTTATGACATTTATTTCAATCGCTTTGTGGCTGTTTAGTTCTCATATCTATTTGTTATGATGGAATTTATCCCAAGATTATACAGTCAAACTCCAAAAAAAAATAAAATAAATAGAATCTGAGATATAATAGTTTAGGACTCCAAGTCGTGGGTAAAAAGTCATAATTGGAATCCTACTTGCACTAAAATTCTGACACATATTTATTGGACACAGTCGACGTGTTTTAGGTATAACCTCGTGTTAAAAATTTTAGATTAGATTAGACAACTTCTATTAGAAAGATAACTCAAAATTCTAAAATGTTTATAAAGACTATATTTTTAAAATAAGTCGTTTACTAGTCGGAATCAAGACTTCTTTAGATATAGTAGAATCTACTAGATTTTTGGATTCGGAGTACTCACGACAGCATATTAGTAAAATAGGGATAACTTTTTGCACAAAAGTTCAAAAATAATGAGGTTGGTGGCATTAGAAAGATAATAAAAAGTTTTAAAAACTTTGTAGAAGATAGCTTCCTAATTCAAATATTTAATGGGTCAAGTTTAGAGATTTTCATAAAAGAAAACTGTAGGTTGCGAAAATAGAGTCTGATTTGCACTAAGATTGCCACCTTAACTTAAAAAGAAAGTCTTGTAGAGTAAGAATTCGACTCCAAGGAGGAAAGGAGAGTTAGTATTGGATGTGAAAAGGAGACTTATCTATAAATAAATCCTTGGATTCGTGCTGGAGCTATTAGGGTGCACAACTCTTCTTGGAGGGTAGGTTTATAGTGTTATTCTTGAGAGAAAAGAGAGAAGAGATGGTTAACCTCTATAGGAGTTCATTCTAATGCTTAATAGTGGTTCCAGGAGGTTCAGAGAATATGAGAAAGAACATAGAGAATGTAGAAAAGAGCTTAGAAGAGAAAGAAACTATGGACATATAGGAAGGAAGTCATTGTAGAATTAAGAACTAATCTTTCTTCAAAAGGTAGGTGGATAATCCTAAACATAATCTATTTTATATTAAAAATTATATTATTTTTAAATATTTTCAAAAGCTAATAAATTGATAACAAGTTTGATCTATATGTCTACTTCACGATCATAAAATTTCATATTTTATGATTATTATCTCAGTATATGCAATCTATTCATGCACTCTGTTTTGTTTCCTAATATGTTTACCTGCGTTAGAGATGTTTGCACCTTTGTTAATATTATATTAACCTAAAATTTTTACAGAAGTCGATTTTACATGTTATCTTCGTTTTCAATAAATTTTTAAAATTTTTAAATTTATTAATATTAATTCCATAATTTTTTTATCAAACTATACAATGTCTTGACAATTTTAAAATTTCAATTTATGGATCTTTTATCTCATTCAATTTATGTCCAAACCTTACCAAATTTTATTAAGATACTTGTTATGACGTTTTTTTACTTTTTCAAGTGATTTGAGAATTTTATGGAATCATTTGATAATTATTGTGTCTTGATTTATGAGTTGTTGAAAATTTGTCAAGTTCAAATTCTCGAGATCGAATCGAGAGTAAAAGATCATATCAAACCAGTCTGTAAATTGATGAAACTTTATCCACAATTTACATATGACCTATTTAACATGTTCGCTTGACTTTGACAATTTTTAGAATCTGTTTGATAATATTCGGCCTATTTATTTATTTTTTAGTTATAAAAATCTTTAAGTGACTATTTTGTATATAAAAATATACATTTTGACTCTTATATGTAAGTATCATGTTGTCAAATTAATTTTCAGATCTATGATCATTATAAAAACTCCGTAAAATATCTGAGTCATATTTGTTTGATATATGTTTGAGACATTGCTATCTTAAAGAGATTGATGTTAATTCTACAAGCGTCCGTGGATGAGTTATACCCGTGAGTAATGGGATAAAATTCCAGTGATTGTATATTTATTTTCAGTCATCTGAGGTATATTATTTATGTTCAGCTCCTTATATCGTACTTGGATGCATGTCTGTTTGAAATGTTAGTTTGTGATATGTTTGAAACATAAATATGAAACATAATTTACTGTTTAAAGGATATAAATTCAGCTTATAATCTGTCAAGTTCATTCATTTGACATCCTTGCTCAGTTATTCTTTAATCTCAACTTATTTGTTGAAAATTTATATTCGTTCTAATTTGATATCTTTTGAAAAATTATGCATATGTTCTTACCATTGATCTTTGACATGAATCTGATTTGATAAGCTACTATGTCATAATAATTTGCTATATGTTCAATTCGATATGTCCAATTCAATATGTGATATGTTCTGTTCATGGTTAGTAGATTTGCTCAATAAGATAAGAATCTGATCATGCTATATGTGTTATATGCTAGTCGATCTGTTCATACTATTAGAAAACACATCTGATTTGGTAAATATCTATTTGATCATGTTTTCCTATCATATTCTTATTTGAACTATGTATAGAATTGTGTAAAATCATGCTTACTATAATTGTATAATATGATTTCAAAAGTTACTATATATTAAGTCATGTGGATGGTTTGAAGCATATCGAGTGGTAGATTCATAAATCCGATCGACTATTTTCAAAAGAAATCAATTCAAGATCTTCCTAAGTGGTGAATCACATATGTTAAATTTTTAAAGGAGCTTTTGGTTATCAAATTATTAGTTGATATAGTAGAGAATGACGAGAGATTGATGTATTTTTCTTTATTTAGTGAGATTGTGAATTTAGATATTAATTGATGGATATTGTAATTTGTAAATTTTTGTATTGATTATATTTTAGATATTTCAAATTAATTGATGGTTATAACATTTATTTAAATTGTCTTGTGGTTGTTTCACTCTCATATATGTTTGTTATGATGGAATTTATCTTGAGATTATGCAGTCGGACTCCGAGTTGAAGAAAAAAAAATGAATCGGATTTGGGGCATAACAGGTTCAACAGTGTTTTTCTCCATTTTCAACTATGGCATTCCTCCTTCTCCACCCTCTCGCCCCTCTACTTTCGTCCCTACCGTCTTGTTGTAAGTTCTTAGGTTAAACCTTCCTAAGTCTCCCCCCATCCTCAACGAGTACTTGCATTTCATTTTATTTTGGGTCACTGTGTTGTTGTTGAAAGTTGGTTCTATCTCCACCAGACAACATCTTGTTAAAGCCAATCTTTGAAGACTTAGTAGTACATCGCCCACACATGTCGACAATATGCCGAACCCAAGTTGGAGACTCAAGTTTGTGTGCATAACCCCCTACTCTGATTCCAAGAGTAGGCCGTCCAAGCACTCCTTTCTCATAGTCAAGCTGCTTCAATCTTTGCAGCCTCTCCTTCGTTTGACGAAGGTTTCTACGGAGGAACTACTTATGAATCCCTCCAGCATGCTTAGGTGACTCCTCCGACAACTAGTGGTTACCAGTTCTCTCACTAGTTATTCTTTGTTGAGGTTTAGCTTCGTATATTGTTTTCTAGTAGGGTATGGACCTAGCTACTTTGAGAGTATGGTCTTGCTTTATTACAAGGAAGGTGTTTGTTATTTTGTTTCCCTTGGTCTTCCATTTTTATGAATAGAAGCTTCACTTCTTCTATTCAAAAAAAGAAACTTTTTCAATATACTTTCTTAATCAGTTTTCAATGCAAATTAGATAGATATATAAAGAACATACTTTAACACTCCATTAACTTGGTTAAGTATTTTATGGATGAGAATATTGTTATTAATGTTACCAAACTCAAGTATCCCATCTAATGATCGACATGTAGGAATTTCAAGATGTTATAATTATCATAAAATTGTAAAAGAGTTCAAAAAATAAAGATACACAATTAAATGTATTCTAAGTAATGTTAAACATATACTTTTTTTCTACGAGAATGAAGTATTAAAGTATGAGGGAGTTAAATTGTTAATTATTAAAGTTTAAAGTTTTAATAGGTTACCTCCATTCAACAAATAGATCATTTCTAATGCTTCACGTCATTTTTAAGAAAATAATACTTACCTCCAAGATAATTACATTCCATTTTAAACATGGCGGTTGTATATTGAAGCGCTATCATGGTAAATGCAATATTGTCAAGCATCTTCAGTTAAATTACTTTTATTATTGTTTGGTAATATTGGTGACAATTTTTGTCTTAAGAGTTCATTTTTATATCAAAAATACTTTAGGAACAACTTCATTTAAGCCTTGCGCTCTATCTAACATGAGTATCGTGTGCACCTGTCATCAAGTAGAGCCTTTTTTAAACTTAGTCAAAAACCACAACCAAGTCTCATAATTTCTTAATCAACTATAACAAATACAACTATGAAGAATTTGTTGCCATTTGACACACATGAGCCAAGAATATTATATTTTGTTTTAATGGGGGTTGCATCGAGAAAGTGAATGGTTTCACAGACAATTTCATAATCATGCATACAAACAACAAAAATATAAATGTCTTTTGAAATGATATGTCGGTGCTTCCAAGATTAATTTCCATAATCCTAGTAGAATACCAATGTACATGTCATAATTTGTTCATATACCCTCACATAAACCACTTATGTATCTTTTTTTACACTTCAAGCCTACTAGTAGACCAACAATTATGAGTATTGTTCCTGACCATCTCACATCATCTATAATTGAGCATATCTCAAAGCTTTCTCTTTATATGACAGATGGAAATAGAAATAGGCATTTCTATTTCCATCTTCTACATGGGATATCAAAAATAGAACCAACATCAAAGACACTTGTTTCCATTTCTACATTCATTTTCAATTTGGAAGTGAAAATAGGAATGAAAATAGAAGTATCTATTTCTATTTCCCCTTCTTGCTCACACCGACATTAGCAAGTCAAATTGAACATGCAAAGCCAACTCAATGCCCATCAGATAATGCATGCACTGTAATGCTTATTACACTAATGCATGTGATGCACACATCTTGCTAGGGTACTCTTCTTATTTAATATCGCACTGAACAAATGCAAGAAGAAAAGGCCTTAACTTCCTTTACAAAAGTATAACCAACTAAAGCAATGGATAACCGAGCCTAGCTTAAACTGAAGGTTTCAAGTCCTGGGCCTTACTAGTTGGCCCCTAGTTAAGAGAAAAAATGATTATTTAGGGGTTTTTGCAAATAACCCCTTAAACAATGTCGTATTCATAGATAACTCCTTATATGACTCTTATTTGAAAATAACCTCTTAACTACGGTATTATTTGCATATAACCCCCTCAACTATGTAGGTTTACTTTGAATTTCACTTAAATTAAAGTATTATTACTTATATAGAATATGCAAAAGTTATTAAATAAAAATATTAATAATATCTTCAATTAAAATATATGCATCTCACAAGAAAAATCACATAAACATATATTCATAAGTTTGTTCTATATTTTTTACATCAAAAATTTTATTTTTATTTTTATGTGGAGTAAAAATATTTTACTCAAGTAACATTCAAAATAAATCATATAGTCAAGGGAGTGATATGTAAATACCACCAAAGTCAAGGGAGTCATACGCAAATGTGAGTGATGCAGGGGTTAATCTAAAAATATGGCATTTTTTAGGAGGTTGTCTGCAAAAACCCTTAATATTTATTATAGTCAATATTATAATAAAATGTTATTGGAATATATATATATACATATATATATATATATATATATGTATATTTATGTGTATATATATATATATATGCGAAAAGGAATGTTTTTATTTCTGCATCTAATTTCTTATTAGAAGGTTCGAATTTGGAAGTAATTATGTATTGAAAAGAGATGAATTACTTTCTTCTACTTCCGCATCTAGTCTTGAAATGTTAGAAATAAATTTAAAATCACAAAGTCAAAGTATCATTTAAGTCCTATCTGTTGTCTACTTCCTTGATGTCCCCAGATGTCTTTAGGCCCTCAAATCGCAATAACACATGGATGTTATTCATTATTTTGGAAAGTTGCAAACTTAGTGCATTGGGAATATAGTAATATGGGCATGCAACGTGGACATTATTTAACTTTACAGTTTACACTTTGCTATGACAAGGGCTAGATTATTCTTGACACTAACACATGCACATACATATATAAAGACAGACACATCTTATACACTGGGGGATCATTCCATTTGGGCGATCCGAGGGCACAAGTTCTCCAAATACCTTAATGCCAATCTTTTTTTTTTTTTTTAACAACCATGCCCCCTAATTTTTACCCACGCTGTTCTTTAGTCCACTTTCAGTGACTTCAAATGGCGCAAATCATTGTATCACCATGATATAATTCATTGCCCTATTTTTGTCCGCTGATAGCAAATTATATCGATAATCGTAGGATACATATCCAAAAGTTAGAGAAAACAAAAAAGCGTAACGCGGGGGCACATAGGGTGGAGAAGTTATCCACGCAACCTGCCTCCAGATGAAACACAAAGTTTTTGATGTTTCGCACGAAGGTACGTGCCCACCATGCTTACCTATTAAGGATCCAATCATGCCTAAACTTTTTTGTCATGGCCACCCATGCGCTACTAGGAAGTTTTTACTGCCAAGTGTTAAAGGTGCCACAACATTTCTAAAAATCCAATTCTGTTACTAGCAGACAAAAATCAAGGAACATATTGTATCATGTCTATATTAGGTGCTGATATGAGGTATAACCTAGCAAGAGTCTTTAACAAAAAAAATAAATTAAAATTTTTAAACCTTAGGATCAAATGATCAGGCAGTACAAAATGTGTGTGGTGCGTACGCACCCACATGGAACACACGAGGCAGTTCGGATGCCTGCATTAAATGCAGGCATTCCATGTGGAATGTGGACGTGTGACATGACATGTAATGAGAGTTCTCCATTTTTTTAGTGGCCTTCTATGCAATCCATTGTCACATATTTGTCTGCCAATAGTAAACTATATGAACGTCGTTCAAATTAGATTAGGAATGCCTCTCATGTAATAGAGAAATTGAAATTGTTATGCACATATGTGGACACATGCATAGTACACCCATGTTACATGAATGCTGGTGCACCCCGTGTGCACATTGTTTTCTGATAAAAAATTATATGCTTTTTGTTTTTTTAACAATTATTTTTTAAAAAACTTTTTTTACCTCTATCCCCCCGGTAAATTTATGGGTTCCCAGAAGCACCCAACACGAAAAGAAAAGAAATTTTTTCTCAATGAACTTAAAAAGGGGAAACATTATATCAATTTCTTAATGGCCCATTCAGTCCAATCTCACTTTTTCTTAAGCAGGTAACATGGCGCTTATCATGTCACATTCTTATTATGCCACTATATATATAGCACATTGAATGAATAGATAAGTCTCCCCTTAAATTTATGATTTTAAGTTAATTTATGTAAAAAAAAAGCTTGAAACGTAAAAAGAAGTTGTGATACAATGGGGATGAATGACAATTCATGGTAGCATATGTATAGAGAGATGTTTTTGTCACTGTATTTGAGTGTGCTTTAAAATGACACTTTGTCCATTTATAGACGGTGCATATTGCAAATAAACTAATAAAAGTTAAGATAAAATAATATATATATATATATATATTCTAATCAAAATTATATTGATATTTTCACTATATATAAACCGGAGAAAGTTTGGATACTACATTTTTTGTCACCGTACTTTTACACATACAAGAGACAAGTGTCACGTGACCACCTTCTAAGATTATCCTAAGGAGGACTAACAATAACTTATAAAGTGATCATGTGACACTTGTCATTGGTGAAGGGTCATGGGGACTAATATTAAGTCACAAAGTGTCCATGTGACCTTTGTCTTTGGTGGGAGACAAAGTAGACAGACAAAAGAGCAAAGTATGCGAGCATTGCTCGTATGAACAAGTTGGTAAATAAATGAGTTTGAAGGCTCATTTGATCTAGTTAAAACTATTAGACTTAGGACCGTCACTGGGTCTTGAAAGCTCAAAAGCTTGGCTCTGCTCGACTCCAATTAAGTAGGTTTAGATATTAAAATTGAGTCCATTTTATTTTTGGGTTGGACTTGGGCTTTGATTTTAAGTTTGATCTCTAAAATAGGTCGGACTTGGATTTTATCAAACCTGAGTCCGAAGGTCCAAAAAGTCTGATAAATATTAAATAAAAAGAATAATAATGAAATTTGTACTATATATATACATATGTATATATATATATATATAGATTCACGTTAACAAGATCATTCATTTGCACACACATATCATACATATTAATTTATGTCAAGTATGAAAATTTTGGACTAATGTTTCAATTATCTTAAATTCAAGAAAGTTCTCTTTACATGTACTTAAACAATTACTTTATAGAGTTTACATCTTTATGACACCTTTAAAATCATCTTATGTACTATTAATCATTAAAATATTTTAGTGTAAGTTAATCAATATTTGATCAAAATGTTATGGAAAGTTAGTGCTTTTATAAAAGATCACATCACTATGACACCTTTAAAATAATTATATACATCATAAATCATTATATATTTTAGTGTGAGTTAATCAATATTTGATCAAAGTGTTATGGTAAATTTTGATTTTGTAAAAGATGCGTTTTATGTTAAACAAGAAAGACCAAGTACGAATGATTAATTTGATTTTTTTATGTGTGTTATTAAATATGATGATCTTACGGATCTCATTTTTTAATAGGTGAGGAGGTTTACGTGTAGACAACTAATTCTTGTTAATATGATAGATTACATATTTTAAATAAGGGAATCAATTCTTCTTATATTTATGAAGTTTGATCCCTAAACTTAAGTTATTGGATCGAGCTTGGGCTTAAACATAGAGAAATAGACTTGAACCAGACTTAGGCCTCACTTTTCTTAATGGACTTGAGCTTGAGCTTTGTTAAGTTCGACCCAAGCCTAACCTATTGTCACTCCTAATTAAACCGTATTTAGAGGGACCATCCTATTTTGTGGAGAGTGTGGAACAATTTTATATTAGGAGGAGCACGTGAACTGGGTCACTCAATTTACATAGAACAATTCATGTTGGGTGAAATGCTCATGTCCAATTGCCATTTTTTGCTCCCCTCACCCTTGCAAATTCCTAAGTGTCCGTAAATTTTGTGGCTCGTGGCCCTAAAGACATTGCCTATGATTTCCCTTTATCTCTCCCACTTTTAGATGAAATTGAATGACTATTACATTGGCACGATATGTCTACACCAACTATTAAGACCATATCACAACCCTGTATATATATATATATATATATATATATATATATATATATATATATATATATATATATATATATATATATATATATAGAGAGAGAGAGAGAGAGAGGAGTATTGTGGTGCATTTCTTCCATCAGTGCGGTTAAACTTTACACTATGTTTCAGCCTTATACTCATGTTTTAAAAAAATAAAAATTATCATAAATTTTAAATATTTAATTATCTTCCGTAAAGTTATTACTATCTCTCGTAGCTTAATTTTCATCGTCCAACCATGTCCTATTTGATTAGAGCCATCCAATTGGGTGCGAGGATGAATATCAAAATTTTAAAAGATGTGGACAATCCAATGGGTAATGTGACAAATGTTTATTTTTAATTATTTTTATAATTTTTTGAAAATTAGATTTACAAGTACTTAATATATTATTACAATTCAGTTTCATGATCAAACAATGAAATAAAGTCTCAAAGGATAGAAATAACTCTAAAGGAGGTAATTGAATATTTAAAATTCTATAGTAATTTTATTTTTGTATGAAAATGGGTCAAAAATAATGCATGCAATCAACTGCTCGCTTTGTAGCAACAATATACCACAGCGTTCTTCTAAACATGGTAGGTATACAGAGAGAGAAACTAGAATAGCAGTTTGCTAGTAAAAAATAAAATAATTTTTTTATAAAAATTTTAATATTTATTTATCTTCTTAGGGTTGTTTTCATTTCTTGGACTTTATTTTGACCATTCAATCGTCTCTGATCATGAAACTTAATCTTAACTCTCTATCAGGCACATGCAAACTCTGTTTTCAATATGTCACGAAAAAATAATAAAAAAAGGAAAATTCGTCAGATTAAGATTGAATTCTTCACAATATGATAGTGAAAATTAGGCCAAAAGGATGAAAATAATTTGCAGAGATAATTGAATATTTAAAAACTTAGTATGTGTTTTAGTTTTTTTTTAAATAAGAATGAGGCTGAAACAGTGCATCCTATATATTTCTTACATCAGAGCAGATAAACCGCATACTATGTTTTAGCCTTATCCCCATGTTAAAAAAATGAAAAATCATCATAAATTTTAAATATTTATTTATCCTCTTTAGAGTTATTTTCATCTTTCCGAATTTAATTTTTAATATCCGATCGCATCTGGTTTGATTGTTGTCATTCAATCGAATGTAAGCAACTTTGTAATAGTTACTAAAATCAGGAACAATCCTAGATAATTTGACAATTTTTTTATTTTTTACATTTGTGCAGTTAAACTGCATATCATGGTTTAGCCTCATTCCTATGTCAAGAAAATTTAAAATCATCATAAAATTTTAATATTTATTTATCCTCCTTAAGATTGTTTACATCTTTTGGAGTTTAATTTTTACTGTCCAATCGCATCCGATTTGTTGTAGCCGTTCAATCGAGTACGAGCAAATTTCTCGTAAATATTAAAATCCTAAGAGATGAGAACAATCCTAAGCGTAACTTGACAAATATTTTATATTTTGACTATTTTTTTGTGACCTTATGAAAATATGTTTTGCACATATCTGATAGATCATTACAATTGAGTTCCACAATCTTATGGTGAAATAAGGTGCAGATGGATGAAAACAAATCTAAGAAGGGTAATTGAATATTTAAATTTTTTGATATTTCTTAATATGGGACAAAATCGAAAAGAATGCATACAGCACGACAACATTCTTCTCTCTCTCTCTCTCTATATATATATATATCAAGAGAGAGACAAGTGGTCTGGTGCTTAATTCACCTCATCTTCACATTTTTAAAAATAAATATAATAATTCTTTAAATATTAATTACATTTTTTAGGATTTTTTATTTTTTAATACTTAATTTTTACCATTAAATCAGTGCATTAAAAAATGACTTCAAAAAATAAAAAAAATAAAAAAAATCATTAGCTCCTTAGGTTGCTTTCATCTCTTATGATCTTATTTTTCCTCACCACTTAAGAGGTCTAAAAAGGTAACCATGTAGTAGCATTCTTTTATATGCATACATACTATATTTTTTGTACTTGTGAGAGAGAGAGAAAGAGAGTATCAAATCTCCTACAAACATTGACACGGGGTAGAGGGAAATAAGGAGGTGTTTGCATTTTCAATATTTTTTTTCGAAAAATAAAGAATCACGGATAGTATTTCCTTAGGGAGTAAAAAAATAATGCAATGTACTTTTTTAGAGAATAAAAATACATGTTTAAAAATCTCATAGAAAAATGAGCGCGAAATAAAAAGTGAATAGAAGATCCAATGTGGGAAGAGGGAGATGCAAAAATAAAAATAGAATCCCGCAAAATATTTTCTCATGAGAGGGGATGTGAAATACTTCCGAAAAATAGAGAATATTCTAGAAATATTAAAGGTATTTACCAAACTAACTTTTGCTCCTTTCGAAAAATATATGGAAGTTAGTTAATCCGGAGAAATTTTAGCGAATGCAAACACCTCCTAAAGAATGATACGGGTCTAATTATTCTGATAGTAAAATGGGTTATATTGAGATAAATTATTCTAGATTGCTTATTTTAAGGAGTGATTAATTTTAATAGAAGAAAGAAATCTAAAGAGGAATACCAAGTTTTTGGATGTAGAGTGGAATTACTTATTCATATAATTCCGAGAACAAATCATTCTTGGCCAGAATTTTGAATCTCTTTTATTAAACTAGAATTTGACTTATTTCGAAAATAAGGAGCCTTAATTCTACTCTTGCTATCAATGTGAGACTTGTTTCTTAAATACATTTTGATAGGGATGGAGGAAAATAAGGGATAGTAAGGGTCTGATTATTCTTTTGTTTTTTGAATATATTTTATAAAACATATTTTTGATTTTGTAAATAAAATGAATCCCACAATCCTGTCTCGGATGGGAAAACAGGTCGGAGTATTGTAACTAGTAAGGTGCTTCAATTTTTTTAACTAAAAAAGAAACTATTTTTTATTCGGTGAAGGCAAGAAAACATCCCAGCCCTCAAGGGCCTCCGTGGTCCCCACTCTCACCTTCTTTTCCGCCCAAAGCCCCCTTTTCCGCGAGAAGGAAAAATATAATATAAGTAAAATTATTAAGAAGAAAATAGCCAAAAAAAAAAAAAAAAAAAAGCAATGCTGCAGCCCTTACATCTCCTCTTTCCACAGATCTGATCTATTCGGCTTCGGCGTCTGCGTTGGCGGAGGCCCCTGCTAGGGTTTGGGCCGGCTCCCCTTCTCCGGATCCTCCACCTCCGACACATTCTAGGGTTTCCGCCGTTCTGCTCCCATGGCGGATCGAGGCGCTGCGGCGGCCAAGCCGATCTGGCTGAAGCAGGCGGAGGAGGCGAAGCTCAAGAGCGAGGCCGAGAAAGCCGCCGCCGCCAAGGCCGCTTTCGAGGCCACCTTCAAGGGCGTCGAGGCCGCTGCTGCCGCGGCCGAGGGCGAGGTCTCCGGCGCCTCCTCCGACAGTGACGAGGAGGTGGACGGGGCAGCCGCGAGCAAGCCCGCGGGCCCCGTCGACCCCGCCAAGTGCACAGCCGCCGGCGCCGGGATCGCCGGCGGCACCGCCTGCGCGGCGTCGTCGTTCGTTGTGGTTACCAAGGACGCCGACGGCCGGAAGGTCTCGAGGGGAGGGGCGAAGCTAAGGGTCAAGATTTCGCCGGGGGTCGGCGTCGGCGGCGCCGACCAGGAGGGCATGGTAAAGGACCAGGGCGATGGGTCCTACACAGTGACCTACGCCGTGCCCAAGCGAGGCAACTACATGGTGCACGTGGAGTGCGATGGGAGGCCAATCATGGGGAGCCCCTTCCCGGTGTTCTTCAGCAGCGGCGCGGCCGTGGGAACAGGGGTCGTCGCAGCTCCGGCGGTGCCGTACCCGAACCTGGTCAACCAGACAATGCCCAACATGCCGAATTACTCGGGGTCAGTCTCTGGTGCGTTCCCTGGGTTGCTGGGTATGATCCCCGGGGCTGTTCCCGGTGCATCGGGAGGCGTCGTTCTGCCGGGGATTGGCGCGACTCTGGGAGAGGTCTGCCGGGAGTATCTCAGCGGGCGTTGCAGCAAGAGCGACTGCAAATATCAGCACCCGCCTCACAATCTGCTCATGATGGCCCTGGCGGCGACTACCACCATGGGGACGTTAAGCCAGCAGCCCATGGCGCCCTCCGCAGCCGCCATGGCTGCTGCTCAGGCGATTGTTGCTGCGCAGGCGCTCCAGGCGCATGCTGCCCAGGTGCAGGCGCAGGCCAAGTCCAAGGGAGATACATCTGGTCTGTTATCTACCTTCGTCTCTTTGTTAGGAGTAATCGATTATTTGAGATTATCGTTTACTTTATTTTCATGTTTTCAATCGCATAGACGAAGCAATTTTTTTTATATATACCTTGTTTAACGGAAAGAACTATAAAAGGTACTAAGTAGTCACTGATCATTAAATTTGTGTGCACCGTGCTTCTCATCAGGGTTGTCCAGGTTCCCTGTCACAAAAGAGAAGAATAACAGACAATGGCTGAATTATTCTCCTGTATTTGCTTTTAAAGACCTCCATATGGCCACTGACCACTGAAGGGATGAGGGTCAATGAAGTCAACGTTGACTTCAACCATCGAGCTCCGTTTATGAAATATAATTTCAATTGTAAAGTTCCATTCATGAAATGCGCATGTATAATCAAAACTGTCCATCTCTTGTATATACTTTGTGGGTGTGTTTCTTTTAGACCTTTTGAAATCTAAAGTAGTACATCTCTTGTATATAGTTTGTGGGGTGTTCGGTTGTTGTTTAAAGCACCTGTATCAGTAACAAATTTAATGTAGGCCTAAACTTGTATTTTGAATGCTATTATTCAGTTCCAAGAGTCTCAACACTTCCTTCCACTCCCTTAGTCTCTTCTTCCTCTTAGGTTGCTACCCACCTCATTCCTTCTATGTTAGTTATAATATTGACATTTTGACTCGAAATATATTAGTATCAAAAGTTGTTCTCCCACCAAACCGAGCATTATATATTTATCTTGTGTGTGTGTGTGTGTTTTTCCCTTTCCAAGTTTCCCCTTCCATTGCTGTTTTTTAATGATGGGATGTTCAACAAATTTTGATAATGTAGTATACATAGAGATATGGTAAATCTAAAGTGCCACTTAGGTGAGTAATCTTAGTAACCTTTACATTTAAGCACAAATATATATTTCTGTTTTTTTCCTTTCATGAACAAAACAAAACACAATGAATTTGTTATGTTATTGGCCCAATGACTTTCTGCTCTGATACGCTGCCTAGGTGTTGAGCCCAGGTTGTTGAACATGAACATCGATATAATAGACTACGTATGGAATTATTTGGATTGCCTTTCTTTGGTCTTCTTCCACCCCCCCACATCTTCGTAAGTTATGGGGTGATAATCCATACTTGTTGACACTTGACAGTGCTTAATTGACATTTCAGATTTATGACACTTTGTAAAATTCGTACAGCACTGCATCTATGCAGACTGCAGTTTTGCCAGTATTATTTTTTCCGGTATCAGCCACATGAAAACTGTCATTTTCAATGGTTGTCTGACTTTCCAGATTTCCATGTTTCTTCTATCTTCTTTTCCTGCTCTTTAAGCCATATCAGTCTTCACAAGAATCTTCCTCCATTGAATCTTCATTCTATCTTGTTACCATGACAGGGCCCATTTCAGCTTTAAAGACTTTTCTGTTCATCTACATCCACTCCTCAAATTCTTCTTGTGTTAAAGCTCACATTCTTCATCACCATTTGACTTTTCCTTGTGTGATTTCATGACCCTAATAGGGTGTTTGGATACTGTTTTTAATATGTTTTTCTTTTAAATTAAAAAATGAGAACAAAACGTGCCTGTGTGCGTGTTTGGTAGGCATTTTCCCAATTTTTAGGGAGTGATTTCCTCTTTTATAAGTTACTTCAAAATAAAAACAAGTCCCAACTTGTTTTTTTTTTAAAGAACCAATCACGATTGCCATACGGACTCTCCATTGGGCCTTTCTTCTTTGCACAGCTCTCCTTCCCCAAACGTTTTCTTCTTTTGCTGGAACAAAAGGGCACGCTGCAGATTTTCTTCTCCTGTCAATGTTCTTCCTCCTCTCAATGCCACATCTCTCCTCCGCTGGAACTCTCTCTCTCTCTCTCTCTCTCTCTCTCTCTCTCTCTCTCTCTCTCTCTCGTGTAGAAGTGAGGGGGGGGGTTGGGATGGGGCTGGAGGCTGTGCAGGGGAAGGAAGGAGGGGTGAGTGCTCCTTTACTCAGTTTGCCTTGCGTTTTCTTTTTTTTTAGGCAGGAGTTTTGTGGGATCTAGTGGGGGAGAGGTTTGTAGTTTTTTTTAAAAACCCATCTGGGTCCTTTCTTCTGAAATCAGGGGTTTCTGTGGTGGGTTGTGATCCGATTGGGTGCTTCTTGATTTTTTTATGTGGGTTATGCTGTGAAATTTTGTGGGTATGCTGATCTGTGCGATGCAAACTGGTGGTAAGGGACTCAGGAGAATTGGGACTTCATAGGTTTTGTTCTTCTGGTGGCATGTGAATCTTTTATTTCTTTGTTGCATGATTCCTCTCTGGCTGGTTTTGATACATTTGATATCCCCACGATGGTAATCTCGGGAAACTTCAGGGTCTGCTTCACACTGAAGAATCGTACTAGAAAGCCCTCTTCTCCAAGCTGGCCTTTGTGGTTATGTTTCAGCAGTTGTAATCTTTGCCTCCTTATGTGCTTCACTACTCGTGATATTTCTCAACAAAATGTATTCGTATGTAGATATAAGGTTATTGGTATATTTATTTGGTAGGAAGCTGTATACATAGGGTCTTTTTGTCAAGAGAAGATTCAATTTCTTCAGCCATTAGTTCATGTTCTTTGTCAGTCAACAGGGAGCTTCAGCCATTAGTTCATGACTTTATCAGTCAACAAGGAGCTCTAGCCATTAGTCCTTTTTATTTGAAACATTTGTGAGGATGAACTTGGTTAGTGCTTTTATATATTATGTCATTTATTTATTTTTGGATGATGCATATGTAAATTTGATGTGCTTATCTTATTTTGAAAAATAGTTACATTAGTTTTTTGTTGAAATACTTATTGCCAAACGTGTCTACCTCATTTTGAAAAATTGTGACAACTTTTTCAAACAAGTCAATGGAAAGTTTATGTTTTTAAAAATTAAGTCAAAAATCAAAATAGATTAAAATTTTGAAGCGAAATAGCCGTAGAAAAGAAAGTGCTCCCAAGCGCCCTATAAATTGTTGTCACATTCATTCTTTGTATTGTATATTCTCTTGGAAGCTCTCTTCTAGTGCATTGCCTTCTAGTTCTTCCAAAATAATGTCGTGCTGCTTCTTCACTCCTAGATTTTTATGCCTCCTTCCAAGCAAGCTACTGATTTTGCCTCTCTGTATGAATGTAAGTCGACGGTAATTTTTATGCTTGATCCTTGATGCTGAATTTGTTTTTACTTGTATCGTCTCTTGTGATGTTGATTATATTTACAATGATTTTTCTTCCAATAATTACTTTGAAAGACATTTGTAAGGTTATGGTTCAAAATCAAAGATAACAAACAGCTATAAGCAAATACTGTTTTTAAAGGCAGTTTTTACCACATCAACTGCTTGCCAAAAATGAGTTTGTTTTATCATTTATTTAATTGTTCCCATAAGATACATACTACTATTTGTTGTGAACTCCTTTCCTGCCACTGAGTGAGGCTTGATAATGGTGAATACCAAACTGAACTCTTTAATGAGCATCCCTTAATTTGTGTTCTCCACTAATTAGGGCAATGACAACAAAAAACATTGTCTTCAAGACCAAAACTAGGGGAGCAATAATGAAGATCTCATCATCTTGTGTAGAATCTATTATCCCTCTGTGTCATTATCCATTATGTTCAGATTACTCACCATCACTCGAATAGAAGCTATGACAAAACAATGTTTTGTTAGGTGATTAGAAGAGAGGGAGAGCATCCCTTTTTTTCGAGTAGTGCTTTGGACTTTTTTTTTTGAATCCCAAGAGTAAATCCACAAACCCAGGATCGAGCCCTGCATCACTAGTATCTTGAGCCGTAGGCTCGCCAAACATCTCTCAAGCATCAACTCCCACTTGACACAAAGGTAGTGTGGGTACCCACCTGTGGTTCATGTGAGCTCTGAGCTTGCGGTCTTCCTTGTGCCAGTGGGGGTGGAGGGACTGTCCAATAGTGAGGTTTGACTGGTCCATGGCACGGGGTACTGGTGATGCACGCTTTGATCCTAGGGTTCGTGGGTTTACTCTCTCAGTCATTCAAAAAAAGGGAAAAAAAAGGAGTATATTTGTTATCAGAGTGACATCTTATTGGAAGTAAGCCTTATTTAACTGCCTTACGAATTTGCCATTAAAGGAAGGGGATCTTAAGTCTTTGTTGTTCCCTTGTTCTGTACTATTTCGTATGTCTATGATTAGGGATGAAAAGGGAAAAGGATAACTAGAAATATCCGTCCTTATCCATATCTTATAGGACATATGAGGATATAAATTTAAGGATAAGGATACTATCTTTATCTTTTTTATTTAGGATAAGGAAAAGAAAACAACTCTGTCCATATCCTATAACCTGATTATGCGTCCTTTTATATTTTGTATTATAGTATAACATATTTATGAAAATATATTTTATATTTATTTATTACAATATTTCTATATAACATATTTATGAAAACATAAACTCTTTAGAAAATGTTGACAAATGTGGAAGTTAAGGCATGACACCTTAGTATATACTTATATATGCCATAGTGCTTACCTTCTAGATTTTCTTTTATATGTAATTAGTAAACTTGTGAATTTACTTTCTTCATATGCAGACTTTATTATGCTATATGTTCATTCATATGATAAATTTGAAGTTAAAAGAAGTCGTATGGATGCTTATTCTATGATAATCGCATTTTATGCATGTGACAAAAGATTTATAATTCAATTTTTTGTGTAAAAATGTACATAATTATATGTGGACTGATAATTTAACCATTATGCATCAATTTCGTTAACTTTTAAGGATAAGGATAAAGATGTAGGTATATAGGGATAAGGGTATGGTTAATGATATGCTTTTTATTTTAAGGATAAGGATAAGAATATAGCTATTATCCTCACCACTAAATAACCTTTTCCTTCCCTATGTGTGATTACTTACCAGCAGTGCAAGGATGTAGAACTGTGATACTATACCACAGCAACTTATACTTCATCTTGCTATGCAGTTGTGAGAAACCTTTGTTCTTCTACTTCACTTGAGAAATAGAAGTAAGGTCTTAAATCTTTTTTCCTTTGTAATGCATTTGCAATTGCTTTTAGGATGTATTGTATGTCACAAATATATTGATGGTTCAAAATGATTAAAAATAATAAAATATTAAATAAGATGTCATAGACCAATCTCATGGAGTGAGATCCCTGCATATGTCTTAGCTTCTCTTTCTCCCAATGCTGAAAAAGAAAATATGGTTGTTCCTTTGGTTAAGCAACACAAGCTTCAAATCTTTTCAATGGTGGATTCAAAGGAAGAAATTCGTATTTTTTCCCTTTGTAAGACTGGTAGTTTAAGCCTTTGGTAATTCATGTTATAGCCGTTGTTGTCCTTGTTTCTATTGTTCATGTTCTAATGGTTCTTTCTTCATTTCATTTTAATTATTCTTTTTTTTCATGGCCTTTCATGCAGAAAAAGCTGATACATTGAAGAAAACAGTACAAGTTAGCAATCTCAACCCTCTTCTTACAGTGGATCATCTGAAACAGCTGTTTGGTTTCTGTGGAACTGTTGTTGATTGTTCTATAACAGATTCAAAGCACTTTGCTTATATAGAATATTCAAAGCCAGAAGAAGCTGCTGCCGCTTTGCACCTCAACAACATGGATGTTGGTGGTCGTCCACTAAATGTTGAGATGGCAAAATCTCTTCCTTCTAAATCTACAGCATCGAGCTCTTCTCTGCAGCAGGCATCTCTTCCATTAATGATGCAGCAAGCAGTTGCTCTACAACAGATGCAATTTCAGCAATCTTTGATCATGCAACAAAATTTGGCTGCACAGCAGGCAGCCAGTCGAGCTGCGACAATGAAATCTGCAACAGAAATGGCATCAGCAAGAGCTGCTGAGATAAGCAAAAAACTAAAAGCAGAGATGCCAAACGAAGATAAGGAACCTACCGGAAAATCCAGGTGATACTGTTCTCCTACTTTATCTAGATTGGTTATGTATAATTTTCTGCACTCCTTTGAAAGAAGGAAATAGGAAAAGAAATGTGTACTCAAGGTTGATCGTGTTGTTGGATCGGCACGACTCGGTTTCTCTGAAAGCTGAGTGGTATCGGTCCGACCTGGTAAGACTCGGTCCAACTCATACAACTTGTAAACCCCAAAAACACATACAACTCGTATGAGTTAGACTGAGTCGGCAAACCATGTGTATACTGTATAAAAAAAGATATGTATAGCCAATAACGGTGTGTTTGATTATTTTGAATTAGGTATCTATTGATTGTGTTTATTTATTTATTTCCTTACTTGGCAAAGAAGGCAAAGGCAATAGATTGCAAAGTTCCTTCTCACAAGGAAGACAAATCACGCTTTATGCAAGGATTGCAAAATTATCCCAGAGAGGCCTTAACAAGTCAACATAGGTTAGTAATCTTATATATTAAGATCAAGAGGTGGTCAGGTACGTTTAGAAGGAAGACTGCTGCTAGAACAAAGTGGTGGGAATTAAAAGGGATGAAGTAAGTGATGTTTAAGAATGAACTTTTCAATATGGGTGATTGGAAGTCGGATTTGGAGGTCAATACTATGTGGATAGATATGGCCTCAAAGATTAGGGAAATAGTTGGAAAAATGTTCGGAGAGTCTAAAAGACATGGCCTACCAGCGAAGGAGAGGTGGTGGTGGAATGAGGAGGTACGAAAGGTGGTGAAGAGTAAAAGAGAATGGTATAAAAGAGTGTCAAAGTGTGATATTAATGAGGTTTATAAACAATACAAGATAGTAAAAAAAAAGTAAAAAAGATTGTTAGCCTGGCAAGAGTTTAGGCCTTTGAAAAGATGTATGAGAAACTTGGAACCAAAGAAGGGGAAAAAGATATTTATAGATTGATAAGAATAAGACAGAAAATATGTTGAGATCTTAACCAAGTTAGGTGCATCAAGGATAGTGAAGGAAATGTTTCAGTGAAAGATAATGACATCAGATAAAAGTGGAGAAGTTACTTTGACAATATTTTTAATGATAATTATAGTAGAAATATAGTGGGCATAGAATGTACAACAGAGCGTACTGTGAACTATAGTATGATGATTAGATTTTTGAAAGTCAAGGAAGCATTGAAGATGATGAAAATAGGTAAAGCTTGTAGCCCTGATGGAATTCCTATTTAAGTGTGAAAATATTTAAAAGATGTAGGAGTGGAATGGTTGACTCGACTGTTTGACAAGATCCTAGTCTTTAAGAAAATGCCACATGAATGGAGGAAGAGCACTCTTGTACTTATTTTTAAAAACAAAGGAAACAGCCATAGTTATTCAAATTATAGAGGAATTAAGCTCATGAGTATATCATGAAGCTGTGGGAGAGAGTTGTGGAACATTGTTTACGTTGTGACGCAACTATCTTGGCCAACCAATTCGACTTTATGTCAGGTCGATTAACTATGGAAACTATTTTTCTCATTAGGAGTTTGATAGAAAAATATAGAGATATAAAGAAAGATCTACGCATGGTATTCATCGATTTGGAGAAAGTCTATGATAGAGTTCCAAAAATGTCTTATGGTGGGCGTTAGAGCACAAGAGGGTACTTACTAAGTACATACAAGTATTAAAAGATATGTATGAAGAAGCAATTACTAGTGTCGTTGGAGTGCATTAAGGATCAGCAGTAAGTCTTTATCTTTTCGTATTAGTTATGGATGATTTAACAAAGGATATACAAGATAACATTCAGTGGTGTATGATGTTTGCGGATGATATTGTCTTGATAGATGAGACGCAAAAGGGAGTTAATAAAAAATTAGAGTTTTGGAGGAGCACCTTAGAGTCTAAGGATTTTAGGTTAAGTAGAACTAAGATAGAATACATGCATTGTAAGTTTAGTGAAGGTCGGATAAATGAAAATAAGAAAGTTAACTTAGGTGGGATGACAATACCCCAAAGTACTAATTTCAAATATCTTGGTTCGATCCTCTAAGAAGATGAAGGGTGCGATGATGATGTTAGCCATAGAATTAAAGCGAGATGGGTGAAGTGGAGACTTGTTACGGATGTCTTGTGTGACAGTAAAATCCCAACGGAGTTGAAAGGAAAATTCTACTGTATGGCGATAAGATCTGTAATGTTGTATGGGAGCGAGTGTTGGGCAATGAAGGGACAACATGTCTCTAAGATGAATGTTGCCGATATGAGAATGTTAAAGTAGATGTGCGAACATACTATGCTAGATAAAATTCGTAATGAGTATATTAGAGATAAGGTGAGAGTAGTACCAATTGAGGGCAAATTGAGAGAAGGGAGACTGAGATGGTTTGGATACGTTACACGTAGTCCTAGGGAGACTCTAATTAGAAAAGTGGAGTATATTAGGATGGAGGAGAGGAAGAAAGGAAGGGGTAGACTTAGATTAACTTGGAAGAGGGTAGTACAATATGATTTAGAGGTTTTAAACCTTTCAAAAGAGGTAGCCCAAACTTGTTTAGAGTAGAGACATAGAATCTATATAGCCGACCCCAATTATTTGGGATTAAGGCTTGGTTGGGTTGAGTTGAGTTGAGAGTTGTCACTGCCTTTGGAATTGGAAAAGGAAAGGAATTTGAGTGGTCATTTGCTCTGTTTATTTGAACGAGGATATCTATTCATTTTATTTACTTGCTTTTCCACTGCTTTGAAAGAATTTAAAGGACAAGAAAATACTTACACTATTTTGTTTGGAAGGCAAGAAAATACTTGCACTATTAGCATTCCCGCCTTGAGAATTTGTAAAGAAAAGGGCTTTGATCAGTCATCTGATGCACTATATATTTAGAGAGAGGGAGGGAGGGAGTAGAGTTACTATGCAGCAAGCGGTCTAACCACATGGCACCTTTGGGGGGTTTAAACCCCTAAATTAATGATGAAAATTGAAATCCCAAGTGAGGGGAACAACCCAAGGGCTAATTTGAGTAATTTTATATTTTGATGATTTTTTTTTTTTAAAAATTTACACCATTTGATCATGAAACTCAACTGTAGCTGTCCAAATGGGTGCATGCAGAATTTTAAAGAAATCATCAAAAATAGGAAATTACTTCAATCAGTCCCAAGGGTTGTTCCATCGCTTGGTGGCAGCTTGGCTGCACAGTAGCATTGATCAGATGGCTGACTAAAGAAATGAAGAAAAATGTGCCATAGGCACTGAAAAGGGCGGGCAGATGCATTCGATACGTTATGCTATTTTGAGTTCTTTTAGGGTTTTTTAGAAATTATCCCCTTGTTGCATCATATTTAGGGATCAGCCCCATAATCCTAATATGTATTGATAACCCCTCACAGTTACACATTTATTTGATAACCCCCTTTTTGACGGTGTTTTTCAAATAGCTTAAGGTATTCCAAAGTTTTTGGTGGGTTCAGTTAATAATATGAGATTGTGGAGGGTCATACGTAAATATGAAGATGAGCGGAGTTTTATTCCTACATACGCTAGATTCCATAGGTAATTTCTTAATTTCCTTTTTTAAACATCAGGATTAGGCAGCCATGCCGCACTTGGGGGTCTCTACGCATGCACACAGATGCTTATGTATATACATTTGTATATAGTACCATTGTCCCTTGTTGAAGGGAAACGAGCCAACAACTTGGCATGATGATTGATTGTTAGGCAAACAGAATGATATGCTGAGCAGTTTTAGAAATTTAGGATGTGTTTATGTTGTTTTTTTGTTTCAACCTTTGCCTAAGCATGCAACTGCTATTGAAAAAAACCACCTCCATTCTATTGTTGTCTAAAACATTCAGTTGACATTGGTTTACTTCTTGATCAGGTCTCCATCTGTTACTCAGTCTAGGTCAAAGTCCAGGTCAATATCCCCGATCAAATACCGCCGAAGCCGACGGTCTCGCTCTTTCTCACCTCCAGTTCGATATTCAAGAGATAGGAGGCCCAGAACACCAGTAAGATCTCGTCACCACACTAACCATAGCTCTGAACAGAGATCATACAGAGATGATAGGGATGAATATAACCGTAGTGGAAGGCGAGAAAGATCTCGCGATCGATATTCTTCTGTTTCAAGGAGAAACAGGAGTAGGAGCAAAAGTCCTCAACTGAGAAAAGCATCTCGTGCAGGATCAGCATCACCAAGGCGGCGCAAGGACATCTCAAGCCCTATATTAAGGAAGTCATCTCGTGCAGCTTCAAAGTCACCAAAGCATCATAGAGGGAACATATCACCACCAAGACACAACCATGGATCCAACTCTCGTCACAGTAGACATTCTCGGTCTAGGTCTGCAGACAGAAAACATTATTCTACCGAGAGGGAGGATAAGGTGGAAACTGACAAGAAGGATTTGGACTCTGAAAAAGTAGACAAAATTAATCAAGCTACTAAAGATGCAGATTCTGCTACAAAAGATTCAAGAAAAGCTAGGGAAGATAAGCCTATAAGCCATGGGACCACCTCTCGTCACAGTAGACGATCTCGATCTAAGTCAGCAGATGGAGGAGATCATTCCAGTGATGGAGAAGATAAGTCAAAGGTTGATAAGAAGAAACTGGATGGTGGAAAATCAGACAAGAGTAGACTGTCTGTAAAAGATGCAGATACTGTTATGAAAGATATAAAAGAAAATAAGGAAGATAAGGCTGTGGATTATTCTTTAGTCAGCCATAAGAGAAGCTCCTTGGTGTCATATGATGAAGCCTTAAGAGGTGGAAAAGATCACAAAGATCATAGCAACAAACATAAAAGGTCAAAAATGGACGATCGGGTTTCTGAGAAGACAGATTCTGCTGTTAAGGATCAAAGTCCTGTTGCAAATGACTCACAGGTAAGACAAGATAAAAGATCGGCGAGTTCACCAACATCAAAATCACACAGAAAGGGTTCTTTGCATGTGGATGGCTCTGAAGATCGGAGTAGGCATGAGAAGGCAAGCTCAAAGCATAGAGAACATGAAAAAAGCGGCACTATTACCAGAGAAAGGGATTCAGGGGATTCTAGGAGGCCAGCAAGTTCACCAACATCAAGGTCACACAGGAAGGGTTCTTCACATGTGGGTGAGTCTGAAGAATGGAGTAGGCATGAAAAGTCAAGCTCTAAACACAGAAGACATGACAAAAGTGACACTGTCACCAGAGAAAAGGACGTGGGGGATGATAGGAGGGCTTCAGATTACTCAAGTTCCAGGTCTCACAGGAGAAGTTCAAGGCACTTGGAGGAAAAATATTCCAGGGATACTGGAGAGTCTAGCAGACGAGACAAATCAAAAGCAGAGGAAAGAGATGCGGGGGATCCTGGCAAGCGAGACAAGTCAAAAGTAGACCATGAAAAGCATGAGAGAGATATTGGAGATTCTAGAAGACAAGACAAGTCAAAAGTAGACCATGAAAAGCATGATAGAGATACTCGAGATCTTAGCAGACGCGACAAGTCAAGAGTGGACCATGAAAAGCATGAGAGAGCTGCTGTCACCAAGGAATCTAGACATGTTGACTCTGACTTGGATGTGAGGGAGGAAAGAGTGAGGGGTTCTTCTGAGTTAAAGGTATATAGGCTTGGATCTTTGTCACCCAAGGATGGAGTTGTAAGGAAGTCGAAAAGCGATAAAGGGTTTGAAACATCCAAAGTAGATACTGTGCAAGATAGTGATGTTGATTTTATTGATGAGAAGGAAGCTAGACTTGATACTAATTCAGAAAACTTGGAGGAATCTGTTAATGCTCAAGATGAGTTAAAGACTGATAATAGAAGCCCTGTGGATCACATTCACTTCTCTCCAGATAAAAATGAGGACAGCAGGTGTGAGATATCAATGCTAGAACCAGAAGAAGACACTGACACTGAACATTACAAGAAATCAAATTCAGTTGAACACTCTGGCAAAGAAATTTGCAATCCAGTTGTTGAGGATCAATATTATACAGGTCATAGTATTAGAGACTTCAAAAATGGACAGCAGCTTGATGATGCTGATTTAATCATCAAGGATGTGAATTATTCAAAATGTATCTCAGAGCAACATGATGAAGCTGGAAATAGCATAATTCCATCAGGACCAATGTCTTCTCTTGCCTTCTTGAAGGATCCTTGTGTGCAGAGATGTACTGACATTGTATTGGGAGACCATGCTCCAGCTGGTGATTTAGATCCTGTTGATCATGACCCAGCAGACATGAGAGTCTATTCATCACCTAAAACTGATTCGATCACTGAGAATCACATTGATATTGACTGTAAGAGAGGTGGACTGAATAATGGTGAAGCAGCTGATTTTTTCCCGTACAGAGAGACCTGTGAGGAAATTTCTCCATTTCAGCACCCTGGGTCCTTTGTGAATTCACAGGGAGAAGAACAACCCATGAAAGAAATGTTCATGGAAGAAGGCAATTCACTGTTGCCTGGCCATGTGATGTCACATGATCTGGAGTATGCAGTCAGAAATGAGACAGTAGAAGAGACACAAAGAAAGCTTGAAAACAATAATATTGTCGAGGATGAAATCTCAGATGTTCATGATGCTTTTGAATTTATTGGAGATGTGACATGTAATTCTAAATCTTCTAAGACCAATGAAATTCCAATTCCCAGATGCGGTGAACTTCAAGATATCACAGGTGAAATGGAGGAAGATGAACTCAGCCACTGCAGTGGACTTGACAATACATTTTAGACCTGGCAGCAATATCATGCTGATACTTCAACATACTCAAAGGTATGAAGTCAATGTGTGCTTGAATTTAGTTTTGCTCCTTGAATTCAAAGCAAAGGGATTATCAGACCACCATTGATGCAGAAGATAGTAGTTGACAAACTAACTTTGGTTCCTGCTTGTCTCTGATCCAGGACTTTTACGTGGTGACAAAGCAAAGAGAGTGGCAACTTCGTGGAATGCTCATTCTGGCACCAGAGAACTCATGAAAGCTTATTCATATTGATTTCATATTGTTCACTTAAGAGGCAGGAGTTCGTGCATTCAGGATGGCCCCTATATTAGATGTTATCACATCCATGTTCCTTCTGCTATCCTGACTTCAATGTGATATATGTGGCTTGTCTAGCTCTGTGCTTGTGCTTGTTTGTCCTTGCAGGTCTGCAAGAGTGGAGTATGTGGAGCAGCATATGTTGGGTATATTTTATGGGGAAGTCTTGGTTGCTATCTTCAGGAACAGGTTATTTCTAAATGTTCGTACCAAAATTGTTCATGTACTTTGATGTATGAAAGGTGGGGATTGACTGATGAGTTTGCTTCAGTGGTCCCCGTTAATGAACTTCTTTAGAACTTCCTTCTATCAACAGAGCTCATTGCAGCCTTTTTACACCACTGTGTTTCTTTCAAGATGCACAATCACTTAGCCTTAATCAATAGGATCACCTAGGAGTAGGGATGCTTAATCTTTGATCCAATGCAGGGGCTGATTGCTGTAATATATTGCTGCATGAAAGTGATTTTTGGAAGAATGATAAAGCACATCTTTTCATGAGGTGCATAACTTTGCTGCATGTATTGTGTCTCATCTTTCAGATAGTTATACTTTTATTATTTTCTTGGTTACTGTTTTCATGGGTGATTTTGTAGATGTTTGTGTAGTATTTTCTGCTTATCCTCTTCTTTTCTCCTTTTTTTCTTCTTTTTTCTTTTTTCTTTTTATTGCTGGGTCACAGGATGCTATTTTATGAGGGGCCAGAGTAGATGTTCACATGTCATATTTCTTCCTTCGTCTCAGCACTCGTAGCCTTCAAGGGTGACAGGATGATATTTGAGGCTAACCTGTTGTGCAGTATACATTTCAATTGGTAGAAAAGTAACATGATAAGACCTCTAAACTCTTGTCCCTCTTTGTGTTTAGTTTGGTAAGAGATGGCTAAGCCACTATTAGGTTTGTGTATAATAGGTTCTTTTATGCCATCGTTAATGGTATGTTGGCCGCTGTCATCTCTAAAACGTGCAGGTTGTTAGTGATGGATTTCTGGGAAGCTTTCTTGGCAAATTCACAACTGAGTTCTGCAGATGGGCATGTTTGCATCACAGGATGGATTGATGGGTTAGTGGAGCCCTGTGACATCTTCCTGTCAGTGTGCTTCTGAAAAGTGAACTGAAGAAGAGCCTTCTCAAAGAACAACTGAGCTTTACTCCTATGTCAAAAGAGACTTTTCTTCTGTTTATTCTTTTATCATAGTTCTTATCTGCTTTATGCATGAGGTAAACATACAAATTAGTCTTTCTCATTCGCCCTTGTTTCTTAATCCTTCAAGCCCTAAGTTCGTGTCTCCTCTATTTAATCTATTTGACGGCAGAGAAAAATAAATGCATGCTGATTGCTTCACTTTCACCATGTTGAATTTCCCCTCTAATGTTTACTAGTGAACTTCCAATTTAACTCATTTTGTTTGTTGTCATCTCTAAGGTTGAAATCTGTGTTGAGGTTTCACCATCTAAGCGCTGTATACAGCTCTAGGTTTCCTATGTTCTTGCTTGCATACCATTAATCTGCAACCAAACTGAACCTACTTATCAACACAAAGGAACCTGACATTCTGACTCTGCATTTTGATATTACTAGCTGGATGTTTCTCATTATGTATCCACCTATCTTGTACTCACCGTAGATGGTCTGCCAAAAGGTAGGACTAAGCATTTAGAATGCCTGTGTCATTGTTGTGTTGGAAAGCTCGCTAATGAAATCTGATTTTACATGTTTTTGGTTTGTCACAACAGCCTAGTGGTTTAGGACTCAGCCCCAATCTCACCCACCAGGGCTCTATCCGTGCGAAAACCCAACCCTAAAGGACCAAACACCAACCCCACTAAATGGGGAAAAACCTAAGCGCCATAGCAAAGAGCCCCCCACCATGCTCGAGCTCACGACCCCCCACTCCCTGGGGAGGGCTTGGGGGGGGGGGGGGGGGTTGCTACAGCCCAGGGACGATTTTAAATGATTTGATCTGCTTGTTTTGCCAATGCTGCTGGTTCTGTTTATTTTACACTTCAAATGAGATCCTTCCCCTTTACTGGTACCTTAGATGTTATACTGGCCATGTCAATGCTATGTAGTCTATGGTTCCATCGAAATGCAGGAATGTGGGATTTAGAAGTTGTTTTATTAGATAAAATTTGGAGATTATCAGATCTAGTAGATATTTTACTTTCTAAAAGTTTAAGCATTTGCTATGGTTGAATAGGACAGAAGACTTTCCTAATTCAAGAACTTGGGATGAATTTTTCAACAGAAGGGTATGCAATAATTACTTTATATCACCGGCTGACCATAGGTCGGTACCAGGGGTTTTATGGGGTGCCCAATCATTGAACCTGGGTAGGGGCATTGTTTCTGATTTACATGAAGTTATGAACTGAGTCCTGCCACTATGGCAGGGAACCTAAAAAAAAAAGTAATTTATATAAAGTTTTGTAATGGGAATTGATATTACAGATCTTTTTTTGAACAAAGAACGGGCGTATAGTTTTAAGTCATTGAATGACTTGAGTTTTGCAGAATCGTTGAAGTAGATTCAGCTATGAGCTGTGGTTTGCCAAAAGTTGTCAAGGGAAATTAGAGAGCTTGACCTAAAAGTTGACTTGGAAGACTTAACGAGATGGGATAGACAGGAGGAGAAGTTTGAAGCATAGTAAGAAGTTAAATGGAACAGGGGGCTAAATAATAATGGCTCAAACAGGGGGGTAAAATGTTCCATGCTGTAGCCAGTGGAAGGAAATCCAGCAAAACTTAATCAACCAGAATTGATGACGTGATACTTAAGGAGGCCATTAGGAGGTTATGTCGAGTTTTATTCGAACATGTCTAAAAGCAAAAAGGGTGTGGAGACCTTACATTATGGAGGAGTCCCTTAAGATGCTTACCACAGAGGCAGAAGATAATGTAGTTAAACCAATTGAAGATGAAGAAATCGTTAAGCTACTATCAACACAGCAGCAGTCAAATCATCTAGACCAGATGGATTCTCTTGTACCAGTAAGTGTGGGTTATGCTTAAGGGTGATTTGCTGGGGGCAGCCATAGTATTTTAGGTATGCCGAAGACTGTTAATTTTTTAAATATGCCAGGGAACATTAATTTTTTCATTATGGCAATTGCCAAAGGAATATTAAAATTTTCAATGCAATATTATGAACTTGATTGTAAAGAAGGATGGTGTGGAGTCCATTGTTCAATTAGATCTATTAGTATCTTTAATGGATGCTACAAGATCACCATGAACTATGATGGAAGGCTATGACATGAGGGCTGAAAGAGGTACAGAGAATCTTCTGGCAGGCAGTCATTCCAATTTGTTATATTATTGTCACCTACATGACAGCCAGTTTTTTGAAAGTGGATTCTACCATTTTTTTGTTAGAAGCCATAAGAGGAAGTCTACAAGACTTTCCATTAATGTTGATTGACAGGATTCACAATATCAAGATCCTCCAGAAGGTCCTTGAAGATGTAGCAGGCCTGAAGTTTAATTTTGCTAGTGTTTGTTTGGTAATGTAGAGAATAAGGTGTCAAGATTTAGTCTTGACTCTTGAGTCTGTGCCACAAGCCTGCAATGTAAATGGTGAACCTTCTCTATTAAATATCTGGGTGTGCCTTGTTTATGGGTGCCGATAAGGGTGAAAGATCAGATCCTTTTCTTACATAAGTATGGAAGTAGGTTGACCTGGTTGAAAATTTATAGTTTACATGATTGAGATGGATTATCCTTTCAAGATCAGCACTGTTGTCTGTCGTCCAAATTCCAAATACAGTTGAGAGAAGGATGGAGACAATGAGAAGAGTAAATCTTTTGGGAAAGGAATATGTTTAGAGGAGAGCGGTTTTCCTTATGGTAGAAAGTATGTGGGCCAGCAGATGACAGAATAAGTTTGTTATTGATTGATTAAAAAGTAAGACACTGTTATTTAAATAGCTATGTGTATTAGGAGAAAAGATGGATTGACTGGCAGATGATAATGTGTGATGAATTCTTCAGACCCTCTTTGATTACCGGATCATTTTTCCTGACATAATCTGGAATTGCTTATACCAGAACAATAGGTCTTTTGCTTTGTTAACCAGATTAGTATTCTACCTGGAATAATAAAAATGAATTAGATAAGAAATAAAAGAATAGAATACGTAAAAATAGGCATCAATTCTAAGTAGAATAAGCAATTCTAGCTTCTTGGTTGAATTGCCTATTCCAGTTTATTTGCAGTAAGCTATTCTTACTTGGAATAACATATCCGAGTGATTAAGGTGAACACACTTGGAAAACTTGAATAAGCATCCTGTTCTAGGGAGGATCCTATTCTAGGTTTATTCAATACATAAAAATAAGAGCACACCCATCCATGTGGAGAGCTATATTCAACCATGGAGACGTCGCTTTTTTTATAATTCTTACTGGGGGATGATCATGAGACTGGATTTTGGTAAGGTTCTTGATGTCAGTAGATTCCTTTCAGCAAGAGATCTCAAAAGATTTATCTTTTATCCACATCCAATCTAAACAGGTTAATGGAATGCTCAAAGAGGAAGGTAGCAGAAGAGAGTCAGGTTTATATTTCAGGAGAAATTTTGAAGAGCTCTGACTTTAGAAAAGGATGAGATTTCTTTATTGGAAGTGTCCAAGATGTTAAGTTTTGTTAAAGTCTATTGAGGCTTGGAAGATAACTATGGAGGTCGGAACCGATTTTAGTTTTTTCTGCCGTCTCTAAGGAAAATGTTAGTCATCATCATCATCATGAGCCTTATCACATTATTTGGGGTTGGCTATGAATCCTGTCCCATCATTTTAATGGCATGGCTGGTCCCAAGCCCAGATGAGAAAAAGGAGCGTGGGCATTAGGTTAAAGATATGGGTGCATCTCCTATCTTGATAGTGGAGAACCCACGCTTTGCAATCTGGAATGTCACTTTTAAAGCATACAACAGAATAATTTGTGGCCAAATGAAGATTAGAAGGAAAGATAGTGTAGTTTGGATGGATAACGAGGGCCTTATCTTTGTTAAATCATTATACAAGTTGGTTCAAAAGAATAATTCCGAAAGTCTAAAATTTGGCCAGATCTAGAAGGTGAAATCCCCACTGAAGGTACAAAAATTCATGGCTTTTGTACAAAAAGAGAATAGTTACAAAGGTGTTTAGAAGTAGATGAAGGCCGGATGGACCTGGTTTGGTTCCCTCAGGATCTTGCATGATGAGTCATCTATCACCTGATGACAAATTGTGCTCTTAGTAAGTATGGAATATCTTGACCAGCACCATATCAAGTTCACTGCTGACTATGAGATGTGGCTGTATCAGGTTCATGGAATCAGTGAGACA
Organism: Zantedeschia hybrid cultivar; assembly: GCA_030544215.1. Lineage (NCBI taxonomy): Eukaryota > Viridiplantae > Streptophyta > Magnoliopsida > Alismatales > Araceae > Zantedeschia > Zantedeschia hybrid cultivar. The sequence continues at coordinate 27,362,533 of JARZZO010000011.1, forward strand.
GAGCTAGAATCCTCCAACTTATTCCCCATGCAATAGGCTTGAGTACCTCAAAAGACGGCAGCAAGCTGTTTTCTCAGAATGGAAAAATGGATGTTTATGTTGAGAATATGAGCTTTCTAATCACCAACCTGTATTGTTCAATGGGCTGTAACGGTTGTTAAATTTCCACTCTTAAATTTGTAGGGGATTTAAGATGAACCTTTGTATGGCTGTTTCTTTCTTTTTCATCTTTATGATGCACTTCCTCTGTTTGCTACCTTTTTTGTTGAAAGTTGACACTGCCGGTAAATATATAAATTGAAAGGGAGTCTTCTACAAGTGTAGGAGTTTAAGCCCAACAAAAGAGCCTATGCAAAAGACACCAAGGCAGTGCAATACCAGTAAGCCCCAGGAAAACAAAAAAGGGGCTGCTACAACTGTCCACTTTACCCAAAAGTAGCCAATCCCTTACGACCCAAGAAATAAAAGAAACGAGCCTGTTCAAGCCTAAAGCCGTCCTCCTGAATGTATGGGTTTTCCTCTCTCCCAAACGGCCTCCAGGGTAGCATGGAGGGCCACCCACCACAGCACCCTGTCACCCACGACTGGCCAGTGTCTGTTCCAAGTCAGCAGAATACCATCCACACAATCCTCGGGAAGAAAATTACACTGTAGCTGGTCCTTGAGCATCTTCCAACCTTAGTAAAATTGGTCGTACATCTTCTCCTTAAAAAAAATCATGTTGGAATGGCCACCTTTGGGAAAAAGAAGTATAATGTGAATCTTTTCACTTAGATGTCAAGTAATCATTATTTCTAAGGATCCAAGAAAGTCAAGTAACTGGGAGACTTGGATGCTGTAGAGTACAAAAATAAGTGCTCTGCTATATAAAACTTGAGATAAATTTTAGAATACTATCTTGAAGGACTTTGAAGGAATATTTGGTTGAAGGAATTGATCCAATTTTCCCTTGGATAAGTAGAACATAGAAGTATCATTGTGATTTGGTGAATGCAGATCTTTAAACTTCAAAATCTCAATGAGGTTGCTTACTTTAGAAGTCTGGAGAATGTAATTGCAATAAGACCATACAAGTGGTGTCACACGGTACAGTAGTTCTTATATAAAAATTTTAGATAAAGTTTACAATAGATAAGAGTTGTGAAGTTTTAAAATTGAAGGGCTGCGTATATTTTTATGCTGTACGAGTGTCAGTAATAAAAATGAACTCTTTAAAAATATTTTGAAATATACAGATTTTAGAATATTTCAAATAATGCATATCAGTCTGTGTCCACAGAGGAAAAAATTGTATAATGTTGAGATGAACAGTCAGATGATGTTGATTGAGTGTTGGGCTGCAAGGAAAGAGAACATAGAGAAATTGTGTAGATGAGGATGTTGAGATGGATTTGATGAAAAAGACTAGAAAGTATAAGATTTGAGATGAACATATATATGGAGATTCTGGTATAACTCCTGTTGGCATTTAGCCAAGGGAAAATAGACTCAGATGGTTTGGTTGTGTATGCTGTTGTCCAAGTTTGTCACCAGTCAGAAGGTGTGATCAAATTCAAGTGGACAAGGGTAGAACTCAGATGGCCCAAAGTGAGGTGGGTAGATGCAGTAAGAAAGGACTTAGCCTTCCTGTTGAACTACAAATATGACATTGGATCATCTGATATGACGGGGGATTCATGTTGCCAACCACAAGAAATTGGGATAAAAAGCCTTGATGATGATATTGAGCTGAACAGTGCTATGAAATGAAACTTTGTAATCAGGATGTAAGGTGTACTTCCGAGTGAATCTTTCTTTTCTTCCAATAGGATAAGGTGTGTACTTCCAAGTGAGTGTTTTGTAACAAGTCATAAACTTTAAATCGATGAAACTTTATCAATCTGGATGTAAATTCTGTAAAGTGATGGAACTGTTTAATTTGTTAGCTAACCGCATAGGCAGAGGATAGTTTTGCAGGACTGGACATGTTTCTTGATATAATACTTTAGGACAGGCTTGAGAAATATTTTTTGCTTCATTGAACGTAATTCTAAAACTTAAGTTAATTTTACCATAAATGAAATGTTTCACAATTCTGAATGACTTAAGTGCAATTCTAATCGATTCACTTGAGGGACTTCCATTAGGATTTATATATTATGGAAGTATATAGCTAAAGGAAGGACCTTGAGGTTTACTGAAATTTCAGAAATGCATGTGTAAGTTTTAAGAAGTCTTGTCTGATTTGAGAGATTACATACAAGTTCACATGACTTGGAACGCTGTGAAAGCACTTTTGGTGACTAAAGATCTTCATAAAAAAAAAAGATTCATATGCAGTCTTTTCAGAATAGATGGATTATGAGCGATATCACAGGCAACTCATGAATATCTTTAAATCTGAGGACATGAGAGAAATTATGCAATTTACACTTAGAGTAATGTATAAGGACATTGAAAACATTTACTTGCGCTTATTGAAGGTTTTAGACAAAGTAGCGGGGATTGTGGCAAATTCCTGAAGGATGCATGTTATAAACGTAGGGCAATGGATAACATCGATGTTTGAGGGACATCAATTTTTTAAGAATAAAGTTTGGGAAGGCTTAAAAAGGCACAGTGTCAATTTTCACTTCCCATGTGATGTATGATGTAAACGAACAATTTTTTATTTTATGTTTATTTTAGGTTTCTGAAGATCAAGCTTGTACAGAATGGTTTTGCTCACGTGTATGGAGTCTATGGACGTTGTGGAAGCTGTCTTTGTTACCGTCTAATGAAACGATCAGCAAGGCCTATTTGGCATTTGCTGTTGGCTTCGGCCACATAAGACAGGTAACTGTAGCTCCTTTGTTAAGTCTGTCGAAGCCCTTGTCTAAGCGTGTGAATCTAGTGGGCACTCGTGTTGCCCTTGCGTTTCTTTCTGACGGATACATTAGCATGGATAAGATATCAACATCTATGGATATTTACTGTCATATATGAATTTGCTGTTTTATTTTTATTCCAGATGGAGTGATTTTTTACCATATCTTGGGCAGCTTTATGCTTGTCATGAGACACGTTTCTTGGTCATGGCATGTTTCCTTGGCACTAATAGGAAGCATCCGATTCCCTATGATCCAATAATCTTCTGTTGCTTAGACGATTATCTTAATTTTTTGAAATAGCAATTTGCTGATCGTTGCCTTCGCATCAGTAACTGGTGTGCGGCTATGAAACCTGTACTTTGGTTCTCCCCATCCGATTTAAGGTTGTCTATCTGTTCCTTCCATCTTTTCCATGGTGATACGCTTGTTTTTGGAATTTTAATTGGACTACCTTGGTAGACATTGTTTTTCGCTTTATGTCGGTTTTTCTTTGATGGTCCTCGCCTTTGTTTATTGTCTCACATTGTTTTTAAAGAGAACAACATGTTGCACCGGCAATTGGTATTACGGTGTTTTTGATTTTTTTTTTTTTGGAATTGTTTTTGGTTGGTCACATGGTGTTTTTTACTGTTCATTTGAGGTTGATTTTTTTATTTTTCATCTTTTTTGAGTCGTCCGACCTGAGATTGGATTGTACGACCATGTAAGGGGTAGGGTCGATGTATATATATATATATGTATATAAATTAAAAACAATGCCAGCCAGTTCAACAAGTTATTCTCATTTTTAAAACACCCCTCCCCCCCACCCAATTCATAACAGATTGTTTAACATGTTGACATAATAATAAAGTATTATGTTAGGTTTTGTGTTGACCAACAAAACCTACTTTATGGTAAGACTTACTTTCTATTCTCACCATAACCAACTCTAAGTCTCCTTTGACTCGGATATAATAAAAATGGGTTAACTTAAAGGGGTAAGTTATCTCAGGTTAACTCTCTACTTGTTACTAAGATGTTTAACCCTTTTGGATAAATTAGGTTATCTTGAGTTAACTCTCAAACTAAGAGGAGTTGAAAGTTAAAATAAAGTAGAACTTGAGGGATATATTAGTATCATTATAGCATACTACTATTATAATAAATTTTATTAACAATTCTTGTGACCTATTATATTATGGTAAAGTATTATTATAATATTATTATATAGTAATATTCTATTTGACTTCAAAGGTTATAATATTATTGTATGATAATTTTATAGTATTATATTTTATTATATAAAAATATTCTAACAATTTATTTTAATATAACTTTAGTATATATTTTGTAAACTTATATTAACATGATTTATTATACATTTATAAAATAATTCATTATCACATGGGAGCAGGGTGGTACAGGCATGGGGAGGAAGAAAAGGGTCATGGGTAAAAGGGGCATGGTTATTCCCAGGGGAAGTAGAATGGTAAACTCGGGGTTATCTTGGGGATAATTTACTTCAGCCCACTTTCATCCGGATTAGGGAACTTTGCTTAACAAACCACTTGTTGGGTTAGATCAGGGTTATCCTAGAGTCAAAAAAAAGGATATCCCTCAATCAAAGAGGTGCTAAACGTTTTTGCTCATTAATCCGTGCGTATAAAACAGTAATACTTTTCAGCCTTCACATGCAAAGATGTCGATGTCAATGTGTTGTTTTTTTTTTTTTCTTTTTAATGGAGATAGTACTCATGGGGAACTATGACTTGGGCAAGGGCGGCTCCCAGGCTAGACACCCTCTGTCATACCACTTGGACCGGCCCGGGTGAGAATAGCTAGCTCTTGGACTAGACACGTATAAACTGCCGCAGCAGGTGAAGAGAAAAATACATGATGGGAGAACTACCTCAGGGAAGTGCGGGGAATCCTGGGAATTTAACTCGTTGTTTACTCACCCACCTCCGAATTAAGATATAGAGTATCTTAATACCCTAACAAAAGGGCACTTTAACACGTTAAAACATTAAAATATTTATGTTAGGATGTTAAATGTGAAAGTGTTAGACGTAAGTTGTAATCATGTCAATGTATAAGATGTTTGTGAGTTGTGTTAAGGCATTAATAGTTACGAAAGGGGACGAAAAATATGTTTTCGCATAAACATACATACAATATGGTACTTTACAGGTGTATATACTACATAAGTCCTTTTCTGTAATTGTATGTAGAGTTAAAAAAACCTTTGCATATGCTAAATTGATAAGTTTTTGTTACATTTAAAAAGACTTCATGCAAAATATTTCAAGTTGTTGAGTCATCTTAAAACCTAAATTGCAGAGTTATCCTTTCGAAAGATGCAAATTCTTACACATTATAAAGAATGGTGTGTACATTTACCTAGGCTTTGCTGAAATATTTAAATATATTTAATCTAATAACCACATTTAATTTTTTGACAAAAGTATCTAGAAAGGGAAAGGATTGTTAAATGACGATCCATCTGAACCGAACCGAGACTTAGTCCCACAACAATCTTGGTGCAACAACCAAATAGGCCCCATAATGGAGGCCCCCGAGAATCGAGGACAGAATGGCTGATCGAGAGACGGTCTCCTACCATTCCAAAAGTCCACCCATCAAACTACTAGATGCATGTTCTCCAAGGGCCTAACCAGTGGAAAAGACTGGCATGACTAGTCAAAAGGAATCTTTTTTTTTAAAAAAAAATCGAAGTCAAAATGCATCTTGGCAATCCACTTACTCGACTTCCACCTCAACCACAATTATATGCGGTCCGAATTTGTGGAGTGCGGCAAACACGCTTTGGATATCCTTCCATAAGAATGGATTCACCCCTATAATTCCTAAGAATTGAACCCGTGACCTCTAGGTTCCCGGGAAGCCCTAAGCCGTTCCTCCTAGGAGCCGCGCTCTAGTCAAAAGGAATCGTTATGAGCCTTAAGGATTCCGTCATGAATAACCATTTAGTGATGACATTGATTTCAAATCACTGTTTGAAATCGCAACCTAAAAGGTGATCTGGTTCCATTAAACCATCTCAACAAGCAAGGCCCTTGAACTCTTGGAGCATGGCTACCCCGTGGGAGTGAAAATAGTTCCACGCCATCTCTAGGTCCCTTTAAAGGATACATGTCCTCTCTTTTCCGCCCGAGGCCATCCTTATAAATACCTTAATGCGTCCCATGTAAAAAAAACATGTCCCCTTGCAAACTCAGAGAATTCTCTAATCTACTTTGTTCCGCCCTTTTAGTTTATTGACTTAAGCATCATCGAAAGATTAATCATGAAATCTTTCCAGGGGCCTTTGATGCCTCCTCTTTCCTTAGGTGCTTCCTACAAGTAAATCTGAAGCGGCCACCTAGTGGACAGCCTTGCCATGATTCTTCTCACACCAATTTCTCATCTCTACGCACATGGGAAATGTAGATGGTGACACGAATACTAATTTTGACGTCCCCTAGCAGTGATAAAATTTTAGAAAAATGAAATATTTGCTGCATATCCTCGAGCACGCACACGGCGCACACCAACCATGTGGCCTTTCCTTGAATTGGCGCACAATTATTAAGTGTGCACGACATACGGCAACTCACTCCATTAGGATGTGCAGCAAGCTGTTCTCCTTAAAAAATGTCATGACATGACGATACGAGATCGATAATTCACCAGGGTCATAATTAAGTGCATGACTTTGTACCTTTTATATAAATTCTACACTCCATGTATAGCATATTTTCTCGTATAGCCTGTGATCTATGTCCTCATATAGGCCCTTGTGCGTTGTGGTTGTATAGATAGTGTTGTACGAGATGCTGCTACAGGCAAAGCATTTTCAGACGACTCCTCCATGTGGTCGTAAGAGCAGTTCGAAGCTCACTCCAGCAACTGTGTATAATGCAGTTACACTCTTTACCCTGGCATATGTACTATTTACTATGTATTTTGGACTACACCTGGGTTTATACTAGGCTGTATAAGTGTTTTCAGTTTTTGCATTTTAATTTAAATTCATTATTTTATTACATAATTAATTTAATTACTTATACGTGCATTTACGTCGACAGTGGCAAATTTAAAAATCTTGTTCAATAGGATCACTTGGACAGTGAGTCAATAGGGTCACTCTATTGAGTGAGAATCAATGGTCAATCACTTTAATAGGCGAAAATTAAAAGACTTTAATAAAACTTATAAAATTCAGTGAGATCGGGAGACCCCACTGAAATCGAGGGCTACAGGTCACCGCACTACCTTTTCCAGGGCTAAGGAACAGACACGTCCCACGTATTGTAAACACAGAAAACTCCTAACGCATAAATTGGCTGGTTCAAGTCCTGCATTTTTTTTTTTTTTTTTTTTGAGTTATTTACTTCATACATTGTCCCTATCACGTGCTAGGCGACTTATCCGGTATGACTCAGATGTCTGATCAAAAAGCTGACCCGAATCTCAGTTGGCCTAGTCCAGTATGACTCAAGTGTCCCGTCGAAGAACTGTCCTAAACTCCAGTCGGAGTTTCCCGTAGGTATCGTCCTTGTCTCAACAAAACACTCCATACAGAAAATTGGCTATTGGGTAGGTCACAGGGAAACCTCCATGGGACCAACTCTCTTTATCCACTTTTCATGTTATGTCCCCCCCAACACAGTAACTCAGGCATCATGAGGGTTTCTCCCATGGTCATCCCAGATGACCTTTCACCTCATCTATCTCGCAGGGTTGGGGAGCAAATTCACAATGGTTCCACCTCGCCCTCTCCCTTCCCATTGTTGCAACAATGGCTCCCACTCTTTCTGTGCCCCTCAGACTCGTGCAGGTCGTCCTACGTCGGATTGAGTTCGCGCAAATTAATTATTTTGGCATCATCATCATTCATATGATCGAATTTTGTCTTCTTTTTGTCAAGTGCCGTAATATATAGTTTGGGACGGGAAATTCTACTTAAGATGGCCTAAGATCAAATTTCAAGGAGCCCCTTAATAACTGAGAAAATAATCTACATAAACCTTCGGCCTTCCCCTTTAAGGGGTTGTTTATTTTAATGTAAAACAGGGTAATTTAAAACAATTATTATGTTTTATGGTGTTTTCAATTGTTTGAAATAATCTAAAACAAGGTAAAATAAAATCATGTTTAGGCCTGGTCTGCTCACTTTGACAGCCAAATTCTCTTATTTTGGTTTACAGAAAAGACCAAGTGTAAGCCAAAACAAGAAGATTGAAGCATCTTTCTTGTTTTGTTTTACAAACAGCCAAACAAATACTTGTCGATTTTAAAATGAGAAAATTTCACTTATCTTAAAATCGATAATTTCGAAACCAAAGTTTTACATTAGAACAAACAAATCATAAGAGAAGGTCAAATTTTTCCACCTAACAAGATTAGGGCCGGGCCGGCATCCCTCTAAAAGGTGAGGCGACATGTCCATCTGCGCTATTAGGTGGAGACTATGATCTGAGTATTTGGTGACATCAACCTCCATCCACATTATGCATATCATTCTTCAATTTGAACTTGAGTGTCGGCATAGGACCAAGATCCTCAAATATTATCTCATCCATGCATCAACACTACAATAATGCATGGCTTCCTTGAGTGCCTTGGCTTGCTAGCCAGTGGGCTTGGAGTCGCGTCCCCTTCTTCCCTTTCGTTGAGAACACTGTGGCACTCACAACAGCGTTTTCGAGATCTTGGGGAATTAGAGTTCTTTCGTTTTTTTTCCTTTTTCTTTTTATTAGTTCTAGGCTTTTATCCTATTATGGCCGATTTGCTTGTAGATGTGATATTTCGGATTTCTTATTTCTGGATCTTTTATTTCTTGAACAAGAAGAATTTACTTTAGATGAAATAAGTAGTTCAACAGAATAAATAATTCTTATCTTTTAAGTGGAATAATTTATTTTACTTATATTAAGAATAACGCGTCCGTACTCCCAAAATAAATAAGTCGCATAACTCGTCATGTTCGACCCTTATCCCACAAACAAACCGACCCTAATGGTATGCCTTTTTACTCCTATTCAGCCCACCAGAGTTTGAACTCTGATGGGCACCCCCCACCTACGTGTCCAACTCCCAGCCACCACTAAGCTAGGATCCAGGGACGAGATTTCTTTCGTTGGGGAGGAAGGGCTCAATCTTGAGAGCAGTCGTCCGTGCTTGATCCGCCTCGCCCGACCCATGCGAACCTTCTACTGTTCAGTTCGTCCCCTTCCACCCACCTCCATGGCATGTGACTTTATTCGAATCATGTGATTTGGAAAACATAGCTTTTAGTTGGAAGTCCTCTGGGTTTCTCTTACTACATAAATATTAAAAATGAAAGTGGCTGTAACTAATTAGACATTTATAAAAGTTAAACATCTCCTGACAGGAATACTTTTTTTTTTTTTTTTTTTTTTTCAATTTAGGAACTTTAGATTTTAGTTGAAAGTTAAAAAGAAATAAAATATGATAAATGTTAAGATGTCATTTCTTCTTACTATATTCTTTTACCGCTCAAAAGAGAAAAATGTCACGTAAATATTTTTAAGGTTGTCAAAATCCCTCTCAAAATATTATGGTAATGGCTTCCAACACTTATCTTTCTTCATTCAAAATAATTTAAAAAAATCTAAAAATATTTCAAATATTTGAAAGCTGCGTCAACACGGCATTGATATGTTCTCGGATCTTCATGGTCTATTCAAAATAATGTAGAATATCCATCTCCTAATCGATGACTATGAGCAGATAGTGGTTATCACCTATCCTTTAGCCTCCTTTTCTTGACCTCGTTAGTTTTTCCCTTGCCTCTGGTGATGATCCAGAGGGCTACACACGCAAGTTTGCCATACATTTAACACATTATAAATAGTTATTTTACTTTGTATTAGTAAATTTGGTCCAACTTAGTCCACCATAAAGTAGATGATTAATGCTTGCTGCAATGTCCTCACTGCTGCAGTGGGGACATTGCAGTGGATATAAACAAACAAAAAAAAGGGAGTTGAACCCCACATGCCTCATATGTCCATACATTTGATCTCCATTAGGAAGACCTAAAATATTATAAAAAATAAGAAAATTTATTATTAGGTTCAACTCATTAAAAATATTTTTTTTATTACCAATCGGAGCTCAATTTTTACTTTTTTTAAAAAAATTAGATTGTTGGATTAAAGATTGGAGTGTATGAATATGTGAGACATATAGAGCCCAACTTAATAAAAAAACTTTAAAAAAAAATGTACTTGCTATAATACCCTAGGATGCGTTGCAACAGTTGTTATTCAAATTAGATAAGAAGTCGCTTAAACATGACCGGGTTTTGAATTTGAGCCGATCTAACTTTAGTTTGATTTGGGCTTCAGTGGAAGTCAACTCAATCTAACTTATCCAACTTACACTCTCAATAAGTTAAGGGGTAATGCACAAATGCCTCATAGTTAAGGTGTTACATATAAATATGAATTATGCAAAAAGTTTTGTACAAAAACGAAAACTAAATATTTTGCATATATAGTCCGAAACTAATATCCTTCATATATGCCCCTAAGCTCACTTGAATTTTGCATAGTATTCCCGATGTTTTTAAGATCTTAGATAATCTTTTTGACATATTTAGTTGGAGTTCACATTATTTTGGCAGAAGGATATAACCGCAACCTTTTTGAAGATTTTAGCCATATTAATAACATTACGCGGGAGCTGGAGGTATAAATGTAAATACAGCATTTTTTGAGAGATATATATATGTAAAAATCTGACAAAAAACTAATAGATTCTTCTAATGTCAATTTTTAAAGTGTGCACTCCAAATGCATGCTTAGCCAGTAGCCACATTGGTCAAGAAAGAAATGGGTTACAGCAAATGAGGAAAGGAAACCTTTTCAGCATTTCACCCATTTGATCCTAGCATATTATTAAGGGTTCCACTTTTGTGACATCAAAAATTAACATAATTAAGATTAATGCATAGAGATAAAAGATCTCACTTAATATATGATTAAAGGTCAGCCTAGTTATAAGAGCGGGGAAGGACGTTATTAATATTTTAAGGACGTGTTAATAAAAATCTATCAGGCCATGGTGCTACCGTGACATTTTTCTATCATAAACACGTGAAAAGCCCTTGACCGAATTATGTGTAGGTAAATTTCTTTTTCTTGATTGGATATTGACTTCGTTAGAAAATATTGATTTGAAGTTGAATTGCATACTCTCAACTACAAAGGCTATGTAAATACTTTCTATTGAAAAGAAAGAAGATTTTGCGCATGTATCTTGAAAACTGACATATATATATATATATACCTCTAACTCTCGTACATTGTATGAAATATCCTAAAAAATTCCATATGTTTTGCGGTTATATCCCTCAGTCTATACGCCGCCGAACTCTAACAAAATATGTCAAAAATATTTCAAATATTTTTACATGTATACTCCAAAATTTATTAAAATTTTACATTCATGCCTATTTCTTTAGCAGAATTTATGAAATCTTTCTGATATATTTTGTTGGGATTCAAAGCATTTTGACAAATGGGTGTAGTCGCAACATTTTTGGGATCTTTTAGGGTATTTCGTATAATATATAGGATAATTAGAAATATGAATATAAATATATTATGTTTATACACACACAAAAACCCACAAGCAGAAAACGTCTTTAACGTCTTTCCATACATCACTCACAGACAAATCAACAAGAATATTCCCTTATCCCCAGCTGCTTTCCTTTCCCATCAAGTCATAACACAATCCTTTCGTTTTCCCATCAACGCACCACCAGCCTGGGCATCGCTGCCGTAGCAGAGCAGCGTGTGCGCCAGGGATGCAAATGGCAACCGCTAAGCCCCATTATTTGATTGATTATTAACTTAAAAATTAGTTAATACATATATTTTTTAAAAAATCGATACAATTTTTTATGACCGAATATATACGGGACATGAAGATTCAATTATCCAACTGATGATTAACTCATAAGATTATTAATGAATGTTCTTTTAAATCGGTAACTTATTGCTACAGTCGTGAATCTACTTTACCTACAGAGGATCCAATCCATTTGCATTCCTTGTGTGCCCGTTGCCAGCCCTCCATTACGTGCGCTAGGGGTAGATACCGACGATGGTGATCAGGGTGCTGGCCACGAAACGAGATCGCTTGAATTTGTGCGTTTGGACCGCCTGACGTCCTTAAAAATCGAGCCGCACATGCACTGTACATGCCATTTCCAACGTACAACTCGGTTAGCGGTCCAGATACACAGATGCAAACGATCTCGTTCCGCTGGCCATGCCTTTGAACGGTTTGGTACATCAGGGGAAAAACCGCTGCGGCACTTCTACTTGAAATAAATGTGGGCCACATGTATAAGTTTACTGGTTTAATGAATATTATTTGAATTTCTTTAAAGAAGATTTGAATAAAAAATGTGCATGTAAGAAAACACTGAATATATATATATAGAGAGAGAGAAAGAGAGAAAAGGTTAAAGTAATATCCATCCTAAAATACACATTAAATTCACTCCAAAGCTTTAGGGGCACTTGCGTCCAAGAAGGGTTGTGAATGGTACTCCAACTTTCTGCTTTTTAATCCATTTCTGACATTTCATAAAATAGTACAAGGTGCAAAAAAAAAAAATTCTTCTCTTTCCAATACACTTGTTTCAAATCAGAACATTTTGACAAAAAATTAGATGAATAGACATAAAGACTTATTTTTCACATTTGCTTTTTGATATATATTTCGAAAATAGATTATTATAGTATTTATATAATAAATGTTAACTATTTTTTCCTCTATATAGCATTCTCCGATTATATCGAAATCAGAATTGAAAACATACATTTTCCATCAAAATTGAAAATGAAAATATGTGTTTCTGGTTCAGTATCCTACCCATTTAAATTTAAAGCCTTAGAGGTTAGGGCCTTTCCTCTTATATTTTTTGTTCTGATACTCAACAAAAGTTATGCTACCCTAGCCCAGTGTATGCCATGCATGTATTAGTATGATGGGAATCTCATTACACGTATTATACAATGCACAATTAGACAACCATACACATTGCACATGACTCACAAGTGTCCATGTGCATGATAAGGGAAAATAAAAATGGAAATATATGTGGAAACGAAAGGACACAGTTCTGTCTCCACGTCTATTTTTGATATTTTAAATAAAAAGGAAGTACACACACATATTTTTTGCTCATCTCTTGTCACACCCCTGGATAGACTCTTTGTCAGACTCGAACCAAACAAATAGCCAATATCCTAAATTCATCAAGAATAATATCTCTCAAATGAATATCTAAACTCTTAACTTACTAAATAAAAAGGAATACATCAAATCTCTCATTATCTTTACCACATTCAATCTAGAATATATTAAACCTCTCATTATCCACTACCCCATCAAATCTAGAATATATCAAATTTCTCATTATCTCTACCACATTAAATCTATTAACTCTAAAAAATAGAATTAACTAAGAACTCTAATATGAAGCACCTCTCAACGTGATTAATCCCCTTTCCAGGATCTAAGCAAAAATCTCCCTTCAAACTTCCTCATCACTTGGAAAGTCTAAGATGCTAGTAGGTTTATGAGTGCAAATATTCGGCATGCATCAATATCCCCACATGTTAATTATATAATAAGAGTTCAAATTGAAAACTTATCTAATTTCATAATATTAAAAGTTAGACAATTCTACATATAGCTTAAGTAAATCAATAACGGAAAACATTGTCTCATATGTTATAAAAGTCAAAAGTATTTTCTACTAATTATAAAATCTGATAGCATACTTAACTAGGATATAAAATTATATTTGATATTTGAATTAATGTCACGTAGTCAAATTATCTAGTCATTAGGGGTGTTCACTATTTGATTCAATCCGAAAATAAACCAAATCAAATTGATTCAGTTTAATTTGATTTCCAAATTTCTCAACCCGTGCAAATTGAACCACACCGTTTAAATTAATTTTTTTCTACTTATATTATATAATATTAAATAAAATAATTAATATAATGGGCTTTTGGGCCCGGTTGAGATGTGATAATGGCTGATATAGACCCTAAGAAGTCATGACGCATTGTATTCACACCATTGACGCCTTTATAGATTCCCCTAGGGCTACTCTCATTTCCTGGATTTATACTATACTAATAAAGTAGAGTTTCTAATTCTACTGATGTGGCAATCTGACATGCTTTTCCTCTAAAAAATATATTAAACAACTCTTAGGAGAAGTCATTAATGTTCATAATCATTATGATAATTCTTTCCCCTTCTCATACCCACTTATCTCAAAACAACTCATTAATGCTCATAACTCTCACCCCACCAATTTCATAACCATTCATTAATGGTGACAACTCTCTCTCTTTAGACGGATTCTATCTTTCTTTCTCAGAGACAGAAGCAGGAGAGACTTCTCATCTCAAAACAACTCATTAATGCTCATAACTCTCACCCTACCAATTTCATAACCATTCATTAATGGTGACAACTCTCTCTCTTTAGACGGATTCTATCTTTCTTTCTCAGAGACGCAGAGACAGACGCAGGAGAGAGCAGGGGCCATGCCCCCTCCCTCCCCCCCCCCACACCTAAAAATTAAGGAACTTCTTTGATAATAAAAATATTATATCTCAATTATTTATATTATAATTATTTATGTTATAATAAAAATATTATAAAATAAAGTAAAAGATTAAAACTATATTAGTATTAAATAAAAATAATATTATTCCTAAATATTTGTCTTACTCTATTTTATTAAACTTATCTTATAAATTTATTTAACTCATATGTTATATTCTTTTTTTATCGTATATTATTTGTATTTATTATTTATCATGTTAATTTTTATATCTTAATAATGATCATATTATATAATATTTAATGTTTATAGGCACATATAATATTTTTTAATTATAACATTTTTAGTTATAAGGTATAACGTATTAATATTTTTAAGGATCTATGCTATACTAATAAAATAGAGTAACTCAACTGATGTGGCACTCTCATATTCTTTCCGAAAAAAAAATAAAAAAAAATAAAAAAACAATTCTTAAGAGATATCATTAATGCCTATAACATTATGATATTTCTTCACTCTCACCCCACCTATTTCAAGACAACTCATTAATGGCTATAACTCTCACTCCAACCCATTTGAAAACAACTCATTAATAGTCATAACTCTCTCCCTCCCCACCCATTTCAAAATAACTCATTAATAGTCATAACTCTCTCTCTCTCCACCCATTTCAAAACAACTCATTAATAGTCATAACTTTGTCTCTCTCATGGACGGACTTAGAAAAGAGGGGGGCCATGGCCTCCTTAAAATTGAGGAACTTCTTTAGTAATACAAATATTATTTTTAAATTATTTATATTATAATAAAAACTATAAAATAAATTAAAATTTCTAAATTATATTAATATTAAATACAAAATAATATTATTCCTAGATATTTGTCTTACTCTATTTTATTTAACTTATCTTATAAATTTATTTAACTCATATATTATATACTTTTTTTGTATATTATTTGTATTTATTATGTTAATTTTTTTGTTAATAATTGTCATATCATATAATATTTAATATGTCACATATAATATTTTTTAGTTATAATATTCTTAGTTATAACATATAACATATTAATATGTTTATGTATATTAATATATATGGTAAACCACCTAGCAAATAAGACAACTCGAAACCCTAAAGTTAGAAGTATATCTTCTGTATGTTTACTTGAAATCAATTTTTATTGACAGTACCCTTCATGAATAATTTATTTTTGAAGAATACTATTGTTAAATTCTTTATTACGTAAAAGTACCATGGTCATCCATTGTGCTTGAATAATATTTTACCTAATTTGCACGCTGATATGGTTTCATCCTAGTCTTCATACAAAATTATGTCTATATTTAGTTATTTACTACATGTTACTACTTTTATTTTTCTTGTTCTTTTTCAACACTATTTTGGATCTCTTGAGATCTCTCCATTAAATTCACATAACTAGCACTAATACAATTTAGCATGTAAGCGAAATGCCTTCATATTAGAATGCTTATTAAGCAAAATTAAAAGTTTAATATTTCTCAAGCAAAATATCTTTATACTTGATTATTTACTTAAAATTAAAACTTTATTAAGACAGTTATTTAAATTAATATGATATTTTTATATATTTTAAATAATTTCACATAAATATCGTGCATCGCACGGGTTTGAAACTAGTATAAGACTAAATAAGGGTGGTTGAAGTTCAAAGCACTGAGCTATTTTGGCATCCACACGCATCTCAATTCTCGAAGCATCTAGTAGTATTCCTTTGGCTCGACATCGGTGAATAAAGAAATATGGAAACTAGGAATACAATAAATATGTAGCGTTTTTTTGCATATATACCTTTCAGCTACACTGTATTTGTATGTATACTCCCAACTCTCACATATTAATCTGAAATCTTTAAAATGTTACGTTTATATCCTTTTCATCAAACTTAGGTGAATTTCAACGAAATATGTCAAAAACATTACACAAATTATGATATCCTCAGAGGTGTCTGGGATAAATAATACAAGATTTTAGTAAATTGAGGGGTATATATGTAAAATATTAGTAAATTTAAGGGAATTTATTGGAAATCGTTAGATTAAGGGATATAAGTGCAACTTTCTAAATATTTCAAAGGTATCGATGCTAATATGTGAGAGTTGGGGGTATATATGTAGATACGATGTATTTGATGTTGGGTTCTCGGGTTTCTCCGAATCTCTCGCGCAGCGGAAATAAAAATAAAAATGGAGATAGCCCAATAAGAATCATTTGCGTGTGACCCTCTAGGCCCAATTACCAGTCCGGTTAATAGCCTAATAAGCCCAGTGACTCCTCACTGGCTTTATTAATCAATTAATAACTCTTTATTAATTAATTAACCAATCGAATTGACGTCGCACATTGAATTCGAGCAGGCCTCTGATCACGTTGGGTGCCAAGCAACACCGCGTGAATCCGGAAGGTATCGGGGTTAAGTAACCTACTATTGGAACCTTTCCGTCGACAGTTACCGCGTGGATATAATCCTTCATTCGTACAATACTCTCGAGTCAACTCAGGGTATGGCGTGCTGTCAAACCCTAACCAGTCGACTCACTTGGATTGGATGCCGCTGATAAATATCGGAAAACTCCTTTCCCGATACTATCGTCCGCCCTAGCCAGGGACTTCCGCGCATCTTTCCTAGAGCATTTTCTCTCTAAGTACCGAGAGCGAATGATTCCTTATTGACACACAATTCCCTTTGACGGTATTCCGTTGTACCCAATCCTTGGCGTTTTAGAATCCCGTGGCTAGAGATTCGTAAACCAAGGTCAAAGCACAGAAGTCCACTGACAAGGTGTCCTTAGTGTCTCAGGTCCGAGGTGTTGGGTTTTCTCGGTTTCTCCGGATCGCTTGCGCAGCGGAAAAACAAAATTATTTACAGCGATCCGTTCCCGTTTCAGAGACTAAAATACAAGATAATCGGATTATCTGTTCTCACCGTGTGCGATTCGAATCCGCAGCCGTTCGGTTCCGTCGGTGCCACACCGCAAGCCGCGCAAGTGCCCGGCCTCTAGCGAAGTCCACGCGATCCTCCCCGCGACGGATATCCTCGAGTTCGTCGTTCTTCGCAGCCCGCGAAGCCTCCGCTAGTCGCCGCAATGATCGCCGCAACGCGCGGACAATTTCCCGTCGAATGGGATTCGGAGAAGCGGCGGAGCAGATCTGGATCTGCCTGGACTCCAGAGGAAGACAGAAACTGAGGAGGGGCAGCTAGGGTTAGCAGCAGCTTGGCCTGCTCAGCCCGTTCGGTATGTTTTATACTAACCGTGCGATTTTTCACAAAAACCCCCGGTTTATATAAAACCCACTTATTTATCCATCGCCTTGAGAATCATGTGCGTGTGACCCTCCAGGCCCAAGTACCAGTCCAGTTAATGGCCCAACAAGCCCAGTGACTCCTCACTGGCTTTATTAATTAATTAATAACCCTTTATTAATCAATTAATCAATCGAATTGATGTCGCACATCGAATTCGACCGGGCCTCCGATCACGTTGGGTGCCAAGCAACACCGCGTGAACCCGGAAGGTATTTGGGGTTAAGTAACCCACTCTTGGAACCTTTCCGCCGACAGTTACAGCGTGGATATAATCATTCATTCGTACAATGCTCTCGAGTCAACTCAGGGTATGGCGAGCTGTCAAACCCTAACCGGTCGACTCACTTGGATTGAATGCCGCTGATGAATATCGGAAAACTCCTTTCCCGATATTATCGTCCGCCCTGGCCAGGGACTTTCGCGCATCCTTCCTAGAGCATTCTCTCTCTAAGTACCGAGAGCGAATGATTCCTTATTGACACACAATTCCCTTCGACGGTATTCCGCTGCACCCAATCATTGGCGTATTAGAATCCCATGGCTAGAGATTCGTAGACCAAGGTCAAAGTACAGAAGTCCACCGCCAAGGTGTCCTTAGTGTCTCAGGTCCGAGGACCATCCACGCAACTGCGACAATAGAATCAAGCTGGTTGACAGTGAGGTACAATACCATCCAGCGATTCAGTCGGATCAGTTCAGTGAACTCATTCTCCAATGAGCACCTACAGATTCGCCTTAGTGTCTCCACACAAGTGACTTATGAGACCAGTCACCCTCATCATATGAGCAGGAGTAATCTGTACTAGTCTAACCGGATATCCGATGGCTTTCTCGGATATCCTCCGACTAGGAACGATTAAGAATATGTGTGTTTAAGTGATCAGTCTCATTAGTATGATCTCATCATAATCTGATCACCATAGCACATATTCACGGACTTCATTATGAAACGATAATTAATGCGATTTACACATAATGAATATTATGCCATTTTATTAATAATGAACGAGATTTACATTGTTAGATTGGCGTGCAGGCTACCTAAACTAACACGAGGACCATCTACGCAACTGCGACAATAGAATCAAGCTGGTTGACAGTGAGGTACAATACCATCCAGCGATTCAGTCGGATCAGTTCAGTGAACTCATTCTCCAATGAGCACCTACAGATTCGCCTTAGTGTCTCCACACAAGTGACTTATGAGATCAGTCACCCTCATCATATGAGCAGGAGTAATCTGTACTAGTCTAACTGGATATCCGATGTCCTTCTCGGATATCCTCCGACTATGAACGATTAAGAATATGTGTGTTTAAGTGATCAGTCTCATCAGTATGATCTCATCATAATATGATCACTATAGCACATATTCACATACTTCATTATGAAACGAAAATTAATGCGATTTACACATAATGAATATTATGCCATTATATTAATAAATGAACGAGATTTACATAGTCAGATTGGCTTGTAGGCCACCTAAAACTAACAATCTCCCACTTTGACTAAAGCCAATCACCTTTATACAATAAGCCTATAGACTCTAGGTGACGCTCAAACACAATTTGAGCCAACGGCTTTGTCAGTGGATCTGCTACATTATCGACGGATGGAACTCTTTCCACTACTACATCTCCTCTGGATATCATCTCTTTGATAAGGTGAAAGCGCCTCAGAATATGCTTCGATTTCTGATGAAACCGCGGCTCTTTCACTTGCGCAATCGCTCCATTGTTGTCGCACAATAGCGGAACATGTTCAGAGATACTGGGAACTACGCCGAGGTCAGTGATGAATTTCTTCAACCACACTGTTTCCTTGGCCGCTTCAGCTGCAGCGATGTGCTCAGCTTCAGTCGTTGAATCTGCAGTAATTGCTTGCTTGGAACTCTTCCAGCACACTGCGCCACCGTTCAATACGAATCTAGATGTAGACTTACTATCATCTGGATCTGACTGGAAACTCGAGTCAGTAAAGCCTCGCAGTTTCAAGTCACCTCCTCCATAGACAAGAAACATATCCTTAGTTATTCTCAAGTACTTAAGAATACATTTCACTGCCTTCCAGTGCTCTTCGCCTGGATCAGGCTGAAATCTGCTCATAACACTTAGACCAAATGCAACATCAGGCCGTGTACATAGCATGGCATACATGATAGATCCTATGGCAGAGGCATAGGATATTCTATCCATGAATGCCCTCTCATTAGGAGTTTTAGGAGACTGCTCCTTTGAGAGATCAATTCCATGTCTCATCGATATGAGACCTCTCTTAGAATTTTCCATGTCAAACCTTTTGGCTATGGTATCTATGTACAAGGATTGGGTCATTCCAAGTATTCTCTTTGATCTATCTCTATAGATCCGTATTCCCAATATATAGGATGCTTCTCCCAAACCATTCACGGAGAAGTTTCTTGACAGCCAAATCTTTACTGATGACATCATAGCTACATCATTCTCAATGAGTAATATGTCATCTACGTAAAGAACTAAGAAGGTGACTGCGCTCCCACTGGTCTTCTTGTACACACAAGGCTCATCTTCATTCTTAATGAAGTGATAAGATTTAACAACCTCATCAAATCTTATGTTCCAGCTCCGAGAAGCTTGTTTCAGTCCATAAATGGACCTCTGAAGCTTGCACACTTTATCTGGAGATTCTTTAGATGTGAAACCTTCTAGTTATATCATATACACCTCTTCCTCAAGATTACCATTGAGGAAGGCGGTCTTCACATCTATCTGCCAGATCTCGTAATCGAGGTGTGCAGCAATGGCGAGTAGAACTCTGATCAATTTTATCATGGCAACTGGTGAGAAAGTCTCGTCATAGTCAATTCATTGCCTTTGACGATATCTCTTTGCCACCAACCTTGCCTTATAAGTATCGATCCGTCCATTAGCACAAATCTTTCTCTTAAAGATCCACTTGCATCCAATGGGTATAATACCCTCGGGCAATTCCTCCAAGTTTCAAACTTGGTTGGTGTACATAGACTGGATTTTTGAGTTCATGGCTTCTCGCCATTTCCCGGCTTCTGGGCCTTCTATGGCCTCCTGGTAGGTTTTAGGATCATCATCCTCATTGTATTCTTCTTTAGACTCACCTTCAGCGATATGTCCCACATATCGTTCGGGTAGTCTAGGTAATCTACCAGATCTACGAGACTTATGTGTGTGTACCTGAACAGATTCAAGAACTGATATCTCATCTAATGATAATACAGCTGTTTGGGGATCTGGAACTTCTTCCAGTACTATTTTACTCCCACCGTCCTCCTGGAGAAGGTATTCCTCTTCCAGGAAGACAGCTTTCCTGGTGACAAACACCTTTTGTTCACCAAGATGGTAAAAATAGTATTCAAAGGTTTCCTTTGGATATCCCACAAACCTGCATTTATCAGTTCGTAATTCCAGCTTGTCTGGATCATACCTCTTTACATGAGCAGGACAACCCCAGACTTTAACATGTTTAAGTTCTGGTTTCCTGCCTTTCCATATCTCATATGGAGTAGAGGCCACAGACTTGCTGGGTACTTTGTTCAGTAGGTATGCTGCTGAGTCTAGAGCATACCCCCAGAGGGACACTAGTAATCCCGAAAAGCTCATAATGGATCGCACCATATCCAACAAGGTGCGATTCCTCCTTTCCGATACACCATTCATCTGTGGTGTATATGAAGAGGTTAGCTGAGAAAGGATACCATTATCCTTCAAGAATTGTGTGAAATTAGTACTTAAGTATTCTCCTCCTCGATCTGATCGAAGAGCTTTAATACTCTTTCCTAACTGTTTCTCTACCTCATTCTTGAACTCCTTAAACTTCTCAAATGCTTCCGACTTGTACTTCATTAAGTACACATAACCAAATCTTGAGAAGTCATCGGTGAACGTGATGAAGTATGAAAAGCCACCTTTGGCTTGGGTAGACATTGGACCACATACATCCGAATGTACCAGAATGTCCTTGGCACATTCTCCATGTCTAGTAAATTGAGATTTTGCCATCTTTCCCATAAGGCAAGATTCACATGTTGTAAACGATTCATAATCGAATGCAGTTAAGTAATCATGCTTGTGCAACTTTTGCAACCTACTTTCACCAATATGCCCAAGTATACAATGCCACATGTAGGGTTGGTTTACACAATTCTTGCTCTTCTTGAGAGCATTGTCAATATGAAGATTGTAATGAGAAACATCTAAGAGATATAGTCCGTTGACTAAAGATGCTGAAGCTATTGATTTATTACCATAATAAATCGAACAACTTCTATTCTCAATAGACAACTTATACCCTATCTTGTCCAAACAAGACACTGATATGATGTTCTTTATTATGATGGGAACATAATAACAATCTTCTAATAGTAAGACGTCTCCTGATGGAAGCCTGAGGTTTGCTGTCCCAACAGCAATCGCCGCAACTTTTGCGCCGTTTCCTAGTCTCAATTCCACCTCGCCTTGTCTCAGCTTGCGCCTACTTGTCAGCATATGCGCATCATGACAAATGTGAGAAGCATATCCAGTATCTAATACCCAAGATGTGGAATCTCTAACTGACAAGTTGATATCTATTATATAGATATCTGAAGCTTCAGACAACTTTACCTTTCCATGATCTTTATCGTTGAGGAACTCCTTGCAGTTCCTCTTCCAGTGACCATACTGCTTATAGTAGAAGCAGTCACCCTTTACTACTCTTTTGCCTTTGTCCTTCGATCTTTTATCGTTAGTTATCATCTCTGCTTCAGGGGCATCTAATGCCGATTCAGTAGGAGGATCAACTCCAAGGACAAAGTTATTGTGCTTAGATCTGAAGACATTCTTCAGGTTTCTGAACCAATCCGAGTAGATCACGTAAGTCAAAAGGACATCAAGTATGCCGCGGAGTGGGGTTATTCGACAACATAATTCCCTACAGGAGATAAGTAAAATCTATTTAGCAGATGTTCAATTATTAAAAATAAAACAAGACATGGTCTTTTGTTCAAGTTTAACTCCCACTAATTTTCGACGGACTGTATAACCCTCAGTTATACAGAACGGGAAACGCCGACAGTCTCCTAGTGGGGATCAGAATCTCAATGACTTGCAATACAGCTTTGTGGATAACACAACAAACTATAATACAATCAAAGAGCACCCAACTCATGGGACTTGCAACTCCTTGCAATATCTGATCGTAGTTTCGGTCCCCAGAGATTTAATGGCCTTGTGGATAGCACAACAAACCACTAATTCTGGTCTAAGCTAACCATCGTTACGCGACGAGCATAGATTTGCATACAGCCCTTGTGGATAGCACAACAAAGCTACATAGTTCCTCTACCCCGATCATATAGGCATCTAATGCCATAGCCATAGTTTCTCCTCCCAATTAAACAAACCTTGTGGATAGCACAACAAACTTGTCTAAAGTGATTCGAATCCTATGATTATAACGATGGTGGACCACGCAGTAAGTTCTTAACTATTCGCGTTACGGCTTAGAGTTTATCTGAGGGTATTTAGATAACTTTTATCTTGGTCTCTCATACGTGATAGTATATAAATATATCGTATATATTTACTAAATACTATACCTGCTATAATTCATAATCAAAAGAAGAACAATGCATCACATACATGTCTAGTGTGGTCATGGATAGCACAGTGGGTTTGACTGGAGTCAACAGTTAAACGCACACATAATCTAACATAACATTTACATTAGATAAACCTACAAACACATAGGCAAGAGATCTCCATCATATCGCCTTCCTGGTTGCATCTGTGGATCGTCCTCGCTCCTTCCTCAGTTGCCTCGATCATATTATAATAAATTCTAGAATTTACAGGTAAATTGAAGAAGGCCTTATGGCGAGTACAAGAGAGAGGGAGGGAGAAGGACATCTGAGTTCGAGAGAGGGAGAGGTACGTAGACCTCTATTTATTAACAATTAATAAATAACCATACATCCACGATCCACACAATCCATTCATCACATGAATAATTAAATAAGTGCATATCTATGACTACGGTGTATTTTAAACCTCCCACACATGATTCAGCGCATCACATGGCTAAAATAAAAGAGTTTTCAAAATATATAATTTTGGCTTTCAAAAAGCTGGGATCTAATTAAAATTAGTGTTTGAATTTCGAAAACACTTTTAATAAACTTAACATGCAATTAAAAAAAATTAAAAGCATCAAAACACACATCACATGTGCTCACACTCCAAATTAATAAATTCCAGATTATTCCATGCAAATTAGAACACTTCTAATAATCAATCTAACAATTAGATTGAAACCCCATTAATAATCTAACAATTAGACTATTAATACTAATCTAACTCTTAGATTAGTCCAATAAAGTTAATTAATAATTTAACACTTAAATTAATAATCAACTATAATCAATTATTAACTACTAACTTAACACTTAGATTAGTCAATTAATATTAATTATTAATTTAACTCTTAAACCAATAATTAACATTAACTAATTAATAACCAATTAATCTAACTCTTAGATTAGTTAATTAATGTTAACATTAATTTAACTATTAAATTAATGACTAACAATAATTAATTAAGGACTACTAATTTAACACTTAAATTAGTTAATTAAAATTAATTATTAATTTAACAATTAAATTAATAACTAATTCTAATTATCAATTAATAATTAGATATGTTAATAATTAATAATTTAACAATTAAACTATTAATTATTAATCACTAATCTAACAATTAAATTAGTTAATTAAAGTTAATTATTAGGTTAACTTTTAATCTAATAATCAACTCTAATTATATGATAACTAATTGTTAATAATGATTCAAAATCATTAATTAAGCCCAATTAATTAAAATTGAATAATAATTTTAAGTTTTCAAAACAATTTTGAAAATTTAAAATTTAAAATCAAATTTTAATTATTAAATGGGCTAGGGGTATAAAGGGTTTGAAATTAAGAAAACAAAAGAGTGGGGCTCAGCCATATGGGCTGAGCCATGGGCTCGGGCCCTGGTCGAGCCAGGGCTCGGACCAGGCGGGCGCTTGGCTCGGCTAGGCCCTGGACCCAGTCCGAGCCGGTCGGACCGGCTCGGGACCGGGCCCCCCAGGCCCCCTCTCTCCCACCCGAACCTAACCCTAATCCACATGTTGCAGGGAAGGAGGCCGGCGGCTGGGCAGCAAGAGGGCGCCAGCGGCGGCCGGCCCGACGCCACCCGGCCCCGCCGGCGACGTCCCCGGCGCCGGCGGGTTCACCGGCACCGGCAAGGGCCTCCAAAACAGCTGAGAAAGCCCCTAAAGAAGGAGCCCGAGCCGTCTTTTCCTTTGGAATTTATGGTTCAAAACCGAAACCACAAAAAAAATAGTGCTCCTCCATCTCCCTCTCCGGCGCCGGTGACTGGTGCCGACGGTGAACGGAGATCCCTGGTCATACCAGGACTCCAGTCGCAACCCAATCTCATGGGGACACCAGATCATAACCTCTAACAATCTCGTTCTTCATCGCATAAAGAACACGAAAAAGACCCAAATAAAATTTCGAAAATTGCAGTAATAAAATAATCAAATTATTTTCTATTCATCGTATGAACATGGACCTTGCAATTAACAGAACTCATGCATGGAATAACGTGTGGAAAAATTAAATCGGAAATGGAAACGGGACGAGAAATAGTGGAACCTGACTCTGATACCACTGTTGGGTTCTCGAGTTTCTCCGGATCTCCCGCGCAGCGGAAATAAAATAAAAAAAAACGGAGATTCGTTCATGTTTCGAAAATCGGAAAAACCAGATTATCGGATAATCAGTTCTTACCGTGTGCGGATTCAAATCCGCAACCGTTCGGTTCCGTCGGTGCGACACCGCAAGCCGCGCAAGCGCCCGGCCTTTAGCGGAGTCCACGCAATCCTCCTCGCGACGGATATCGTCACGTTCCTCGTTCTTCGTAGCCCACGAAACCTCCGTCAGTCGCTGCAATGATCGCCACAACGCGCGGACAATTTCCCGTCGAACGAGAGTCGGAGAAGCGGCGGAGCAGATTTGGATCTGTCTGGGACGCTAGAGAGAGAGAGAAACAGAGGAGGGGGCGGCTAGGGTTAGCAGCAGCTTGGCCTGCTCAACCCGTTCGCTATATTTTATACTAACCGCGCGGTTTTTCATAAAAACCCCCGATTTGTATAAAACCCACTTATTTATCCATCGCCTTGAGAATCATTTGCGTGTGACCCTTTAGGCCCAATTACCAGTCCGATTAATAGCCCAATAAGCCCAGTGACTCCTCACTGGCTTTATTAATCAATTAATAACTCTTTATTAATTAATTAATCAATCGAATTGATGTCGCACATCGAATTCGATCGGGCCTCCGATCACGTTGGGTGCCAAGCAACACCGCGTGAACGTGGAAGGCATCGGGGTTAAGTAACCCACTCTTAGAACCTTTCCGCCGACAGTTATCGCGTGGATATAATCCTTCATTCGTACAATGCTCTCGAGTCAACTCAGGGTATGGCGTGCTGTCAAACCCTAACCGGTCGATTCACTTGGATCGGATGCTGCTGATAAATAACGGAAAACTCCTTTCCCGATATTATCGTCCGCCCTGGCCAAGGACTTCCGCGCATCTTTCCTAGAGCATTCTCTCTCTAAGTACCGAGAGCAAATGATTCTTTATTGACACACAATTCCCTTCGACGGTATTCCGCTGTACCCAATCCTTGACGTTTTAGAATCATGTGGCTAGAGATTCGTAAATCAAGGTCAAAGCACAGAAGTCCACCGACAAGGTGTCCTTGGTGTCTTAAGTCCGAGGACCATCTACGCAACTGTGACAATAGAATCAAGCTGGTTGACAGTGAGGTACAATACCATCCAACGATTCAGTCGGATCAGTTCAGTGAACTCATCCTCCAATGAGCACCTACAGATTCGCCTTAGTGTCTCCACACAAGTGACTTATGAGATCAGTCACCCTCATCATTTGAGCAGGAGTAATCTGTACTAGTCTAACCGGATATCCGATGTCCTTTTCGGATATCCTCCGACTATGAATGATTAATAATATGTGTGTTTAAGTGATCAGTCTCATCAGTATGATCTCATCATAATCTGATCACTATAGCACATATTCACGGACTTCATTATGAAACGATAATTAATGCGATTTACACATAATGAATATTATGCCATTATATTAATAAATGAATGAGATTTACATAGTCATATTGGCTTGTAGGCCACCTAAAACTAACAATTGAGAGGTATAGATAAAAAACCCCAAATATGTATTACCTGCCCAAATATGTATTACCTGTCCCAATCTTCACTAACTAGTGTACTTGAGTAGCAAGAAACATAAGTCCTCTTATTATTTTGTTAAAAAATATTGGTCTAAATTGAACCGAATCAATTTAAACCGAATTTGCTCAGTTCGATTTGGTTCGGTCACAATAGTGATCCGATTTGGTTTGGATTGAAAACTTATTCTTATAAATCAAACTAAATCAAACTGTGAACACCCCTACAAGCCACGGCACAAACAAAATGTATAACATCCAATATGAAGAGGTTCACATATCATACGTCAAATAGTCATGGCTAACAACTTATGATCAAGTTGGTGAGCATAATTTTAGATTTCTACAAGTCAAATTTATATCATTTTTTATTATAAGCAGTTTCCATAAACTAGTCAGGTACAATCATGGTCTAAATAGTTCAAAACCTACAAACTATTTAAGATTTCAAATAGGAGTTTACTAATAGGGTTTTAGTATTTTTATAATGTTTTTGTAGACATATTAGAAAGTCACTTAAGATATGCCAAATTACCAAACCTCAACTCTCACAATTGAACATACATCCAACCATGACAGAAGGAGCATTTATACATATACCATTGCACTTAAGGAATAATGCGAAGGTCCTAGCTACCAGTACAATACCGAGGTATTCTGACCCACCTTCCATTAGAACTAGGGTGCAAGCAAGTCGAGCCAAGCTAAATTTTACCGTGCTCGGATTCGGCTCGACCATTTTACACTAAGCTCGCACTCGCCTCAAATTCGGCTATTTTTTAAAAGTTATTGCTCAAATTCGGCTCATTTAAGAACTCATCGAATTCAAACCTCAACTCACAAGTTGACAAGTTGTTACGTCCCTGATCTGGTTCATTCATTCATACTCATTTCATATTCAAGTTATGTAACTATGGAATCAAATAACATATAAATCGAAGATGAATGATGAGAGAAAAATAATCAAGCAATCAACATGTTATTTATCATCATTATATTCAAATATTCTATTTATTGCTATAATGAGGATCCTCAAATTACATCAAATATACAGCGGAAATAAAATCTCTCAACTCACTAAAGAAATATAAAAGAACATATCCTCTCTCTAATCCTTATTACATCAAATCTAAGAAAACAACAAAACTAATCCTAGATAACCTCCAAATGAGTCTAAGTCAATTCCTTTAAGCAAGGCCTTCCTCCCAACTACATGTTCTTCCTTAATCTCTGAAAATGTTAGTAGGATTTATGAATACAACTACTCAATAGACAAATCAAACTTACTAAATACTAGCATTATAATAATTATAAAGTGATGCTATCTAATATATATATATATATGATTCATAGTTCTATATGTAACTCAAATAAGATCATGATACAAAATATGATCAAATATAGATTTACCAAGTCACATGTGTTTTCTAATAGTAGGAATAAGTCAAATTAACATATAACATATAAGACATGGTCAGATTGTTACTTAACTGAATAAGCCTACTAGCCATGATCAAAACATATCACATACCAAACTGATTATATCGAACTGAACATGTAGCAAGCTTAGCATGCATGGTAGCTTATGAAATCATAGTTTATATTATCATAATAGCTAATAAGAATGAACAAGTATCCAACCACCATATATCAAATAAACAAGTATCCAACCACCATACAAGGATTCGAATAAAATATATATCAAAGAATACAGTCAAGTACAATAAGGTAGAACTCATCTACGCATACTTATGAAATGAGCCACTATTTTTTTAAGATGAGAATGTATAAATATATATCAAATAAATATGGCACAATCATATTTTCACATATTTCAAATTTTTCATAGATCTGAAAATTTAATAGACAAAATGATCCTTATACTTATGAGTCAAAATATGCTTTTTTTATATACAAATAACCACTTACGGGCCAAATAGGTCATATATATCGAAAATCAGAGTATAGCTTATCCAAATAGGTCTCTGGATAAAAGGATATATTATTGATTTTTTTACACAAATAATTATAATCTTCGATCAATAAAATTAATTTTAAGAACAGAAAAAATCAACAAATAAAGCTGAAAATACAAAATAAATTCATAAAATTACCAAACTTGGTTACCATGTCAAATTTTAAATGAAACATGTGGTCAAAGTTTCAAGTGAATCGGACATCATTTAAGTAGTGTAGAACATTGAGTTGTATATGTCAAACTTGAGTAAATTTTGGCCAATAAAATAAATAGCAAAATAATAATAATTTTTTAAAAAAATTATAAAAATTTTCAAATAATTATATTCTATCATGACAAAGTTTTGATCAATATTTCAGGTCATTTGGATAAGAAACAAAGGTGTTATGGATGATCAAAGTTCATCCCAAAATCTAAAATGGCATCAATCTGGACAAACTGTATAGGCTGAGCAAATAATTAAAGTAAAATTAGTAAATAAAATTTAAAAAATATGAAATTTATTTATCACCAAATAAACATCTATAACAAACTTTTTTCAACATTTCAGGTGATTTGAATTAGTATTTACAGAGTTATAGCCAAAACAAGCCGGATCAAGTTTCCGAACTAACAGCAAAAGAGCAGTCTAAATCGCGCCTAACTTGGTGGATACCTTTTCAATCTCGTCCATCATGGTGGACGCCTTTTAAACAAAAAAATAGATGAAAAGTGTTTCTAAACATCGAGTTTGAAAGGCATTTTGTCAAGCGGACATCTTTTGAATCGCGTCCAACTGGTCTGGACGCAATTTAGACTAATTTTTTTGAATTGTAATATTTCGAAGAATTCACATGGAATTGAAGTACTAAAGTAGGAATTAAAATAATAGACTTATAGATTAGATTTTGAAGTCATGTTTGACTACTTTTATAATTCAAAATAATTTTTTATATTAATACAAAATAATCACTTAATAGGTTATCATCACTTATGTCTTGAAGGAAAAACAAACCAATTTTCTCTAACCAATTCCTTAAGCTCTAGCCACAAATTCTTCTTGTTCTAGAGCCTTTTCCATATCCTATAATCACTCAAAAATACAATTCATCCATTATAATCAATTTTCAAAAGATTAAAACAAAGACTCTTCTAGTTCTTAATGAAGATGACCATGTTACTTATCCCAGAATTGAGGCTGGGTGCAAGAGAGTTGATGCATGACCTCACGGCCTTATTTATGGTTCATTCCCTTCCTAATACTACCTAAATCAAGCTTCGTTGGTTTCAGGGTGGGACTCCAACATATGGAGTCTTGACTTACAAGTAAAGTGAGTCAGTTTGCTACTAGGAACCTAACTTTTCGCACACGGTGAGTTTTTTTAGCAAAAACTCCTCAATTTCAACCCCTTTAATGACTACATTAGTTAAAAGTTCTTTAGGCAAAATTATAATCATTTGTATCTTCTTTTCAATCATATTAACTATGTGAATTTTGAAGTTTTGTGTGCAAAGTTATTGCATCTTTTATATGCTATTGTCACACAGTTTGTAGAACCCGAATTTGACCAAGTGTAAGAAACCAAAGTTTCCTAATTGGATTACTAATGGGCTTATTGGACTTGTTTTGACTTAACTAATGACTTATCAATTCTAAAGTTATTATTCATTATTAAATAAATATTAAATAGATTTAAATTATTTTAATCCTTAATTGACTTAATTAGACTTATTAAAATTTAATTAGGCTTAATTAACCTTGAACAAATTAATGGGTCTGAGATCTAGGATATAACACAAGTACAGATCCGAACTTAGCCTACAACTAAACGTTTAATATTTCACTTAATTTTCATTGACCGAGAGTCTTTTGCATGTGACCCTCTAGGCCTAAGTGTCAATCTAGTTTCGAGCCCACTAAGCCCAATAACACCTTACTGCCTTAATTAATTATTTGATATCACATATTAAATAATTAATTATCGCATGAATAAATCGATCGCACTTTTGATTGTGGTGGGTGCCAAGTGTTACTTATGAGTGTTCGTCAAGCCAATCTCATAACCATTTTGTATATTCTTATTCTTATTAGTTACAAATAAAGGCATCATATTCATTATGTATAATGCATGCTACTTATGAGTCTCTGACTACCCCCCTCTCTCTCATTTTTACCGGTCATTCTCTTAAGAGGAGGGCACCCCTCTCTTCTTCGTCTTCAGCATTTGCATTGCTTTGCCAACCACTTCCTCAGCAAGCCGCAAGCACTTCCTTGGTACCAGTTATGTGTGCCGAATGATGAAGAGCTCAGGAGGGAGCTGATGGGTGAAGCTCACAAGTACCAATTTTCTATACATCTAGGCAGCACTAAGATGTACCGTAACTTGAAGAAGAATTTCTTACGGTCAGGCATGAAAAAGGACATTGCTAGTTTTGTTTTCAGATGTTTGACATGTCAGCAAGTGAAGACCAAACATTAAAGACCTATTGGACCATTGCAGTCAATGAAAATACCTCAATGGAAGTGGGAGCATATCACTATAGATTTCATTACATATCTACTTAAGACAAGAAAGAAGCATGATATGATTTGGGTGATTGTGGATCGGATAACCAATTCTGCTCATTTTTTGGCCATTCACAAGATCCGGTCATTGGAAGAATTGACTAGACTTTACATTCATGAGACCATTCGACTTCATGGTGTGCCCGTTTCAATTATTTTAAACAGGATTTCTAGATTCACTGCTCGATTCTAGAAAAGTCTACATGAAGCATTGGATACACAATTGAAGTTCACTTCTTTTTTTCATCTTCAGACAGATGGTCAGTCTGAGAGGACTATACAGATGCTCGAAGACATGTTGAGAGTGTGTAGCTTTGGATGGCAAGGTAGCTGGTATGATTAGTTGCCTTTGATCGAGTTCGCATATAATAATAGTTACCATTCTAACATTGGGATGGCACCATATGAGGCTCTTTATGGACGGGCATGTAGATCACTAGTCTGTTGGTCTGAGGTTGGTGAGAGGAGTCTGTTAGGACCGTAGATTGTACAAGATTTTTCTGACAAGATAGACATCATCAGGAAGAGGCTACTCACTTCTCAGAATAGACAAAAGAGTTACACTAACAATAAAAGGCGAGAGCTAACTTTTGAAGTGGGTGATCATGTGTTCCTTAAGGTGTCACCTATAAGGATCGAGGAGGGATCCATGGAATGCAGCGGAAACGAGATAGTAAAATTAACCTGCCGTCACCGATCCGTTTCAGAAAACAAAACAAAGAATAGGGTGAACGATCTTCACCTTGTTAGTCTTAGGTGGCCTACAAGTCAATCAAATATTATATAAGTTATTAATAAAATAGCTTTAATATTCATTATGTATATGTTGTTTGTGTACATTTCATAATAAAGTTCGTAAATATGTGCAATTGTGATCAGATTATGATGAGATCATAATAATGAGACTAATCACTTATAGACACACATTCTTAATTTTTTTTAGTCAGAGGATATCTGAGAATGACATCAGATATCCAGTCAGGCTAGTATAGATTACTCCGGCTCATATGATGAGGGTGATTTGTCTTATAGTCACTTGTGTGGAGACACTAAAGCGAATCTATAGGTGCTCATTGGAAAATAAATTCACTGAACTAACCCGACTTAGATCACTGGATGGTAATGTACCTAACTGTTAACAAGCTTGATTCAATTGTCGCAATTGCGTGGATGGCCCTTAGACTTGGGACACCAAGGACACCTTGTCGGTGGACTTTTGTGTTTTGACCTTGGCTGACGGATCTCTAAACATGGGATTCTAAATAGTCAAGAATCAGGTACAGTGGAATACCTTCGAAGGAAATTGAGTGTTCAACATGGGAACATTCGTTGTCGATATTTAGAGAGAGAATGCTCTAGGAAGGATGTGCGGAAATCTATGTCCAGGGAGGACACAATATTAGGAAATGAGCTTGCTGATATTATACAGCGGCATCCAAACCAAGTGAGTCAATCAATTAGAGTTTGACAGTACACCATGCCCTGGGTTGACTCAAGAGCATTGCACGAGGGAATGATTATATCCACGTGATAACTGTCGATGGAAAGCTTCCTTGAGTGGGTTTGCTGAACCCCAATACTTTATGGGATCATGCAGCGTTACTTGGCACCCAACATGATCTATGATCAATTTATGATATTGATTACTTAATTAAGTCAGTAAAATGTTACTAGGCTTAATGGGCCATTAACTAGATTGGTACTTGGGCCTAGAGGGTCTCAAGCACAAAGATTCTCAACTAACGGGTCAAAAGTAGGATTTATATTCAGTCATATGTTTCTATGAAAAACTATAGAGCAACTTAATATAAATAAACGCAAAGAGGGCAGCCATGGGCTAGGCAATTGGGCTGCCCTTATGGCCGCCCTGGCCGTCCCCCCTCTCTCCTCTCTCACTCTGTGGCACCAAAGGGGCGCCATCTTCCAGGCCCCGTCGTCTCTCTATCTTCGACTCCCGACCATTGGGATAACTTCGTCCGCATGCTACGGGCACCTGCGCGACGATGAGCGGCCACTAAAGGCATTGCATCTGAGCGAGGAACCGAGGCAATCCGTCCGCAAGAGGATCGCGTGGATACTATTAGAGGCCTGGCAATTGCGTGGCTCGCTGTGTCACACTATTAGAACCATACGAATGTGATGTATCTTTTAAATGCCGTCGTTAAAGCACAAGGCCACCAATCTTAAATTCCAATTCTCAATAAATATAAAGATGTCGCACTTGGTTGAGATCGGGTCGAATCCACAAGAAAATAAATTTTTAACTTTGAAAATTTTGAGTTTTTAGCAAAAATTGTTGACAAATGTGGCTATAAGATGCGAATTTAGAAAAGGTAATTAAATAATCGTCAGAGTGTAATCACACATCTAAAACACTGAAACTCTTAATTTTTATTAAGAAAATACTACTTAAGACACTATTGATGAAATTAAACGAAGTATGTGAATCTAACTAAATAATCTAAGTCTAGCAAAACAATAGAAACATCTACAAGATAAAAATAATAATAGCTTGATCACTATTAATGAAGTAAGAAAGATTACAATGGTTCTTAAGAAAAATAATAAGAGAAATGTTATCTAATTGCTTAACACTTAAATAAACTAATTAAAACATGAAATAATAAGGAGGCCACAGTGGAAGGCCTGGCTCGGGGGCGCAATATGCCCAGGAAGCTGAGGCACGTGCGCAGGAGCGCGTTGAACGTGTCGCGACAGGCAATGCTGGTAGGCGGGGCGCAGTGAAGCAGAGTGTTGGACGCAAGGCAGCGCGCGGTAGCCGAAGCAGGTGGGCTGGCGGCGGCATACGGGCGCTTCTCAGACTGTCGTGTGGTGGGTGGCTCCCGCTCGCAAGCGGGCGTGCCGAGGCGAGCAGGTGGGAGGCGGCGGCGCACGGGCAAGGGTCTTCCTCATACGGGGGGGGGGGATGATGCCGCATGGCGCTGGCGAGCGGGGCCAGCCACGCCCGGCGTGGCACGGGCGACGATGTTTCCCCCTGTGTGTTTCACAGGGGCGACACGTGACGAACTGCTGCGTCTGGCATGGGCATCTTCTGACGCGTGGTGAGGCGGGGTCTTGCGTACGGCGGCGCGTGGCTCAAGAGAGAGAGGGCGCTGGGAAAGGGAGAGAGAAGACGCAGGGAGAGAGAGAGAGAGAGTGAGCTAAAGGGAGAAAGAGAGAGGGAGTGAGCACAAGAGAGAGAGAGAAATCTGAGAGAGAGAGAGGGCGTAGAGAAGAGAGAAAATAAAATAAAAAATATTGTTGAAAACTGTGTGAGAGAGAGAGATGAACTAAATAAATTTGCATGAGGGAAAAATGGGAGAGAGAGAGAGAGAGAGATAGCTCGGTTGTGGGGGTTGAAGAAAAAGAATCCGAATTAGTAGGCCTCCTTCACCCCTCTCCTTGATTTTATAGTTTAAAGAAGGATTTTGATTTTCAAAAAGGTAGTAAAGAGGCTTCAATCTTTGCATTAAACTCCCCCTTGATTAGAGGATCCTCTTTAAAAATAATAAAGGCTATTTTTGAATTTTGAATTTTGAAAGAAACACTTCTCTTTTTAAATTTAAGGATTTTGTCCCCTCTCTCTCTTAGTTGGCATGTGGTCCCCATTTGAAGAGAAAACACGAAAATAAAATATTGTTTCTACCAGGATTCGAATCCTGGTCACTTCATTGAAGTTCAAATGATCTAATCACTATGTCATCTGCCCGTTCATGTACTGCATCCACGTAAAATAACAATTAAGTCCATGCGGTGATTAAATTATTCAGATATACATTAAATCTTTGCCGATAAGTCCTTATTGAGAACGAAAATTGTCACACTCAATTAATTCCATGAAATGATGATATTTTTAATTCTAATTTTTACAAAATAGATATATTTAAAAGCATCATCGATTTATCTATCATTTCATATGGTTTTGTATGTAAAATCGCAAGTGTAGCGTGCAAATTCTATCTATTTATGATCTAAAAATGTGTAATTATCAGAACGCACAGTACGAGAGAACCGTGATGCTTGGCCAGGGTTTCTCTCTTAGCATATTTATAATATTTGGGCATAACTTTTCACAAAAGCCCTCCGAACTATTATAAATCCCACCAATTATCTACGACTTGAGAATCTATATGTGTGTGTCCCGCTAGGCAAGAGCTTTTTGCGGAGTAAAGCATAATTGAAAGATATGAGATAGCTAAAAATCTGTTCAAGGCTCATATGGCAAAAGGGTCTTCAGTGTAAAACCCCTATGTTGAAGATGACAAAGTGAATAGAGAGGTTGGATGCTCTTGGGATTCTTTTATCCAAGGAGATGCATACTGACCTTATTCTCGCCTCATTCCCAACATCATATGCACCGCTCGTTGTTAATTTCAACATGAACAAGATACATGCAACTTTAGTTGAGCTTCTCAACACGCTGAAGACTGCAAAAGGCAACCTTATGAAGGAAAATCCAAACGTCCTCTTTATTGGTAAGACCAACAAGAAGAGGAAGGCATCACCTACCTTTAAGAAAGGTAAGAGTAAGAAGTAGAGCAAACCTAAGCCGGTGCTAAATAAAGACAAAGGCAAAGGAGTAGAAAAGCGTAACTGCTTCCACTACAACCAGAAGGGCCACCGAAATAGAAACTATAAGGAGCACCTTAAGGACAAAGTTCAGGAAAATGTTAAGCAACCAGACGCTTCAGGTATCTATATGATAGATATAAACTTGTCTCTTAGATATTGGTATTAAATACTAGATGTGCTTCTCATGTCTGCCATGATGTGCAAATGCTAACAAATGGACGCAAGCTGAGCAAGGGTAAGGCGGACTTGAGGCTAGGAAACAGTGCAAAGGTTCCGACAGTCGCTATGGGGATAGTGAACTCAAGTTATCAATCAGAGATTTATTATCATTAAATGATTGTTATTATATTCTTAGCATAATCAGAAACATCATTTTAGTCTTTTGTTTTGACATGTTAAGGTACAAATTGACTATTATGAACAATGGTTGTTCGATTTATTTGAATGATAAATTAATTACTTTTGAAAATTTAGTCAATGTATTGTACCTATTACATATTGTTAATTATAATCTACACCTTGAAAGAGCTCTTAGGAAGAGCAAGAACAGTATGAACCAAGCCTACATGTGGTATTGTAGACTTGGACACATTGGTGAAGGTGGACTCCAGAAGTTGCATAAACATGGATATTTGGATCCATTCAATTATGAATCGTTTGCAACATGTGAGTCCTATCTTATGGGTAAAATGAAGAAGTCTCCATTTATAGGACATGGAAAACGTGCTAAAGATATTTTAGAACTAATACAATCTAATGTATATGGTCCAATGTCAACTCAAGCCAAAGGTGGCTTCTCTTACTTCATCACGTTCACCGATGACTTATCCATATTTGACTATGTGTACTTAATGAAGTACAAGTTAGAAGCGTTTGAGAAATTTAAGGAGTTTAAGAATAAAGTTAAGAAACAAACAAAGCTCTCCGATCAGATCAAAGAGAAGAATACTTAAGTACAAAGTTCACATAGTTCTTGAAGAATAATGGTATCCTTTCTCAGCTTGCCTCTCCTTATACACCACAAATGAATAGTGTATTCGAAAGGAGGAAACATACCCTGTTGGACATTGTACGATCTATAATGAGCTTTTCAGGTTTACTAGTGTCTCTCTGGAGATATGCACTTGAGGCAGCTGCATATCTACTAAACAGAGTACCCAATAAGTTTGTGACCTCTACACCATATGAGATATGGAAGGTACAAAACTAGATTTTAAGAATGTTAAAATCTATGGTTTTTCTGCTCATGTTATGTTAAGAGGCATGATCTAGACAAACTGGAATCTAGAATTGATATATGTAGGTTTGTGGGATAGCCAAAGAAAATTTTTGGGTACTACTTTTACTATCCTAGTGAACAAAAAGTATTTGTGGCTAGGAGAATTGTATCCTTAGAAGACTCCAGGAGGACAGTGAGAGTAAAGTAGTTCTAGAAGAAGTTATGGATCCACAAACAAATCAGGTCTCATTAGATGAGCCATCAATTCTAAAACCTGTTCAGGAGTACACACATGAGTTTTGTGGGTTTGGTAGAGTACCTAAACAACCTGAAAGGTATGTGGGACATATCAGTGAAGGTGACTCATAAGTGCCCTATAATAAGGATGATGATCCTAAGATCTATCAGGAGGTCATTGAAGGCTTAAAAGCTAGGAAATGGCGAGAAGCCATGAACTCTGAAATACAATACATATACACCAACCAAGTTTGGAACTTGGAGAACTTGCCTGGGGATATTGTACCCATTGGCTGCAAGTGATTTTTTAAAAGAAAGATCGGTGCAGATGGACGTATCGACATTTATATGGCAAGGTTGATGGCAAAGGGATATTGTCAGAGGCAACACACTATGACGAGACTTTCTCACTAGTTGTCATGATAAAGTCGATCAAAGTACTCCTCACCATTGCTACACACTACGATTATAATTTAACAGATGGATGTGAAGACTACTTTCCTCAATGGTAACATTGAGGAAGAAGTATATATGATACAACTGGAAAATTTTACATCCAAAGAGTTTCTAGATAAAGTGTGCAAGCTTCAGAGGTTCATTTATGGACTGAAGCAGACTTTCCGAAGTTGGAATATGAGATTTGATGAGGCCATCAAGTCTTATGACTTCATTAAGAATGAAGATGAGCCTTATATGTACAAAAAGACTAATGGGAGTGTAGTCACTTTCTTGGTCCTTTACATAGATGACATTCTACTCATTGGGAATAATGTAGCAATATTATTATCAATAAAGGTCTGACTGTCAAAGAACTTCTCCATGAAGGATTTGGGAGAATCATCCTACGTATTGGGAATACGGAGCTATAGAGATAGATCAAAGAGGATGCTTGGATTAATCTAATCTATGTACATAGATACCATTGTCAAAAGATTTGACAAGGAGAATTCCAAGAGCTGTCTCATATGGATGAGACATAGAATTTATCATTCAAAAGAGCAGTATCTAAAGACTCCTAATGAGAGAGCAATCATAGATAGAGTACCATATGCATATGCCTTTGCTATAGGATCTATTGTGTATGCCATGCTATGTATAAGGCATGATGTGGCTTTTGCTTTAAGTGTTACGGTAGGTTTTAGGTTGATTTAAGTATAGAACACTGGAAAGCTGTAAAATATATCCTTAAGTACTTGAGAAGAATCAAATGATATGTTTCTAGTATACGAAGGAGGTGCCTTGAAACTGCAAGGCTTCATTGACTCAAGTTTCCAATCGGATCTAGATGATAACCAATCTATATCTAGGTTTGTGTTCACACTGAACGAGGGTGCAATGTGTTGGAAGAGTTCTAAATAGGAAACTACTGCATATTTGACGACATAAGTTGAGTACATTACTGCTGTTGAAGCCACCAAGGAAGTTGTGTGGTTGAAAAAGTTCATCACTGACCTTGGCATGATTCCTAGTATCTTTGATCCCATCCCACTTATGTGTGACAACAATGGGGTGATAGCTCAAGTAAAGGAACCACTGTCTCATCAGAAGTCGAAGCACATTCTGAGACGCTTTCACCTGATCAAAGAAATCATTGCCCGTAGAGATGCAGTGGTGGAAAGGACTCCATCCGTCGACAATGTAGCAGATCCACTGACAAAGCCATTGTCTCAAATTATGTTTAAGCATCACCAAGAGACTATAGATATTCAGTATAAAGGTGATTGACTTTAATCCAAGTGAGAGATTGTTACTCTTAGGTGGCCTACAAGCCAATCATGTTAGTCTTAGGTGGCCTATAAGTCAATCAAACATTATGTAATCTCATTCAGTTATTAATAAAGTGGCTTTTTGTATTCATTATGTGTAATTCATTTGTATTTGTCTCATAATAAAATTCGTGAATTTGTGAAATAATGATCAGATTATGATGGGATCATACTAATGAGATTGATCACTTATAAATACATATTCTTAATTGTTCATAGTCGGAGGATATCTCAGAAGGACATCAAATATCCGGTTAGACTAGTACATGTTACTTTTGCTGATATCCTGAGGGTGACTGATCTAATACTCATTTGTGTGGAGACACTAAAGTGAATATGTAGGTGCTTATTAGAGAATGAGTTCACTGAACTGATCCGACTTGAATTGTTAGATGGTAATGTACCTAACTGTTAACCAACTTAATTCAATTGTCGCAGTTGCGTGGGTGATCCTCGGATCTGAGACACCAAGGACACCTTGTCGATATACTTCTGTACTTTGACCTTAGCTGACAAATCTCTAAACATGAAATTCTAAATAGTCAAGGATCGGGTACAACGGAATACATTTTAAGGTAATTGAGTGTCTCTCAATATTTAGAAAGAGAATCTAAGAAGGATGCACAGACGTCTCTGGCCAGGGCAAACGTTATATCAGGAAAGGAGTTTGTTGATATTATACAGTGGCATCTAAACTAAGTGAGTCGACCGATTAGGATTTGACAGTACACCATGCCCTGAGTCGACTCGAGAGCATTGTGCGAATAAATGATTATATCTACGCGGTAATTGTCAACAGAAAAGTTCATTGAGTGGATTTCTGAACCCCAATACCTTTCAAGATCATACGGTGTTGCTTGGCACCCAACATGATCAGAGGTCCGACCGATTTAAGTTTGCGAACTTAATCAGATAAGTTAATTATTTAATATGGGGATATTAATTAATTAATTAAGTTAGTAAGGAGTTACTGAACCTAATGGGCCATTAATTGGATTGGTACTTGGGCCTAGAGGATCACACGCATAAAGATTCTTAGGCAATAGGTTGAAAACGGAATTAACGTTACGTCAGGGGGTTTTGTGAAAAATCATCAGGAGAACTTAATATTTATATCGCTAAGAAGGCAGTCCTGGCCAAGCCACAGAGCTGCCCTGGCCATCCCCCTCGCTTTCTCCTCTCTCTGTCTCTGGCGCTAGGGGCGCCCACTTCTGGGCTCCACATCTCCATCTTCTTCAACACCCGTTCGACGGGAATCTATCTGCATGTTGCGAAGATCATCTCGAAGACAGACGGCTTCTGCAAGCGTTGCGTTGAGCAAAGAATCGGGGGAGATCCGCCACGAGGAGGATCGCGTAGATACTGCTAAAGGCTGGGCGTCTGCGCAGCTTGCAGCGGCACACCATCAGAACCGATTGAACGCGGACCCGATTCCGCGCAAGGTGATAGTCGATCACCGCTTCCTCTTGTTATGTTCATCGAAACAGACCGAGATCGATTTATTTTAATCGATTTTTGTTTCCTCTGCGTCATTGATCCCGCTATGGAGAACCTAACAATTAAAACTATCTTTCTCAAGGGAAATCTTGAGGAAGAGGTGTATATGGTACAATCGGAAGGTTTTACGTCTAAGGGTTTCTAAAGAAAGTGTGTAACGCTCAAAGGTCAATTTATAGATTGAAGCAGACTTTCAAAGTTGGAACATAAAATTTTATGAGGTAATCAAGTCTTATGATTTCATTAAAAATGAAGATGAGCCTTATATGTATAAGAAGATCAATAGGAGTGCAATCACCTTACTAATACTTTATATTGATGATATCCTACTCATTGGAAATGATACAGAGATGTTATCATTAGTAAAAGTATGATTTTCTAACAACTTCTCCATAAAAGATTTAGGAGAAGCATCCTAGGTTTTAGGAATTTAGATCTATAGGGATAGGTCTAAAAGGATGCTCATTTGACCTAATCCATGTACATAAACACCATCGCCAAAAGGTTTGGTATAAAAAATTTCAAGAGGGGCCTCATTCTGATAAGACATAGAATTAACCTCTCTGAGGGGATGTCCCCTGAGACACCTAAGGAGAGGTAGTACATGAGGAAAGTCTATTCATGTAGCTATGCTATGTACTAGACCAGTTGTAACATTTGCTCTAAGTGTTATTAGTAAGTATGAGGCAGAGCTAGGAGATGCACACTGGAAGGATGTAAAATATATCCTTAAGTACTTGAGAAAAATTAAGGATATATTTCTAATCTACGAAGAAGGGGACTTGAAGTTGCAAGGGAATACTGACTCGAGCCTCCAATCTAATCCAAATGACAGTAAATCAACTTCTGGATTTGTATTCACCTTGAATGGAGGGGCAGTGAGCTGGAAGAATTCAAAGCAGGAAATCACTATTGATTCGATGACAGAGGTAGAGTGCATTATTGTTGCGGAAGCTACCAAAGAAGCGATCTAGATGAAGAAGTTCATCACTGACTTTGGCATTGTGCTAAGTGTTTATGATCTGGTCCCATTGTTGTGTGACAACAATGGGATAATTGCTCAAGTGAATGAGCTAAGGCCTCATCAGAAGTCAATGCACATTTTGAGATGCTTTCATATGATCAGAAAGATCATTGTCAGAGGAGATGTACTAGTGGAGCATATTCCTTCACCTGATAATGTAACAGATCTAGTAACGAAGTCTTTTACTCAAATTGTATTTGAACATTTCCTAGGTTTAATGTGGATCAAATATGTGGGCCATTGGCTTTAGTCCAAATGGAAGAATGTTAATTATGGATGTCTGTCAAGCTAATCTCAGAACTATTTTGTACATTCCTGTTCGATTTATGTAATGCATGTTATTATTTCATAATAAAGTCTATGAATATATGCAATAAGGATTGAATCATAATGCGGTCATGATAATGACATCAATCTTCTTTAAATATATATTCTTAATTATTTTTAGTTGGAGAATGTATGAGAAGGATATTAAATATCTGGTGAGATTAGTACATGTTACTCCTACTCATAACATGAGGGTAATTGGTCTTGTAGTCACTTGTGTAGAGACACTAAGGTGAACCTATAGATGCTTATGGGTGAATTAATTCACTGAATAAATCTGACCTTAAATTCTTGGATGGTCATAGCGCCTAACTATCAGCCAAAGGGATTTACAGTCACAGTAGCACGGTTGCTCCTTAAGCCTGAGACACCAAAGATACCTTGTTAGCAGACTACTGCATTTTGATTTTAACTTAAAAATCTCTAACCATAAAATTATGAATAAAAGTACTTGGACTTAGTGGGACATCTTCAAAGGTGATTGTATGTTTAATAAGGAATCATTCACTCTCAGTATTCAGAGAGAGAATGCTCTATAGAACAATACCCAGAAGTCCCTGACCAGGGTTGGACTGCATATTAGAAAAGGAGTTTTCTGATGACACACATACATCGTATCAAATCCACATAAGTGAACATGGTTAGGGATTGATAATAAAACTATTCCCTATATTCACTTGAGAGCATTATATGAATGAAAGATTATAGTCATGTGGTAACTGATGACAAAAAAAGTTCATGAGCAGGTTGCTAAACCCAAGTGCCTTCTAAGATCATGTGGTGTTTCTTAGTACCCACCATAATTGAAAGTCCAGTCGATTTAGTCATGAGATGATAAATCAATAAATTAATTGTTAAGCAAGCCAGTAAGTGTTTTTGGCCTTAGTGGGCTCAAAACCAAACTAGCATCTAGGTCTAGAGGGTCATACGCACAAGGTTCTCGATCAATGGGAATACAGCGAGAATTTCTACAAGTATTTTTATGAGAAACTGCTAAAAATTTGTATAAATATAATATGAGAGAGAAATCCTAGCTCAAGCTCTAAGGTTTAGGTTTCTCATAGTCTCTAGCTGGCCCCCTCTCTCGCCTCTTTGATAACCATCCTCTTCATAAGAGGGCACCCCTCTCTCCTCTGTCCTCTGCATCCATTGTCACTCCGCCAACAACTCCATCTATATGCCGTGGGTACCTATGAAGAAGAATAGGAT
Source organism: Zantedeschia hybrid cultivar (assembly GCA_030544215.1). Taxonomy (NCBI): domain Eukaryota; kingdom Viridiplantae; phylum Streptophyta; class Magnoliopsida; order Alismatales; family Araceae; genus Zantedeschia; species Zantedeschia hybrid cultivar. The sequence continues at coordinate 27,406,034 of JARZZO010000011.1, forward strand.
TGGGGATCAGGCGGATCCCTCTAAAGAAGCGAGGATTATCCCTCAATCGAAGAGCCATATGGTACCACTAGAGGTTAGGCACCTATGCAGCTAGTGGCATTGCTCACCGATACCGAACAATGAACGTAGATTCGATTCCACGCAAAGTGAAGAATTATTCTACTTGGTTGTTTTTCTCAATAACAAATCAAAGGACCTACACAAGAGCCACTACGTTCATGATTTAAATTTTATATTACTACCTCTCATGTGATCCTTACACTAAGCAACACTTCATGATCTTAAAAGGCATAAGGGTTACGCAACCAGCTCAAGAACTTTTTTGTCATCAGTTATCACCCAGTTATAGTTCTTCATTCACACAATGCTCTCAAACGAACTTAAGCTATGATTCAATAATTAAACCCTAATACTATTTGCCCATGTCGATCAGATATTGTTTATATGCAACATTAGAAAAATCATTTCCTGATATGCAATCTAGTCCTAGTCAGAGACTTCCCAAATATCATTAAATAGAGTATTATCTCTTTAATATCGAGAACAAATTATTCCTTATTGACTACACAATCACCTTTGAAGATGTCCAACTGAGTCCAAGTACCTAACTATTTAAGATCTCATGGCTAGAGATCCTTAAGTCAAGACCAAAATACAACACCGCACCAACCATGTCATTGTAACTATGAATCTCTTAGTTGACAGATAAGTATTATGGCCATCCAGAGATTCAAAGTTAGATTAGTTTAGTGAACTCATTCAGCAATGAATACTTATAGGTTCTTCTTAATGTGTCCACACAAGTGACTATAAGGTCAGTCACCCTCATCTTATGACCAGGAGTAACTAGTACTAATCTCACCATATATTTGATGTCCTTCTTAAATATCCTCTAACTAGAAATAATTAAGTATATATTTAAAAAAAATGATCTCATTATTATGATCTCATCATGATTTGATCTTCATTGTATATATTCATAGACTTTATTACGTAACGAAATACACACATTACAGATAATGAATATAAGGTCTTTCATTATTATTAATGAATATATATGAGCATCGTACATTAACTTTACAGACACCCTAACCAACAACCTTTATGTATATAATATATTTATTCTATTTGCCTTAACAAACCTAATTCATAAATAGTTTAAGCACATGTTCAACTCAAACTTGAACTAACCCAATGTAAGAAGCAAGAAGGCTGGTTGTAGAGGACCAAAACAATTTATAAAGGGGCAAAGAAAATTTTATCTTAATTAAAAATTGCATTCATAAATGTTTATTAAAAGAAAAATAAACTTGGCATTCCCTCCATCAATTTGATATCTTCAAATCATTATAAATACTATCAAACTATAAACATAGATTGAGTATTATTATAAATATTATCAAACTATAAGTTAGATGCACCCTGAGAGTGTTATATTCGTCCCCTCTATGTATATGGTTTGTTACAATGCATGCTGACTATTTTCGACCCCATCCTCATAACTTAAAAAAATAAAAATCTTGATAACTTTTTAAATATTCAGTTCCTCTTAAGGTTGTTTCTATCTCTTGAGACTTTATTTTGACCTGCTAATAGTATTTGATCGTAGAACTCAATCATAGTCGTCTATCAGATGCATATAAATCTCATTCTCGAAAAATCATGAAAAATAGTCAAAATTAGAAAATTTGTCAGAAGGGTTGGACAGTGAAAATTGAGTCTAAAAAGATAATACATTTAGGGAGGATAAGGGAATATTTAAAATTTTGTTATGATTTTTATTTTTTAACATGAGGATAGGATCGAAAACTGCACACACTTAAGCAAATGCCCTTAGGTCCGACAGAAGACAAGTATGTATACATAAAAATAATATCAAAATATTTTTGGTAAATTCCATAAAAGTTGACGGCATTTTGATCTGAAGGGCATATAATAATAACCTTTTTAAGGATGTCAGGGTTATTTGTAATAGTATGTAGGAATCAGGAATATGCAACAATGAGGGTAAAAAAAGGAAGAACTTTAAGGCGTGCGAGCTCTCTCACCTGAGCATCAACTTTGTCATTTTACCCTCTTTTGCGTACGTACATACAGCCACCACTTAATCGCACCAACTGGCATGATCACACGGGGAGAAACGCATATTTACGGGTTTCTTCGTGAAATATTTATGGCAATTTCAATTTCTCTTGTTAACATTAGATCTGGGAGGAAGATTTCTTTGTCGAAAACTTCGTCGGAAGGAAGGTAATAAACAAGAAACAGAATAAAGGTCAAAAGAGAAAAAAGCGCAGGGAACAAAGCCACATAAAATGAGATTGAGATTCTCGGTTCTAAATTATGAGAGGAGACCGTATCGGTACACAAGAAGCCCAACAGTACAAGGAAAGAGAGGAGGGCAGGTATTGCAATAAAACTTCTCATTTGACCTAAGATTTTTTCAAATACCTGGATCCTCCCCGATTCTGTACTGTTAGATTTCTGTCCAACCGTGTGTACCGAGAAGATTTCCTCTCCTAAATTTTCTATATTATTGAAACACGTGGCGACGGATCCTGTTTTTGTGCACTTCTTTCTGCCTCCACCTTCGGTGGGACAATGAATGATGCAGACATCCGAAGAGGAAAAGTTTGACCGGTCCTTCAAACAGGTGCACGTCCACTTAGACAGTCAGGATAACAAAACGGCAACTTTCAAAAAACAAAAGAGAGAGAGAGAGAGAGAGAGAGAGAGAGATCATGTAATCGGTGAACCGGTTAGGGCTTCCGGTTTGCCAAAAAAAAAAGATCGTCACACTTGATCAAGTGACGTACGTTCAGCTATCTGAGTAGTTATTCATTGACCATGAGCATCTATCTTGCATCAGAATGTTAAAGAATCTGACCATGAACATGCAAAGTTCCATCTCTGTTGCCAAAAATCTACGCATACAAATAAGGATTTCTTCTATCCATCACCTAAAAAGAAAGACATGAGAAAGTAATGACTTCTTCTAAGCTAGCTAGCACCAACAGTTTGCTCAAAAAAGGCAAAGGGACCACTCATTTAGCTCTTTAGGACCACTTAAGTTTCTCTTTGAAACTTTGTACTCCCCAGAGGTCATGTCACGTGCCAACACCCAGCAAACATGCTCCTCCCATAACTTCAAGTGGGCTGCCACTGCTCATGCCACCAATCAATATCTGGCAGGGAAAAAAATATATAGGTATATGAATTGCCATCCCAACATGCAAGGTGGAGCTCTGCTTGCATATTGTCGTTATCCATGCAGGTGTGGAGAAGGAAAAGGAGAAAAGGTTCAGAATAAATCGAAAAAGGAAACCAAAACGGTAATGTCCTCATCCTCCAGATGCAGTGGTGCTTGAGATGGCTTGCAGAAACATTTCCTTGGCGTCGATGTTGGCGGCAAACTCGCCCAATACAGCGATTGTCGCTGTACTACTACCTACTTTCTCTATCCCTCTGGAGACCATGCAAATGTGGTTTGCCTCCACAACCACTATTACACCCCTGTGAAGGATAGAGAAGACTGTTTCTGCTATCTGCCTCGTAAGCCTTTCCTGGACTTGGAGCTTGGTACCATAGAAATGGACAATCGACTGTAGAATGGCCCTGTCCGCAGGCTTCAGTTCTTGCAAGCCAAAGTAACCTATATGAACCACCCCATGAAATGGCAAAAGATGATGTTCGCACTGAGAACAGAAGGGCAGATTCAACTCGGAATGAATCACACTTTGATCATGACCTACATCTGCATGTGTTTTCTTGTACAGATCTGCAGTGCCATTAATGAATCCATTGAACTTCAATTCAAAGCTTGATCGCTTGTAGTTCATCAGCCACTGCACAAAGCGGTAGGGAGTACCCACAAGCTCTTTTCTTTGTGGATCCTCACCTAGCAAGGTAAGAATTGAGGAAACAGCCGCAAGCATCGCAGCCTGGGTAGCTCCAGACCTAGAAGAAACTGTAACACCTGTTGGACTAGCGTTATGCCCATTGCACAGAGGCATCTCCTGGGATCTCAATGGGCACCAGCGAGGTTGGACGGGGGAAATCTTTGTCTGGTTTTTTGCCACATTTACACCCCTGAATTTTAAAAGAGCACAGAAGTCAACCCGAAAGGTGCTTCTTTCATCCTCAAAGACACCAGAAAAAGAATACACAGGGGCCTGGAGCCAACCTTGCATGTCTGATTTTGAAGGGTGCCTCTGGACAGGACAGTTCCTTATCACTTCCGGGAATTGGATATGCCAACACTGAAGAAAAACTGCAACTCCGGCAGGCTTGATGCTGTTTTGCAATGCTGCGCAAACATCATCTGCAAGTCTTTGTGGATCCTGGAGCCTCTTGGCAAAGACATCTGCTACCCTAGCCAGCTTACTCAGGCCAACAACACGTTGTCCTGAGGGGACATACCCAACATGGCATTGAACCTTAAATGGAAGCAAGCATGACTCACAGTATGAAAACAGGGTAATGTCCCGAACAACAACTAGGCCCCCAGTCCCTCCACCCTGACCTGTTCCAATGTTCAAACCAGCTTCGGGAAACAGAGCACCTTGAACAATGTCGTGAACATTCTGTCTGTAACCTAGACAAAAAGCAATTCATTTTCGATTATTTACAGTTTAAAGAATGTAAGATGATCGCTGTTTATACAAAGAAAACTATTAATCTTGAAAAAAAATTGCAAACAACGTCAAGTTATGATGAAAGCTTCTATAAATGCTGGATTACAATCTCAAAAGTTTATCCTATTACAAACTTGAAAATTGCTTTTTAAGGAATAGATGATAGTAAAATGTTCTTGAGCAAAGAGGCCAAAATGGATCCCTCCTTAGAAGAAAACAAGAAGCAGGGAAAATGTTTGTAGACAAGAAATAAAATTTGTCACAAATCAGAAGTTGCTATTTTTTGCTACAAAGGACATTTTGAGCACAAAAGAACTATAAGATTACGTTCACCCACTTCTTAGCTAAACAGGCCACAGTGCAGTTGCTCATTGTTGAATTTATGTCCTATATGTGCACACAGGACTGAATTTGGTAGCTGAACCAGGCACCCTCAAATATAAAAATATAAAAATAAAAAAATAAAAAAAAATCCTCTACTTAAAGTTGATGCATGGTTCCATAATCCATATTTATTAAGATTGAAAACTAAAATACGAGGGAAAAAATCAGCATTTGAGATTATATGAGCATTGTACAACAAACAATTAAAGATGGGATGCTTTTCCAGACAAGTACAAGAAGCAACTAAGCACCTATGTTTTGGCTTGTGCCTTGAAGTTGATTGCCCTTGTACACTTTCTGGTGCTAGATACACATCAACAGTTAGCATCTCTGCAACAGCACCTAATTACACATAACAAAGCCAAATGCCTCGTACATCAAAAGCAAGTAACCTTCTCTAACTATTTACCCTATATTGTTCTACTTGACACTTCTGTAAGAAACACATCACTTGAGTGGATAGACAGCAAGTAAGGATTCAAGATTAAATAGGCATGATAATCAAGATCCAATTAAAACTGTTCAGATAAAATCGGGAATCTACTAAGTATTGGTTCAAGAAGATGGAATCGGATGAGAAGAATGTTATCAAGCTTTGGCCACCTAAAACTTATCGTTTTTGAGCCCCATAATTCAGAAAGCTCACCAGGGTTACGATTTACATCATTATCTTTTTAGTATCAATTGAAAGAATTGAGGGATTTCAATGGAGACTTTTTACACATTCTAGTTGTCAAAACAACTCTAGAATGAAAAGGTTTGATTTAACCTTTTTCTAAATAAGTTAATCAGGAAACTAATCACAATGAATACATAAAACTTTGGCATATTGAACGGCAAGTGATTTTTTCTTTCACAGCTTTATTTTTTTCGTCTTTGTAGTTGTACTACAACAACCCCTCAGCAACATCTTCGATACAACAACATGGCATTGCACTTAAGTAGGTCTCAGTAACTGGGCACAAAACGCTAGGCACTTGGAACCACTGATTGCTCCCAACAAACTAGCTAGCCGTTGGGCCCTATCCATTTCTGCTCCTCTGAACGACAAAGAAGGAGAGGCATCAGCCCCACACCATAACATGTATACAGAGACCAATCTTTTCAAATCATGGGTTAAAAGAAAATAGCATAACTGCACTAGAAAATAACAAATTTCTATGGTGAAGTGATGAAAGCTCTCAAGTCTGTAAGCCCCACTTACACGGACTTGGCAGGCACAAAGCAGCATAAACTTCAAACTCATAAATACCTACCAACCAACCTTGCAAAACTGATTCATCTAAGAATGTAAATCTGTTCATAGACATCAACCCCTCCTGCTGATTCATTTAGGAAGATGAAACTGATTACACAAGCAGGACAAGAATAACCAATTTTGACTGGAAAGTTTTCTGAAATAACTTATGGATACTAATTTTATGTATCATATGAACACAAAGCCAACGCAAGCAACCATCAACCTCGCAGAGCTTCACATGATGCACGGGGCACTTAAACTGCAGAACTTACCAAATGCTATTAACTATCAAGATCCAACTGAGAAACCAAAAGATAGGTTTTTGAGAAATGGGTTTGCACCTATGGCAACAAAAAGCACCTAGGATTGGCACACCCACAGCTACACATGCACGTAAACAGAAGCATAGATAAAAGCGGCAGATCTAAACCACCATATAGAATCCACAACAGTAAAGAAGGTCAAGCGAGGAAGCGAGGATGCGAGAGAAGCTGATAGAGAAGAACGAAAGCATACCACGGGTGCCGTCCCGGAAGGCCTTGGCAACACGCAACGGGGTCCTCCTGAGGCCGTCCCTGTCGGGATCCTCCCCCAGGCCGTGCAGCAGGACCTTCACGGCGTCCTCTATCCCGGCGGTGGATTCCGACCCCGACCCACATCCCCCCTCCTCCGCCTCGTCCTCCTCCACCACGTCCACCATGAACACCTTCCCCAACCCGTTGCACTCCAGCTCCCCGCCGAAGCAGCACTCATCCAGCGCCCCCATGGCAGAGCTCCGGGCGGAGGGAACGGGGCAGGGCAAGGCAGGCGGGGAAGCGGGGCTGGGGACTGGCTAGCAGAGCGGGCACGCAACCTCGGAATGTGTGGATCTGGCCCTCCCTCTTCGCCAAGCTCCACAATCTACATATAGAAGCGCCCTTTTCCCTTCTACCAGCAAAAGAAAAAAAAAAAAAAATCTCTCTTTTTTATTTTTCTTCTCCTCTTTTTGTGTGAAAGCGGGTTGCCGGGTGGATGGGTGGCCCTGTCGGGATCCGGAGGGGTGGTGTGGCGTTCCTGTGGCGCAGGGTCCGCCGGGGGCGGCGGCGGTGTGGTGGTGGAAACAGGTAAATGGGGGCCCACTTAAAAGTGCACCGGAAGGGACCTTCGTCTCTTCTTCTCGCTTCAAACAGGGAAGGTGGTGGTGGCCGGTGAGATGATGAGATTAGATTCGAATTCTATCGTCGCCTGGCGGACCAGGGTGCGGTGGGTGGGGGGTGGGCGGACCTCGCTTTGAAGGATGGGGGTGGGGGAGATATGGACGCCATGGTGGTGGGGCAGGCCTTCCACAGTACTAGGGTTAGGGGTGTGTACGGTCCGGTTCGGTTCAATTTTGGAGAAAAATTTTTCAAGTCGAATTGAACCGAATTGTCACTTGAAACCGGTTCAGTTCGATTCGATTCAAATCGAAATTTTATGTTTTATTTATATTAAATATATATATGTATTTAATATTAAAATTTAAATTTAAAAATACATATTTATACATAAATATATATATATATATATTATATTAAAATATTAAGACATTTATATATATATATATATATATTATTAATATAAAATATTTATTTATTTTAAAATTGATTTATTCGGTTTTGCGGTTCGGTTCGATTTCACAACTTTGTCAAACCGAACTGAACCTGAGCTCAAACCGAACCGAACTGAATCAAATCACTTGGTTCGGTTCGATTTTTCGGTTTGAACCGAATTATGCACAGCCCTAACTAGGGTGTGTAAACGGATCGGATACTGTATTTTTACGTCCGTTTGTGTTAGACGAATAAATCGTATCCGCTCCATTTATGATTCGGATATGAAATAGATATTAAATTTATACTATAAATAAATAGAATTTTTTAATGTCACGTGTCAATGTTAGAAAATTTTACTTCTCGCTTAAATTCTCTTTCCCTCTCTCTCAATTCTTTATTAATATCTTTGTCCTTATTAATTCTTTCTCTCCTCTCTCCCTCTCATTAATTTTCTTTCTCTCTCTCCTCTCTCTCTCTCTCATTAATTATCTTTCTCTCTTATGGTCTCTCTCTCTCTCGGCCCTCTCTTTCTCTCTCACCATCTCTCTCTCTCTCTCTCTTGACCCTCTCTATGTAACAAAAAAAATTTATATTATAATAATAAAAATAAAAATTTATTATATATTATGTATATAATCAATCTCTCTTTTATATTATTATTATTAAACATATCATCATCATCATCATCATCTCTTTTTCTCCTCTTTAACATTTTTTTCTCTCTCGATTAATATTTCTATCTCCTATTTTTTTGTCTCATATTATTGTTGTTGTTATTGTAATCTGTTGAGATAATAATAACTAATTTTGATATTATTATTATTGTTATTGTTGTTGTTGTTGTTGTTAAGATAGTCTAATAAGACAATAATAACTAATTTTGATATTATTATTATTATTATTATTATTATTATTGAGATAGTGAACTCTTCTCCTCCTAATCTATTTGAACTTTTATCTCTCTAGAAAATGTTTTTCATTAAATTAGTCTCTTTCCTCCTTGAGTTGAGTTCAAATTCTACTATTCTTTTTTGTATAGAATAAGAACCCACCCTAAGATCTTCATTTTTTTACCTTTTAAAAGATTCAATTGACAAAAATAATATTTATAAGAATGCAGATCTTTAAATCGGCTTTTCAATACAAATATTTTTTCACAAGTTTACTATTACAATAAATTATTAATTATAATTATTTTATTCAAATCTATTAATTTGTCATGCATCGCACGAGATTCTAACTAGTTATGAATATTCTTCATATTCGGAGTGGATTCAGATAATATCCGGATGTTAGAGAGTTAATTTAAAAAATAATATTTGAGAAAATAATGCGTCAAAAATTTAAAATATATATTAATATATGAATACTTAAGTTAGTTATCATAAAAAGAAAAAAAATACTTAACATAAAATGTTAAAAAATGTTTATTTGATGTAAAAATGATTAAACTAAAATATTAATATATGAATAGATATATACATATTTAATATACAATTAATTATTTGATCTTAGATTATATAGATAATTATGACTATTCAGAAAACTTAATTCAGAGCAGATATAAGATTTCTGTGACCACTCCGTTTATATCCGATTATAATCTATCAGATTTCTTTTTCAGATAAAAATCCGACTATCCACATGCCAATCCAGAGCGGATCCTAATAAAATCCGGATCCGTTTACAGCACTACAGTATGCATGGCCAGGATTTTGCTCGCGGAGGCTGGCGCGGGCGCGGGGTTCCGGGGGTGGGTTGGTAAGTGGTGGCGCTTGGTCCCAATGGTGGTGGGAGTGGGTCCCAATGGTGGTGGGAGGCGGCGTTCGCGGGACCACAGGAGGCGCGTGGCTGGGAGAGGTGCGCCAGTGCGCGCGCACACGTCGGGGCACCGCGTGCGTTCCGGCGGAGACTCGGAGGGTTCGCGTGCAGCCTTTATGGGGATTAAGATGTTCTATTTCATTCTTTTTACTTTTTAGGTCATGGGTGTTTTATCTTAATCTTATTATTTTATGAAAAGTAAAATCTAAAAGAGGTATTTTTTTATTTTTTTAAAAATTTAAGTTAAATAGATTGAGTAGATTACAAATGATATAAGGAAGAGGTATACCTATTACAGTCTCCCCTGTAATTGCACTGCGAGACATTGCTGTGCGTTGCAGTAAGTATAAAAAGAACTTCTTCTAAATTCTTTTAGCTCAGGTTTTATGTGTCTCGCAAATGTATATAGGCCAATTTTTAATTGGATGACGAAAGATTAAAAATTGGGTTTCATTGAACATTAAAAAATGGCTAAGTTTATTGATAGTTCTTATTTTTTAAAAAAATTTAGATCACTCAATTAAAGATCTATCTGCAAGAACAGGTAAAATATGTAGATTCCAACTTTAGAAAGAATTTATAAAAAATTACACTTGTTGTAATATCTTTATAGTAACTCTATAAGAAAAATGAATAAGAAGATCTCATTCTAATGAACCTTGGCGGCGACTTTCTGGACCCCCGGGCGCCTGGAAGTCCGCGCACGGCAACGTGACTTTGTGACGGGAAGTGTACAAGACGTTGCAAATAAGGTCCAAAGGTTAATTTTGGGGAAATGAAAAATGACGGGGGAGCATGAAAGTAGACATCTTGTGAGGTTTTCCTCTACCACGTACATCTGCGGAATTTTGCAAGAATGATGTTACTCATCGTATTCTTCACGGCCTTTTTAGAACCACATATAAGGAAGTTGGTTTTATGATCAAAAAAATATAAGGAAGTTGGTTTAACTATTTGTCTCTTATTTGGGAGGTCTCAGGTTAGATATTGATTGGAACTTAAAAACTCCTCGTGAAGTCATATACTAATTTTAAGATCTTTTATCTCCTAGTCCATATGATTACTTTTCCAAATAATCAAACGGACTTGAAATTTTTGTCTAATTAGACGGATATGTTGACCAGCTCAGAATCATCTCCAAGTCTAGAAGATATCTCGAGTTCGAAATCTGGTCGTCTGTATGTATATGTGTTTCTGAGATTCGACTAATAGTATATTTCTTAATCGATTATGACACTTGAGCATAGTGATTTAATCGTGTCTATCTGAGAGCTATTTCAGTTATCCTTTGATTCCAATAAGAGACATTTTTTGAAGATCGATATATCTCACAGTATTTAATTGATTTTTTGAGATCTTCTCTTCGTCAATATTGTTACAAGTTTCTAAATTACTTTAGAATTTTGTATGTGTCTGTAGCTTTCTTTTTAGCATATCACTATAATATTTTTGTGAGTTCCTATGTTTTCATCTCTTATACTTTCATAAGCTTTTACTATATTGACACACTAGACAAGAAAAATTCAGCTACTTTTTGTTTTCTATGGGTGCAAATATTTGTTAGAAATCTTTCCACTTACTAAATTGAGACTACACTCAAGAACAAATGTGGAAACCTGTGTCTACAACTTAAAGAAGACAACAAAAGGCGTGTAGAGAAGATAGAAGACTGGTTAGACCAGTCAAGGAGCCATCCCCGAATTCAAAACATTAGTCACAGTAAGAGATCCTCAGTCTAATGTTTTCCTCCAAAAGTTTAACAAGTAAAATTTGAAGACCAACCTATATAATAGACTCCTAGGAGCATGTACTGATTAAGGAATACAGGCTATGAACACAAATAAAATGATCACTAGTTCCACTCATTGCGAAAACATTCATTTATGCTTGTGAGAGGAGAGCCTTAGAGAGCTAAGCACTGTCTAAAACACTATGTTCATCCCCTGTGATAAATCAAGCTCTTTTGGGCATCTGCAGTAATTGATCAAGACTCTGAATTCATTATCTTTTTCTTTGAATCTTGGTTTTGTGCTATTTTGTTTCAGTGTACACCTCAACCTACCTAGAGGCGATATGTGTACCCATTTTCTTAAGCAATTTGTTATCATTTCCTTGTGAGAAAGAGAGAGCATGTGGTTGTGCCTCTTCCTGAGGGACGAGAAGACCATCTACGATTGGGGATTGTTTGTTTAGGTTATATCCATGTATGTAGTTTATATCGTGCGTAGCTGTTGTGCTAGTGGAACTCCCAAAAAGGTTACTTGGAGACTAGATGTAGGTTTGAAAGACCAAACTAGTATAAGAATACTTGTGTCTATGTGTGATTGTTCCTTATTTCTTCTTCCTTATGCACATTTAATTCCCATAACTATCATATCTAAAAGTTAGAATTTTTTTTTTTTTAATAACCCATTCACCCCCTCTCTCAAGTTCTCTATAGTCTAGGTAGCAAGTGGTGTTAGAACTCGATCTCTCGTTGTAAAGATCTAACGATCTAAGATCAAAATGGCTATGGTTAATGGTTCTAGTGAAAGCTAGTCTATCAATCACCCTCCATTGTTCGAAAGTGAGGACTATACTTACTAAAAGGGTCAAATGGAATTCTTCTTGAAGGACTTGACTACGATTTGTGGAGTGTGTTTGAAGATGGTAGCTACGTTGTTACTGAACCTAAATATCAATGGATTGATAATGATAAATATCTAATTTATTTGAATAACAGGGCCAAGAGTGTTATGTGTTGTCCTCTTTCCAAAAAGGAGTTCAATTGTATCTCAGCATGCAAAATAGCTAAGAAAATGTAGAAGAAACCAGAGCTAACCTATGAAGGAACAAAGAAAGTCAAGGATACTATGATTGATTTTATGGTCTCATAGTACGAGAAGTTCAAGATGGAGCCGTCCAAGACCATAATCCAACTGTGCAGCAGATTCATAGACATCACAAATGGGTTGGTGGCTCTAGGCAAAGAATATAGTTTAGGAGACATGTTTAGAAAAGTTCTAAGATTTCCCCCAAGCCAATGGTCCTCAAGGTGACTGCTATTGAGGAAGCAAATGACCTCACTAGCATGAGCCTCGAAAAGCTCATTGGGTCTCTTATAGCCCATAAGATTAACATGGAGAGTCTGAGAGAGAGCTCATCCAGAAAGAAGACCACCAATGCCTTGAAAGTTAGTCTACCAAGCACATATGAACCTTCTTCAAGAGAAGAGAGCGAGGTGGATAGTGAAAAAGAAATCCTACTGTCTAAAAGATTGTAGAACATTATGAGAAAAAGGAAGCTTAGAGGATCTAGACAGAAGCACTAAAAGAAGAAGGTAGGCAGCAAGAATAAGAAGTAGGACCTTACCTGCTATGAGTGTAAGCAACTAGAGCACATGAGAGCGGAGTACCCTCAGCTAAAGAAGAAGGAACCCTGCGTCAAGCTTCAGGGTTTTCCTCAGTACTAGCTATCCCCCCCTCTCTCTCCTCCCTCCATGCCTCTCGAGCTTAGCACCTCGGTCTCCGCCATCTCACCGCCTCCGACTCTTACCTCTCGGGAAAATATCCGCATGCATGTCGCGGGCATCGTCGTGGTGCAGGAACGTCGGCGAATGCACCGATCCGAATGAGAGAGCGAGGATGAAACCGCAACAGGAGAATTGTGTGGATACTGCTAGAGGCCAGACATCTATGCAACTAGAGGTGTCGTTATGCCGGAACAATGCAAACATAGATTCGAATCCGCGCAAGGTGATGAACAATCACCCATATTTTGTTTTAGATTATTTAAAATGGCATGGTGACAGTGGGATTTAAATTTTAATCTTCATTTCTACTGCGTTCTTGAGATCCCTAACTGATCTTTTTAGTTATGAGCTTCAATATTAGTTTAGAACTTTGTATGTGTCAGTAGCTCTCTTTTTAACAAATCACCATGATATTTTTGTGAGTTTCTATGCTTTTATCTCTTGTACTTTCATAGGCCTTTGTTATACTGACACACTAGGAAAGAAAGGTCCAGCTACTTTTTGTTTTCTATTAGTGCAAACGTCTATCACAAATCTTTTCACTCGCTAAATCAAGGCTGCACTCAAGAACAAATGTGGAAACCTGCATCTGCAACCTTAAGAAGACAACATAAGGCGTGTAGAGAAGATAAAAGATTGATTAGACCATTCAAAGAGCTCTCCAAGATTCAAAAAGTTAAGACACAACAAGAGATCTTCAGTCTAACGTTTACATCCAAGAGTCTAACGGGCAAAATTTGAAGACCAACCTATATGATAGACTCCGTGAACACATATATAAACAATCAAGAGCTTCACTCACTGTGAAAACACCACTCATTGTGAAAACATTCATTCCTGCTTGTGAGAGAAGAGCCTTAGAAAGTTGAGCATTATCTGAAGCACTGTTGTGCTATATCAAACTCTCCCGAGCATCTACATCGTTAACTAATCTAGATCCTGAATTCATCATCCTTTTCTTCTAGTCATGATTTTGTGTTGTTTTGTTTCGTTGTGCACATTAGCCTACCTAGAGGGGGTCTACGTATCTATTTTTTTAAAGCAATTTGTTACCTTTTCCTTGTGAAGAAGAAAGGGCACGTAGTTGTAGGAGGTTGTGCCTCTTTCTGAGGGGAAGAGAGAACTAGCTACGGCTAGGGGTTGTTTATCTGGGTTATATCCCTACATGGGGTTTATATCGTGCGTAGCTGTTGTGCTAGTAGAACTCCCAAGTGATTGCTTGGAGGCTAGACGTAGGTCTGAAAGACCGAACCAGTATAAAAATACCTGTGTCTATGTGTGATTGTTCCTTGTTTCTTCCTCCTTATGTATATTTAATTCCCATACCTATCATATCTGAAAGTTTGAATTATTTTTTTTATAATCCATTCAACCCCCCCCCCCCCCCCACCTAGAGGTGATCTGCGTATCTATTTTTTTAAAGCAATTTGTTACCTCTTCCTTGTAAGGAAGAGAGGGCCTGTGGTTGTAGGAGGTTGTGCCCCTTCCTGAGGGAAGAGAGGACCAGTTATGGCGAGGGGTTGTTTGTTTGGGTTACATCCCTACACAAAGTTTATATCATGCATAGCTATTATGCTAGTGGCCAAGAGGTTGTTTGGAGGTTGGACATAAGTCTGGAAAATTAAACCAATATAAAAATAATTGTGTATGTGTGTGATTGTTCCTCGTTTCTTCCTCCTTATGCACATTTAGTTCTCGTAGCCATCATATATGAAAGTTACAATTAATTTTTTTTATAACCCATTCAACCCTTCCCCCCCACCCCCCTCTCCCCCCATTCTCCATAGTCTGGGCAACAAGTTCTTGGGCACAAATAGTGGAATTCTTTGAATTCTCTTGGTTGTCTTGTTATCATCTCCTTCTGGCTGAGGCCTCTAATATATAGATGAATTTCAATTGAGACACAACTTCCTTCCCATAATCTCTTGCATCTGTTGTGTCTAACGTTGACTCCATTAAGTCCAACATTAACAGTCTTGAGTTTTGTTTAGACAGAGATTGAGCAGGTAAGGGTCGCTCTCAACTGGAAGCTTCTGTGTGTTGTCCCTTTGTCTTTCAAATTCGGCTATATAGTCTTCACCTAATCTTGTTGAATTACTAAAAAAGGAAAATTCCCATCCGATGGACTGACCGGAGGGTAGGCGAGTGGCAAAGGATCTCTAAAAGCATATTACACACACACCAGGCAAATCTAGACATCAGCGCAAAGAAGGTAAATAGTGTCGGTTCAGTAAGTTTGATGAATCGATTAAGTGTTAGAGCAGAAGCTTAGATATTCGATTATAAGGTGGCCTCTTAATTGATTTAAAAGATAGTTTAAATTGCTCTCTAAATGACATAGTTAATCATTTGTGCTCAAGTGGTGCAATCTATAGAGAAATATATAATTAATCGAGACACAGAAGATTATAGTAATCGATTTGCAAAATAAGAATAATATAGAGCAAGGAATACAATTAATCGATTCAAGGATACGCAGTTAATCGAATCAAAGAATGTCTCTATAATCAATTAAATAGGCAAAGAGAATTGAGTTGAAAACAGGTTGTTAATCGATTTATAGAAACACGGGTAATCGATTTAAAACATTCTTCTAATTGAAGTACATAATCGATTCAAAAATCAAATAGCTAATTGAATACAAAAAAATGATTCAGTTAATCGTGAGGTCCTTCTAATCGATATCGATTACCGTTGACTTGTCAATTAATCGATAACTGACAAACAATTTGACGCATAATCGACTAGACGGAGTGGCTTAATCAAAGTGACGCTTATGTTATTTACATAGCAATAGACATAGTCAGTTAGTGATATTGATTAGCCGAAATACTTTAATTGATTTGCGATAGTCTTGTAATCTATACTTCTAATTGATTTAGCTTTAGCGATGGACTTAATTGGTTAGCGATAGCGATCATAAGAGGAAATACAAAGGAGCTCTAATCGATTTGAAGTATGAACAAAACGACTAACTTTCCCACTTTAATCAATTAGTGGTAGAGATGTAATTAAAGTTCTAGAAAGTTTTTAATCTATTTGATCAAAGATTTCTTGAAATCAACTAAGTCCCTGAACAAGGAGTTTTCGAAGCATTGAGTCAATTAACTTGTAATCGATTAATCCACTCATTTAACTCAAGAACTGATTTCTTGTTCATTGTGTGGTATCATCAAAATATGAGAATTAAATAAAGGATAATAAATTGGCTCATCAGTGTTCACATGGAGGATATGATTTAGCTTTCTTAGAAGTTATGATGTAAATTCAAGAATTTTTATTTCTCTATCTTTCTAAACATGTTGCCACGATGCAATCAGTTGTGTAGTGGAGTCTAGTGGTGGATTAGTTGTATGGTGGAGTATTGACAAAATCACTCATGTATAAAAATGCTATTTGTGAGTTGTTTATTAAAAATATTTTTAAATATTTCTATAAATAATTATAAAATAAAAATATATGTAGAAATAATTATTTAACACATCAAGATTGTCACAAAAGGTTTTGGGCTTACACTCAGCGTGATAAGAATTTTTTTAACGATCAAAAGAACTATATTATGATGCCAACATAGGTTAGGTATTGGATTTGAACCTTTTTTAATTATAGAAAAAAAATTAATGAGGTGAAATCAACTTCGTGTTAGTGATGCCGACACTAAATTTCAACATTGGCATCACTAATACATTCACAAAAATTGTGAATTCCTAATAAAATTTTAAAGTTATTATTTTCAATGAAATATTTGAATAATTATATTTTAGGGCATATCTGAGAAAGCTCTAGCAAAAGCTGAGCTATCCATGATACATTTTCTGACAAGCCTGGAGGTTAAATACAAGTTTTAGATGACGATAATCTGGAGAGAAAAACCTTATTTTAGGATGAAAAGAATTTAATAGAATATGTATGGTCACGTTATGAAAGTATGTTCATCAAATTTTATATCTCTCATGTGAAATTATTGCCATATGCATGGGCGTTCATTTCCTTTTGTTTAACTAATAAAAGTCATAGAATTTGCCTCACTAAAGGCATACAAAGAAGACTTTGGAGTCAACCACTGGAGCCATACATATAACCATCAATAGTAAGGCTTACCTTGTTACATATCTTATTATCCAAGGAGGGATAAACACTTACTATACTTACTATAGCAATTAAAGCAATAAGTAAAACGATTAGTGAAGTGGATATAACCATACTATATTGTTAACGGCCTCCTCCTCAAAGATAGAAAACCTGTGGCTTCACTTCTGGCTACTGGCCTATGGACAAGTATGGGTCGGAATGCATGCTTCCACCTAGAAACATGTTGATGGTGTACTGGAAATATGAGCCTTCCAAGTTGATGATGACAAATCCCTTGCAGTGCTCCAAACATGAGTAGATCAACCTTCTACAATAGCGGCAAATAGCTGGGTGGAGCAATTTATTACGTACTGGGTGCAACTTTAGGAAAGATTGCCATGATTAAAGATGTAAATTGGATTGGATTATATGATAATTTGAGTCTAATTTAATTTCAAAATACTCCAGCCTAATTTTAGCTTAGCCCAAATTCAGTTCCAATTCAATAGTGAGTGGGTTGGGTTGGACTAGTCCTATTTATAAATAGTTTGTGAGAAGTGTCTTATTTTTTATATGAATTATTGTAAAAGTCAATAGATTAAAGTGAACAAGCCCATTTTCAGTCCAATTCAGTTCAAATTTAACTAATATCAATCAAAATTTAATCCAACTCAATTTATATAATTTGAGCGAATCCAATTTCCTTTAATATAGACTGGATTGGACTGGACTATGGGTTGACCCGCCCAATTGACATCCCTAGTCATGATCATCAGGAGAGGAGATTTAAGTAGGGATAATGCAGAGAAACAGTTGTGGTAGAGAAAATCAAGCAAAGTAGGAATGAAACAATTAGGTTATGGGGATAATAAATCTTTGAAACAAGATATAAGGTAAAAGTAAACTGATGAAAAGAGTGGATGGATACAAATAAGCGACAAACTAGATACATCTGAATACTTACTTGATAGAAGCTCATAGTGGAGATTTAGCATCTCAAAAAAGGAGAAAGTATCCACCCGTCTCGAGAGGGGAAAAGAGGTGGGGATCTTTCAAAGAAGTATATCACTTCCATGGGCATTCCCAGGTGTGCATTTCAAAATCTCAAAAAATATTTAAAAATTAAATAGGCTGGCTAAGGTGAGCTTTTAAAAAGATTAGTTTATCAAGTTAGATTATATTTGTATCATTCCAACTAATCATAATCTGTTTTTTTATTTTTTGACCAGAACCGACTTATCTTAGTCTCACATTTGCCAACATCTACAAATTTAATTTTCATTTGAGAATGCTGCACGAGAATTGTGAAATATGCGTCGCCCATACAAAGAATTCGAATTCACGTCTCTGACACGAGATACCAACGCCCATTGGTTACAATCTGACGGCTCGGACCCGGGTTAGAGGCTCTAACCGACCCCTCTCTTTCCCTGCGGAGCCGGACCGGTTAATGGCGGTCGTGTCTTGGCGGCATAACGGGGCAGGCCGGCGTCAGCACCGGTCGACGCTGTGACACTGCCTCCTCCGCGCAACCCCAAAAACCGTCGGCGCTTCGGCGCAGCGGTTCATAAACCCTACCGCTCCCGCGCGGGCGGAGAAGCTTCGTTCTCCTCCCGCCATTTCCTCCGGCCTCCGCTACCCCCACCTGCCGCTCCGATCGCTGCCCCCAGGAAGGAGAGGAAGAAGAGGAGAAAGGGGAGGAGGAAAGATGAGCACCGTGGACAAGATGCTCATCAAGGGCATCCGGAGCTTCGACCCGGAGAACAAGAACGTCATCGCCTTCTTCAGGCCCCTCACCCTCATCGTCGGCCCCAACGGCGCCGGCAAGACCGTAAGCTCCCCCATCACCACTCCGCCCTTCTTGAGCTCTTCTTCGGCTCATCTGTGACCGTCCGCTTTCTTCTGCTGCAGACCATCATCGAGTGCTTGAAGCTGTCCTGCTCCGGGGAGCTGCCCCCGAACTCTCGCTCCGGCCACAGCTTCATCCACGACCCCAAGGTGTTTTCCCCCTTGCCATCCCTGTCCATGTTATTTTCGTAGGCTTTCACGGCTATGGGTCGGGTGGGGCTGCTGCTTCGCTCCAATTCCTGTGTTGAGTTGTGGATGTGATTGTGTGCGTGCGAAGGTGGCGGGGGAGACCGAGACGAAGGCGCAGGTGAAGCTGCGGTTCAAGACGGCGGCTGGGAAGGATGTCGTGTGCATAAGGTCCTTCCAGCTGACGCAGAAGGCCTCCAAGATGGAGTTCAAGGCCATCGAGAGTGTTCTACAGACTATTAACCCCCACACTGGCGAGGTGATCCACCTCCTCCTCTTCCTCTCCTTGTGGCAGCCGCACATGTCACTTCTTTTGTTCCCTTTTGGGAGTTGTCTTCTTACTTTGGCTCGTTTTGACCAAACCATTGCAGAAGGTTTGCCTGAGCTATAGGTGTGCCGACATGGACAGAGAGATACCTGCCTTGATGGGTGTCTCGAAGGCTATACTGGAGAATGTCATATTTGTCCACCAGGATGACTCCAACTGGCCCCTGCAGGATCCTTCGACGTTGAAAAAGAAGTTCGATGACATATTTTCTGCTACACGGTTTGTTTCTTGCCTTCTCGTGTGCTAACCTGCAAGGAAAACAATGTGTTGTTTGCTTTGGCCATGTTCGTGTATTTTAACTTACTTCTACTAATTCCGGAAGGAAGGGGTAAATGTAGCTACGGCTGGTTTGCTGATACTACAGAAGGGGTTGAATGTCATTTGCAGTAGTGGATGAAAAACCGTCTTGCAGAACTAGACTACCATGCAAAGTAGGTTAAACCAAAATACTTTTTCCTAGCATTATCGCTTCAAGGAAAGTCCAAATTAATACTTCAGTGAACCACAATTGAACGCCAAAATCTTGCTGACCATTCTGCTATCTCAAGTCAGTTCTCTTTGCAGAATGTAATGTAGGAATGAAAATGGTTCTTTGCACTTCTTTTTGAGGTCTATTAATTATGTCTTAAGATGAAGTGACTTATGTTCTGGGGGCTTTGGGTAATCAAACATTCTTATGCAATATACATAGGAAGTTGGTCGTTTATTCTGCTGGTGGGAGAATTTCTCTCTGCAGAGCTCGTTAATTGATGTACCGCTCTAAATATTTTTGCAGTGAACCCACACTGCAGATGTACCCAATAATGAATACTTGATAAGGTGAGATCAGGAGAGTGATATGCAACCAACAAATGAGAAAATTACTGACAGGTGGGATCCACAAATTGGAAAACCAACCCATGACGAAACATAATATCTTGAAAATGAAGCCTGCTCTCTTGAGAGAAATTCACTTAAAATAAAACAGACAAGAAAAAGTAGGGGAGATAGCTCATCCAATGGAATCTCTAGATGGATGGATGAATCAATATTATCTCGTAATAGCCCATGGATGCTTAACGAGTAATCTCATATATCCCTTAATAACTTTGTGATAGTATTTCTCAGAGGCTAGAATTGACTTGGTCATGGTGTTAATTTCTGTGATCAGTTATACAAAAGCTCTGGAAGCCATAAAGAAGCTCCACAAGGATCTAGCCCAGGAGATAAAGTCATATAAGTTGAAGTTAGAGAATCTTCAAACATTGAAGGATGCAGCATATAAGGTTTTTTACCAACATTTATGTTTTGCACTCCTCCAACCATCCTATTTGATTGCATTATTTTTAGTGATGGGATTATCATGGTTAGATGGCATATATAGGCAACCATAACAAGACTTACTGCATCTACAATCCCTTGTTCTTTTGCTCTTGTACCCTGCCAAATTGATCATTCTTTGGGTTATGTTGAAGAGAAATAATTTTGATTGTGTTCTTTGTTCCTTTCTAGTCCTGTATCTAACACCATTTTTTTTGGCCCAAAGTTTGCCTGGATCTTGGGCTCACCTTTAGCATTTAGACGTCGCAAAAAGTTATGTAAAGTTGACATTGGACCAGTCTCTGTTATTGCATAGTAAAAAAGAGGGGAAAAAAGTTATCTGTTATTGCATATTACAAAAGAGGGAAAAAAAAACATAGGAACCTTCATAGTGCATAAGCAGAAAAATCACAAGCATCAAACAGATGGAAATACAGATTTGCCTGTTAACCAAAATCTCTCTCCCAGTCCTTGCAAGATTCCTTTGTGTGAAGCATGGGCACCCCACAAGACGACCCAAATTAGTGAGGTTGTTCATCAGGACATTCCCTTCTCTACAGACATGAAGAATAGCTGCTCCAAAATGGTCAAGTAGATTGTAGTAGATCTGCCCACCACCACAAAAACAGGGGAGGGCGGACGCTTGTACTGTCCCTGAAGTTTTTTCTGTTCCTCACCTTCTTTGATTTTCTTAAATATAAAATGCTATTCCACTACTTGTGAATAAATGCAGTAACATGTGCCTCAAGCAGAAACCTCCTTAACATGGTGCGCCAAGCAGCTCAAGCACCAAAAGTACCCTCAACGCCATTTTCTTGCTGATAAACGGTGCAGTGCTATTCTACTCTGCTCAGTCAGAAGATGAGTGGCCTATCGATAAACATTGGTAGATTGCTTCTTGACCACCCCATCCACATTAAATATGTGATAGAAGGGTATCTCGGTCAGCATGTTGTCAGCTGTATGTGGACTGACTTATCACATATCCCTATCTGAATTTCAATTCTGGAATTTGATTTTCTTTTTAAAGTGCATAGTAAAACAATTTTGTTAAACAACAATAAAGGGAATTACAAGTATATGACAATTTGCTTTTGAAAGTAGATGGACGCCAACATGAAAAACCCTGAGTCAACATGATAAAATGCTCATTAATGAAAACTGACAGAAGTACACATATCCATAATATAACAGTATAGATTATAAAAAGCTAATTAAGTTTTTATCCAAATGAAAAAATAACATTTGGCCATACCTGAAGATGAAATAGATTAACTAAAATCGTCTTGTCCTCATTACTATTGGACATTATAGCATAAAGAATAACTAACAAAAGGGGCATGAGCATAAACTCTACTAGTTTGTAAAGACTACTATTTTACTACCAAAGAGAACTACTAAGGCATGCGAATTTGATAATTTCATACTTGTTGAAATTGGAAGAGTAAATGTAAGTGATCAATTGGGCAAGTCAATTTACTTTGCATACGTAACTCAGAATGAGGATGTATCATAAAGCAAATGATAAAGTCATGGGAAAGATTCCTTAGAAAACAACAAAATGGTTGAAGATTTCCTTTGTCATCTTTTCTGAGTTCATCTTTAGTGACTTGTCGTCTTTGGGCTTTCTTCTTTGCTTCTCAATCTTAATCATTGGAAATCAAAATGTGCTCAATATTGAACATTCCCATTCGTCCGAGTGGGTGCTGGTAACCTCTAACATCTCATTCATCCTCCCACTTCACTATTCATCCTCATACACCGAAAAAATCATGAGTCATCGTTCATTGTGTATCACATGATTCACTTCACGGTTCCTTGTGTTCTTCATGGTCCTTAATCATAGTCACTATATTCTTGGTTTGCTTTCTTTCATGATCAGTTTCCTCATAGATGTTATATACCTCACTATTTTCATTCACTTGTTTTGAAAAATTTGTGGTATGTACCACCAATTTTGTTAGATAAATAGAGGTAGTACATCCAAAACAGAAGAGGAGAGATTCCCCTGCCTGTAAAGACAGAAAACAAACAAAACCTACATGGTCTTTATAAACTTAGACCAGCCCTCAAGTGAAATACCCAAGATTAATCCACTCCAGTGAAACAAAAAGGAAAAA
The DNA here is from genome assembly GCA_030544215.1 of Zantedeschia hybrid cultivar. Classification (NCBI taxonomy): domain Eukaryota; kingdom Viridiplantae; phylum Streptophyta; class Magnoliopsida; order Alismatales; family Araceae; genus Zantedeschia; species Zantedeschia hybrid cultivar. The sequence continues at coordinate 27,429,047 of JARZZO010000011.1, forward strand.
GCCTGAATACAAATATTCTCAGTGTAGCACTTCTGTCCCCTGAAAATGCAGTCATTCCGTTGCCTCCACAAACTCCAGCAAACAGCATGAGGGAGCATTCAGAACACTTTGTGCTGAACTTTATTTCCTCCTGAAAACCTGAGAGACTTAAAGAGATTCCACATATCTTGAATCTGCTGGAACCTACAGTGAAAGCCTACCAAATCTGATCCAATCCTCCAAACATCCTTGGCCACTTCACATTGAATAAATAAATGGTCCACATCCTCATCAAACCTCCCACAAAACACACATTGCTTATCAGCATCCTTTGCCCACTTTCTTTTGTAGACTTTTGTAACTATCCTCTTCTGAAATAAAAGCCACACAAAACCTCTTACTTTTAAAGGAGATTTAACTTTCCACACCTCTTGAAAAGAAGGGTGTGAAGGCAAATACCCTTCTATTAAACTGTAGAGAGATTTAACCAAGAAACATCCATTATTCTTTAACCAAACTACTTTATCCTTCACATCTGGTTTGACTACAATCTGTGACAAATCCTTTAGTAATGTAACATATTCATCAACTTCTTGATCTTTCAAATTTCTCCTAAGGATGACATTCCACTGTGCCTTCTCCCCATCAGCATGATACATCTCCTTGACAGAAGCCCATTTATGCACTGCCACGTTCAAAATCTGCTGATACCTATCCTTCAAAGTAAAATCACCCATCCATTTGTCGAACCAGAAATAAGTGTCCTGACCATTCCCTATCTGAATATTTACATACTTGACCACCCATGCTGAAGAATGTAAAATTCCTTTCCATACCGGTGAAAAGGTTGACTGAGGATTGCAACTCAAATAGGATTTCCCATTCTGCGCATAGTATTTGCATTTAACAATTTTCTGCCATAACTAAACATCATCAGAAAGAATGCCTCAAAGCCACTTCCCCAGCAATGTTAAGTTCATATGTTTCAGATTTTTTTACTCCCAAGCCTCCCTTGTTTGTTGGCCGGCACACCTTATTCCATGCTACCAAAGGAATGCCCTTAGAGCTGTTCTGATCTTCCTCCCCATAAGAAATTTCTTCAGATGCGATCCATCTCCCGAATAATGGCATTCGGTACGACGAACACCGACATATAATAAATAGGAATGGCTGATAGAACCGAGTTCAATAAAGTAATTCTGCCTCCCAGACTCAGATTCCTAGCTTTCCATAAAGCTAGCTCTTCTTCATCTTGTCAGTCACAACATCCCAATCTTTCCTTTTAGCGGCTGTATAATGCAAAGGTAAACCCAAATAAAGAATAGGCAACTGTTCCACCTTGCAACATAAAACCTCAGCACACTCTGTGATAGTGTTCTCATCCATATTTATCCCTACAAGAGAACTTTTTTGTCGTAATTAATTTTCAGCCCATAAGTAAACTCAAAATTCTTCAAAATAAACAGCATATTCCTAACTTGCTCCACTCCACCTTCCATGAAAATTAATGTGCCATCAGCATATTGCATGTGAGAGATAGAGAATGGTGTTCTAAGCACTGAGACTCCTTTAATCCATCCAGCCGATTCTGCTTTTTGACACATCTTGCTGAGAACATTGGCAACCAAAATAAATAAGGTGATAGTGGATCACCCTGTCTAAGTCCCCTTGTGCTTTTGAAGAATCCTTTCACATTTGATTAATAATCATAGGAAAAGAAGCTGTGGACAGGCAATCTTACAACAAATCTATCCATCTGTCTGGAAAATCATGCATCTGCAACACATTCCAAAGGCACTGCCATGATACTCGATCATATGCCTTGTGAAAATCCAGTTTAATGAGCACCCCTTCCTTTCTGCTCTGTTTAATGGAATACAAGACTTCATGTGCGATAAGAAAAGCATCGAAAATCCTCCTTCCTGGCACAAAAGCCTGTTGGTAATCATCAACGAGCTTACCCAACACCTTTCCCAGGCGAGTAGCCAATACTTTAGTGAAAATTTTGTAGACCCCATTTATTAGGCTAATTGGTCTGAAATCCTTAAGCTCAACCACATTCTCCTCCTTAGGTAACAGCAAAACGAATGTTTGATTAACAAATTCCCCTCCTCTACTCTTAGTGAACCATTCACTTAGAGCATGTGTGACATCAGTTCTCACCAGATCCCAGAAATTTTGGAAAAAAGCCCGTGGAAAACCGTCTGGACCTGGTGCCTTATCACCTCCCAAATTAAACGTCGCCATTCTGACTTCTTCCTCATTAAAATTGGACAGTAAAAGCTCTTGATCTTCCAAACTAAGCTTGGCAACATCAGTATCCTGCCACTTGGGATACCATCTGCAACTATTTTTCATCTCTAAATTTCTCTTTAATTTTTTCTCTCTAATTTTCTCTCTCTAACTATTTTTCTTTCTAACCTTTTCGTCTCTTTATCTTTCTTTCTCATTGTCTCTCTCAAGGTATGATATCTCACTCTCTTTTTCTTTATTTTTTTTAATTTCTCATCAGGTCTCTCTATCATTCACTCTTTCTCTCTTAATGTTTTTTTCTTTTTTAAAATGTCGACTTCGGAGCATAATGAGGTCACATTTGTCACTTCTCGTGATAACCCGGGATGGAACCACTGCAACGTCGTGGACATGGCTTCACGAAAGGTCAAATGCAAGTACTGCGGTCAGGTTATTTCGGGTGGAGTCTTTCGTCTAAAGCAACATATTGAGGGTGTTAAAGGAGAAGTGAAGGCTTGCACTGCTGCACCCTTAGAAGTGAAGAATTAATTCAAAAATTACCTATGATGAAGAGAGATGGAAAGAAGAGCAACATCAACGATGAGAGGCCAAATTAGAGGGGAAATGACACGTTCCTCAGTTCAAGGTATTTATACTTACCCTCCGGGAGACAGATCTTAGGAGGGAGACATAGACGCTACCAGAAGGAGGTCCACTGCATTTGAAGACTTTTATCAAGGTAAGATATATACATTTGCTTGATTTTAAATTTTCAATTGGTTATCTACGCTTCATCTCGGTTAAATTGGTCTCAAATCATCTTTTTTATTTTTAAGATGATTTGCGTCGAGCCATAAAAGAAGTAGAAGATCTTTTGCTGAGGAAGATGTGTATAGACGCACCGGCCGACACGTTGGGCAAGGGAGTGGGTCCAGACAGAGGTCCAACGAGGAGGAAATTCATGACTTGACTAGGGACAATGATCCTAGAGTGGGTCCTATAGATGCTTTTATAACAATACGGAGGGATAGACAACCATTGATCACGGCTGCCATGAAGAATCTGAAGTTATTCAAGGAGAAGATTGACTGAGCTGTTTCGAGATGGTTTGTTTATAACAGTGTACCGGCCAATGCTGTAAAGGGTCCTTATTGCGAGGACATGATTGAGGCTATTGGAGATGTGGGTAAGGGTATTCCTGGACCAACCCCTAAGGAGATATATAACATTTACCTTCCTCAAGAGGTAAGTGATTTCCAAGAGTATATGAAGTCGTTCGAACGAATTTGGGACGAAAGAGGCTGTATAATAATGACAAATGGCTGGACAGGTGAGTACCTTGGATTAGTTTAATATATTTAGATTAATAGATTATATTTTTTAGTTAATTAAGACATTCTCTATAACATTATTTGAATTGGAATAACGAGAAGAAGTATGATCAACTTTCTTATATACTGTTAAGTTGGGACTGTATTTTGGAAGTCTGTTGATGCTAGTGGAAAGGTAAAGAATGTTAAATATCTTTTCAAATTAATTGATGATATTGTAGAGCAGGTGGGAGAAGATCGGTGTAGTACAAGTTGTAACAGATAATACATCTTCATATAAAGCTGTTGGCCAAATGTTAATGAAGAAGAGGCCGCATCTATATTAGGTTTCTTGCTCTGCTTACTCTCTAGATTTGATGCTAGAAGATATTGGGAAAGATGCAAAAATGGTTGAGATAGTGAAGTCAGCCAAATTTATCACATTCTATCTCTACAACCACAACTATATGCACACATTGATGTGTGAATGCACCAGACAAAGAGAGTTACTACGCCCTGGGGTAACTTGTTTCGCCTCCACGTACATTTCCTTGGAGAGTATACAGTCACAAAAGTGCTCCTTGAAGCAGATGATTTCAAGTAAATGATAAGAGGATTAGATGACAAGGCACGCAAAGCATGACGTTAGAGACAAGGGGAAGCAAGTTGAGGACTTGATTGAGAGCCGAGAGTATTGGAAGGATATAAAGATGATTTCGAGCATAATTAAATCTCTTGTGTGGGTTCTGAGGATGGTGGATGGTGATAAGAATGTCACAATGTGATATTTATATGAAGCTATGGACCATGCGAAGGAAGACATTGCCAGGCCAACAAAAATGCATACAGAAAGTGGCGGGATATCATAGATGCGAGATGGGATAGGACACTCCACCATGACTTGCATGCGGCAGGTAACAAAATAACTCATTATGTATTACTCGGTATTTATTTTTTATAAGTTATGTTTCCTTATTATTATTTTTTTCAATTCCTTAGGTCATTTCTTCAACCCAAGATACCAATATAGTTCTGCTACTCAACATTTGCCCAATGATGAAAAAGTATTCTAGAATTACTCCATGGGACTCAAAATGTGATTCAATGCGTATGTTACATGATGAGGATCGAGTTATCATAGCATCTAACAAGATGCATCACTATTCCGATCACTACATTTTGGTACTTATCGTGCTCAATGGGCAGTCATATTGCTTTCACTAGGTATTTACACAGAACTAATACTTTTACGAAATAATTATCAATTCCATAATCTACAATACTAATTGTTGGTTGGATCATGTAATTGCAACTGACTGGTGGATAGATCATGGGAAGGCTTCAGGTTATGAAGATCCTGCGTATGTTGCCATCCGTGTATTAAGCCAAACCACTTCTTCCTCTGGCTGTGAGAGGAGCTGGTCTACATTTAGCTTGATACACACCAAACAAAGGAACTGATTAAGGTCAGCGAGATTCAAGAGAACCAAAGAGAAGAAGCATGATGGAGAGATGAAGTTGCTGGCCGACCGGTGCAAGCAGAACAACAAGTTGAGGAACCGATCATCTGGACGAGATATTTGAGGAGCAGAACCCAGTTCATGCATAGGTGGATGTAAGGAATGTTTTGGATCCATCAGAGTTTGACCCAAATGATCGGTCATGGGCATAAGGATAATTGGATGGCGTTTCCTTGTCCGTAAAGTTCCAACTTCCACCTCCTTCAAAATGGCAAAAGAAATCTACCTCACAAAGTTCATGTAAGGGTAAAGGTAAGAGAGTAACAACTCCTATAGATATTGCAGATTTAGAAATTGTACAAGAGGAATCAGACGAGACATTGGAGCTGAGCGATAAAGTCGTTTACTAAACTTCAGACGACTACTTCGGCAACGAGTACCCCTGACGATGACGATGATGATCCACATGGATGTCATGGTGGATCCCTACAACAGCGGTCATCTTGAGGATGTAGATCAACTCAACAGGGTGAAGCTCCTCTAATTATTTTCACAAGAGCATCAATTTATCCATACTACGTAGGATGATGACCATTCCAACAAGTTGGCCAGGGATACATCAGCAACAAATAAGGGCAAGGGGAAGCATCAACAAGAGTTCCTAAAGAGAGCAAGAGAAACATCAAAAGAATGTGTTCAAGAGCATTCGTCTCATGCATCCTCGCAAGTTCTATTAGAGGGCTATAATTCTTATGGATATCCAACCATGAATTATCAATATCCATCACCCTATGATGCATCGAGCTACTTAGGAGGATATCCCATTTATCCTCTAAATTCGAATGCTTTCTCTTATCAATCCTCAGGAGGATCTTATTATAGGCCAGAGATACAAGGATGGATACCGGTGATAATCATCTATGATAACACAGATGAGTATAACCGGTTTCTACAAGAATATCAACAATGGTACCAGGCTTATATGTCTTGGGCCGATTATGTGCAACATTGTATAGCACTTACTAGGGCTGTCAACGGTCCGAGTCTGGATAGACCCATACCCAAAATGAACATACCCAGACCTAGTTCAGACCCAATAAGAGTCATGGGTAAATGGGTCGGGTCTTGGGCCTACTTCTTATTCATTTGATGTTGAAAGATAAATGGGCTTGATGTAGAATTTATTTATCTTAAATCTGTATGTGCCAGATAATTAGATTTGATTTTAGGTCAATTCTAAGAAATCGGCTCACAACTTTTTGCAATGTATGACAATAGAAGGCTTAATGGGTAAACGGATATACCCAGACCCATAACTAACGGGTCCAAACGGGTCTGTTAATGGGCCTAGGCCCATTTTGACAGTGATAGCACCTACAATGTAAGGTTAGAATAAATGTATGTCTAGCTGTCTACAATATCTTTGTGTTTATTTTTTTTATTATCATGTAATACTCAGAGGTAAGATTTTACGTCCCCCCCTCCATGTTTTCAAGTTTTTTTCAAAGTTAATAAAATTTCAAGGGCTTACCCGAGGTGCTAGATAAGTTTCGGGTAAATATAAATTTTTTTGATTTTTTTTGTATTTTTTCTTATTTTTTAGACCTTTTTTCTATTTTTTCTCTTTTCTTAAAATTAGATCGGCCAGACCGGTCCAGACCGGTCTAGATTGGTCCGGGATTAGATCGGATCGGCCAATCCGCTCTGTCGGAACCGGACCGATCTGAGTCCGATCCCTGCGTTGGCCTACCTTGGTTTGAGAGATTTGGAGTTGTAATAGTCAAGTATGGCTTTACCTAGGAAATGCAAACCATACTCTTTTCACAAAATGGGTAGGTGGGAAAGTTGTCATGCTATTAGTGTATGTTGATGACATGATTATTATTGGTGATAACAAGGTAGAGATTGCAACCTTGAAAAAAAAATTGGCAAAGGAATTTGAAATTAAAGATTTGGGACAACTGAGGTATTTCTTAGGTATTGAAGTTACTATGTCATCACAAGGAATTTATGTGTGCGCAAGTATGAACTTAATTTGTTGAAGGAAACATGAAAGTTTGGGTGCAGGACAGCCGATACACCTATTCAGTCAAATTATAGGTCAAGTATCTTGGATGGTGACATTTTGTTCGAGGTGGAGAAGGAGAAATATCAAAGGCTAGTAGGAAAATTGTTGTATTTATCCCTTACTAGACTAGATATTGCATAATCAGTATGGTATGTCAGTTTATGTATGCACCCCATACATCTCACCTAGGAGATGTGGATAGGATTCTGAGGTACATAAAGTCTTCACTAGGCAAGGGTCTCTTGTTTCTAAAGGCAGCCACCTTAGTTTGAAAGGATACACGGATGCAGATTAAGCAGGATCACAAGATGATAGTAGTCTACTACTGGTTATTGCATGTTTTTTGGGTAGAAACCTGGTAACTTGGAGGAGCAAAAAGCAATCCGCGTGTGCTCGATCTAGTGTAGAAGCCGAATATAGTGTTATGGCCCAGTATGTAGCTGAACTCATTTGGTTAAGGGTTTTACTCAAGGACCTAGGGATGAAGGTACAACTACCAATGAAGCTATACTGTGATAATAAGACTACTAATATCATTGCGAATAACCCCGTTCAGTGTGATAGGACAAAGCACATTGAGATCGATAAACACTTCATCAGAGAAAAGTTGGATAGTGGGGATTTATGTCTGCCATGCATCAATTTAAGATAACAACTTGATGATGTCTTTACAAAAGGCCTTTTAAGGGATCAATTCTTCAATGTAATTGGCAAGCTGGGCATGCTTAACATTCATGCTCAGCTTGAGGGGGAGTGTGGTGATAGATGCTCTAGCTAAGGGCATTAGTGTCTTTTCCATTTTGTTTGTCTTTTACTCTTTATTCTTGCATGTTCTGTTAATTGGGGTAAAAGAGTCATTGGTGATTGTAACATGTTTGCCCTATGGTATAAATACATTGAGTGTGCTGGCGGCCTTTCTGGTTAAGAGAGAGAGAGCCACCGCAACATCTGTTGGACGCCTCCAACCTAGTCTTCTCTTCTCTCTTGCACTACATATACATAATCGTAAATTAGCCCTTAAATATCACATGCTTTCTTTAATCACCTTATTCTTTTCTTCATATCTCCATTAGTCACATCATCTTTTCATCATGGTCTTCATTCATTTAAATCATGTTCAACAATTATAATGTATAATGTTAAGTATAGAATATCATCACTTGCTTAATAAGAAAACATTAATAATCTTGGATTTCATTCTAATGTCAAACAGAAAGTATCATTATCAAATGTTCTAGCATTTCAGTGTAACATATCTTTAGTTGTTTTCGTGCTTTTCTTAGTAATATGCAGCTTTAACCAAGGAAGGCATATCGGCGATCGGACTTGGATCAATCCGGTTCTAGACCAATCGGATTGGCTGATCCGATCTGATCCGGGCTGGTCTCCCCACTGTCTTAAAAAAGGTTAAACATAAAAAAAAAAACATAAAACTGGAAGAAAGGTTTTCATTGCTCAAAACTTATCTAGGACCTCGGGTAAGCCCTTGGAATTCTATTAATTTTCAGAAAAGGTTAGGTACAGGGAGGGGGGACATAACACCTTACCCTAAGTAACTTAGTAACATGAATCAATGATAGAATAACAAAGAAATAAGTTGAAAAAAATTTCTAAGGACCTGAGGATATACTCAGCTTCATTGTAGTCTTACATGGTAAGTGTTATACAAATGTTGCACATAGTTTTTTCAAGACATGTAAAATTTGTACTATTGCCTATATTCTTCAAGAATCGGTGATACTCATTTGTGTGTCCATACATGATTGTCACCTGCCCCCATCCTTGTCATGGATTGCAGGATCGGTAGGTCCCGATCCGTTTCAGTCTTCAGAGAGTGGGAGGGGGGGAGGAGCCCCACCGATTTAAAAAAAAAAATAACTTGGGCCAGCCGATCTGGGTCCGATACGTCCTGATCTCAGATCCCCCCTTAAAGGGGGATCGGGACACACTGTTGCTGTTGTCGTTTTGTTGCCCCAATAGCCTCCCCCTCCCCCAGCTAGTCACCCTGCCGCCGCCGCCTGTCGTCGCCAGCGATCCTGATGCCGTCTCTCTCTCTCTCTCTCTCTTTGAGATCTTGACCGAATGAAGGGGGTTTTCACCCCGTCATCACCGTCCGGCCGTCTGGTAGCCATCGCCGCCGTTGTTGTTGTCGTCACCATCGCCGTCGACGTCGGATTTTTTTTCCGGATCTCGATCCGAGTTAAGGGATATTTCGATCTTAAAATTGTTTAAATTCTTAAAAAATTAGAAATGATGTATCGTAGTATAGATCTAATAATATTTAGCTTAAAATTTTTTAGCATGTTGATTAGACAAAATCCCTAATATTGACCCTAATTAGGGTTTTTGTATGATTATCATAATTAAGGTTCAATTGAGTGTGCCAAACACTTAATTGTATTTATTAGAACCTAATTGTACAGATTTGTGGATTGATTGCTTGTCATTAGTACTAATTTCTCAAAATTAACCTTAATTGGGGGTTAAAAATTAGGACTTTTGTATGATTAGTGTAATTATGGTTCAATTGAGTATGCCAAACACTCAATTGAAATTATTAGAAACTTATTGTATAGATTTTTACATTAATTGTACGTCATTAGCGCTATTTTTTTAAAATTAACTTTAATTAAGAGTTAAAAATTGGGACTTTTATATGATTAGTATAATTAGGGTTCAATTGAGTGCATGGATTGCGGAATCGGCCGATTCGGATCGGAATCGGCGGGTTCCGATCCGATTCAGGGGGGATTTCACTGTTCCCCCCCCCCCACCGATTTGAAAAAAAAAAAAAACGGGCGAAATCGGCCCGAACCGGACCAAATCGGGGCCGGACCGGCCAGATCGGCCGGTCCGGACCCGATCTGGTCCGGTTCGGGACGGTCCCGATCCCCCCCTTAAGGTTTAAGGGTTTAGGGGTTTAGGGTTTTAGGGTTTTAGGGTTTAGGGTTTAGGGTTTAGGGTTTAGGGTTTAGGGTTTTAGGGTTTTAGGGTTGAGGGTTTTAGGGTTGAGGGTTGAGGGTTGAGGGTTGAGGGTTGAGGGTTGAGGGTTGAGGGTTGAGGGTTGAGGGTTGAGGGTTGAGGGTTGAGGGTTGAGGGTTGAGGGTTGAGGGTTTAGGGTTTAGGGTTTAGGGTTAAGGGTTTTAGGGTTAAGGGTTATGGGTTATGGGTTATGGGTTATGGGTTTTGGGTTTTGGGTTTTGGGTTTTGGGTTTTGGGTTTTGGGTTTTGGGTTTTGGGTTTAGGGTTTTAGGGTTTAGGGTTTTAGGGTTTTAGGGTTTTAGGGTTTAGGGTTTAGGGTTTTAGGGTTTTAGGGTTTAGGATTTTTTATAGATGTACATGAATTGCATTCATTCTTATTGTACATCAATTGAATAATATGTATGTAATTTTTTCTGATTTTTTTAATTTTTTATTATTTTTTAATCTGGCCGAGTCGGACTGGCCAGACTTCATCTGGATCGGCCGACTCGGCCGATCCGGTCCGAGTCGGATCGGGATCGGCGGGTCCCGATTCGGGGACCCGATCCGATCCGGAATTCCTTGATTGAGTGTGCCAAACTCAACTCAACTCACGAAGCCTTAATCCTAAATAATTGGGTCGGCTATATGGATTCTCTGTTTCCACTCTAAACGATTTTGGGCTACCTCTTCTGAAAGGTTTAAAGCTTCCAAATCATATTGTACTATCCTCTTCCAAGTTAATCTAGGTCTACCCCTTCTTTTCTTCCCCTCCTCTATCCTAATTTGCTCAACTTTTCTAACTGGAGCCTCCCTAGGCTTACGCCTAATATGCCCAAACCATCTCAATCTTCCTTCTCTCAATTTGTCCTCAATTGGTAACACTCCTACCTTTTCTCTAATATACTCATTACAAATTTTATCTAGCCTAGTATGCCCGCACATCCACCTTAACATTCTCATCTCGGTAACATTAATCTTGGAGACATGTTGCCCTTTCATCGCCCAACACTCGCTACCTTATAACATTGCATGTCTTATCGCCGTACGATAGAATTTTCCTTTAAACTTTGTTGGGATCTTGCGGTCACACAAGACTCCCGTGGCAAGTCTCCACTTTACCCATCCTGTTTTAATCTTATGGCTAACATCCTCATCGCACCCTCCTCCGTCTTCTTAGAGGATCGAACCAAGATATTTGAAATGGGTGTTTTGGAGTATTGCCATCGCATCCAAACACTCAATTGAAATTATTAGAACTTGATTGCATAGAGTTTTACATTAATGGGTGCAAATTCTGAAAAATTGTGTAACTACTGCAATGTTCTCTATGCTTATCAATGGCAAAGTGGAAGGTTTCTTCAAGAGCTCTAGAGGTTTAAGACAAGGAGACCCTTTATCTCCATATCTTTTCATTCTAGTGGCCAACATTCTTAGTTACATGTGTCAAAGGGCAGAAGAGAAAAACTGGTTTCAAGGGGTTAAAGTACTATATCCTGGTTTTAGTATCTCTCATTTGCAATACGCAGACGATACTCTACACTTTTTAGGAGGAGGGACTGATCAGCTACAGAGGCTTCTATTTTTACTCAAGTCATTTGAGTTTACATCAGGGCTTCAAATCAATTTTGACAAAACATCCATCATAGGAGTTAATATGGAGGAAGAGGAATTGCAAGAGTGTGCTCATGTACTTCAATGCAGGATCGAAAAGCTTCCGATTGTTTACTTGGGATTACCATTACATTACAAAGCTACAAGGAGTACTGAATGGGAGCAAGGATGGCAATCTCGGTATCGGTATCGGCCGTATCGGCCGGTACCGGCCAATAAAAAATTAATAAAAATTTTCTTATTCTTTTTACTACAAAGACCGGTATCGGCCGATCTGGGGGGTATCGGTACCGGTACCGGCCGATACGTACCGGTATCGGCCGATACTGCCAACCATGAATGGGAGCCATTAATTAACAAACTACATAGGAAATTATCACAGTGGAAGGCCAAGAATATAAGTCTTGGAGGTCGGATCACTCTCCTCAATTCAGTCCTGTCCTCAATGCCAGTTTACTACATGTCAATATTTACTATACCCAAGGAGGTCATTAAGAAGATTGATAAAATCCGAAGGGGTTTCTTATGGGGAGGAAATAATGCTAATAAGAAAGGCATTCCTTTGGTGCAGTGGAGGCAAGTATGCCAGCCAAGGAAGAATGGAGGACTGGGGGTTAAAAATCTGCATATTATGAATCTATCTATTGGGAAAATGGCATTGTAGAATGATGAACCACATTTATGGAAAGAGTTAATGAAACACAGATATTATGCAAAAAGTGGCAGATTCAGTTTCTTCAACATAAATTGTAGAAGCTTGTAACCTATATGGAAAGGAATCATGAAATCAGCGGAATGGGTACTCAATTTCAGTAAGATCTCAGTATGAGATGGTAAAAATACTCTTTTCTGGCATGATCTTTTCTTAAAGATAGATTTCCTCTTATCTATAATCTGACAGTGGATAAATGGAAGATTATTGATGAGTTATACACTTATGAAGAGGGGATTTTTTGCTGGAATATTATCCTCAGACGAAATCTATTGGATGCAGGAATGGAACAATTTTCAGATCTGATGACTCTTCTGTATGAGGTTAAATTGGAGCCACAGAAACAAGACACAGTTTTATGGAATGCAAACAATGGGATATTCTCTGTTAAATCACTTTACGCTTTGATTGAAGGAAACCTACCTAACACTCCAATGTGTAAGGATATTTGGAAGGTTAAGTCACCCCTGAAGATTAGAGCATTTATGTGGTTGGTATTCCATAACAGAATTGTGACAAAAATCTATAGAAGACACTGGGATTCCAATGGATCAACTATATGTTCGCTGTGTAACATGGAAGATGAGGATGTGAACCATTTATTCATCCATTGTGCAGTCAGTAAAGAAGTATGGAGCATTTTTTCTGCCAGTCTGAATTTAAATCTGAATTTTCAACACATAGAAGAGATGTTCTCGTTTCTTTGAAATACTTCAGCAGGGATACCTATGAAAAAACAAAAGATGTTGAAAATTCTGCTGCATGCGATCTGTTGGAGCATTTGGAGGAATAGGAATGATAACATTTTCAAGGGGAGCAGACTCTACATTGAAAACATCTGTTTACAAGCGCTATCATTTTGGTATCAGTGATCAAGACATATCTTGGACATTTCAAGTGACACTTGGTATAGACTAATGAGTCGGTTGTAATTTTCTTTTTTCTTTTTTCTGTTTCCTTCCCAGAGGAATCTCTCCTCTAGGGTTTTGGATGTACTCCCTCTTTTTATCGCAATAAAATTGGTGGTACACCGGACTTGTTTTCAAAAATAAATAAATTCAGATAGTTCATGTTCATATGTTTTTGTTGCAAATTATTTTGAATCAAGGAAGATATAATTTACAAAATTTCTAATTTGCTGATTTGTTCCATTTCTCCTGAAAATGGACAAGAGAAACCTTAGAAGCACATAGTGGGCATGGGAGTGCTAAGGCATATGTTGGTAGTGGGGGGGAATCTTAGTTTACTATTCAAATTTTCTTTGGAGGAGTGGGAATGGGGATAGGAATGATGGCAAAATGAGTGAATCCTGTTTCTAAAAGAGAAGCATAAATAGACCAACCCATAAAAATCCACATCACAGGAAATCTGGTTTTCTCTCGTAAATCAGAATTCCGTTCCAATGTTTTGACATCCATTACCTTGCTTTGCCATGAAATTCTCCTGTAAAACAGAAACTTATGATAACTCCTAAGTTTTCAACATTAACCGATTCACTTTTGGGCATTGCCCAGTTCATGCCTTCACAGACGGGTCTATCCTGAAGTCAGAGGTTAATGTGCCACTCTCAAAAAGAAAGAAACAGAGCTTATTTTGTCAAATGCTTTGTCTGATAGCTGTTCTGTAACAATAGTTATGTCTTCTTGCAGCTTCGAGATGGCATTGCTGAAGATCATGAGAAAACTGAGTCAGTAAAGACTCAAATAAAGGAGCTGGAATCCAACATTCAGAATGTTGAGAGTAAGATCCTACAAACAGAAACTACTTTGAGTGAGTTGCGGAAGCTTCAGGATCAGATATCTATCAAGACAGCTGCGAGAAGCACTTTATTTAAACTTCAACAAGCACAGTATGCTGCTCTTGCTGAGGAAAATGAAGGTCAATAAGTGCACAATGATGTGCAATAGAACACATTCCTGTTATTTGTTTGCACCATTTGCAATGTTTATGCAATCTAAGGGCTTATTTGACCTTGAACAATCATTGCATGGGTTTATCATGCCCAGGATTGGGTGGTAACGTGAAAGTAGACTTTTTTATCCCATGAAAACCATTTTTTAAAGATCCGAGTATTAGCATGTTTCTATTCTTTTCATAAAGTGCCTGTTTTCCTTTTTCCCCTAGGATGGGCCATGGATGGGGCATGAGGTAGGTGTTTAAGTGTTTGCAGCTATCCCTAGCTCGTGAATACAGCAAGATGAGAATATGCTGTTTGATCATCTTCTTCACTGACATTTTCAGCTATTGTGTATTTTTCCGTTCAGACACTGATGAGGAGCTTAAGGAATGGAAAACAAAGTTTGAAGAACGGATTGCACTACTGGAATCAAAGATTAGCAAGCTAGAGAGGGAGTTAAATGACACTGAAACTAGAAGCACATTTCTTTCGCAATCGATTAATGATTCAACCAGAGAGATAGGGAAACTTCAGGCTGAAGCAGATGTACTGTGTCATGCTTTCTTTTGTTATCCATGTAAATGCCTATTTTGATACGAGTATTTTTCTTTTTCCTTGTCTTTTGCCAGGCTTACTCATCCTTGAGACATGAACGGGATTTAACCATCCAAAGGGTTTTCACAAAGCATAATCTTGGGTCAATTCCTAATCTTCCATTCAACGATGAAGTGGCTTTCAACCTTGTCAATCGAATAAAAGCAAGGTTAAGGGACCTTGAGAAGGACGTACAACATAAAAAGGTCTACCTATTTTATTTCTTGTCATTGCTCACTGATTCTTAGTTTTTGCAGTGGCCTGCTTTTACCAGTAACATTTATAGTTCAAACCCATTAGAGATAATTTGAAAATATTGGAATGAGGTCTCTTCTGGAAATGAATGTATGATTAGTCTTGTAAAAAAGAATTGTCTTTTCTCAATTCTCATTGTTTTACTATTTTCTCTCTGTGAGTATTTGTTTAGTGGTTTATGTAGAATAAGTGCAAAAAAAGTTGTCTATTTTCATCCTTTCCAAGATAGAAGCATCAAATATGTCTCCCAGCTGAAGAATATTGAAATTATAAAATTTTAGAGAAACATACTAGTCAGGAGCATGGCCAGACAACTGACTTTGCATAATTGTCTCTTGCATATAAATACTAAAAGTTAAACAGTGCAATTTTCTGGGTTCCAGGATAATTTCAAGGACTTGGATGGGCAATAGCAACATAAGGTGCATTCATCACTTATTATGTAATAAAGTTAACTATGGTTTGCAGTACCATCTAGAGGATGACTGCCTCACAAACTTGCCTCTGGAAGCAAGATTGCAGATTTGACACCTATGGATATTATGAAGAATGAGATGATTCTTTTGAGAAGAAAAGGAGTACAATTTTTGTGGTCAGATCTTGCATATCCATAGTTTTTTTCTAGGGCATTTTTTTTTTCTAAGGCAAACTCTTCAAAGGAATTCCTCTTGATCTTGTGCCGATTTCTTCTGTCGGCAGATGTGATGGTAAAAGCACATGCATGCTTAATTACTTTTTTCACAGATAGATCCAGTCCTACTTCACTGGTGTATCATCATTTCACTTTTTTTTGATGCATAGAAGTCCCTTGTTAGGTATCAAGGAACAGATGAATGTGCTTGGTGTAGCTGCAGTGCATAGGCATTTGTGGCCCCAACAACTCCTTTTATCTTAACCCTGATTCACTGTCTGCAACCAAGTTATTTTATCGCTGTTAGAGAGGGTTGTACAAATGGCTTCCATGGGTTGTACATTTTTCCTTTTTTTGTTTATTGTGTATTTGTCCTTGTCCTGGCATTCACACCTGTATATGTTGGGCTATTGCCCTAATCATGAGATCATTCATGCTCTGTGTTATCGCCACTC
Organism: Zantedeschia hybrid cultivar; assembly: GCA_030544215.1. Taxonomy (NCBI): domain Eukaryota; kingdom Viridiplantae; phylum Streptophyta; class Magnoliopsida; order Alismatales; family Araceae; genus Zantedeschia; species Zantedeschia hybrid cultivar. The sequence goes on from JARZZO010000011.1 coordinate 27,445,215, forward strand.
TTGCTCTTCATTTTCTCTGGCATGCTAGTATCAGAGCTTCTGTAGTGCTCCAATGCTGAGATACTGTGACATTGTCTCCTTTGTCACTTCCATAAATCTCTTGCGTCATCTCCCCTCCGTTTTTTCCAGTTGTTGTGGCCTCCACAACCTCCTGGACCTCTTCTGTCTCTCACCATCTTGGGATGTTATCAACATTTTCTTCTCACCCCTATCAAGGAATTCCGGGTCGGGTCGGGACCCGGAATCGGGACCCGGCGATCCCGACCCGATCCGATCTGGATCGGCCGGGTCGGCCGATCCAGACGAAGTCCGGCCGGTTCGACTCGGCTGGAAAAAAAAACCAGAAAAAATTAAAAAAAAATCAGAAAAAATTACATACATATTATTCTATTGATATACAATAAGAATGAATGCAATTCATGTACATCCATAAAAATAAACATTAAAGACAACTAACTAACTAATAATTTTTGTTGTGCATTAATTGAAAAAGACATTGTTGTTGAAAAATACCTTAGAAAGATCACATTTGTGATCTTTCATCATCCGGTTCATAAGTTTGAGCAGGCGGGCCATAATCTGCCGACATGTATGGTGCATATCCATAGCCAAATAAGGAATTAGCGAGGTCTTCGAATCCTCTTTGAGATGATAAATCTTTGTGTGCCTTTTTACCCATCATATAAGTCCTCATTTCCTTCTTCAAGTCCAGCGAGACTGACTCACATCTACTGACGTCTCCTGATATGCCAGCAAGATTTTTTAGGCGATAGATGCCACCACCCATCTCCTTTCCACACCAGTTGCATTTGACCCTCATAACACTGTCCACTAGTGTGCAATGTTGCCAACTAGGATCAACACCATGCTGCTCTACATCCTGTTCTGCCATATTCCTGCATAACATAAAAACAAAAAAATGCAATCAGGTTCTAACAAGTTCAATTGAGTGGTTGGACACTCAATTAAACCTTAATCATACTAATCATACAAAAGTCCCAATTTTTAACACTTAATTAGGACTAATTTTAACTAATTAAAACTAATAACAGGCAATTAATGCAAAAAAATACACATTTATGTTCTAACAAGTTCAATTGAGTAGTTGGCACACTCAATTGAACCTTAATCACACTAATCATACAAAAGCCCTAATTTTTAACCCATAATTATGGTTAATTTTAACTAATTAACGCTAATAACATGCAATTAATGCAAAAACATGCACATTTATATCCTAACAAGTTCAATTGAGTGTTTGGCACACTCAATTGAACCTTAATCACACTAATCATACAAAAGTCTTAATTTTTAACTCCTAATTATGGTTAATTTTAACTAATTAATGCTAATAATAGGCAATTAATGCAAAAAACTACACATTTATATCCTAACAAGTTCAATTGAGTGGTTGGCATACTCAATTGAACCTTAATTACACTAATCATACAAAAGTCCCAATTTTTAACCCCTAATTAGGGTTAATTTTAACTAATTAACGCTAATAATAGACAATTAATACAAAAAAATACACATTTATGTTCTAACAAGTTCAATTGAGTGGTTGACACACTCAATTGAACCTTAATTACACTAATCATACAAAAGCACTAATTTTTAACTCCTAATTAAGGCTAATTTTAACTAATTAACGTTAATAACATGCAATTAATGTAAAAAAAATGCACATTTATGTCCTAACAAGTTCAATTGAGTGGTTGACACACTCAATTGAACCTTAATTACACTAATCATACAAAAGCTCCAATTTTTAAGCCCTAATTAGGGCTAATTTTGAGAATTTTGTCTAATCAACATGCTAAATTTTTTTTCAACCTAAATATTAAGAGATCTACACAATATACACAATCATACATCATTTTTAATTTTTTTATAATTTTAAAAAATTAATTCGAAATATACCTAAACTTGGATCGGAATGCGAAAAAAAAATTCGACGTCGAGGGCGGCGGTGACGGCGACCACAACGGCAGCGGCGGCTCCCGGACGGCCGGCCGACGATGACGGGATGAAAACCCCCTCATTTTGGTCGATATCTCAAAAAAAAAAGAAAAGAGAGAAAAAGAGAGAGAGAGAGAGGGAGGAAAGAGCGGCGGCCGGCCGGCGGCGGACTGTCGGCGGCGGCGGGGGGGCCGGCGGCGAGCGGCAGTGAGCGGGGGAGCCAGGGAGGGGCTAGGGAAGGAAACGCTGCTGGCGCCTGGTTCCGGACCGGCCCGAACCAGACCAGATTGGGTCCGGACCGGCCGATCTGGCCGGTCCGACCCTGATTTGGTCCGGTTCGGGCCGATTTTGGCCGATTTTTTTTTTTTTTTTTAAAATCGGTGGGGGGGAACAATAAATTCCCCCCCAAATCGGCTCGGGACCCGCCGATTCCGATTCGAATCGGAATCGGCCGATTCCGCAATCCATGACCCCTATTGCCTCGTCATTGTCAACCATTTGTGGTAACCTTTTGCTTATGATGAAAGTATATCAGCATATCCTCTCATCACAGTCTCAGGCAAGGAATTTTGGGTCGGGTCCCAAGATCGGGACCCGCTGATCCCGATCCGGTCCGATCTTGATGAAGATTGGTCGGTCCGGATTGGCCCTATTAAAAAATAACAAAAAATCTGAAAAAGTAAAAAAATGTACACATATTCAATGAATGTACAATAAAGATGAATACAAATTATGTACATCCATAAAAAATGAAAATTAAAGATAAATAACTCGTTAATAATTATTGTTGTATACTAATTAAAAAGGCATTGTGAAGTATTTTACATGAGATTAATAAAAAATACCTTAGAAATATCACATTTGTAATCCTTCATCATCTGACTCATAAGTTTGAGCTGGCGGCCCATAATCTGCCGACATATATACTAGATACCTATCGCCAAATAAGAAGTTAGTGAGGTCTTCGAATCCTCTTTGAATACCTCGAGATGTGTTTGCTTGTTATCTTGAGCTTTCTCTTGATTGTGCTGGAGGGACATAAATGCTATATTGAATATATGGAGGTCCAGAGTACTCCTCAGTAGTGCTGCTGATGTTTGAATACGACAATGTAGGGGAGTGAAAAATGGGTAAATAAGAAAATTCACATTCCCAGTTGGCCCAATCATATCCTGCCTGTCTCTGTTAGCCTTCAATTGTCGTTGTCTTTGGCATTGAGTTCCTTCAGAATGACTTAGAGGTGCGGAGTAACTTTCGTATCATGAATAATTGCTCCTAAGTCTAGAACCTTCTGATAGTCCACCAGCAGTAGCAACACCATCACCATCACCATCACCATCACCATCTTTATCATCATCATTATCATCATCATCTAATTGTTCCTGAATAGAGTCATCGCTCCCCACTTGGCCTGTTTTTGCCAGTTGCCTTCTTCTACGTCTGTAGGTTTGTCTCTTTGCCTCGTACATGCCGGCAAAGTGAGGTTGTAAAGTTGGGGTGGCCTCAAGTGTCTCTCCAGTTTGCTGAACTCTAGCTGTGTCTTCCCCTTGTTCTTCTTCCGATGGGTCCACTCGTTGTTTATACTTCCCTTTTAATTATTTTTTCTTTTTCCTGCCAGATGACTGCAATGAAGGTCTCGTTGGCTTTGTCCTTTCTTTTATATGGATCCTCCTGAATAGTTGATCTCCTGAGTACTGGTTGAGAGACAGAAACTCTAGCAGTGTCTGGTAGTGTGGCTGAATTTTGAGGCCTCTGAAGAACATATACACCTATTTCGTCTGTTGCCTGAAATTCATGATCTCGAGCAACTACTCCATCTAATTCACCTCATGCCTAACTCCGATCCTGAGGATCAAACTCAGGCTGAGTATCTCTGACTGCTCTGCTCTCCACCCAAGAATGAAATGTGTGTTCTTCATCTAATAGTTCATCAATATCAATTTGATGTAGAGGCTCATCAACTGGTCTGCCAACAAACTCCACGAATCTCTGTAGTTCAAGTCTCTGTCTTGAATCTGTCTGTTCTTTAGGCGCATGTTCTAGTGATAGTACACTAACTTTTCCAGCCTAGAAACGCCCAATCTATTACAAACCTTCGTATGAATAAGACTGAATGTACTCTAGTTTCTTTCACATTGGCTGGAAGAAGTGGTTTGACTGAGTACTCTCGTTTCTTTCACATTGACTGGAAGAAGTGGTTTGACTGAGTACTCTCATTGCAATATATGCCAAAGGGTTTGTGACAGCTTGTCTATAATTAATCTGGATCTACCATTCAACTGTTGTAAAAAGAAAGAAAGAAGAAGACAATATTAATAACTAAGGATAGTAATTCATTAAATTGAGTGTTTGGTTATTTATGTAATTCACCTGGAGTTATCCTCATTATTGTAGTTATGACGTCCTCATCTCGATAAATGTCAATCTTTAATTTAAATCTCTCCGTCTACAAAATAAATGTAAATGACATAAGTTAATGATAGAAGACTGGATTTTCATAAACTCCTACTTTGTATGTTATCTTTACTAAGACATATATCCTTTTATTCATATTCCTTTATATTCTAGTAATGACATTAGTTGTTCCTCGACGGACCTCCCCATCATTGTGCACACTCTCATCATACTGATATCTTGAGTTGAAAAAATATATTGCATGTAAATTAAGGTTCATTAGTTATCAAAATAAATGTCATTAATATTAATCAAATAAAATCAAGTAGAAAAAAAATAAAATTAACTAACAACATGAAGATCATGATGGAGTCGATTCCTATCTATCATCGATGATCCTATACAATTTTTCAAAAGATATAAGATTGCTTTCCCTCGAGTGCTCCTTTACTCTATCCATTGCCTCATACATATATCCCATATCATTTTTGTTATCTCCATCAACCAACCTCAGAACATGTACCAGAGGGTCAACTATTTTCAGGTAGCGAGAAACTTCATCCCATTTTTTTTTCCTAACCAGCGTTTGCACTACCATGGCAACATCCCTAGCATCGGCTCTCTGTGTCCCTATATATAATAGAAAATCGTCATAGTGGATTAATTGGGCCAACTGATGCTTGTATTTCATCAGGCTTTTTAAAGAGATGAAGTGGGATGCAAATAAGGTAGGACCAGCACGAAGGAGATCCCGTCCACTTGTATGCTCTCTCATCATATATAAGATCTTGTTGTGATTATAAATAAATCCTGTGATCATCTGAGTCTACTTTACTACCTTAGCAACAAAAGGCTCTTTGCCTATATTCTCCATTGTTAGGCCAATAAAATATGCTGCACAAAGCTCCCAATACAAATGCTTCATCTTCTGCATCAACAATCTACCAGCTATTTTGTAGCTTGCTTCATTGTCAGTGACCACTTGCACAACATAATTTTCATTAATTTCCTCTATCACCTCATCTATTAGTCTGTACAAATAATCAACATTTTTTATTTTGTTGGAGACATCTACAGACTTTAAAAAAATAGTGCCCTCGCTGCAATACACAAGAAAATTAATTAGGGATCTCCTTGTGGTCCTTGTCCAACATCACATATGATGGTACAACCATGCTCATTCCACACATTTTTTGAAGTTCTGCCCATGTCTTCAACTCATTGTACTCCTCTTCGAGTCCAACATCATAAATGTAGCGAGGTGTGGGGTCCTTTACACTAGGCCCAACATCTGCAATTGCATCCACCATCGTTTGAAAATATAGGCTGGATGCTGTATGTGCTGGCACACCTGCATGCAAGAATCACTTCACAATTCTTTTCAAGGTATTTTTTGCTGAGGCCTTGACTCCTTTGAATGCTTGCTTGATTCCAGGCTGTCTAACAGACCTTGATCTGTATAAAAATTGGTCTATAGGACCTCATATTATATCTGACGTTCGTCCACAACTCAACACAGTACTAGCAGCCCCGCCAATAAAAGAGTCTTAAGAAGAAATCTCCCAGACTGAGAACCGGTAGGCATTGATCTAACTGATGATCCTATGCCTCTTCGTCGGTTCTCATATTCTCTATTTGTCCGTAGACTAGCACGAATAGCTCTGGTGTACTCTAGGTCAGGATCATCTGGATCCTCTTCATCGTCATCTTCATTTTCATCATCTAAATTGATCGGCCGTTGAACAAGTAGACTGTAATCCCTTTGTCTCTTACAACCTGATATCTGATTTTTGCAGATCCATCTGTTGTTAAGTTGATAAATCTTTTTGGACTTTTTTTATCCAACATGTAAGCCTAATTTCCTTCTTCAAGTTCAGTGGAACTGACTCACATTTGCTGATATCTCTTGCTATACCAGCAATATTATTTTTTAGGCGATACATGCCTCCACCCATCTCCTTTCCACACTAGTTGTATTTGGCCCTCCTCTATGATGGGGGACGAAGAGGAGAAGGGGATGAGAGAGACTACCGACGTCGCACCGATAGTGGAGAGTCCTCCGGCATCACACCGGTGGCTTGGGCGTCACACCCGGGCCCGTTGCAGGGTAGATTCAACCCCGTTACAGGGTTGTCTTCTTCCCGTTGCAGAGAGGAACTTTAGAAAATAACTCAAAATTCGCAGTAAATATTCATTGAAAAATAAAAATATGCCTTACAGGAGTATTTAAAGAGAAAACAAATCTTAATAACTCTTTAAACTTTACTCTAGACTAACCCTTGACATAAAAAATAGTTCAAAAATTGCACAAAAAATTCTTAAAAAATAAAAAAGACGTAAGCGAGTCTCGAATGGGCTAAACAAAATAGTTACAGATTCGGCTAATAATAAGCTATAATCAGACAAACTTTGTTGAGTATTCTAGCCACAATGAAGCCAGAAAGACTTTCCAACCGCAGTAGACGCACTCCATCATATGTAATGCAGCGGTACTTTGGTTTTGGATTCCCATCATTCTACGGTTAAAAAAAACTCGTCCTCGAGTTTTGTAATGTCGGAGGATCATGATAGTAACTGCAACATGTGAGAACAACACTGTAAATCTAGAACTAATAATTGCATCAAAGTGTGTAGAATATTGCTCTGCGTGATCAAGAAATTCGTATAACACGTGATCAAAAGTACGTGGTCTAGTGGTAAGGTTTCTGTCTGTGAGGATGGTCGACTGAACGTGCTTATCCGTCGGTTCTGCGAATAGAAAATTCTCCATCAAATGAAGACCGATTGCCACTATGATAGTTTGATCACATGCAAGTAGGTTAGATAGAGGTAGAGGGGCCACCTCAACTGATGCGGCAAAAGGCACGTCAAGGTCTGACCTTACAGACGATAAGGCTAGAGATCGTGTTGATGCACTGCTGATGGTGTCTAAAGAACCTACATTTGTTGGGATGGCTGTCGAGTCAGCCTTACACTTCGTGACCTTATTTGAATATTTAGGCTGAGACATTGTCACACTTGAAGGGTACTTAATTGGAAAAATGAATTTTTCTTTCAAGTGAGGCGGCTGGTGGATGCATCTCTGTCACTCGTGATCTACGGTGGCATGTCGTTCCTCCATCCAATCTCTGCCAACTTTAATATATGGCCTTGGCTTGGGAAGGATGGTGCACCATGCCCCATTGACATGAGAAACATCCTTAAAAGGCCCATCGAACTCTACAAACGCTCGATCACCATCGAGTACAATTTCTCTCATCTTGGAGAATAAATCAACAATTGTCTGTGAAGAAGTTTGAGGAAGTCATGACTAAGGACGATGAAGGAAGGTCGACAACAAGGATTGTCGGCGGCAGTAGCAACAACAACGGCATAAGCAAGGGGCGGCTGTAGCATACGGCAACGATAGCTGCAGCGGCGCTAGTCCGGGCTTGTGTGGGTAACGATGACGGGGATGTAGACAGCGGAGCTATTGATGGCGTTGCGGCCGGTGGGGCTATCGACGAAAGGTGGTTCCTTCCTCCCTCTTCTTTTTTTGTGTTTTTTTTTTTCATGTTACAAAACAAAGACTGGAAGAGAGAAGGAAGGAGGAGAGGGGCGCGGTACTGTCCACGTGAACAGTAATCGCGGGTACTGTCCACTATAAACAGTAATCGTAGGTGTTGTTCACCATCAACAGTAATCTCAGATATTGTTCATCGTGAACGATAACCTCTTTTTGTCTCTTTTTTTTGGTTGGTTCCAGTGAAAGGGCCGCCGAGAGGGGAAAAAAAAATGATATGGGGCCGAAAGAGGAGGAGGAAGGGTGTGGTGGCGGCGGTAGTCGGTAGCTACTGTAGTGGGATAGCAGTGGTGAAGACAGGATGGACTAGTGGCATAGTAGGGATCGAACCTGGCTTTGATACCAAATTTGATGGGAGACAGAGGAGGAAGAAAGGGCTTGGAGAGACTACCGGCAACGCACCGGCAGTGGGGAGTCCTTCGGCATCACACTAGCGGCTTGGGGGTCACACCTGGCCCCGTCGCAGGGTAGATTCAACCCCGTGTAGGGTCATCTTCTCTGTCGCAGAGAGGAACTCTAGAAAATAACTCAAAGTTCGCAGCAAATATTTACTGAAAAATAAAAATATCTTACAAGAGTATTTAAAGAGAAAACAAACCCTAATGACTCCCTAAACTTTACTCTGGACCAAAATACCCTTGACATGAACAAATAGTGCGAAAATCACTAAAAAAGTTCTTAAAAATAGAAAAGGATCTAAACGAGTTTCAAGTTGGCTAATCAAAATATTTACGGACTCATGTAATAATAAGCTACACATCAGACAAATTTTGTTGAGTATTCTAGCCACAAGGAAACCGGAAAGACTCTCCAACGAAGGTAGATGCACTCCATCATATGTAATGTAGTGGTACGCTATTCTTGGATTTCCATCACTCTATCTACTGTCCACTAGTGTGTACTGCTGCGCACTAGGGTCGGTATCCTGCTGCTTCACATCCTGGTCATGATGTCCTTGCTCTGTCATATTCCCACATAATATAAAAATGCATAAGTAAGTTTAAGTAGCACTAGTTATGTGTAATTAATGCATAAATTTATGCAATCAGGTTTTAATAAGTTCAATTGAGTATTTGACACACTCAGTTGAATCCTAATTACACTAATCATACAAAAGTCTTAATTTTTAACTCTTAATTAGAGTTAATTTTAAAAATTAGCGCTGATAACATGCAATTAATGTACAAATCTATGTAATCAGATTCTAATGAATTCAATTGAGTGTTTGACACACTCAATTGAACCCTAATTACACTAACCATACAAAAATTCTAATTTTTAACCCCTAATTAGGATTAATTTTAAACAGTTACTACTAATAACATGCAATTAATGCACAAATCTATGCAATCAGGTTCTAATAAATTCAATTGAGTATTTGGCACACTCAATTGAATCCTAATTACACTAATCATACAAAAATCTTAATTTTTAACTCTAATTCGGGTTAATTTTAAAAAAATAGTGCTAATAACGTGCAATTAATGCACAAATCTATGCAATCAGATTCTAATAAGTTCAATTGAGTGTTTTTGGTACACTCAATTGAACCATAATTACACTAATCATACAAAAGTCTTAATTTTTAACTTTTAGTTAAGGTTCGTTTTAAAAAAATTAGCACTAATAAAGTGCAATTTATGCACAAATATATGCAATCAGATTCTAACAAGTTCAATTAAGTGTTTGGTACACTCAATTGAATCCAAATTACATTAATCATACAAAAGTCCTAAATTTTAACCTTTAGTTAGAGTTCTTTTTAAAACAAATCTATGCAATAAGGTTCTAATAATTTCAATTGAGTGTTTGGCACACTCAATTGAACCCTAATTACACTAATCATACATAAGTCCTAATTTTTAATCTCTAATTAAAGTTAATTTTGAGAAATTAGTGCTAATGATGCGCAATTAATCTACAAATCTATACAGTTATATTCTAATAAGTTCAATTGAGTGTTTGTCAACTCAATTGAACCCTAATTATACTAATCATACAAAAATCTTAATTTTTAACTCCTAATTAGGGTTAATTTTTAGGATTTTGTCTAATCAATATGTTAATTTTTTTTAAGCTAAATATTAATAGATCTACACTACCATACATCATTTCTAATTTTTTGAGAATTTAAAAAAAAATTAAGATTGAAATATACCTTAATCCGGATTGGGATCCGACAATGAAATCCAACGTCGACGGCGGTGGTGGCGGCAATAATAGCGGCCAGCGGTGGCTGTCGGGCGGCCGGTCGGTGGTGATGGGTTGAACCCCCCCCCCCCCCCCTTTCAGTCAAGATCTCAAAGAGAGAGAGATTGAGAGAGAGAGAGAAGAGGATGGCGGCGGCGGACGGCCGACAGTGGTGGATTGCTAGTGGCGACTATCGGCAGCAGCAGGGGGCACCTAGTGGGGGAGGGGAGAGCTGCATCACTGTCTCCCGATCTTTAAGGGGGATTCGGGATCGGCCGATCCTGATATACGGCCCCATAGGGGCCAATCCCAATAATTTTTTTTAAAAAAAAAATTGGTGGCCCCCCCCCCCCCCCCCCCCCCAAAAAAAAAAAAAAGATCAGATCAGGACCTACCGATCCCAATCCGGATTGGCCGATGCTGCAATCCATGGTCTCAGGTTACCTAGTCTCGCTTCTTAGATTTCATCATCCCCTGTGGCATCTTCGGGCATCGTGTTGTTGCTGCCGGTGCTCCCTATGATGCAATAGCCAGTTGTGGCCATCATTGCTGCAGCCTGTCAAATCATGTTCCCTCATCTAGGGCATCATGTGCCTTGTTGCCATCTGTCTCACTCACGATTTGATTGTTGATTGCCATCGGCCTCATCCATGATTTGATTGTTGCAATTGCTCCTTGTATCCTGCATCATCTGCCACTCACTCTGGACAGTCTTCCAGCATGACATCTGTCACTGCTGCTTGCACCTGCATCCTATTGTTTTCCTAGGACTAGCAGGTGAGGAAAAGAAGGTGTTCAGATCCTTGAAACCATCAAAATCCACCATGTCAAGAGCAGATCCAGACCCATTTAGTGGAGGATCCAATAAACTTAAAAACAAGCCAACTGGTTACCCTTGGTTTGAAGTTATTCAGCCAGTTCATCCTTTGGTTTGCCACTGGTTCAAAGCCCAGTTTCAGCGGCACAATTCTCTTCTTTCCACTGTCCTGTCCGCCGGTCCACAGCTGTTTTCAACCGGTTCACCTGCTTATGGGTCTCTGTGACTCAGATCTTTGACCTGCTGACCTCAGCAGTGGTACGGGCTTCAATCTGCAGGTGTGCTATATAACCATATGGGTGTTTTTTGTTGTCCCGGTCATGTCTGTACAGTTGATTTCTCCATCTGATATTGCGTTTGTTAGATTTCAGAGACTGTTTTGCTGTCCAGCTGTTGATTTTGCAAGTTGGCATACTAGATCTCTACCAAGGGTATTCTGATGTGTTGCTTGCATTGGCCCTACCTATTTGGTTATTCTGTTACTTCTTTACCCATTTTGTGGGCACATCTTTTGGAACTTTGTGATGTTCTCTTCACACCAAGTCGCTTCTAGAAGGAAATCAAGACTACGAAGAGGGTGTTTTCTTTCATTCATGAACGGCTTTGGAAGTTGGCAAAACTCTTATGTAAAGTGGGAGATTCTAAGTCTCCCCTTTTGGGTTTTTTTGGGCGAGGAGAGTTTGACACACCTGTTTGGTGTGAGCATTTTCTTTTGTATAGGACGGTTTTGAGAGCATACAAATATTCAACTTGTACAGTCCCCTTTGCTGTACCATTTTTTTGCTATTTAATAGACTTGTGTTGACCCCCCCCCCCCCCCCCCCCCCCCCCAAAGAGAGAGAGAGAGAGAGGAAAAGAAATTGATCATGGCAATGCCCGGACGAAATGTAACAGAAAGGACAACAATAAGGCAGACCCAAGTGTAACTATTTAAGAAAATGATGGCGGACACTTACATTAAAAAAACCTTGCCTTTTCTTCTTTTCATTCCCTTGCCTTTCATCTTCCTTGCCTGTATCCTGTTGTTGCTAACTTCTTCTCTCAACTTTATCCCATTTGCCAATTTATAGGGAATAGAAGGGAAACTTTGGTTGTAACTATTACAATTAAGTCCTTGCTGAAAAATACTCACAAGGAACCCCAACTGCATCATGTTGGTTGTTGTTGTTGTACAGAGTGGTTGCCTCTAGGGCTGTAGATGAGTTGGAGCCGGGTGTTTCTTGTATGCTTTGAATTAAATAAAATCATAAATAATTGGGAATTGGAATAGATCTGAAAACAGTTGGTTTTGTTTTCATTTTTGTTTCCCCTTTTTATTCCAATCGGATACACAATAAAGAATGCAATAATAATAATATTTTTATTTCTTAAATTGACACATGAAGGGCCTAATCTGTGGGTTTAGCCCATTACAGCCAGTCAGAGACTCAGAGCATGCTTTGCTGTACCTGGGGGGTGCCACTTCTGTAAAGCTTGGCCGCCTCCTGTCCTAAATTTCCCAGTAGGGACCAAACAAGATGGTGGGCATGCATGCGAAGCCGCTGCCATCTCATATGCTGCACAGCATGGTGTGCAGGTGGCCTGCTCTGTGCCTGTGCACCTCACCTCAGCGAGCAGGTCATGCCTCATTGCTATCCTCTATTTCTGATTTTTATCAGAAATTTCCACTTGCAATTTTGTAATGAAAACAGAAAGAAAAATGTGTTTCAACCTCAATTCTAATGAGTCATAATCACATAGGAAAATTTACAGTCCTAGTCGCCATCGAGACATGTTTTTCTTTTGTTTGTATAATTCAAGTAAACATAAGATGTTGCATACAATAATGGATTTTTCCCCCAAAAGAAGGTGTGGTTGATACCCATCAATTTTAGTGAAATAAATAGAGGTAATACAACCAAGTGGGTAGATTCCCCTCCCATTAAGGCACAAACATGATTGAAGGGAAAAAAAGATAAGAATTACAATTTTCCTATCACCTTTGACCAATTTTCTACTGAGGGGCATGCAATAATGTATTCTTCTCACTTAAGTTTGTGAAGATCCAGGTCAGGGATTTGGATAGGTAGAGCTCCCATCTTCAATATGCAGATGGTACTATTTTGTTCCTTGCGTGTGATAAAGAGCAGTCAATGGTAGTCATGTTGATTTTGGATCTCTTGGATGAAATTTCTGGTTTGAAGGTGAATTTTCGTGGCCAACTCATTGGGATTAACACCACATAGTCCGTTGTACAGAGGGCAGCTGCTATTTTGGGATGTCAAATAGGGCATTTTCCTGTTACCTACTTGGGTCTTCCTCTGACTCCAAGCAGTGTCCTTTGCAGAGATTGGCAGTTAGTGGTCCAGAAATTTGAGTCAAGATTGGCAGGTTGGAAAGACAGACTGTTGTCCTGTGGAGGGAGATTACTGTTGTGTAAATCTATTTTGGATAGTCTTCCCATATACTTGTCCATCTTCAGGACCCAAGGTCGACGGCCAAGAAACTAGAGGCTGTCAGATGTTGGTTTCTTTGGAAGGGCAATGGGGATAATCGGAGGAAGGGAGGATTTGATGTCTCTTAGGGAGAATTCGCAAGAGCAAGGAGAATGGAGGGCTAGCGATCAAGGGCATCTTGGACTTCAACCTCACACTTTTATCTAAGTGGCTTTGGAAGTTGGGGACAGCAAACTCAGGGTTGTTGTTGGAAGCCATTAGACATAAGTATTATCTCCGAAACAGGATTTGAGATCTTATCCCAGAGTCTCTCTACAGGGTGTCTTTTGTATGGAAGGGAGTGCTTGAAGGAGCTGATATCATCAAGGCGGGTACCTTTGTTTGCATTTGGTGATGGGGAATCCACCTCCTTTTGGCTTGACAAATGGTGTGGACATTCCTTACTAGCCACTTTGTTTCCTTCCTTATATGCCATTGCCACTAACCTGCAAGCCACTGTCGCACACATCTTTAAAAACTCTCCACATCGAGAGGGAGGAGGCAGCTGGTCACCGTGCTTTCGGAGGCAAATGAGGGTGTCACTCCTATATGCTTATCAACCAGTTGCTTCAACAAAAGATTACTGGAAGTAGAATTGGGAACAATCCGGATGCTTTTCTGTGAAGTCTTCCTGTAAGATGATTCCAGATAGTGGGTTACATTTCCCCTTTTACATGCAGTTGATGGTCACCTAAAGGCCCATTGAAGGTTAAAGTTCTTCTGTGGAGGATTTCTTATGGTAGGCTTCCCACTTATACTAGGCTCGCAAGATTTATAGATGGTTTTCCAACTATTTGTAGCCTTTTGGGGAGGAGGACAAGTCTTTGGATCATGTGTTTCTTCATTGTGATTTTGCTAAGCAAATTTGGCAATCTTTGAGGCGAAAGCTACAATGCACCCGGGATGGTTAGATGATGTGCCCTCTATATGTGACATGTTGATGTTTTGGGTATCTTTCATATGCCCATAGACGATGTCAGAATCTGGTGGTTGGTCTTGCATGCTACCTTGTGGACCATTTGGGGCAAGCAAAATAGAAGGATCTTTCGCAAGGAAGCTTCATCTCCAGAGGGCATTTGTAATTTTTTGTGTAACTCATTGCTAGAGTGGGCGAAAGCATTTTGTAATAAGGATGTAAAATTTTCATTCTTTTTTGCTCTTTTGGGGGGTGTTTGGACCTGGCCTAGATCTCTCCTATAAGATTTTTATTTTCTTTATTTGTTTTATTCGGAGAAGTATAGGTCGATTTTATTTATTTTGTTTCTTGGACTATGAGAGTTTGGGATTAGTCCTTGAGGAGTCCGGGACTTCAGATTAGGCGAAGATCTGAGTATATGACCTCTCTCCACTGACCTCGGTCAGTGTTAACTACGTCAAGCAATCGCTTGACAACCCTTGATTAACCGTCTGCTGATGCCCTTGTAATGTACAACACTACTACTACATGCAACACATGCATATGAAGATATGTTTTAGGTTAAGCCCTTGGTCTCGCTCGAGTTTAGGATGAATTTATGATGGGTTGGGAGACTTTTAAAAAGTTTAGATTGACTCCAAGTTATCTAGATTGATTTTAAGTATTTCAGACCCGTAAGGGTATTTTCATAATTATGCCAGGTTAGAGGGCGTAGGGATATTATGGTCACTTTAGTTTGTGAGGTGAGTTTTAATGATTTAGGAAGGTTTCAAAACCTTAGGAGGTATTTAGAGTTATTTTAAGTGTATTTGGGTTGTAGGGGTATTTTGGTAATTTCGGATTAATATGGGTTTCATGGGTATTTGGCATGTTTTAAGTGATTTGAATTTTTTATGATTTTTCTAGAACTTTTAATGATTTTTGGTATTTTAGGGGTATTTTGATAATTTTGTTTCTTTTTAAGGTTTTGAGGGCATTTAGGATATGACAGGTGGTTTTTATATATTTTAGGATGTTTTTTGTGATTTTTAGATATTTATCATGAGAAAGGGTAGTTTGGTCATTTTTTAAGGTTTTGGGGGTATTAAGGTCATTTTTTAAGGTTCTAGGGGTATTTAAGGTATGCTGGGAGCTTTTTATATTTTTTAGGATTTGTTTTCTAATTTTTACTGATTTTTATAGGTTGAGGGGCATTTTAGTCATTTAGGATGAATGCCGTAATTAGATGAGTTATTGAAGGAGTATAATAATGTTCATGTGTTTTAAACATGTTAAGTGTATGTTATTTAAGTTATTGTTTATGAGCGTATATTTATATTTTTAATTAGGCTTTTGGTTTGTTTTAGGATTTAGTTAGATTTAGGAGAGAGGCCAAGGGTATTTATGTCATTAGGTACACAATTAATTAAGCATATGGTTAATTAAGCATGGCTAATTACGTGCATGCATAATTAATTAGATATGAGATTAAGCTTACACACACAAAAAACATGCATACATGCATTAAGTATGAAAGCAACATAGGCAAGATTTTATTTCATTAAAAATTTGGTAGAGTAACGGCTTATGTAATGTTAGATTTACAACAACATTTTGGCAAAGTATCCCCTTCAGATAACTTTAAAAGGGAACCCAAAAGGGACGACTCCTCCTTGCGTGTGCTGAACTTGTGCAGAGCACCAAGTTCGTGTCTTTAAAATGACAGAGTTTCGCCTTAGGAATTTTGGGCCAAATAGGTATGACCTTTCATCTTTCTCTTGGGGATATTTATAGGCCTTAGGGGCCTTATCCGGTGGGGGCAGCCACCGTAAAAGTATATCTGGTGGAGGGTGCCACCGTAGAAGTGTTCGAGGGGGAGTGAGAGGAGCTGGAGGGGGGGGGGGGGGGGGGGGAGGGGAGTCCCGGTGGGCACTCCCATCGGTTGGGAACCAGTGGGGGGTGCCACTAGTTTCAAGGAATTCTGGGTCGGATCGGGTCCCCGAATTGGGACCCGGCGATCCCGATCCGACCCGGATCGGATCGGCCGAGTCGGCCGATCCAGATGAAGTCTGGCCGGTCCGACTCGGCCGGATTAAAAAAAAAAAAAAAAAAAATCAGGAAAAATCAGAAAAAAATGTATATATATATATGATTCAATGAATGTACAATAAAAATGAATGCAATTCATGTACATCCATATAAATTATACATTAAAGACAACTATGGGTCTGATGTCCGGAAGAGTGATGATGTTTCCTCTAAAAAAGCAAGTGGACAAGTGTCCCAAGGGCTGGACAATTGGAACAAATCGAAGGGGTTTGACAGTGACTCTGCAAAAGCAAGAAATTCCACATCTGTGTCAACCAAAGGAGCAATGTCTAATGAGGATCAAGCTTGGACTCCAAAGACTGATTTCGATAAAGCTGACGAGCCTGGTTGCTGGGGCAATCGCAGTGGTTCATTTCAGTAGAGAGATGCTTGGAGTCAAGAAAAGCCTCACGGTGGAGCACATAGTTCTGACGAGGGAAGTGGCTGGGAGAGATCTAATGGGGAGAGTGCAAAGAACGGCGGATGGTAGCCATTCATAGCATGGCAATGTACATCAACATCTTGTTTATGCTTTGATGGTTCTGTATCTATTGTGGTTGTTGGTTATTCTCTTTTTGTCTTATATACTGATGATCATCTGTGTATATTTTCCTTCCAATGTTTGAAGCCAGTGGCAACCTTTTTTTTTAGACGGAGCCTATTTTAGATCTTTCCAGATAAAAGGCTTTGTCCCTAGCCTATTCTACTTGAGATTTTCCAAGCTATAGCTTGTTTTGGGGGTCAAGTTGCCGGCGGTGGCGAGTGGTGGCAGTGGTGGCCGGGGGAGGGGGAGGGCCTGGGGGAAGGGGGGAAGGCCAGCAGCAGTAGGAACGCTGCTGCTGCTGGCTGGATCGGCCCCCTTAAGGGGGGATCCGAATCGGGCCAAATCGGACCGGACCCGCCGATTCGGTCCGATTTGGCCCGATTTGAACCGATTCACATTGATTTTTTTTTTTTTTAAATGGGGGGGGGGGGGGGGATGAACAGTGAAATCCCCTCCGAATCGGATCGGGACCCGCCGATTCCGATTCGAATATGAATCGGGGGGGGGGATGAACAGTGAAATCCCCCCCGAATCGGATCGGGACCCGCCGATTCCGCAATCCATGACTAGTTTGGACCCCCCATAGGCCAAGGAGTTGGTGGGGGATCCCCCCATCGGTTGAGAAACCGGTGGGGGATCCCCCCATCGGTTGAGAAACCGATGGGGGGTGCCATTGGTTGAGAAAGACCCGGGCCTCTCCCCTTTTTTATTTTCTTCTCCCTCTTTTTTTGTAATAAATGAGGATGACCTCATTTAACTCTCCATTTTTCTTTCTTTTAAACACATGGGAAATAGACTCCCATTAATTGGGCCAATGATTGGCCATTAAATGCCATTTTAGTGGAGGTTCCACTAACATAGGGAACCTCAAATGAACATTTAAACCCCATAATCAAAGGCCATCAACTCTTTCTCCTTCACTCCCTTTTTTTCTATACTTAATGGAAAGAAGACCCCTCCCCCCCAAACTGGTTGGGGGGTTTTCTTTTTATTAATGGGGCAAGATCCCCTACCGGTGGGGGGTTCCAATGGAACCGGTGGGAGGGGTGAAGCCTTCCTCCCTCCTTTTTTTTTTTTTCCCCTCATTAAATGGGATGAGAACCCCAACCAGTGGGGGGGGGGGGGGGGGAAGACCCCCACCAGTTTGGGGGGTTTTCCTTTTTGCTCTTTTTTTTATTTAATGGAGGCAGGACCCCATTAAATAACATGCTCAACAGGGGGTTTGTGAGGATACACCCCATTAATTAACATGCTCAACAGGGGGTTCGTGAGGATACACCATTTCGGTGGCTTTTGTATGGAGGGAATTTATAAGGTTAGCAAAACTTGAATTTTTTAGTCAAATTTGGTTTGTAATTGGCTAGTTGGGCTTAATAGCTTGGTGTTTGCAATGTTCCCTAAATAACTTCGTAATATTGTATACGTAAAAAAAAAGTCTTCTGCAACTTATATGTATGACCCCTCGTACAAGCTATATATGTAAAGCCCCTTTAATTTGTCATCGCATGTGATATGATCCTTTATTGTTGGCCAACTCTTTATCTAGTTTGACATTGCCATCATTGTTTGACATTGAATTAAGCCCAACTCTTCTACTTCCAACATCAAAGGAGAGGGCAACAATGTGGCACCTGTTGTCCATGGCTTCCACCCATAGTGCACTTCCACATACTCTATAGTGATAGCATTAGCACATGAAAAATCAGGATTGTTTCAGTTTGATAGTTTTAAGATTTTTTCTATTAATAGGTAGGCTTACGCCTCATTGTGCCTCAAGGCTTATGCTTGTAAGGCTTTTGCTAAGTGCCTCATGACCGCTTAAAGACTCTTTGAACCGTAGTAGCAGGATTGGGCCATTTTAGGCGCAAATCTGCCCTTTGGGAGTGGATGCATCAAGGGAACGCACTCCCCCGACGATCCAGAATGAACCCTCATGCTTAGGTTCGTTCGGGTGGTGCGGATAGGCGGGCCGGGGGGGTGATGAAGAGAAGAAAGAGGCAGAAGGGAAGAGGAAGGAAAGGGGAAGATGGCGCTGGCGCTGGCGGCAGCAGCAGCTGCGGCAGCCTGCAGGTGTGGAGATGATGGTGAAGAAGGCACGAGGAGTTGGCGGAGGCTACCAGCATGTAGGTGTGGAGATGGTGACAATGAAGGCACAAGGAGTTCGCAGAGGCAGCGACGTGCCTGAAGCGGGGGCCTGACATCCTTACAGTGGTGAGGATGGACGAAGGACGGCAAAGGGCAGGAGACGCAGCGCAGCAGTGGGCATGTTGTTTCCCTCCAACATTTGTGTTAGGGTTGAGGGAAATGATAAAAAAGGGGGGGATTATAAAACCACCCCCACACTATTATTTTTCATCTTTAATGTTGTATAAATACCCTTAATGCATAACAATAGGGGTTATGGTTAATTTTTATTTGCTTTGTAGGTCTGAAATGCAATGTTGTGCTATAAACTCTTAAACAAATATAGAAAGACCCATAGACTAAAAGTCAATTATAAAATAACTATACGAAGGACTTATTGTGTAAATGTCCAAACAATGTTTATAAAAATGTTCATCATCATCATCATCATCAAAGCTTTATCCCAATTAATTGGGATCGGCTACATTAATCTTGCCCCACCATCTTAATTTATCCAGTACCAAATTAGAAGTAACACGTAGTAATGTGAACTCTTTTTTAGCTACATCCAACCATCTCATCTTAGGTCTGCCTCGGTGTTCTCTAATATCCTCCACTCTAATTCTATCACATCTCTTAACTGGTGCTGAACTTGGGTGACTATTTACGTGATCAAACCATCACAGTCTATTCTCCCTAAGCTTAATGGAGCTACCTCTAGATTGTTATGTATATATTCATTCCTAATTTTATCTTTTCTGATTATATCACTCATCCACCTCAACATCCTTATTTCAGCAACACACAATTTTTGTACATGATCTTTTCTCACAGCTCAACACTCGGAGCCATATAACATAGCATACCTTACAACTGTTCTATAAAACTTACCTTTGAGTTTTAAGGGGATCCGTCGATCAGAAATGACTCCAGATGCACTCCTCCACTTCAGCCAACCTGCCTCGACTATGTGATTGATATCTTCTTGGATCTCTCTATTATCTTGAATAATAGATCCTAAATATCGAAAGTTATTACTTTTAGGAATAATTTGATCTTTGATAATAACTAAATTTACCTGGTCAACCTCTCTATTACTGAAATCGCATTTCATATATTCTGTCTTAGTTCGACTAATCCTAAAACCTTTAGATTCCAAAATGGATCTCCATTGTTCTAGTTTATCATTCAAATTCTTAATAACCTCATCAACTAGAATAATATCGTCTACAAATAACATACATAAAGAGATATCACTATGCAAATGTTTAGTGGCATCATCCATGACTAAAGTAAAAAGATAAGGACTTAATGCTGACATTTGATGTAATCCAATAGTAATAGGGAACTCTATAGTCCTCACATTCGTAGAAACCCTTTCATACATATCTTTAATCACATGAATATATCCCTTAGATATTCCTTTCTTCTCTAAAGTCCATCAAATTAGTTTTCTAGGTACACGATCGTAGGTTTTCTCTAAGTCAATAAAAATCATGTATAAATCTTTCCTTATCTCTCTATATTTCTCTATCAATTGTCTCAATAGGAAAATAGCTTCCGTAGTAGATCTACTATGTATGAATCCAAATTAATTTTCTGAAACATTAGTAACACGCCTAAGATGCTTCTCTACTAATCTTTCCTAAAGTTTTATAGTATGACTGATAAGTTTAATTTCACGGTAATTTTTGTAATTTTGAATATCTCCTTTATTATTAAAGAATGGAATCACAATACTTTTTTTCTAGTCATTTTGTATTTTTCTCTCTTTTAAAATCTTATTAAAAAGTTCAGTAAGCCACTTAATACCTATGCTACCTGTACTTTTCCAAACTTCAATAGGTATCCTACCTGGTCGAAGAGCCTTACCCACTCTTATCCTTTTTAGAAACGACTTTTGAAGCTCTGATTTGTCGAATATAAATATAATTAATTTGTCAATGAAACTCACTGGTCCCTTCATGAAGGTAACTTTTGACTTGATTCCCATTTAATAATTTTTCAAAATAAGTACTCAATCTCTCCTTAGTCTCTCAATCCTTCATTAGAATCCTACCATCCTCGCTTTTAATACATCTAATATGACTAAACTCTTTACTCCTTTGGTTTCTTAGTTTAGCAAGTTTATATATATCTTTTTCACCCTCTCAAGTTGGCAACCTATGATACAATTCCTTAAAAGTTTTTAACTTAACTTCACTAAATATTTTTTTAGTATTTGTTTTAGTAGTTTTTTTAATCTTGAAGGTTTGATCGCCACATTTTAAAGTATTCTCTTTTATGGTTAATAGATTTTGAAATTTCATTATCCCATCACGATGTCTCTTTTCTATGAACTTTTTTATCCCTTTAGATTCACCTAAGATTTTTTTTTGCTACTCTATTTATGCAAGTAGCCATTCTATTCCATATTATGTTAACTTTTCCCTCAGAATCCCATGTATTCTCCTTTAATAGACACTTTATAAAGGCATCCAAATTCTTTCCTTTTAAATTTCACTATTTAATTTTTAGGTAGCTATTCATTACACCCTTTTTCTTCAATTTTTGGATGTAAACATCCATTACTAAAATCCTATGGGCTAGACTCTCCTATACTTTTATGCGTTCCACTTTTATAAGTTATTAAATGCTCGTCTCTCCTTTTAAAATAAGTATTTGTAATTATTAAATCATATGCAATATCAAAGTCAAGAATGATCTCACCTAATGTCATTCCTATCACCAAAGCCAAAGTCTCCATGGACCCTTTCATAACCATTATCATCCTTTCCTACATGGCCATTTAAGTCTTTTTACCATTAGGGATTTCTTGAATTGTCTTATCAAAATTCTTCTATAATTCTTTCTTAATATTTTCTTCTAATCCTACTTGAGGTGTACATTACATATCAAACTTCTTCACTTACTACAAGTTTAACTAATATGAGTCTATACCCCTCTCTTTTAACTTCTACTCTTTAAACTTTTTATCTATGATAATAGCTACACCATTTCTATTATTACTCTTACGTACATACCAAAGTTTGAAATCTTCAATTTCTTTAGCTTTAGAAGGCTTCCATTTAATTTCCTGTAAATAAGTTATGTTGACCCTCCTATCTCTCATTAGTTTAACTAATTCTAAGTTTTTACCAGTTAGAATTCCTATGTTCCATATAGCTAAATGAATTTTATTCTTATTTTTATGGACTAACTTCTTTACTCGTGTTCGTCAACGCACGAGAATCCTTGCTTATTTGCTACTGCAATTTGGCGCCATTGCGGCATGTCACTTATAGGGAACACCCTAGCAGCTCCTTACCCACTTCTCATTACACCCGGGGGCTGATATAATGCGTCACTTCCAGGGAATGCCTTATCAACCCCTTGTTCACTTCTCATTACACCTGGGGGCCGATGTAACGCGTTGCTTCTAGGGAATGCCCTAGTACTAGCGCAAAATATTGGTTCAAGATTCATGATTGGGGTTGTGAGAAATTCTATTAAGTGTTGGCTGTCCACCTAACGCACACCCTCCTCCTTCAATCGGGCTTAGGACCGGCTATGGCGGAGTTATTTATAAAAAATGTTCAAACAGAAAAACATTAAAAATTATAAAAAAATCTAAAAAAATTTAAACTTACATATTTTTTGGTAATATCAATTAATTATACACTGTTCTTTACTAGTGAAAATAGTTCTTTTGAGTTGCTTATTTATCTTTTTGATAACATACATATAAATATATAATCATTAAATCATTCCCTCAACACTCCTAAAGTAGAGAACACTAAAAACATATTGATGCTGTTCCCTTTACTTCCTACTTCCGCTCTCTGCTACTAAGCTTTGAACTCTGATTGCTATAAGATGTATTTTTCACAAAACATGAGGGGAATTTTCATATATACGAATAATTTGTCTGTTTCGCAAATGAAATTCTTCAGTGAGTTTTATGCTAAAAACACTGAAAATTTGTACCTTTTGCAATTCACTTATACAGCAACGTTTCTAAATTGTGAGCCTGTAGAAGAATCTAAAGTTTTAAGGTGTTTCAGTACAATGCAATGCACTTTTTATGTGTTGACAGATTTAGTCATATATTGCAGTAGGATAAGCACAGGGAAAAGCTTAATGTGTCTATTCCAATATGACCAGCAAGTCTTTAATGAAAACAAACTTCTTGACATCATGCTTGTGGAATCCACTTTTTGTATGTTCACAATTTCGCATGCTTGTACTCTGGGTTGGGTTTGAAGAGAATTTCTTTTCCGCAATCAAATGATGTGGAGCTCAAAGCTTTATGGGAACGCTATTTGGCGACGAATGCTCGGTGTAGTGACATTGAGGGTCAGAAACGGGCGAAGAGTGATGTGAAGGTGTGTTGTCATTGATCTAAATTGCGCATCTTAAATTACTCTTTACCACTATCTTCAACGTATGCTTTGGTGAAACTAATCTGTTGTATGAATTCTATCCAGGTGGGCATTTCAAAACGCATAGAAGAGAGGGAGGATGAGCGTAATCTTGCAGAACGTGATCTTTCTAAGCTTAATCTATCACACATAGATGAAAGAGAGAAGCATTTGGTATGTTTTCAGCCTTTGTAGTAATACACATTCGGTACGTTTTCAGCCTTGTAGTAATACAAAATGCCATCTAACGTTGTGCTTCTTCACTGAGTGTTAGTTTTCATCCCCTTGTAGCAAATTGAGGTTGAGAGGAAGACAGTTGCACTTGGAGAAAGAGATTTTGAAGCAAAAATAAATGAGAAGAGGACTGAAATTTATAGGCTGGAGCCGACGATTAAGTCTCTTTACCAGGATATAGATGTCATGCGCATATATTCTGATGACAGAGTCAAACTGGAACTGAAGAAGGAGGAATTGGAAGTCTGCAAGATGAGACATAGAAAGATGTAGTTTTATTTTGTAGTCTTTCTCATGTTTATGTTTCTTTTCTCCCGAACATGAATCTGCAATCTAACTTTCACACTGAACTTTTAGAATGGATGAATACAAGGAAAGAATTCGAGCTGCTTTTAAAGGGAGGCTCCCGTCTGACAAAGATCTAAGGATGGAGATTAAAACTGCTTTCGGGTTGTTCTCTAACATGCTTTTATCTTTATATGCTCCAAGGATTAATTTGAAGTTGATTTTACATGATATCCATAGTTATCGTTATTTACTGTGAGACTTCTCTATTATATTTTGGAAGTTATAATCGATGTAATGCCACAAAAAACATTTATAGCTATCTTAATTTTTTCCTCTATTTCTCCTAAACAACTACTGAATGGTGTTCTTCTTGAGACTATGGCTGGGATTTCTTTTTTCAATTCTTGGAGAATAATTACCTCCCTCTTCCCCCTTTCCTTAACATGTTTCAAAACTTGAGGCTCCTGCCACAGTGGCAAGGTGGGCTAATAAGAGTTAGTCTAACTTCTCCTCACTTTCCTATTCCATGTCAATGGAGCTGCATACTGTCAGCATGTTTCAAAGTAGTCATATGATGCATATTTAACTTTATCCTTATGCTTCTTTTCATCTGCCATTTGTGATGCATGGGTATGCATGCGCATGAAAGAAGTTGGAAGATATTTCTGTGTGTTTTGACCAATCAGTTGTTTATTTGGGTGTTTAACATCAATTGGAAAATGACTTATTGTTTGTTCAGGTCCCTTAAAAAAGAGTATGATGATTTGCATTTGAAATCTCTTGAAGCAGAAAAAGAGGTAAAAGTGGTTCAAATGAAAATACAAGATGCAAATAATAACATATCAAAGCTTCAAAAGGACATGGATGGTAAGTTATGCTTTGGGATGTGTATATATTTTGCAAGTGACTTCTACATGGCAGTTTGTACTCCTCTTTATTGACTTTATGCACCACACAGGCAATTGAAGAATGAGGAGAGAAAGAGAGAGGCAAAACAGGAGGTGCGGCTGGCTCTCTCTCACTAGAGAGGCCGGCCAGCCATCACAGACTATATGTATTAGGGCAAAAAATATTACAACATGTCAATGACTGTTCTTCCCCTGTTTACATAACACACAGGGGTAGAACCAGAACAAAACATAAATACACATAGTGGACTGACCAAAGAGACAAAACAGCCCGTACTCTTAACATCTATTTATTTCTACACTCCCCCTCAAGCTGAGCATGGATATTTAGCATGCCTAGCTTGCCAATCACATTTGAAAATTGCTCTATTGGAAGACCTTTGGTGAAGACATCTGTAAGCTGCCTATCAATCTCAATATGCTTGGTCCTGTCATGCTGGATAGGACTATTGGCAATGTTGATAACAACCTTGTTATCACAATAGAGCTTCATCGGCAGCTGCACTTTTACTCCAAGATCTTGAAGCAAAATTTTTAACCAAACAAGCTCGGCCACAGACTGTGCCATAGCTCGGTATTCAGCTTCTGCATTGGATCTAGCACATACATACTGCTTCTTACTCCTCCGGATAACAAGATTACCACTCAAAAACATATAATAGCCTGTTGTGGATCTCCTATCATCCTGTGATCCAACCCAATCTACATCAGTGTACCCTTCCAGAGCAAGATGATTGCTCTTAGAAAACATAAGACTTTTTCCTGGGAAGGACTATATGTATCTCATTATTCTGTCCACAACTCCAAGATGGGATGTACAAGGGGCATGCATAAACTGACTAACTATACTAACAACATAGGCGATGTCAGGCCTAGTTAGGGATATATATAACAATTTCCCAACTAGTCTATGATATTTCCCTTTCTCCCCTTCGGACAAAATTTCACCATCTGAGATACTCAGTCTATGATTTGATTTAATAGGCGTATCTGTAGTTCCGCATCAAAGCTTCCCTGTTTCTTTCAGTAGGTCTAGTGCATACTTTCGCTGGCACACATAAATTCCTCTATATGATCTAGTCACTTCAATGCCCAGAAAGTATCTCAATTGCCCCAAGTCTTTGATTTCAAACTCTTTTGCTAGATTTTTCTTTAAGAGTGCAATTTTAGCATTGTTGTCTCCTGTGATAATCATGTCATCAACATATACTAGTAAAACCACAACTTTACCATTTACCCATTTTGTAAACAGAGTATGATCAACATTTCTGTAGATGAAGCCACATCTGATTGCTACTCTGAACCTCTCAAACCAGGCTCGGGAGGACTGTTTTAAGCCATACAGAGCCTTCAATCTGCACACTTTGCTACTAGTGATCATTCCTGGAGGTGGCTGCATATACACTTCTTTAGTAAGTTCACCATTCAAAAAAATATTTTTGACATCCAGCTGATATAATTCTAAAGAATGATGGGAAGCCATAGCAAGAACCACTCTAACTGTGTTTAACTTAGCCATTGGTGCGAAGATTTCCTCATAATCAATTCCATACGTTTGAGTAAACCCATTTGCAACCGGTCTTATTTTGAATCTTTCCACACTACCATTAGCTCTGAACTTAGTGGTGTACACCCATTTTGATCCAACCAACTTCTTCCTTTAGGGAAGATCAACCAGAACTTAAGTACTATTCCGTTTGAGGGCATCCATTTCCTCCTCCATAGCCTTCACCCACCGCTGGTCTTTAGTGGCCTCTGTGAATGTTAGAGGATTTGAACAAAAAGAGAGGGCAACAATAAAGGTTATGTAAGGAGATAATTGTGAGTAACATAGGTACTTTGAGATAGGATGTTTGGTGCACTCTCGTACACCTTTCCGGATAGCAATAGGTTTCTCAAGATCCTGCTCATTTTGCATAATTTCAGCTATAACAACATTAGAATCAATGGGTTTAACTGAATCAATAGGAAAATTAGGTTCAGTGTTCAGAACCTTACCAACTTCTTAGGATAGTGGATCTGTAGAACAGTCTGTCACAGTATCTAGTCCCAAGTTCTCAACTTGCTTTTGAACTTTTGATCTTCTGACATAGTACTTCAATTCAGTCTCCTGCGTGCTAATATCATGGTTATTTTTAGAGAGTACATGTTCATCAGTTGTGGCATCCCTGGAGGGGGCAACAACATCGGAGATAGTGAAGGGTGTGGCTGAAACTTGAGAACTCTCCCCTTCAGACACATCCTGGGAGTGATAATATGAGTGAGATTCAAAGAAAGTGACATCTTTCACAATATATTTTTTCTTGTCAGAGGGTCATAGTATTTGTAACCCTTTTGAGTGGGAGAGTACCCAAGAAATATCCCACGAATAGCCTTGGCATCAAGTTTGAATTTACCAGGAGCTAGATTATGGATAAAACACAAAGACCCAAACACTTTTAATGGCAGAGGAAAGAGGGAGTGCTGCGGTTGAAGAATAGAGTATAGAGTCTGAAACTGGAGGACTCTGGATGGCATTCGATTGATGACATACGCAACAGTGAGTACAACCTCTATCCAGAACATTTTAGGGAGGCTATGATGAGAAGTGTTCGAGCTGTTTCGAAAAGATGACAATTTTTCCGTTCAACTATTCCATTTTGTTGAGGGGTATAGGGGTCCCTTTATCTTTAAAAAAGATATTCAATTATTTTTTCAAAGTATTCTTTTGCATTGTTTGAACGGAACATTTTTATTTTCTTTTCAAACTGATTTCTACCATGTTCTTAAACACTTGTATGACCCAGGGCACATCCTCCCTGGACTTCATAGGATATACCTAAGTGCAGTGAGAAAAGTCATCAGTGAAGGTGATAAAATATCGGTGACCATCAATAGAGGGAACAGAAGTAGGACCCTGTACATCTGAATGGATTAACTCAAAAGAGGTGAAACTTTTATTCATAGAAGGAGGAAATGAAGTTCTACAATGTTTTGTAAAATGACAAGTTTGACACTGAATAGACTGAATGTCTATTTTATAGAACAATGATGGAAACAAATATTTCAAAGCTGAAAATGAAAGATATCCTAGACGGAGATGCCACAATTATATCTCCCTTATTTTCTTAGACAAGACACTAGTGCTTGAAGACTGGCACCATGTTGGGACTGGAGCTGATAGAGACCTCCTGCTTCACGTCCACTCCCAATCAGTTGGCCTATCCTCATATCCTTAAACGCATAATGAGTTGGAAAAACGGTTATGGAACAATTCAAGGATTTTGTGAGACTGCTCACAAAAAGCAAATTTATGGACAATTTTGGAACATGTAATGCTGATGATAAGTTAAGATGTTCATCTAGAGGTATAGTGCCTTTCCCAGCTATGGTAGTTAGGGTACCATCTACAATAGTCATCTTATCTTGTCATGAGCATAATGTATAAAAAGTAAAGAGGTTAGCGGTACCCGTCATGTGGTCAGTGACCCTTGAATCGATGATCGAAGAGTGTCCACTGTGGTGCGAGGCAACATTGAGTGCTGCCCTAGAAGTACCTGACATGCTGGTGGATGATGAGGGTGTCAAATGTGAGAGAAACCGCTGAAGGTTGGCTACATCGGAGGTGGACAACCCCACAAAACTTCCTTGTGTTCCTGCTGATGCGTTCCCTTCTGAAACAGCCCCAGAAGACTGATGTGTGACCTTTGTAGCAGCAGCAACCCCTTTATTTTGCTGACCAATCCTTTCGTATGCCGTCTTCCCTTTTTTCATTTCCCACATTGGTGCTGATAAAGGTAGAGTGATCACCAACATGGGCCCCTCCTGCATCAACCTGCATAGTCTTCCTCCGTCTCTTTTCAGTGACCACTCTTCTTGTAGCATTGTTTAAGAGATGGGATGACCTCAAAATTCAGAATATGAGATCGCAGTCCTTCATACTCAGAGTTGAGCCCATGAAGAAACTTAAGAATCCTTTGGTCTTAGACATGCTTCAAGTACTTCTTGTGGTATGCAGCAGTATCTCAGTCCTTTATGGCGAAGGAATCCTGTTCCTCCCATAACGCTCGCAGGGCACCATAGTATTCACATACAGAGTGTGTGCCTTGTTTAGTGTCATGGATAACAACTTCAAGATCATATAGATTCACATGATTGACCTTCTCACAGTACATGTCTTCAAGTGTAAGTCACATCTCTCTTGCAGTTGACTTCCTCACAATATACTTCAATTGTCCATCAGTCACGGAGCCAAGAATCCATGTTTTCACAATACTGTCCTAATGTTTCCATTCCTCATACTTCTCATCATCAATAGGAGGTAATTTTATCCTCCCATTTATGTATCCAACCTTGGATCTTGCACTGATAAAAGTCTTTATAGTTGCTGTCCAGTCCAAGTAGTTGGAGTCATTCAACTTTATAGGAGGAAGTTCAAGGTGGAAATTTTCTCCCTTGTTGTCACACCTGAAGGACGCTTCGTTTGCTGTCACCTCAGACATCTCCTTGCTCCTAGAGATGCTTGAGCAGGATGGAAGAAGGGTGGCAGCAGAAAGAGGGGTAGCTGGCCTCTCACAACCCTCAAACAAGGGTGTTGAATCAGGGACAACTTCCAGAAAAACCCTAACCAGGGTAAATGCAGCAGAAAGTGATGGCCGGCCTGTTCAAAAAATTGAGCAAGGAGCTTGGACACCCCTCACACAGGCTGCAGTTCACAAAAAGAACCCTAACCAGGGTTTCGCTGTAGAGAGAGAGAGAGAGAGAGAGGGGGGGGGGAGCCCCTATAAACACAGAACAGAGGAGGGCGGACACAAGGGAACCTCTAGAACAGGGCAGCGGTCACCTTCTCTGATTCCCAAGGCAGCGGAAGGTGCAGAACAGCAGGTGGAGGGAACCGTAGGCCCAAAGTGTTTCAAAACAGGGGAAACGGTCCCCAAAAATCCCAAAACAGGGGCGTTGGACCGGTCTTCTGAGATTTTCTGTTTTTTTTTTTTTTTTGTGTGTAGAGCTCCTCCAAGAAGATGATGGCTTGACGCTCCACTGGGCAAAAAGAAAAGGGGGCCAACTGGCCTAGGGTTTACTCCTCTTCTTTCACAAGCTCTGATACCATGAAGAATGAGGAGAGAGAGTTGGAAAGGCAAAACAGGAGGTGCGGTTGGCTCTCTCTCACAACTAGAGAGTCCGGCCAGCCTTCACAAACTATATATATTAGGGCAAAAAATATTACAACATGTCAATGACTGTTCTGCCCCTGTTTACATAACACACATGGGTAGAACCGGAATAAAACATAAAGACACGTAGTGGACTGACCAAAAAGACAAAACAGCCCCTACCCTTAACATCTATTTATTTCTACAGCAATAAAAGCTCATAAACTGGTACATGCCAGAGCACTGGTTCATAATTCATAAAACTTAATTGGCCTCTGTGATAGTGATGTTGTCCTCCTTGAACTTTTTTATTTATCTTTCCCGACATTTCTGCTTCCTTCCTTTCAATTCTTATCCTTTCATTTATTAAGCTGTAGTGGAGTTTGTTATGGATGGAAGTATGTGATTGGCTAATTGTAACTTTGCACAGTCATTGTCATTGGTATGATGTAGGAATTACTACAATTCTATTTCATTCCTAAGGCACAAAACTAACTGTTTGCAAATGGAAACAAACTGCTTCATGTTTCTGCGGGTCTTACACATTAAATTTTACTACTTCCTTCAGTTTGCTTTGTTGCTGTAGCGGTACTTGGCACCTTAATATTTGATTGGAGCATCTGATACGCAAATGCATCCTTAAGGTGTCCTGGATTTGGTATGATAAGCATTGGATGAAACTATCTTGCTTTTGTAGATGTTCTTTTTGAGCTGTTTAAACAGTTATTCCTTCTACTTGTCATGGATGGAAAAGCCACTAAACTTATCACAAGTTGTATGAGTCAATCTGCATTTCAATATCACATGGGTATAACCCCTATACTTAGCTATAAGAAGAGGGGGAAAACCAAAAGGGAAACTGATTAAGCCTAACCAAGGATGGCAGTACCTGTATCAGGCGTTCTGGCCTGCTACCAGCCAATAAAAAGTTTTTTCTTTTGCTTTTTTAAATTTAAATGTCCAGTATCTGGGTAACCCCCCACCCCTGTATCAGTATTGGTACTGAGTCTACCGACCGACACGGATACGTATTGGCCGAGACATATTGGTATCAGCCGATACTGCCAACCATGAACCTGACCCTCTCTTGTTTTGTGATTTTAGAGAAATACAAGTGTCCCTTGGCATATCTATCCTTTTTTCCCCCTGATTTGTTTTTGGATGTCAAGGAGAATCCTGGTTTGCACTAACATAAAACCGGGTGTCAATGGGTTGGGCTCAGGTCGGGCTTAGCAAAGCCCAAGCCCAAGACCACCACGAAAAGTGAAGCCCAAGCCTGCCCCAAGCCCATTTCTCTCTATACCTAAGCCAAGCCCAGGCTCACCATGAAAAGTGAAGCCCAAGCCCGGCTGAAGCCCATTTTTCTTTACCTAAGCCCAAGCAAAATAATTCTGGTTTGGGGCTCAGATTTTGGGCTTAAACATAAGAAGAGTCACTTTTCTTATTTAAAATATGTAACCTATCAAGTTAACATCCATATCGTTCTGTTTTGGAAAGGTAAGTGGGCTGGAGACTTCACTATGGAAGATAATTTCCCATCCTTGTATCCGATAGCAATTGACAAATGGCAAAAAGTGAATGAATGCTATCAAATTGAAGGTGGAAAGATGAAGAAATTTCTGAATATTTGCATATGTATATTATCTGACATCCATATTGACCCTTATACATCAGATAAATTTATATGGAAATACAATCAGGGTGTGTTTTCTGTTAAATCAGTTTATGATCATGTTGAAGGTCAGGTGCACTCTTATCACAAGCACAGAGAAGTGTAGAAGGTGAAGTCCCCTCTGAATTCAAGTCGGATCTTTTGTGGCTGATGTATAATGAAAGGCTGGTTACCAAGTTATATAGGAGGAAATGGGCTGAGGAAGGTGATATTATTTTCTGCTTTTGTGGTTTAGGCATTGAAGATATAGATCACCTCTTCATAACTTGCCATGTAGTAAAGATGTATGGAATTCTATTGCATCTGTGGCTGATTTTCAATGTTCTTTCCACACCATTGAAGAAATGTGGAATTATTTTCTCACTTTGAGGATTCAATCAAAATCAGAACTAAGAAGACATTTGATTTTCATCATTCCCCGTGCTATTTGCTGGACTATATTGAGAGAAAGGAATGAGTTCATCTTCAAGAGTTGCCATCTTTGCACTGAAAACATCTGCATCAGGGCTTTTTCTTCTATAAACACTTGGAGCAGATATATTCTCAAAGTCCCGGCAGATAAGTGGAGAAAAGTTTTTTGAGAATTCATTCTAGTTTGATTCCTTTTATTATATTGTTTTTCTTTTCTTTGATATAGTGTTCTGTTGTGAGTGAATGAAATTTCTCATCTCATCACTCGGGTGTGTACTACCTTTTATTTATCAATAAAATTGGTGGTCTAACCATTACCATTTTTTGGAAGAAAAAACCTATCAAGGTAAGAAGAATTAGTGTCTATATGTAGGCCTCACCACCCATGAAAAAAATGAGGCTTTCAAGATCATCATATTCAATGACACATTAAAAAAATCATCAAAATAATCATTTATATTTTGATCGTTCATGTTTATCTTAAAATAGAAACTCAAAGAATACATATTTTATAAAGTCAAAACCTAATGCAACAGCTAGGTCAAATGTTGAGTAACTTATTAAAATATTATAATTGTGAGGAATGAAGAGCTGGTCCAACATGCAACAAAATTGGGTAGGTAAGTCACTTTAAATGCATGACAATTATGTCAGCTATGGAGGGAAAAGCAAGGACTCATCTAAGTCTAAAGTAATTACAAATAGGTTTGATGAGGGGTTTCCTTATTATTCCTGAGAGAATAATTGGATGTAATTCGGTAGTAGTATTGTAGTCCAGGGTTTGCCGTATCGTAACAGATTGGGTCTACCGTACGAGTTGACTCGTATCCGGACTGATCCGATCTGCTGGCATGGTTGACACGTACAAGTCAGCTTGGATTGTGTGCAGTCGCATTGACTTGACTTGATGCGTATCGGGCCGACTCATGTCAGATCACACGATACAGGCTTGAGCTGTTGCGGTCCGGTACGAGCTAGTCGCGGTTCGACTCAAGTTGCTACGATCCAGCCCAATATAGCCTGATATGTGCCGATCGATATGATATGCTTGAAAACCCTCCCCTCTTTGTTTGTTGCGCTTCTGTTCGGACAATATGCAACAAACATGGCCTTCCCCCTTCTTCAAGCCCTTCCCTCCCTCTTTTTTCTTAACTTTTTGTTGAGGATTTTGGTAGATCCACGGATTTGAAGGTTATTTTGTTGAAAAAGGAGGTCTTTTGAAGGGTTTCCCAAGGATTTCCATCCGGTTGAAGGCTTGTAAGTAAGGTATCTATCCGAACCCTAAAGCGTTTTTATTTTCATCTTCTTTGGTTGCCATTTGATGTTCTTTAAGGTATTAAACGTGAATAATAGGTTGATCTATCACTTTTTTTGCATTTTAGCGTGAAATAACTTGGATTTGATTAAATTTACGGATGATTTATGGGTTTTGGTGAAATGTTACAATAATAATAATAATAATAATAATAATAATAATAAATGCACTATTTGTACGATGATAGAATTCCACATGTTTGATGAAATTTTGATTTAAAATGTTGCATGTGGAATAATTTATATTATAATTAATTTAAATTATTAATTAAATTTGAAAATATCATATCATTTGTAAATTGTCTAAAACTGCCTATGTAAGCATGCAACTTGCGGGGATCCATTGTTTCGCGAAGCATCTTGCGGGGATATGCACAGATAGCATTCTATGTCCTTTAGTCCCCTATGATGTATGTGCACAGGTCTAGAGGTTTTTGCTGTAGGAGGAAGGATCATCTAGCACAACACGTAAAGTGCTGACAGTCAGGTCACCTATATCGTCGACTTGTCCATCTTCATCTATGTTGGTGGGAGGATCTAGAGTGGAGATTGTGGATGCTGTGCAAGTATTTTTTTTTTTAGAGTTTTATGTTCCATCTATTATTATGCACAAATTATCATTTGCTTAGATGGTTAGATATATTCAGAGACACCTACATGTCCCACCTGTTATCCAGATTGAATTAGATTTTAGAGGAGATGATGATAAGTCTTTTCTTTCTTTTGATGACTTTGATGAGGATGATTGAGGTTCATCACTTATATATTATTATATATGTGTTATCTATATTGTTAGGTTTAAGAAACTTACGAGTGTATGAGATGGGTTATAATGCTCACTTGTACTACTTTGGTTTGAAAATTTACGTTTGATATTTCTATGAGATGTGAGTTGTAATCACTCATATATTATTACATATATGTCATCTATATTGTTAGGTTTTAAAAACTTATGAGTTTTGAGTGTATAAGATGGGCTGTAATACTCAGCTGTACTATTTTGTTTGAAAATTTACATTTGATATTTCTATGAGATGTGGTGTGCCACTTTCTTTTGTAAATTAATATTTTTTGTACGAAATTCCTTTTAATTAGTATGCTAAACTATAGTTTTTACAAGGTTAAATACATGAAATTGATGTTTTCGTCTTAAATGTGCTTTATAATAGTTTATGGTAACAAGGAACGTCATGTACGACATTTAAAAGTGCATATCTATTCAAATAAATGAGACATTTGTTTCAAAAAAAAAAAAGCCTTGAATCGGTCTGACTCATGCGACTTGTGCGAGTTGACCCAAGTTGGTCTGATCTGGATCGGTTCCGACTCGTATCTGGTTGGAGCCGATCTGTTCCAGATCTACGATACGGCAAACCCTGTTGTAGTCTAAGGTGGTAGAACTTTTGTTGTTTATTTGTAGTGGCGGGAGAGCAACCTCTCCTCTTCCCTTCAACTATATTTTCTTTGTTTATTCATAATAAAATTGGTGGTATAGTTCTACCTTCTTTGAAAATAAATATAATGATTAATGGTGCACATGATGATTTTGAAGGTGCCATGTAGACATGAATTCAATGAGATAATTTTGTCGTCTAAGATTCCTTAGGGAGTGTTTGTAAAGAGCACTCTCTTGAATCTAGGACAATTGGTATATTAATTTAAGACATTAATATATTTCTCTTGCACGAAGAAATGCTTGGAATCTATATTCCCTTTGGTTCAAGTGCCATGTTCTCTTACTAAATAGTTTACATGCTCAAGACTTCCTATTTCTTTTTCTTCTTTTAGAATTAATGGTATTTTAATGTAATGATAATTAATATTTTTAATGGTATTTTTAATGTAATGATAAATGATATTTTTAATGTAATGATAATTAATATTAATATTGAAAAGATATAC
Source organism: Zantedeschia hybrid cultivar (assembly GCA_030544215.1). Taxonomy (NCBI): domain Eukaryota; kingdom Viridiplantae; phylum Streptophyta; class Magnoliopsida; order Alismatales; family Araceae; genus Zantedeschia; species Zantedeschia hybrid cultivar. The sequence continues at coordinate 27,480,526 of JARZZO010000011.1, forward strand.
AAATAATTATTAAAGTCATTGTTATAAGGGCGCATGGATGAGTTGTTTCATTACTTATCTTTAACTGGTCTTTAAGTTCATAGTCAGTTGCCTTGCCGACGAGGTGGTTTACCTTTTGACCTGAGTGACGGGGATAACCACTCACTAGCGGTCGTAGGTGGTTGAGTAGGCCGTCCACTAACAGTCTCCTCGTCTCTACCTGTCTGCCTCAAAAAGCCTCCGGATATCTACTTGGTGAGGTGGAAAGTAGGCTGACCTAGATATGCAATCTTCTGATCATATAGTCCACGCCTCAATCACGAGTCACTTAAGTAGGTTATCTATCCTTTGCCTAAGTCGCGGTCCCGAGTTTGGATTCTAACACCATAAGAAAAAGGGGTGCTCAGTGCTTCAATGCCATACATCACAAGGACCTTGACCTATGTGTTCCCTAATGTTCAAGAAATAGAACATGTGTACTTGTCCCGCTAATGAAGTGATGTCACTTCAATATTAAGAAAATAAAACATCATAAGGAATCATCGTTCATCTTAGAAGGTCTTCTTGCCTTCATTTCTTTTCATAGGTCTTGATAAGAGTGTATGCCTCCTAGGGTTCTTTTGCCCCCCTTTTTGGGGTCATCATTGTAGGCATTCATTTATTTTTTATGATAGGATACTAAAACATATAAGTTTATAATAACATAGGGAGCTTAGAAGGCTCCATTCTTTCTTTCCATGAGAAATCTTCAAGTTCATGTGAGCAGTTTTAGATGGACTTGGTCCATCATGATCGTTTCATTTCATTTCATAAAAGGGGAATTTTATACTAGTACTTGATGTTTAATCATACAAGTCATATTTTTGTTAAGTGGGTCTCCTTTAGGAGAACGGTTCATATCTAGATTCAATGGAAGTTGATAACAATTATCATGTTCTTTTCTAGAAACTAGATTTCATCTAATAAGTTCTTAAGTGCATGAAAACTTTGCCTATCGTGGTTCTTGATAAAATAGTGGGAGACCGCTGAAAATTTGTCATAGTGAGCATGTTGTTTTGCAAATAAAATATATTCTTATGTTGTCCTTTAACCCCTCTCTTAAGCATCCAAAAATCAGAAATCAAATTAACATGGTTTTCCCTACTTTTCATCATGCTTACACTCTTCATAACCCTTGAAAACTCAAAATAAAAGGGACATGTAGGGGTAGCACCCTACCTCTTAAATGGTGACCCTTAGTGCTAGAGAAGTCCTTGCCCGCGTTGGAGAGAAGAGTTAGAGCCGCTACCTCCTAGTGGGGGGAAGCTCCAATTTGTTGCAGCCTTCTGCTTCTTCTCTCTCTCTCTCTCTGTTTCTCTAGCTCTTTTTAATATATATATTCTCTCTCTCTCCACTTTCTTCTTCTTCACCTCCTACAGAAACCTTCTCCTTCTCCCTCTCCTGCTCTCTCTCTCTCTTTCTCCCTCTTCCTCTTTCTCTCTCACTGCCTGTCTCTTTCTCCCTCGCTCCCTCCCGTTCTCTCCCTCTCTCCCCTATTTCTCCCTTTCTCTTTTTCTGTGCGCCAGCCAGCTATGAGCTGGCCTGGCCGCCTCCCCCTCTTCTTATAGGGGTGAGAGGCAGTTCAGACTGGGAGGGACTGAACTGCCCTCCCCCTGATGGGCGTGGGCTGACACAATTAACAGCCCATTAAGGGCTTCTTAACCCTGGACTTTAAGGCCTTTTGACCCACTGATCAGCCCATTAACCCCCTTTAACCAGTCCATCAAGCAGCCCATTAATCGTTTAGAAATCCTACCTGATAACCTTCTATAAGTGGGCTGAAAATAAACCCAATAGGAGCCCATTAAATACCCATTATCTTAAAGCCCATTAGACCCAATAAACTGACCCATTAAGGGTCCAATAGGGTGATAGGAAAATTTAATCTAAACCCTATCTTTATAGTTTATTGCCTTTAATCCTCAAACTTTAGGATTTCAATTTATGTCCAAGTATTTTTCAGTTTGGTCTTTTTGGAGTATTTTAAAGTATTTGGAAATTTAAATCTAGAAGCCCACTCTTTTATCTTTTCTTACAAAAAACTTAAACTTCCTTAGAATTGTGTATTTATCTCTGCATTAATTTTCAGGCCCTTACATCTTTGGACATATGAGCTGATTGAAGGACCCTAATAAGGGGTTACCTTTGGGGAGGAGAGGTATTTAACGATTTTCAGATAGAGATATTGGCCTTTGTCCTTTTGAGCTGGAAAATGACATCATCGCTTTCTCAGAATGTGGCTTCGATGTAATATTGGCCTTCTAGTTTGGATTTTATAGGATTTTCAATTTTGAGATGGGTAGGTTTAAATATCCTTCCTGACGTTGTCATGCTCCCCACTTCTGCACACATGGATTGTATTAGGTTTCGCCCATATACATGAGACTTTGTGTATGTCAAGTTCAACAGTCAATTCTATGGGCTTTTTTCCTAGTACCTCCACTTTCCCTTAACGGGATTTCCATTCATGGTTGGAGATACATGCAAATGCTTCACCTCAATTGGTCTCCTAGGTTTTGTTGGGGCTCCCATGGCTTATAGAGGTTTTTTGGTGTATTTGAGGGGGAGCCATCACGACCATTGGTTTTCTAGAGCATTGAGGAGCTCCTTCTGCAAGAGCAAGGGTGTTGATGGTAGTCTCTTTATTTCTCGTAAGGAGGTGAGACTGAATATTGTGAGGTGCTTGCTCTCTCGTATCCTAACTTCAGAGTCCCCACCTGACATAACCTTATCTGAGTTAAGCAAACTTTGGTTACAGCAGGTCAGGTTGAGTTGAAAAAATCACGTTTGGGTTTAGTTTGTACTTACTGTTCTTGTTTGGAATCGCAAGTCAGGTCTGGTTAGGATGTTTGGCCTGCAGAAGTGGTGGATTGGTTTATGGTCAAGTCGAAACTGCTCCGACCTGAGGTTATCTCCACTGAAAATGATGATGCATTTTTAACCTAAAATTATGTGCCTTCCATATTGGTATGCTACCTAGTATGCATCTTACATGCAGGTAAACATGAACTTGGAATTCTTTGTCAGACACAATTGGTTTGAGCACAAAGTTCAATCTTAAGGCTTCAATAGACTAGGGTTATTTCTTTTAGTAGTATATGACTGAGATGCTGATTAACATGTTGACAATTTTAAGCAACAAACAAGCAGAAAATCATTCAGTCAAGTAATTAATCTCCCCAGGAATTTGTCCTGCAGTGTTGCAATTTAAATTGCTCTGCTCTGAATATTTACTTCGCTGAGTTTATCACTATTGTAAAGTGAAATGCTTTTAATACTAATTGAAGTGGGCCATGAGCTATAAAACCCTACTTTGTCATGCAGCAAAGAGAAGGTTCATTGACTCAAAGCTACAGTTTTTAGTTCAGGCATGTTCAAGTATTGATTCTTTTCCAAGTACTCTGCTTGAGGCTATGGAGAAAAGAGAAATGCAGAAAAGGTTTGTGTCTAGCATCAGATGTACTGTCCTCTCTTGATCAGTCAAAGCCCTCACTGTAGATAACTATTGTATAGCAAGTACAATATTGCGGATGGAATGCGACAAATGTTTGATCCATTTGAAAGAGTTGCACGTGCACATCATATTTGTCCTTGTTGTGAGCGTCCATTCTCTCCGGAGGAGGAGGATGACTTTGTTAGGAAGGCAAGTACTTTCTTAGCTGCTTCTTTTTTTATTTTTTTATTTATTTTTTTATCAATGTCAAGATGACACTAACTTTAGGGGACACCTTATAGTTGTCTTTTTCTGATTTTTGCATTTCTTTCGTTTTTTTTGCTTTGTTCTTTCAGCAAAGAGTGAAAAGCGCAAGCTCAGCAGAGCACATGAAGTTGTTAGCGATAGAATCTTCAAATGCCGACTCACATTTCCAGCAGTTGGACAAGCTTCGAATGCTCTATGAGGAATACATTAAACTAGGGAAAGAGACTATTCCTTTAGCAGAGAAAAATTTGAAAGAACTCACACAAGATCTGAACCAGAAATCTCAAGCATTTGATGATGTAACTTTTCTTCTGATATTGTTCTTTGATTGTTGGAGACATTTTTGTCTCTTGTTTGGCTGTCGTATCATAAAACGTTAATTCATACTTTGACAATTGCATGTTGGCACCTCCTGTGGGTTTGTAATAACTCAATTGTGCCCAGCGTAGCATGGTTAATGCTAAGAACTAGATTTTTCTCCCTATGCCCTTAAATTCAGAAAGTGAAACTTTGTCTGCAATGACTCTTCTAAGTCTTACTACTCGAGTTCTTTTTCGTAGGTGGCACTAGTTTGTTTGGTTTTTCTGTGGTGCTTAGTTTCCTTGCTTCTTGAAAGTTTCTGTTCCTAGTTTTAGAAAGTTGGCAGTGGTGTTTCAAAGTCTTGATGTCATACTAATTTTCTGACCCAAAGTGGAAGTGGGAGTAGAGTAATAAATTTAATGATTCTCCCAAGCTACCATAAATGGAAAATCATTTGTTATTGCACATTTTGTTTGGTAAAGTTAGCCACGAATGGCGACCATTTGTTATTCTTGAAATATTTTAACATTGAATTGTCTCTAATTTTTGTGCAAGTCCTTAAGGAGCAGTGCTTCTCACTTTTTGCAAACAGTGCTTGTTATGGTTGGTAGTATTGGCCGATACCGATACGTATTGGTGTCGGTGGGTACCGATATCATACTGAGTGGACCGATACCGGTCGGTACTGACCCAATGCTGGGCCAAAATAGACCCAATACTGGCCGATATGGCCGATATAGATACCGGTACGTATCGGTATCGATACCCTCCGATACCGATATCGATACCGGTACTTCCATCCTTGTCTACTTGTGGATGCAAACATATTATAATACATTATATTTACTCTGCAGAGGAAAAATATACAAGTGCTACAAGACCATCAGATTGGAGTCAGAATCAGGCAATAACACCTTTTTTTAGCCAGTGCCAATTTATTTATGGTTATGAGTTTGTGTTGAAACATTTTTTTTTAGAAGAAAAAAAAAGAGAAGAAAAAAAGGGGGGATAGAAGAAAAAAATAAGAAAAAGAAGGGGGGAGGAGCCACCCATGGCCCCCCCACTGGTGGGCACACCCACCTGTAGGGGGTGCCTACCACGCCCCTCCCTCCTCGCTTTTTCATGCTCATCTCCCTCTTCCGTACTCTATAAATAGTCTATAGGGGGCTGCTGCAGAAGGGGAGAAGAGGGAGACTTTTTTGAAGGCGTGGAAGCTCTGTCGGTGGAGAAAAAGCTCGCGGGAAGGCTCCGTCCAAGACTCCAAACCCCGGGATTTGTCATGCGTGGCACATATTGGGCTTGACCCTTGGATTAATTTATATCATGTTGATTTGTTAAATAGTTCATTCATATTGGTTGAATGGTCAAAGTTTTAATTAATTAATTAATCAAGTGGTTCATTCATATTGGTTGAATGGCCAAAGTTTTAATTAATTAATTTTGTGGTTCATTCATATTGGTTGAATGACCAAAGTTTTAATTTTGTGGTTCTTTCATATTGGTTGAATGGCTAAAGTTATGTATTTGTGGTTCATTCCTATTAATGGAATGGCCAACGTATTTCTTGGTCCTTTCCTATTAGTGGATTGGCCATAAAGTTATGGTTCACTCTTATTGATAGAGTGACCAAATTTTCAATGATTCATTCCTATTGAAAGAATGATCAAAAGCGATGTAACTTGGTATATACATAAAGTGGATTTAAGTAGAGCTTTACATATGATTGATGCATGTTCAATTTTGTTTGTTCAATGCATGTCTAATTTCATACATACTCAATCTCATTTATTTAAATGGTGGAAGTATTGACCAAATTGGATGTGTTTTAAAAATAAGTGAGTTTTAGTTCATTTATATTGATGGCCAATAAAATCATTGGGTCTTTCATATTGGTTGGAGGACCATTAAACTTTAAAATGATAGTCTTGGTTATCATGCCCCATTAGCTAAGTCCTTTCCTTACGAATTCATAAAAAGAGTAAAAAAGAAAGAGAGGGTGCTGTCCAAATCCATCTAATTTCGATGATTTCTCTAATGGTTTCTTAAGGATTTCTAAAAGGATACTTAAAGGATACTATCAAGTTCTTCAATGACCTCTAAGTGTTTTAATAGGGATTTTGTTCGAAAACAATCTCTCTTAAAACTTTTTAAAGATCATTAGCTCACATGCCTTCATGTGAGTTTGAAGTCCTCTAAATATCCTTTATAATATCCTCTAAAATTTTTAAAGGGATTCCAAAAGATAGACACCGAACCCACAAAGTCTATGCAAGTGTCTAAAACAAAAACTTGTTTCTTTTATGGTATGTGTTGCTAGGTTTAACTTTCTTCTTGTGCATTTTTATTTCAAGGGCTTTAATGGACAGTTAATTAAGAGTTGCCAATCAATGATTGGCGTAATTAAGATTGATTGAAGTCACAATAGAAAGAGGTCAAATACACGGATCCACACTCGATTCAAAATCTTAGGCTCCCTGAGGACTAATTCCAAGTTCTCAAAGTCTACGTTTTGAAATTAAAAGAACTCAATTTCAAAAAACCTCAAAATCAAATCTTCCTTTTTAAATTAAATTCTTCAGAAAATAAAAATACGAAGTCTCACAAATAGCACGACCGGTGGGACCTCTCCTTTCCTTCATCTCTCCGTCTAATAAGGCCTTTATCATGACAAGACTAATGCTACCCTGTCTTGTACAGGTGCGAGGAAATTCAAATATTAAATGGATGCGAAGGGGACGTACGGTCCGCTCATGGTGGCCACCCACAACCAATATGGGATACCTTACTACGCAAACATGTTTTTGTGACTACCTTGCTGTCATTGATCCCCCTACTTCTTAGGGGTTGTTGCTGCTCTGGACCCCGTTCTAGAGGAGAAAAAGATGCGGCACACTTTCTGTGCCCGAAGGAATCATTTTAACGGGAGACCCGGCCGGGTCTTCGCCGTAAACACCTTTCATATTGCACCCGTCTCCTCTTCTAACAGGAGGCAAAAGAAGAACCATGCTGCAAGTCCGTCCAACACGAGAAAAACCATTCTGGTAGGCAATCTCCGCATATGCTTGGACGGCGGGGAGCTTAGAACCCCCAAGATCTGTCATATCTTATCATTCAGGATACTCTTAAAGGTCTGCCGGGATAAGGTGGCTTTCAAGAAGAAGCAAAAGATAATGAAGGCTCATTTTCAGCAGGAGCGAAGACACCAACCCAGGGCTTCTATTCAGCAGGAGCAAAGAACTAAAGGCACAACAATAATGCCTCAGAGGGGAGGCAATCCTATGGAGGACAAGAACCTACGTTTAAAGCAAATATGGGTGACCAAAGAGGAAGCCCGAAGAATTCGTCAGGTTAGGGCTACCCTAACTAAGTAACAACCTCAAAAGCTCGAAGAGCTAGTGAGCCGAACTATCATCGAAGACATCCGACCTTGTTCCTAACGGGGTCAGAAAAGAAAGGGGCTTATAAAGCCAAGAAGCAATCACAATATATCCAACAGAGGACTTCGATCTTCGATAGATTTGGGGCACTTCCCTTATAAACCCAGAAAAGAAGAAGAGTTACAGAAGTGACCGAAAATGGTAGTCGGGTGTACGTATGCTATGCCTCTAGTACCGGCAATAGGCAAGCCTCATTGCCTGAAGATCTAGTTGAGATCACCAATATAGCTCAACGGGATGGGCCTCTGACGCAGCAGATGGAGTAAGCCCAACAGTGACTGAATCAAAGAAATATAGAGGTAAGTTAACAACCCCAGAACGGTGGTGCCGCCGCCGCAGAAGGTGAAGGCGAAGATGGGCTGAATGCCCATCAGTCGGGTCACAACCAAGAGCAGGCAAACCAAGCTCAGCCTTAGACTGCAGAAGAAATGAGGCTAGGGAATTAACAACTTAAGACCCTTCTGCTAGGCCTCATGCAGAAATTGGAGGAACAACAAAGAACAGTATAGATGAACGGACCTATCCCAAGGGTAGTTTCGATTCCTGCAATGATAAGTCCTCAAGCCCTAGGTGTCAACTTCGCCCCTGATGAAGCTTTAAAAAATCGGGGTGAGGAACCAAATCATAATGCCCAACAATCCAATGCATCTACAACAAGGTTAGCCGTATCGTACCGGATCGTACAGGATCGTACGAGTCGACTCGGATCTGGGCAGACCCGATGCGCTGGCACGGTCGGCTCGCTCGAGTCGCTTTGAACTGCCATCGACTAGGCTTGTATCGTGTCGGATTGTACCGTCTCGTAGCGAACCGATGCGATCCGGCCCGACACAAGTCGAGTCGCTCAGATCCGGCTCGATACGGCCCGAGACTATGCGATCCGATACGATCCAGGGCTTAAAACCCCTAAACTGTCCGCTGCGTTTCTGTTCGGACAGAAATGCACTAGACGCAGGAGCCGCACCCTTCCAAACCCTTCCCCCCTCTTCTTCCTTCCATTTCTCTTGGTGTTTTTGGGAGATCCAAGCGTTTTTGAAGGTTTGTAGTTGATTTTGTTAGAAAGGAAAAGGATTTTCTATCTCTTTTGAACATTTTCATCCGATTTCAAGAAGGTAAGCATCCAAACCCTAAGTTTTTTTTTTTCATTTTCTTTTCTTGTTGTTTGATGTTGTTTAGGATATTAAGAGATGAAGAAGAGGTAGATCTATTGTCTCTTTGTAAATTTGACATGAAAAGATCTAGATTTGTTCAAATTTGAGGTAGATTTTTATTAAATAACAAGAAAATACGTAAAAAATCAAAAAAATAAATAAATGATATATTTATGTGATGATGGACATAAATCTATGAGTTTCACATGTTTGCTTAAAATTTCATTCAAAATGTTAAGTTATGAAGATTAATGTATTAATGTGATTATTAAAATAAGAAATAAAATTTAAAATATAAATTAATTTATAAATTGTCTACTCTATATTCTAGAAGTAAAAAAATGATTTAGATCCATGTTTTAACTTGTATGTTTTAAGTATAAAATTTTTAGTTTGAAATCTTATTTTTAAGTAATTAAATTAGTTAATGGTATTATATATTATTACTTAATAATGTTTAAATGTGATACTGGTATATAAATTTTGGACATGCCCACAACTTATATTTATGTTCTTCATACACTTTAAGTTATGCTTTTATAAATATGTTCAATTAATATTTGTAATTTATGTAATTTATTAAGTATATATTAATGATTTATTTATTTTTTAATATGATGTTTCATATTTATTTAATACACTTTAAGTTATGCTTTTATACTATTCTTACTTGTTATGTAATGTATTTGTTTGTTCTTATTTCTCTTTTATTTGTTGTCATTAGATGGCCGTTACCCCCTCGTCGAGAGTCCGGAGACATCAGATGGCAGCATGGGAGCATGGTTGATGGCAGTAGGCACAAGTTCAAGTGCAATTACTGTCAGTTTATAGGACAGGGCGGTGGTGTTTCTCGATTGAAGAAGCACTTTGCAGGAGGAAAAACTATTGGGTATAATGAAGTGGTTGGTTGTAAAAATGTTCTTGGGGAGATAAGGACGCATATGGCTCAACACTTGAAAAGTTTGAAGAAAGTGCGCTTAAAGAAGGTTGCAGACAAAGAGAGGGAAGAACGCATGATCTATGGAGTTGCAGGTGGAGGGGATAATGATGAAGAAGGAGGCTGGACTGAGTCTGATGGCGATGATGATGTTCAGGAGGTACATGGACGTGAGCCTTCTTCTCCACGTACTCGGCAAGTGTTGGAGCTCAGTAGGTATGAGTATCGGGAGAGAGAATTTATGAGAACTCAACAGGGTGTTGGTAGATCATTAGGTGCTGGTCGGAGTTCTTCTAGGGGGTAGGCTCAACCTAGGAGTGTATTATCTTATTTTACTATTGGACCAGCACCTACAACTTGGCCTCAGAAGCACAAATCAAGCACTCCTGTTGAGGAGTTGACCCTTATATGTTTCCTAAGGAGCATGAAAAACAGACAAGGGTTGATGATAGCTACAATAAGAAGAGTGGTCCAAGATACATATTGGGAAGGGCTGTAGCAAAATTTTGGCATCATGCAGGCATCTCCTTCAATGCAGCAAACAACCCTTACTATTCTAATATGATCCATGAAGCACAAGCTCAAGGATTACATGTTAAACCCCCCACTCCAAAAGAACTAGTAGGAAAATATCATGATGATGAGATAAAGGAGATCAAGCAGGATATTGGTTCTTTCAAGAAAAAGTGGGAGAAATATGGCGTTACGCTGATATGTGATGGCTGGTCAGGGACCACCAAGAGTAGTCTTATTAATTTTCTTGTCTATTGTGACAGACAAGTGTTCTATCATAAGTCTGTGGATGCATCAAATCAGATACTCAATCATGAATACATTATGCAACTGGTGGACAGTGTTGTAGAGGAAATTGGCGAGAAGTACATTGTCTAAGTGGTGACAGATAATGGCTACGCGTACAAAAAGGCAGGAGAAGAGCTAATGCTCCGCATACCTCATTTGTTCTGGACCCCATGTGCAGTCCACTGTGTAGATTTGATGCTAAAAGAAATTGGACAACTAGATCCTGTCAAGAAGAATTTTGCCAAAGCACAGAAGATTACACGATACATCTACAACCATTCTTATGTATTGAGATTGATGAGGGATCATACACATGGTGAGTTGTTAAGGCCTGCGATCACAAGATTTGCCACTAACTTCATTACCTTGCAGAGTATGTTGAAACATGAAGTAGGCTTGAAGCAAATGTTTAGAAGTGACAAATGGATGCACTCCACATTTGCTGGGACAGACGAGGGAAAGAAGATTGAAACTTTGGTGAACAACAGTGATTTCTGGATTAAGATAAAGCTTATTGTACAGCTTATTGAGCCATTATATGAGGTCTTAAACTGTGTGGATGAAGATTGGACACCAACCTTAGGGTTGGTGTATGCCAAATTGGAGGTTGCAAAGAGGAAGATACCTACAATCTCAAGAAAATATGGAGATGAATTATTGAAGATTGTAGAAAGGAGGTGGGACTTCAAGATGGGCAGAGAGTTGTATATGGCAGGTGAACAATTTACATTTCATGACTTTTGGTGATAATTTTAATTGTTATAATGATGCTTGATGGGTGATTTTCTTTTATTACAGCGTATTATCTCCATCCGGCGTTTCAGTATGCTCATTCGTTGGCGTACAATGATGACTTCATTGCAGCTGTGACAATGGTGGTCAACCGACTTGTCGGTGATCCGAATGCAACAGTAGAGGCAATTAATGAAGTAGGGTGGCCAATCTATTGTTCTATCATTTCTTTGCGTCTGTTATGCAAATGTCATAATCATATTGTTAATTATGCAGATAAAAATCTTTCGAGAGATAGTAGGGACATTTGTAGAGCCATCAGCTATAGCTGGCCGTGAGAGATCTGATGCTGGTATAAAAAGAACTTTGTTTAGAAAACACTTCCATATACTGCTCTTTCTAATTTTCATATCTTGATAGACTTCTATTGTTTGTTTTGTAGCTGATTGGTGGTTGAATTATGGAAAGTCTGCACCAACGTTGAGAGATATAGCCATCAAAATCTTGTCGCAGACTTCTTCCTCCAGTAGATGTGAGCGGAACTGATCTATGTTCGCACTGATGCACACAAAGATCAAGAATTGGTTGTCACGCATCCGCTTGGACAAGCTTGCGTATGTCCACTACAATATGAGGCTGATAATTAAACATTTGCAACATGATGTAAAGAAGGGAGAGGGTGATTATGATCCTACTGATCTTAGTTACCTTCGAGATGATGAGGATCCCATGGTTGGTTGAGTTGCCAAAACAACAGATCGTGGGAAGCCAGAACTCGATGAGACAGTAGATCTTGATGAGGACCTTCGTCCAAACATCTTCTTGGCAGCAGAAATATCAGCAACAATAGGAGGTGGAGAACAAGATGATGAACATATTGCTGGTTCAGGTCATGATCAGGAGCATGCAGAAGCTCATGATTAGGAGGTTGACTTAGAGGATGATGACGATGATGATGATGATCAATTGGTCACAAGGGGCAGAAGAATAGTACCTCGGGATGACTCAACACAGTGGGAGCGGCTAATGCAGGGTCCTGAACCTTAGCATCCTCCAATTGCACATGCACCTCAGCCTCCTCCAGCTTCATTAGCACCTCGACATCCATCCAGATGTTAGCCTGTACAGAGTGGACCTGCACAGGAACAACTTTCTAGTCAGAGTTCACGTCATTCCACTGCACGCCCTCCAGCACATCTCCCAGCTGGTATAGTACAGAAGCAAGCAGGCGGCAAAGAAGTAACTTCAAAGGATAAGAAATGATGGAGTAGCATGAAATCCCAGATGTCAAAAGTGTTAACTGGATCCAAAAAGGGCAAGAAGAAGAAGGATGATCCACTTGACATTGCAGACTTAGAAACCTTAGATCCTAATGCTCAAGATGAGACACCATCTCCTTTTGATACTCGAGTCTCATAGAGTAGATCTTCTTCATCAGCTAGAGATGATACAAATGATGGTGGCGCGGGGAGTGGTGGGGATGGTGGACAGGGTGTTGTTCATAGTGGTGGTGGAGCTGGTGGTAGCCATACTAGTGGGGGTGGAGTTGGTGGTAGGGTCCTTTATATTGGGGAGTAGGACTTCACACACGCTACTCAGGATATCGACTATAGAGCTCATGGGCCAGATGAAGCTGTGGAGGCACTACCTCGTGCTCTGATAAAGGTTCCGTATTGTCGGAGGGGACAACAGGCAGACATACCAGATCAGATGTGCACTGACTTATCCTCAGATGATGGCCATTTTTATAATCCCGACCCTGGCACGATCATGTATGAGTACGGGTTGCACTACATCATGAGAGAGTTTGATGGGTTGAGTACACAAGATGACAGAAGTTCATGTGTAGGACATTATAGCTCTGATGCATCCAACTACCAGCGGCGACCACAGACAGGATATGAGAGTACATCGTCTTACAGTGGTGATCGTTCGGTCTCAGGATATTATCAACCATATGGATATTCTACTTCAGGTGCATATCCGTATGGTGGTCACAGTTATGGTGAAGGCGTACCTTATGTTCCTGCAGTACCACAGCCAATATCAGCAGTACTTAGTAGAGTTTCATCAGAGATATAGCTCCTATATGACTTGGAGCCAATATCACTATGTGGCATCCAACTATCAGGTTCAGTTACTAGGAGATGTTCCGACGGGGACTTATAGCTATGCCATGCCTTCACAATATCCATATTGGGGCCATTATTGGTATTTCATTCTTTACTTTTGTTGTCATTTTAAACCCATATGTCTTAATGTGTTTGTCTCATTTTAGTAATTTAATGTGGTTCAATAGTTCAAATTTTCAAATGAAGATCATGTTCTGAAATTATTTTTTCAATTCTTCTTTTGCAGATGTCACGTGAGCGACGTCATCCAGCATGGGACCATGGGTATACAGTCCTAGGAGATCGACGGATCCATTGTCTTTACTGTGTACACCTTGTTAGCGGGATCCATCGTTTCTCAGAGCATCTTGCGGGGACACGCAGAGATAGTATCCCATGTCCTTTAGTCCCGCGTGATGTCTGTGTACAATTCTAACAGTTTCTGAGACAGAAGGAGCCATCATCTAGTAGAGGATGTACACACCCGACAGTCAGGCCGCCTACATCGTCGACTCGTCCATCGTCATCTACGTCTACTTGAGGATCTAGAGCAGAGATCGTGGATGTTGTGAGAGCATTTTTTTTAGAGTTTCATGTTCCATCTATTGCTATTCACACACCATCATTTGTTCAGATGGTTAGATGTATTCAGAGACAATCACATGTCCCACCTCCTACTCAGATTGAGTTAGATTTTGGTGGAGAGGATGAGTGATCTTTTGCTTCTTCTGATGATTTTGATAAGGATGATTGAGTGATTTTATGATTCATGTACTGCTGCTACTGCATATGTCATATTGTCATATATAATATCATGTCTGAAAAATTTATGAGTTTTAAGTGTTGATACTTGAAATTTTATATTTCATCATTCTATAAGATTTGGTATGACTCTTTTGCAAATTGATATTTTTGTATTCAATTTTTCTTAATTAATATGCTGGGGACCTAGGGTATTACATAATTAAATGCATGAAATTGATGTTTTCTTGTTAAATGTGACTCATAATCATTTACTGTAATAAAAACATCTAGTAGAATTTATAAAATTATATATTTATGTCAATAACTAAAGATTTCTCTTCAAAAAAACAAAAACAAAACTGAACCGGCCTGAATCGGACCGACTCGTACGAGTCGGCCCCAGTCGCCCGAGCCGGATCGTATCCGACTCGTATCTGTAAGAACCCGATCCGATCCGGATCCGTGATACGGCGAACCTTGATCTACAGAAGATGCCGCAGTGTCTCAAAAACACCTAGACGAGCAAATTGTAGAAGCCAAGATTACAGAACAGGGCGATGGGATAAGCACCTTTGACTTGTACAAAGTGCCATTCCCGGTCATCATTTGTTTAAGAAGCTGCCTTCTAATCATCCAAAGCGCCTCAATTTTACAAGATATGATGGGGAAGAGTCTGCCCAAGAGCATATCACCTATTACATGAGTGATTTGGGAGAACTGGCCACAGAAGAAGCATACCTATTGAGGTTCTTCTCGACCTCTTTGACTGGTATCTAATGGTATTCTAGATTGAAGCCTAATTCTATTAGTAATTGGGAGAAAATGCAGAAGAAATTCCTAAACCACTTCAAAGTGTCGGAGCGGAAAGTGACAATCATTGAATTGGTCACTCTAAAGTAAGGGAAGAATGAGTCCGCCATGGAGTACATCAAGAAATGACGGAATCTCAGTATGAAGTGTGACAATTTACCAGTCTTTGAAGATGCGGTGAAGCTATGTAAAAGGAGTTTGAAACATGAGATTAATGAGAAGCTGATCGGAGCAAATATTAGGAACTTTGATTAGTTGAACAACATTGTCACATAGATCGAAATGTTCTTTGCTGATAATCCGACAGTGATGTTCAACAAGGGGAAGGCTCACATAGAGCGAAATACAAAAGAAGTTAATGCTGTCGATTTTGCCTCGACAGTGGAAAAGGCAGGGGGCAGGGCCAATACAAGCGCCTCCACATCTAATGCCAAGGGAGGCAGTATGATGTCATCTTTATCTCTTAATAAGAGGATGAGGAGACCATACTCCTTCACCAGGGAGCACACTAAGAAGCTATTTGATACCTGCATTCGGGCAAACCTACTGGTGCTCCTGGAGCCAAAGAGGTCAGGAGAAGTCGAGAAGATAGGAGCTTAATTACTGCTTATATCACCACATATTGGGACATACAGTGGAAGACTATTATCTATGCAAAGATGAGATCGAGAAGCTCATCTAGGAAGGGGCCATAGAAATGGGAATGTACTTTGTGAATCCACCCTAATTGCACCGGAAGTCAAGGCAGACCTTTGCGATAAATTTTGTTCATATGAATGAAGGCTCATCTTGGGACGACCCAGAAGAAGTTATGAATTCATCTCAAGAGCGAGAGAATGTACCCACTTATACTCTGGCGACACCGAATTATACACCAGCAACACCCCTACTGAGGATCCTACTAGGGATATGCTAGAAGAAATTCAAGTCGGCCTGGGACAGTTGTTTCAAGTTTCAACAATAGGTAGGCTTGAAACACAAAGTGGAAGAGCTCTCAAAGAAGTTGGCCTAGGTCTTTACCGAGAAGAGGGCCCGTCAATCCATCTCGACTGAAGAGTCGGCATCAGAGTATCAATGCAGAAAAGGCAAGCAAGTGATTGACCTGAACAAGAAGCTTGAGGCACAATACTAGGAACGGGCATTTCCCAGAAGAAAGAGGTGTAATTACTGCAATGGTGACTCCATAGACATTGTGATGGTTGAGGAAACCCACGGGGGAAGCAAGCCACAAATGAAAAGAAAGGGGGAATAAGAATCGAAAGCAACACATCCCTCGCGGGAAAGCTCAAGAAAGAGTACTCCTTTCTGAAGGAAAAGACCCGAGAACTGTTCAGATTATGCATGAATCAATAGGTGATGGCCCCGCCCAAGCCCAAGAAATAGGAAGAAATGTATGAGGAAGAATACCTCGGTACTGCCCATATCACCGCTCTATCGGCCACTCGATTGAGCAGTACATTGTATTCAAAGATGAAGTGGAGAAGCTAATTCGGAATGGAAAAATAAATATGGGGAGATATTTGGTGTATCTTCCGCGGCCTTACAACCATGTTCATACTATAGTAAATGTGTTGTATGTGAATACCGGAGGCAATGTGAAGGTACCGGTCGTAGGAAAGGTTAGATCCAAGCCCGAAGAAGTCTCCTTACAACATCATAGGGGAGTAGTCTTGAATAAGCCTATCACTCTCCGGACCAAAGCCACCATAGACACTGTGGCAGTGGTCGCAAGAGAAATGGAACAACGAAGCCTAGAAAGGCAGCAAAAGGGCATGGAGGAGAAAGAAGTAAAGGTAAGTTCTTCCAGTGGTAATAAGGAAATGGTATTTAGAGAATACCAAATGTTGCCAGATGCGGTCGTGGAGCAAGTCATCAAGGTCACTTTTGATCGCAATCAGCCAGAGGAGTAGTGGACCTCAGTCCAGAAGAAGAAGATGGAGCAGAGTCGTACGATGAAGGTGGGGATGGAGAAGAGGAGAGCCTTCGTTCATGTAGGCCCTGCCACATAAAATGTCAATTTAGTTCCGTCTCATCAAGGTTGCGGCCAAAAAAGAAGAATGAAAGGAGGAAGCTCAAAAAGAAGGAAGCTCAGGGTAATTCTTCAAACATGCCAAAGCAGGAAATGACACCCCTGCAGAAGCTATAGAAGATTATTGATGAATTGGAAGACTATGAGCCAAGGCATCCGGTGAAAAGAGTGCCACTAGACGAGTACATACCCTGAGAAGAAATCCCGACTAAAGAGTTGGTTGTTACAGCTCCACCAGTATATGGGGAATACATGTGAAGAAACTTTCTCAGATGATGAAACTGCTGCCTTCTGGGAGGGGGATGTGACTGTGGAAAAGCTATAAAAGTAATTTCAGTCATTCTCCTATAATATGACCTTTATGCAATTTTGAGCAGGAGCCAGGAGGCGGCCCTGTTGATGATGAGATCAGGAGCGTTTCAGATCTAGAAGACCCCTCACGACATATCAAAGAAGAAGTAACTCGCAGAATCGGGGAAGAGGCTGAGGCCGAGGCCGCGATGGCAGTCATGGTAGAGGCAGGTCAAGAAAAAGTGATACACTTTAGGGGAGAGATTTCGAAGTCAATCCCTGAACCAGAAGTGAGGGAAAATGTCTATTTTTACCCCTTGTCAGATGAAGAGGTAGGCTCTGCAGCAAATCCTGA
Organism: Zantedeschia hybrid cultivar; assembly: GCA_030544215.1. Taxonomy (NCBI): domain Eukaryota; kingdom Viridiplantae; phylum Streptophyta; class Magnoliopsida; order Alismatales; family Araceae; genus Zantedeschia; species Zantedeschia hybrid cultivar. The sequence continues at coordinate 27,497,942 of JARZZO010000011.1, forward strand.
CGAAGAAGATCCTTCGGCCCAGTTGATGTCACAAAAGATATAGAGGCCTTGGCCAGTCTGTTCATTGAAGGCCTGAGGGTTGACTCCCAGGTGAAGGAGACTCTGAGTGAGGAGGTTCCAGAAGAATCAAGACAACAGAAAGCATTGATCGAGACTCTGAAAAGCACAGTTGAGATAATGCCAACTTTTGGGAAGGCCCATGCAAAAGTAGATCGAAAGATATTGCAAACAATGAAGAGGATGTCGGGAGGCCTTAGTATCTGCGATGCCATCTCCCTAGGCAAAGAGCTAAGAGAAGCGCTCATCACTATCTTGCACGACCCATAAGCTTATGAAGTCCACATGACTGAGATTCAGGCTGAATTGTACATGGTGTACGAAGCCCCAGTGACTTTCACTGAAGAAGACACGTTGCTACCCTCTCCCTGCTATAATAAGCCATTATACATAAAATGCCAAATCAATGGATGAGAGATAGATTGGGTCTTTATATATTCGGAGTCCGCCGTCAATATCATGCCATTCAAGCCCTTCCAGGCCCTATACCTCGCGCCTTATATGAAAAAGGTACAATGGGTTACCATATCAGGCTTCAACTAGGATGCGGAACAGGCTTTGGGGCGAGTTGATGTTGAGTTGACTCTAGATGATTGGGTGACTCGTGTCATTCGTCATTGTAGACTCCAATACATCTTTTAAGGCGCTCCTAGGGAGGCCTTGGTTGCATAAAAATTGGGTTGTCCCATCTACCCTACATCAGTACATCAAGTGCATCAAAGATGGCGAGCAACACTGGATCTTTGCTGATCGGGAGCCGTTCAAAGCTTATGATTGGCATCATGCTGATGCACATTTATATTTTGACAAGGCAATGGACCTAGCAACCGGTGAAAGTCGTGGCAAAGGAAAATAGGTGGTGAAAGAGCCTTCTGATGAAAAAGGAGGTACAACTATAAGTGAAGCCAAAGTTGAGGAGTTCAGACGGAAGCCGAAGGCCCTTATTAAGTATAGGAGGCCCGTCATTAATTTAGAAGCAAACTTCAATAGCAAAGGGGTGGAGGCAAGTGTATGCATGACTCCCAACCTAATGAAGCTAGTCTGTCAAAAAGAAGTCCATACAGTGGAGGAACTGAAAATCTTCATTGTGTTCCACAAAGACAACCGGCGAATTATCTTCTACAAGGGAGATTTGGTGCTTAAAAATTCCCTAGAGGATAATTTTGGGTTGAAAGTCTCTCAACGGGAAGTTGAAGAGGAAATCCCATAATTGAATGATATGTCCCAATATATGAAAGAGATGTGCCCGACATCAGAAGATCCCAGACAAGCAAAGTGCAGTCAGAAGCAAATTCTTCCAAGAATTGTGGTATCCAGTTGAAGTGAGGGGGAAACCTCCATTCTCTAAGCAGAACCATAGGGGTTTGGGCTACGGACGACGTCGTGGTCCCTCTGTCCGCTACTCAGTCAATATGGTGAGCCTGTCATCATTTGAAACAGAGGGGCAAACCTCAGAAGGAAGATTTGACAGCTCGGAAGAAGAAGAAGAAGAAGCACTCTCTTCTCCAAAGTCCGTGGTGACTGGCTCAAACCTCACTGGCCGACAGAAGCCTTCCCTGGAAGAATTCTCTCAAGCATTGAAAGAGTAGTTTGAAGCTAAGAGTGAAGAAGGAAGAGGCCCTATCTCTCTCCCAGAAGAGAGAACACAAGTGAATCAAGTGGCTTCCCTGGAAGAACTACTGTAGCTAACATCTCTAGCGGGATCTAGTCCTGTGGAGGAAGAGTCAGCTTGGCACGAAGTACATGTTGCCGACATTGATGAAGAAGAAGACTTTTTGGATATTTAGCCAACTCTACGAGAAATAGAAGACGGCGAACAAGCTACAATTGATGAATTGAAGGAAATCAAGTTAGGTGGACCAGGAGATTCACGTCCAATCTTCCTCAGTGCATTGTTGAGTGAGAAAAAAAAAACAAGCATACACATAATTGCTCTTGGAGTTTAGGAATTGTTTTGCCTCGAAATACAAAGAAATGTCTGGCTTAGATCCCTCAGTGGCCGAACATGAGCTGTCCATCCTGTCGGATACTAAGCCTGTAAAGCAGTCCCAAAGGCGAATGCATCCAAAATTGATAGTAAAGGTAAATACAGAAGTTGACAAGATATAGGAAGTTGATTTTATTGAAGAATGCATATATCCAGTGTGGCTTGTCAATATTGTGCCGGTGAAGAAGAAGAAGAATGGTCAAGTCCGAGTTTGCATCGACTTTTGAGACTCGAATAAGACATGCCCCAAAGATGACTTCCTACTACCAATCACAGAAACAATGATGGATGTCACTACGGGCTTCGAGGCGTTATCTTTCATGGATGGGTCGTCAGTTTATAATCAAATCAGGATGGCCATCAAAGAAAAGAATTTTACAGCCTTCAGAACCCTCAAGGGTATTTTCAATTACAAGCGAATGCCTTTTGGGCTCAAGAATGTTGGTGCTACTTATCAAAAGGCCATGACAAAGATATTCGACGAGATGCTCCATGACCTGGTTGAGTGCTATGTTAACGACCTGGTCGTGAAATCTGGAAGAAAAGAAGACCATCTGGCGGATCTTCGGAGGGTGTTCGAGAGGCTTTGGCATTATCAATTGAAGATGAATCCCTTAAAGTGTGCCTTTGACGTGTCCAACGATAAATTCTTCAATTTTGTCGTTAGATATCGAGATATAGAAATCGACCTCGACAAAATCAAAGCCATCTGGAAGTTGCCTCCTCTTAAGAAGCTGACCGAGCTCAGATCTTTGCGAGGCAGATTAGCCTACATTAGAAGGTTCATTTCTAATTTGTTGCGGATATGTCAACCTTTCTCGAAGCTGACAAAGAAGGGGATACCTTTTGTATGGGACGAAGAATGTTAACATTGCCTGGACAAGATCAAGGATCATCTCCTCAAGCCACTGGTGCTGTGGGCACCAGTACAAGGCAAGTCCCTAAGCTCGTACATTGCAGCCATAGATGCTTCATTGGGAGCATTGCTCACCTAAGAGAATGAAGTTTGGAAAGAACATCCTTTATACTATCTAAGAAGAATGCTGGTGGGTCCTGAGCTCGAAACTCTCCTATGGAGAAAATGTGTTTGTCTTGGTGTTTGCCGTGAAAAAGTTGAGGCACTATCTCTTGGGCCTTGGTACATAAGGTTCAGTTAATATCATGGTATGATCTGTTGAAGTTCTTTCTCGAGCAGCCCGCATTGTCAGGAAGACTGGAGAAGTGGGCCTTACTCTTTATGGAGTTCGACATCACATTCGTACCTCAGAGGGCAATATAGGGGCAAGGCATGGCCGAATTCCTAGTAGCTCATCCCATCCCCGAAGACTATCCTCTGAGTAGTAAATTGCCAAACGAAGAAGAGCTGTCGGCACATGAAGTAGTGGAGGTACAACAAGCAGAAATTAAAATCGAGCAGTTATACTTTGACGGAGCATCAAGAACTATTACAGTGCCTGACGGTACATCAACAACCCGAGCTGGGGCAGTTCTTGTCCTTGTTACTCCTGAAGGAGGTGTGCTACGCTATTCGTGGGCACTCATGGAAGCATTGACAAACAATGAAGTAGAATATGAAGCTCTGATAGTGAGACTAGAAGTCGCCTTAGAAATTGGTGTTCGGTGCATCCATGTATACGGGGTCTCCCTCTTTGTCATTAGACAGGTCCTTGGGATCTTCGAAGTCAGGAAGATAGAATTGATGGCTTATCATGTTGCTGCTTTAAAGCTAAGCGAAATGTTTTATATTTTTCGAATAGAATATATGCCAAAAGGAGGCAGAATGCTCAGGCCGATGCGTTTGCCAAATTAGCCGCCGTTTTAAAGTTGCCATCAGCAGGCGAGGCTGAAATCCTTGTAAAAGATAGGAGACTCTTCCCAAACTCCTTGAATGAAGAAGATGGCTTAACGGTGTTCAAAGTCAATGCTGTTGAAGAAAATGAAGCATAAGAAGATGACTGACGGATTCCCATCATCATAATCAAGGAAGGTTGGCTTCTAAATGATAAAGCTGAAAGGGTCCAACTATTACGTATGACAGTGTCCTATAGGCTGATTGGTGGAGTCCTATATCGGCTGGTCCTTGAAGGCAAAAATACAATCCTCTTGAGGTGTTCTTCACCAAACGAGGCTCGAAAGATAATGAAAGAAGTTCACTCCGGGGTTCACGGAGCACATAATTTTGGCCTAAAAGTAAAGATCCATGTCAAAGATTTCTTCTGGCCAACGATGTATGCAGATTGTAAGAAGATGGCTAGTAGTTGCCCTCAATGTCAAGCTTTTGGGCCAATCTCCAGAAGGCCTCCAAATCAGTTACACCCCACAGTCCTTACGTGACTTTTCGCCCATTGGGGTATGGATGTAGTAGGTCCACTCCCATCTTCGTCAAGAGGGTGTAAATATATTTTGGCCGCCGCAAAATATTTCACGCGTTGGGCAGAAGTCGTCCCGTTGAAGGAAGTTACAGGTGAAATAGTGTCGCGCTTCGTTCGATACAATATCGTATATATATGTTTAGGAAGCCCAGCCGAATAACTTCAGACAATGATACCCCATTCAAGAATCAGACAATCTAGAACATGGTGGCAAAATTTTACATTGAGTGGAATGTATCTTCAATCTACTATCTTCAAGCCAATGGCATGGCTGAAGTATTCAATAAGACACTTTGCAAGCTGCTGGTGAAGATCAGTGAAGGACAGAAGCGGAATTGAGATGAAAAGATACATGAGGCACTATAGGCCTACCGCACGATCTACGAAACCCTTAGGTCCCTTACAGGCTGCTCACCATACTCCCTAGTTTATAGGGCAGAGGCAATAGTTCCGATTGAAATTGAATTGGCTTCCTATCGGGTGGTTCTGCATTATGAATGGCAAGAAGGCGACCTTAATAAAGCACAAAGGCGTTACGAGGAGTTGGCAGCGAAGGCAAAAGATTGGCGGCTTACCAACGTCTGCAAGTCTATCATGCTCGGATGTCTAGGGCTTTTGATAAGTTGGTAAAAGAATAGGTGTTCAAGAAAGGTGACCTTGTCATGGTTAAATAAAAAGATGTGATGGCGTCTCATCCTACGTTGAACGGGCGCCACATGAAGTTGTATTACGTCCCAGAGTATGAATTGCCCGAAAATTTACAGTCAAAGAAGTCATGAAAAAAAAGAGAGGAGCTTAAAAACAACGTGCCTCGATAGACTTAATTGATTTCTTATCAAAGAGGGAGGCAGTTAAGGGCAAAAAAGTCTTAAACAAGAGGTGAAAATTTGAAAGGGCGTCTTAGGCAAAAATAGAAAACCTTGCTGTGTGAAAACCCGCAAGGGTGCACATATAAAAGTAATAAGGAGCTAGCTTTGGCAAAAACCCGTAAAGGCGCTATGGTTAGTTAAAAAAGAAGAAGAAGAAGAAAATAACACATTGGGGAAATAACTCGCAAAAGCACTCTGATGGGGGGGGGAGGGAATTCTCCTCGCCTACCTTTGGTGAGGGTTGAGTTGTTTCACATCCTTACTCAAGGAGGATGTCAGAGTCGTCAATGAAAAGAAAAACCCTTAGATCACTTCACTATTGGTGGGGTGACATTTAATAAAGGGTTATGACCGAGACAACAATGACGACATTCTCTCGACTGGGTAAAGAATTGGGAAAATATGATCGTCATCTTGGATAGGTTCAAAAGATTCCTCCATCCCAAAGTTGCTTGCCCCCCAAACAAAACCAAAGTCCTCAGAAATTTTCCCCAAGTTGCCGGTTTGGGGAGTTGTTGTATCCCTAAACTTAAAATCTTTCAAAAGTTTCCGGCTCGAGGAGCCGTTGTGTCTTAAAGCCCCAAAATTTCGAAAGTTCCTAACCTGAGGAGCCATTGTATCCTAAAACCCAAAACTTTCAATTACAAAGCTTTATAAATCCAAAATATCTCGTCCCACCGGAGAATCTCTGTGAAACCCAAAATCCATAGCTAATTATAGCTTTTATTTTCTTGAAAACCCAAAATCCATGGCTACTTGGAGTCTTTATCTCCTTGAAAACCCAGAAGGCATGGCTACTTGGAGCCATTATCCCTTTGAAAAATCCAAAATCCATAGCTACTTGGAGTCTTTATCCTCTTGAAAACTCAAAGTTCATGGCTACTTGGAGCCTTTATCCCCTTGAAAAACCTAAAGTGCATGGCTACGTGGAACCTTTATCTCCTCGAAAAAGTCCAAAAATCCATAGCCCTATCTAGAATTTTTACTTTATAGGAAAATCACCAAATCCTTCGTCCCACTGGAAAAGTTTCGTCCAAAAAGCAAATCTCGGCATGGGCACGGGGAGCCATGGTGTCCCAAAGCCTCACAAATTCAAAATTCCTAAGTCCTACCACTTCGGCCCACAATGAAGCCATAATTCCCTACTGAACAAAATTGAGAACTCTATCCAAGTCTGGCCCACAGGAGAGCCATAATCCCCAACTGAAAAAAAAGGAGCTTAAAACTGAGGTGTTTCGACGGACTTAACTGCTTCCTCTTAGAAAAGGAATACTTACGGGAACAAAATCTGGTTAAGGTGAAAATTCGAAAGGGCGCCTTAGGCAAAAATAGATGACCCTATTGCATGAGAATCTGAATGGGCATGCAGGTAAAACTAAGAAAGAAAAAGTAGTTACATAACACTGGAACAATTTGAAACTAAGATTCCACTAAGAGATAAATTTGTTGTCCGAGACAAGCTTTTCGGACAACCAAGTCACAGAGAGAGCGCTATCTGAGACAAGCCCTTATGGTAGCCGGATCACGAAGAGAGGGGGGACAAAATCAAAGTCACCTTCAAAAAGATGGTAAGATAATTATGACAAGAACCTGCCAAAGTTCAAGTCTCATGAAGAGACCTGACATCGTGCGTATGAGTCAGGTTGTCCCAGAAGCGTTTAAGTTCATCTAAGGAACCGAAGGTGGTGTTCGATAGTTGGAGAAATTGAGAGAGTAGATGATCAAGCAAGGCAAAGTCGGACAACTTCACTAAAAAGTTTTCGGGCGTCGTCTAGGAACAACAAAGACAGGCCTCCTGCCTCGGTTACGACGCAAAGGAGGAAAGAAGCGGGCTAAGTGCAAAAGGAAAGAAAGAACTGAAAGGAATTTACTATCAAAAGTTTGAAGGACAAAGAAGCAAGATGAAAGCGTATGAATCATGGCAAAGTTACAAAGTCTAGCACGCTACAGTTCAAAGCTTCGGCTAATTTGGGTCACTTTCGTATTGTACCTTAAAATGCCAGAAGAGGGTTATCTATACCTAAAGATCGACTACAGTAAAAGCTCAAGTTAGTTATGGTCACTTTCATCGTGTGCCCTAAAATACCAGAAGAGGGTACCCATACCCAAAGATCGACTTGTTGTAGTTAAGGCTCCAACTAGTCAGGGTCACTTTCATCATGTGCCTTAAAATGCCAGAAGAGGGTATCCATATCCAAAGATCAACTTGTTGCAGTTAAAGCTCCAGCTAGTTTGGATCAAGGTTAAGAAACCCGGGATCGGGTCCCGGATCGGCCGGTCCAAAACCGATCGGATCGGCCGATTCCGATCCGAGTGAGTCCGATCCCGGCCGATCCTGGCTGAGTCAGGCTCGGCTGGTTCGGATAGCAGAAAAAAATAGAAAAAAATATGAAAAAATGTGGAAAAAATATAAAACACAAGTCTAATGCATAATTGTGTTGAAATACATTGATTTGAAGTACATAAGATGTTGTTGGACAAAAAAATCTTGAATAAACATACATATATGATTATGAACTTACATTTATTCCAAACGTACATTATACTGAATGAACATATGGCTAACATACTCAGCCCATGACATATAGCTCTGGTAGTATTGTTCATACTGCATCACATACCGGCTATAGTCATCCGTATTGGTATAAATGACTGAAAATTGTGGATATTCTAAACAACCCCCTGAATAGTCGGATGTATCAGAATGTTGAGGAGGGTAAACTACATATCCAATAGGCTGACTATATGATGATGCATCTGATAGTTGCTCCTGATATTCCTGAGGAGCTTTACCTTTGTCCTTCCTCCTTGATCTGCTGAATGTTTGAATGGAAGATTCTTCACGTCCTCCTCTGCTACCATGATGTTCATCTTGGGTAGCATGTGTGAATTCTTCTTCTCCAGTGAATTGAATTGGTGGAGCTGGGGCTGGGGCACTGGTAGCATCTCCTCCATCCTCAGAACTGTTGGAGCTCGTCTTTGATGTCGAGTCATTTGAGGTTTGATATTGGACCTCATCACTTAGTTCTGGCGTTTCATCATCTTCCTCGATAGTCTCCAGATCAGCAATTTGAATTCCAGTACCACTCTTCCTTTTGCTTGGTACTTGTTTTTTGCTCTTCTTCTGACGTTTTGGAGAAGGAGGTTGAAAATCAGTAAGTAATGGAACATTATCTAACTCACCTTCCGCCCATTCCCGATCATTTGGGTTGAATTCAGGCTCATTTGAGGTGCTTGCATCAACCCATGCATTTAGTGGATGTTGCTCCTCGAACAGCTCATCCAAGTCTATGGGTTCTTCTGCATGTGTCGTCTCTGTGGCTTGTCCGGAAATTCTCTCTTTCTCCTGCCTTTGAAGGTTCCTTATGAGCTCCAGATTCTTTAGCTTCAACCTCATGTTATAATGACAGAATACTAGCTTCTCTAGACGGCTTGACTTCAATCTGTTCCTTTGCTTGGTGTGAATCAAGCCAAAGGTGCTCCAGTTTCTCTCACAGCCTGATGAAGAGGTTGTTTGACTTAAGACCCGAATTGCAACATAGGCTAGATCTTCATACCCATATGTTTTTCCATGATCTAGCCACCAGTCAGCTGTAAATAGAAAATTGGCCATGTCAACAATGTGCAAGCTATAATTAAAATTTAAGTAGAACATCTAGTTAATAATTTTCAAACCTGGACTCAAAATTTTGGCAGCTCTTTGAGCAGTACTTGTCCCAAAGTGGTATAACATCATTCTGTAATCATGCATTTGCTTGCATGCCAATATTGCTCTGTCCTCATCTGCAAGCATACGCTTAATAACAGACTTAGCCCCCATCAACACTTCCGAACAACTATCATAGCTATCCTTCTTCCCATCAGTTCTAAACATGTACTGAGGGTTGAAAAAATAACCTAAATAAATAAGTCGAAGTTAGTTATTACTTAAGAAAAATGTGTATACAAATAATACATATAGAAAGTTAGTAGCTTACCAGCTGCATGAAGATCGTGATGTAAAGTGTGTTCCCAACGTCTGTCTATTATGTCCCACCACTTCACAAAGGTTGTTGGGTTGTTCAGTTGAATGAGCTCCTTAGCTCTGTCCATAGCTTCATATAAAAAACCCATATCCGATCTTCTTTTTCCATCACAAGATCGCAAGACACGGACAAGCGGTTCTACAACATTTAACACCGCTTGCACCCCCCTCTAGAAGGGTCTAGACTGAATTAGATCAGCCACTTTCTTACCTTTCTCTCTGACCTTAGTTGGTACATGCCGCAATATGTGATTCTCCCAATCTTCCGATGCCACCATCCTAATCAAGTTGTTCTTTTGTTGACTTAAACTATCTAGAGAGATATATTGAGATGCAAACCTGGTGGCTCCCGGACGAAGCAACTCTGTTCCATAAGTATGTGTGCGCATGATATCCAGAATGTTGTTGTGATTGTAGATGAATGTGGTGATAAATCGACCACTCTTGACCACTCCATCTACCATCGGATCAGAGCAAATGTCTTCCAACATCAAGTCAATACAATGAGCAGAATAGGAAACCCAGTATAAATGTTCTCTCTTCTGCATCAACATTTGTCCAGTTAATTTGAACGCCGCTGCATTGTCCGTAACGACTTGGACAATCCTTTTTTCGCCCACTTCTTCCACCATTTGATCCATTAATTCACACAGGTACTGGGCATTCTTTATTTTTCCAGATGCATCAATGGACTTCCAAAATACGGTTCCAGCTTTACAGTAAATTAAGAAGTTGATCATACTTCTTCTTGTTATCTCTGTAAAATTCCAAACGTGATAAGAAATCAGAAAGAGACCCATTCTGATTAAGAAAAAATGAAGATAAGATAAGAAACTGAATATAAGATTTATGTACCTGTCCATCCATCGCACATTAAAGTGCATCCATACTCATCCCAAATCCTTTCAAATGATTTAATGCATGTTCGGATGTCATCAACTTCCATATCCAAGTACTTGTTGTATATCTCATATGGAGAAGGTCCCTCAACCCCTTTGCCAACTTCTTGTATGGTCTCGATCATGGACTCATAATATGGCCCCTTGGCCGCATTAGCAGGGATACTGTTATAGAAAAACCACCTAGATGTAGCTCTCCCTATCTTCTCCTTACAAAGTTTTAAGTTCTTGAATGCAGCACTAATAGAAGGTTGTTTATCCCTCTTCTTGGTGAGCAAGGGATCTATTGGACCTACTCTAGGATCTCCAGCTCTAGTGAACTCCTGAGGCAGCTCCTCGCATACATTAGTGCTCATGCCGGCGCTAGTGCTCCCTTGTGCAGAAGGTGTGGAGCCACTTCCTTGTCCTCCATATCTTCCAGTGTGCCGAAATAAGTCCTCATCTGCAAAGGACCGCCGGCTTGCTTCCATTGCACGTCGCAATTCAGCTTTAAATGTAAAAAAAAAAAAATTAATCTACTATAACTATTTGTCTGAAAACGTTAAATGAAGAACATGAAAATAAGTTAAATAAGAAACTTACTTGTATCCCAATCATCAACATTTATAGGTTGATTACTTCCACCAAGCCGGACTCCAGCATCAGACCTTCGCGCTGGTTCAGTCAATTCCTCTCGAATTTCCTGTCTTCTTCTGGCAGTACTTGCTTTGCTTGATTCCTTCTCCTTCATGTAAGTTCGAAATTGGATCCTAACCTCTGAAGGAACTCGAGCACATGCTGCAACTTCACCTTTTATTCCAGCAAGATGTTGTTTGAATCGGTAGACCCCGCCAGAGACAACCCGGTTGCAATATTTGCATTGTACCTTTCTTTGGCCCATGTCCACCGGTGTGCAATGACCCCAAGCAGGATCAGCACTAGGAGGATTCCCAGATGACCGCTCAGCAGCACCTTGAGATGCCATTCCTTCACAGCACAAGAAGATGAGAGATCGCGGAGCTTGTAGTAGACTAGAAGTGACCTCGTGGGAGAGATGGAGAGAGAATTCTATGAGAGAGAGAGAGCAAGAATGTTAGGAGGCTCAAAGGGCAATTGTGGAACCTTAGGAGGGCCTTGGGGGGGTTTAAATAGACCCCCAAGGCCCAAACTAGCCGTTGCTGGCCGTTTGGGAACGGCCAGCAACGGCTAGTTTGACCCCCAACGGCTAGTCAAACTAGCCGTTGGGGGCCGGGTCGGGCCGATCCGAGCCGACCCGGCCCGATCCGGTCCCGGATCGCCCGATCCGGCTCGGACCGGCCGATCCGAGTCCTGGACTCGGCCAGGTTACTCGGGATCGGCACGGTCGGCCCAAAACCGCTCCGACTCGGCCGATCCGTGCCGATCCGAGCCGAGTTTTTGAACCTTGGTTTGGATCACTTTCACTGTGTACCCTAAATTGCCAGAAAAGGATATTTATGTCCAAGTATTTTTGAAGTGTGTGAATGTTGGAAGATGATAAATGATTTATCTCCTAACAACTACAAGTTACGCCTGCTCAGAGGCAATAAAATCCTGGAGGATCAACACCATACTCCCAAGATTTCAAGGAGGCTTGGGCAGTTTAAGACATACTCAAGGCAAGGTCCATGAAACCTCAGCTGAATGCACATGATCGCATGAGAACCTCAGCTGAATGCACATGATCGCATGAGATGAAGCCAATAAGAGACTATGATGTGGATACATGGGACATATGCCTCCGCCCTTGCTTCCGACACATGTCCTGTGGGGGCATTTGTTGAAACATTTTTTTAGAAGAAAACAAAAAAAAAGAGAAGAAAAAAAGGGAGGATAAAAGAAAAAAAATAAGAAAAAGAAGGGGGGAGAAGCCACCCATGGCCCCCCACCGGTGGGCACACCCATCGGTAGGGGGGTGCCACCAGTGGGCACCCCACCGGTGGGGGTGCCTACCGCACCCCTCCCTCCTCTCTTTTTTATGCTTATCTCCCTCTTCCCCACTCTATAAATAGCCCATGGGGGGCTGCTGTAGAAGGGAGAAAATGGAGGCTTTTATGAAGGCGTGGAAGCTCTGTCTGTCGAGAAAAAGCTCGAGGGAAGGGTCCGTCCAAGACTCTGAAGCCCCGGGATTTGTCGTGCGTGGCACATATTTGGCTTGACCCTTGGATTAATTTATAATTATGTTGATTTGTTAAATGGTTCATTCATATTGGTTGAATGGCCAAAGTTTTTATTAATGAATTAATTGGTTCATTTATATTAGTTGAATGGCCAAAATTTTAATTAATTAATTTTGTGCTTCATTCATATTGGTTGAATGAACAAAGTTTTAATTTTGTGGTTCATTCATATTGGTTGAATGGCCAAAGTTATGTATTTGTGGTTCATTCCTATTGATGGAACGACCAACGTACTTATTAGTTCTTTCCTATTGGTGGATTGGCCATAAAGTTATAGTTCACTCTTATTGATAAAGTGACCAAATTTTCAATGATTCATTCCTATCGATAGAATGATCAAAAGCGATGTAACTTGATATATACATAAAGTGGATTTAAATAGAGCTTTACATATGATTGATGCATGTTCAATTTTGTTTGTTCAATGCATGTCTAATTTCATACATACTCAATCTCATTTATTTAAATGGTGGATGTGTTGACCAAATTGGATGTGTTTTCAAAATAAGTGAGTTTCAGTTCGTTCATATTATTGGCCAATAAAATCATTAGGTCTTTCATATTGGTTGAAGGACCATTAAATTTTAAAAAGATAGTCTTGGTTATGTGGTAGTTATCATGCCCCATTAGCTAAGTCATTTTCTTGCATATTCATAAAAAGAGTAAAAAATAAAGAGAGGGTGTTGTTCAAATCCATTTAATTTCGACGATTTCTCTAATGGTTTCTTAAGGAGTTCTAAAAGGATGCTTAAAGGATACTATCAAATTCTCTAATGACCTCTAAGTGTTTTAATAAAGATTTTGTTCGAAAAAAAATTCTCTTAAAACTTTTTAAAGATCATTAGCTCACATGCCTTCATGTGAGTTTGAAGTCCTCTAAATATCCTTTATAGTGTCCTCTAAGATTTCTAAAGGGATTCTAAAAGATAGACACCGAACCCACAAAGTCTATGCAAGTGTCTAAAAGAAAAACTTGTTTCGTTTATAGTATGTGTTGACCTTCTTGTTGTGCATTTTTATTTCAAGGACTTTAATGGACGGTTAATCAAGAGTTGCCAATCAATAATTAGCGTAATTAACACTGACTGAAGTCAGTGGAGAGAGGTCACGGATCCACACTCGATCCAAAATCTTAGACTCCCTGAGGACTAATTCCAAGTTCTCAAAGTCTACATTTTTTAATAAAAAGAACTTCGTTTCAAAAAACCCTTAAACTCAAATCTTCTTTTTTAAATTAACTTCTTCAAAAAATAAAAATACGAAGTCTCATAGTCTGTTTTTGGCCATTTCTTTCATAATGTCTCAAAACGTTAAAGTTAAAAAAAAAACACCAAGGCCTACTAAAATCAAGGTAGAATCGACTTGGAACTTTGGATCAGCAGGTTCTGATCCGATCTGGATCAAGATCAAATCATCAAGATTGGCCAATCCAAAGGAAAAAGGCTAATCTTTGGATTGGCTTGAATTTATTTTAAAAAATAGTAAAAAATGAAAAAGAGATAGAAAACTAAAGAAATTAATAAGAAAAAGGTGAATGCTACCCAATGCCAATCAAATTCAATGACGTAACATTGAATTAGCAACCCTAGCTCACAGACCACATTAGCCCGGATGACACAGGCCACATTGGCTTGATCAGTTTGGATTGCCTTATATCGGCCTGTTCCAGGTCTATATGACTGATTTTAAGGCAATCCAAGCCGATTCATCTTATTTTATTTTTTATTTTCCACATTTTTCATGTGGGGATTTGTTTTCTTCTTAGAGATCGGATTGTTGGGTGCCGATTCTAATCCGAATTGACCGTTCCTGATTAGAATCGGCTGATTCTGCATACCAGGTCTAAAATAGATCCATGGTTGGCTTTGAGTAGCGTTGAACATATTTTTGTAAAGATAAAGGAAGAGAGAAAGGATGGGGGGCATGTGAATAAAAAGAGGAGAAGAGAGGGCAAAGAAACAAAAAAAAGAGAGGAGAAAAGTGAGGGGAGCCACCGGTGGCTCCCCCCTACTAGTGGGGGGGTGCCACTAGTAGGTACCCCCATCCGGTGGCACCCACTGGTAGGGAGTGCTACCCGTGGCACCCACTAGTAGGGAGTGCTACCGGTAGCACCCCACCTGTAGAGGGTGCCACTGGTGGGCACCCTCACCGATAAGGGGTGCAACTGCACCCCCCTCTCTCTTTCTCATCTCTCTCTCTCTCTCTCTCTCTCTCCGTCTCTGTCTTTCTCCATTCACTATATAAATACCCCGTAGGGCGTGGATGCTGCAGGGGGTCCAGAGAGTAGCTGGTGGGGAGACTTTGGAGGATTTAAAGGTCTTTTTCTGAAGAAAAGCGGGAGAAAGCACTGAAGCTCTGCCCGTGGACAGATTCAAAGTCTTGACACCGTACATGGAAGACTGACATACATACTTTGTACAATGAAAAAAAGAAGATAAATGATGGTCCAGTCTTGTTGTTAGAGTGGCCATGAGGTCACTAAAATGGTGGTTCATTCTTATTGATGGAATGACCATTAGGTCTGTAGTTCATTTTTATTAGTAGAGTGACCAAAAATCATTTTAAGTGGTTCATTCCTATTGGTGGAATGACCATTAAGTTTGTGGTTCACTCTTATTGGCAGAGTGACAAAAAATCATCTTAAGTAGTTCATTCCTATTAGTGGAATGACCATTAAATTTGTAGTTCACTCTTATTAGTAGAGTGACCAAAAATCATCTTAAGTGGTTCATTCCTATTGGTGGAATGACCAAAATTCATGTGGTTCACTCTTAATTGACCAAATTTTTAATGATTCATTCCTATTGATGGAATGATCAAAATTGGTGTAACTTGATGTGTGCACAAAGTTGACTTAAATAAGGTTTTACACGTGGTTGATGCATTTCCAATTTCATTTGTTTAATGTATGTCCAATTTCATTTATTTGATACATGTTCAATTTCATTTGTCTAAATGGTAGATGTGTTGATCAAGTTGGAATCTGTTTAACTTAAAATGTCAAAATAGGTGGGTTTCGGTTCATTCATGTTGGTTGAATGACTAATAAAGTCATTGGTTCCTTCATATTAGTTAGAGGACCATTAAGTTTTAAGAGGATATTCTTAGTTGTGTAGTGGTTATTATACCATTAAGTTTTAGCTAAGTCCTCTCCTTGCAAATTCCTAAAAAAGAGTAAAAAGAAAGAGAAGATATTATCCAAATCTATCTAATCTTAATGATTTCTTTAATGGTTTTTCAAGGATTTTTAAAAAGGCACTTAAAGGACATTGCCAAATTCTTTAATTTTCTCTAAAGGGTTTTAATGAGGATTTTGCTCAAAAACATATTATCTTAACACCTTTTAAAGTTCATGGGTTCACATGCCTTCATGCGAGTTTTAAGTCCTCTAAGTATCATTTAGAGTATCCTTTTAAGATTTCTAAAGGGATTCCAAAAAATAGGCACCGAGCTCATAAATTTCATACAAATGTCTAAAGCAAAACTTGTTTTCTTTATTGTGTGTGATGCAATGTCTAGCTTTCTTATCGTGCATTATGTCTAGCTTTCTCATCGTACATTTTTATTTCAAGGGCATCAACGGGCGGTTAATCAAGGATTGCCAATCGATGATTGGCGTAATTAACACTGATCAAGGTCGGTGGGGAGAGGTCAAATTCACGGATCCAGTTATCTGATCCAAAACCCTAGACTCCTTGAGGGCTGATCCTAAGTTCTTAAAGTCTACACTTAATAAAACAAAAAAGGATTATTTTAAAAATTAAAATCTTTTAAGTCCTTTTCAAAAGAAAATATTGATTTAAAAAAATGAAGTCTTACAGGTTGGCACGCCCGGTAGGACCTCTCCTTTCCTTCATCTCTTTGTCCAATGATGCCCTCACTTTACACTACTAATGTTGGCTAGTTTTATGCAGGTACCGCGCACATTGAAAGCAAAACACCCAATTGCGGTTAAAGTTACCTACGACCCTCTAGTGGTTGCCACCCATGTCATGTGCGCTTACCTGATGATGCTGACATGCTTCGGTGATTTTTGTACCGTGGTCGGATTCCCGTACTTTCTAGGAATCATCGCATTACCGGAAGCAACTATGGAATTGAAGAAGCAATGCGCGTCTCGTGCCAAGAAGGACCATGCCGATGGAAGATCCGAGCGGGCTTTCATTGTCAGCACCATCAACATTTCACCCACCTCCTCATCTAACGGGAGGCAAAAGAAGAAAGCTTTAGTAGCAAGCCCATCTAAGACCGGAAAGACCATATTGGTGGTCAATCTCCGCATCCGCTTGGATGGGGGAACACCCATCATTCCAAAAGAAAGAATCGTCTCGACTATCCCTATACATAATCGGTTCGGGACACTTCCTAAAGTTTGCCAAGACAAAGTGGCATTCAAGAAGAGAACTTCAAAAGCCTCTATCCAACAAAGGCAAAGACACCAAAAGAAGTCAGTTATGCCTCAGAATCGGGGTAATCCTGTAAAAGATAGGAGCCTCTACCTGAAGAAGATGTGGGTAACAAAAGAAGTTTGCAGAATACATCAGGCTAGGGCCACCCAAGCAAAGTAGTCGCCCCGACAACCCTCAAAGTCAGAGGGAAAATCAATAACTCAACAACTCGACCTTGTTCTCCAAGAGGTCAGAAAGGAAAAGGCACCTATAAGGCGAAAAGACAAGTCCATCAGAGGACGTCAGTCTTCGGGCGGATGGGGGCAATCTCCTACCAGACTCAAAAGAAAAGAAGAATCATCAATATGACGGAGGATGGCATTCGGGTCTAAACCTGCTATGCTTCAAGTACCAACAACCGGTAACCTTCACTGCCAGATGATCCTTTAGAAATTGCTAACTTAGCACAGTGGGAGGGGCCTATGACCTATCAGATGGAGCAGGCCATTCGTTGGCTGAATCAAAGAAATCCGACAGTAGAACAACCTCAAAATGGTAGTAGCAATGTTGCCGAAGGAATCAAAGAAGATGGGGTGAATGCCCAAAATATTGGGCCCAACTTCAAGCAGTTGCAAAATCAAGCACCGCGTCATACTATGAAGGAGATGAGGTAGGAGAATCAACAACTCAAGGGCTTACTATTAGACTTTATACAAAAATGGGAAGAACAACAGAATGCTTCTCAGATTCCTCAAGCAAAAGATGTTGCAATATCGCAGAAGCGCCTAATTGAATAAATTGTGGAGACGAAGACAGCCGAACATGGCGAGGGGATAAGTGCCTTCAACTTATATAAGGTGCCGTTCCCAGTCTGCCATTTGTTCAAGAAGCTCCGGCCAAATCACACTAAATGCCCCAAATTTACAAGATATGATGGAGAAGGATCTGTCCAAGAGTACATCGCTCATTATATGAGTGATTTGGGGGAGCTAGCCATAGATGAAGCATACCTACTGAGGTACTTCTCTACTTCACTGACAGGTACGACATTCTAATGGTATGCAAAGTTAAAATCCAATTCCATAAATAATTAGGGAAAAATACGGAAGAAATTTTTAGACCGCTTCAAGGTGTCAGAACAGAAGGTCACCATCACTGAATTGGTGATTCTGAAACAGGGTAAGAACGAGTCCGCCATCGATTACATAAAAAAATGGCGAAATCTCAGCATGAAGTGTGATGACCAGCCAGTCCATGAGGATGCGGTGAAATTATGCAAAAAGGGCATGAAGCCGAAAATCAATGAGAAGCTGATAGGAGCAAATGTGAGAAACTTTGACCAACTCAACAATATAGTGTCAGAGATTGAGATCTTCTTTGCTGACAATTCGACCATCGGCTTTAACAAAGGAAAAGCTCCAAGCAAGCAAATATCTAATGTAAAGGAGGTGAACGTAGTAGATCGCCTCTGCTGTAGAGAAGACAGGGGGCAAGGGGAATGCCAGTGCCTCTACATTCACTAAGATGAGAGATGGAAGAGGATCGTCCTACTCCCTTAGTGAAAAGATGAAAAGACCCTACTCTTTTGATAGGGATCATACCAAGAAGCTATTTAAAGCCTGCATGCAGGCAAATTTCTTAGTGCTGTTAGAACCAAAGAAACACAATAAAGTGAGTAGATCCAATGAACCCAACTATTGCAGCTATTACTGCATGTTGGGTCATATTATTGAAGACTGCTATCTCTGCAAAGATGAAATCGAAAAGCTCATCCAAGAAGGGGCTGTAGAAATGGGCTGATACCTGGTGAGTCCACCCCAACCACATTAAAAGTCGAAGCAAACATTCTCGCTGAACGTTGTTCATGCAGGTGAAAGCTCCGTGGGGGAAGAGCCTGAAAAGGAAGGCATAAAAGCCTCTCATGAGTAAGAGGCGAGACCATTTCATACTCCGGCAACCCCTACTCTGGAGGGGTCCATTATGGCAACACTGGAAGAAATCCAGGTAGGTCTAAGGCATCTTACCCATGTGGTAGAAGGCCTTTTGAGACAGCCGGCTGAGTCTTAATAGAGAAGGAAGTCAACGTGTCACTATCCTTTGAAGGAAAGGGACCGGAATGTAACCTCTCTCAGGGGAAGAAGGGCAAACATGTCATAGACTTGAATGAAACACCTGAAGCGCAATACAAGGATTGCATATTCCTTAAAGAAAGGGTTATGATGATCGAAGCAATACTCCAAAAAGTGTCATTTTACTTGGCGAAGGCTCATGGAAGAGACGGGCCGTCAGTATTGAAACATGCATAAGCCTCAAAAGGCTGCGAATCTTTGAGAGATAAACTTAAAGATCCATATTCCTTTCTAAGGGAAAAAAATCGGGAACTCTTTAAACTGTGTATGAGTAAGGAGGTAATTGTTTTACCTAAGCTAAAAAGAGGAGAAGAAATGTACAAGACAGATGCGTCCAATTATTGTGCCTATCATCGCTCCATCAATCCAATTGAGCATTGTTTTACGTTCAAGGATGAAGTTGAAAGGTTAATTCAAGACGGGAAGATCAACATGGGCAAGTGCCTAGAGCCTACGCGAGCATATGATCAAGACGTGATCACCTACACAGTGAATGTGTTACATAAGTACTATGTTGATAAAAGCTTCCTGGAAGTCCCAGTCCATGAGATGTCTATACCCCAACCTGAAGAGAAACCTTGTCTTCAGTAAGGAGGGTAGCCCTAGATAGGCCCCTTACCCCGAAGACCAAGGCAAAAATTGACACTGTTGTTGTGATCGCCAAGGACATGGAAAGGCGAGAGCTAAGGCGTGAGCAAGAAGCTTGAGAGGAAGAAAGAGCAAAAGTTAGTTCCTCCAAGCTAGATGAAAAGAAGGCATATAGGGAATATCAAATGTTGCCGAAAGCAGTGGTCAAATAAGTTGTTCAGGCCTAAAACAACAATGGACCAAAGTCTGGAAGAAGAAGCTGGTTCCTACGAAAATTTCAAAAGCTAAGGTTGAAAAGAAAAAGGCGGCTGTCCGAGGTGCTCCTCCCTTGAAAATACAACCAAAATCTCATTTCGTCAAAGATGTTGCCAAGAAAAAGCACCAGGAGAAGAGTAGAAAGAAAAATGAGAAGAGAAAGCAAAATAGAAAGGAAGCTCATGCTAGTTTGGCGACTGCACCAAGAGAAGAAAAAACACCCCTCTAGAAAGTACAGAAGATCATTGATGAACTGGAGGAATACCAACAAGGACGTCCAGTAAGAAATATAGCCCTGGACAAGTACATGCCCTGGGAAGAAATTGAGAGAAAATCTCGATTAAGGAGCTAGTTGTTGCAACTTCGGCAATACGTACTTAATACATGTGAAGAAGCTTTCTCCACTGCAGATGATGAAGCCACCATATTTTGGGGAGAAGATCTGGCTATGAAAAAGCTTGAGTGACAGTTCCAATCATTCTCCTGCAATATTGCCTCTGTGCAATTTCAAGCGGGAAACGGCTTTCTAGACAACTAGATCAAATGTGTCTTACCTAAATTCAAGATACCCCTTACAACATATCAAAGAAGAGCTAACCCGCATAATTAGGAAAGAGGCCGAGGCCGTGATTGTGGTCAAGGCAAAAGCAGAAGCACCATAAGCCAGGACAAAGTAATACACTTCAAGGGGGAAGTTTCGAAGCCAATTTCTGAACCGGAAGTGAGGGGAAATGTTTACTTCTACTCCTCATCTGATAAAGAAAATCTCGTACAGCCATGATAAGAAGTGGGCCCAATGGCGAATCTCGAAGAAGCAAGAACTTCGGTACAACTCAACTCTGCAGAACATGTAGAGGCCCTAGCCAGTCTATTTGGTGAAGACCTGAAAGCTGACTCTTGGGGGAAGGAAATTCCAACAGAAGATACTCTAAAAAGGTCAGAGCAAAAGAAGGCACTAAAAGAGACTCTCGAAAGTATAACCGAGATAATGCCGACTATCGGGAAAGCTCATGCCAGGGCGGACAGAAAGGTGCTGCAAACCACAAGGAGAATGCCGGCGGCTCTCAGCATCTAGGACGCAATCACTTTAACCAAAGAATTGAGAGAGACATTGATTGTTGTCCTCCAAGATCCAGAGGTATATGAGGTCCACATGGCTGAAATTAGAGCTCAAGTGTGCGCAGTGTATGAAGCCACGATAGCTTTCACTGAAGAAGAGATGTTGCTGACGTCACCATGTTACAACATGCCATTATACATAAGAGGCAAAATCAACGGGCATGAAGTAGACTGAATCCTGATAGATTCAGGCGCAACGGTCAATATTATGCCGTTCAAGTCCTTCCAAACTCTGTATCTTACCCGTACATGAAAAGGGTGCACGGGGTAACAATCTCTGACTTCAATCAAGATGCAGAAGAAGCTCTGAGACAAGTAGATATGGAGCTAATCTTAGATGACCAGGTGACTCACGTCTTGTTCCTCATTGTGGACTCAACCACTTCTTTCAAGGCGCTTCTAGGGAGGCCTTGGCTGTACAAAGATTGGGTTGTGTCCTGTACCCTACATTAGTGCATTAAATACACCAAGGATGGTGAACAACACCGGATATTCGCCGACTTGGAGGTATTCAAAGCTTATGACTGTCATCTAGTTGATGCTCAGTTATACTTCGATAATGCTGCCGACTTGGCCACAAGTGGAAGTTGCCACAAAGGAAAGCAAATTATAGAAGAGTCATCCTACGAAACAGTGGCATAACCATCAATAAGGATAAAGCTACGAAGTTCAGAAAGAAAAAGGCTCTCTCCACGGGTCGAAAATTGTCCATGCACGGGAGACCCGTTATTAATCTGGAGGTGATCACTATCAGTAACGAGGTAAATGCCAGCATGTGCTTGTCCTCCAATCTGACGAAATTGGTTGCCCCGGAAGAGGTCCATTGAATGGCCGATATTTAAAGTTGAATGATGCTCTAGAGCATGTACTTGTCCAGAATCGCTATTAAGAGAAGTGAATTCAAAAAAAAAAAAAAAGGGGAGGGGGCTTAAAAAAACGAGATGCCCCGACAGACTTAGTCGGCTTTGTCCTCAAAATAAACCGACTAAGGGTGAAAATGTCTTGAACTCGACTGAGGTAAAAACCCGTAAGGGTGCCTCAGACAAAAATGGAAAATCCTACAGTATGAAAATCTACAAGGGTGCACATGTAAAAATAAGAAGGGGCAGTTTTGGCGAAATCCAGAGAGGGTGCTAATGTTAGTTGAAAGAAAAAAAATCCAATCCATCGGTATATGACAAAAATCGGTTGCTCAAAGGAAAAGAGAAGAAAAAAAAACAGAGAGAAAGAAAAAATCATACCTCGATGGGGGAAAAGCTCTCTCAGCCTACTTCAGGTAGAGATCGAGTTTTCTAACATCCTTACTTAGGGAGGATGTCAGAGCCGTCAATGACGAGAAAACTCTTAGTTCACTCTACAATTGACCGGGTGACATTTAATAAAGGGCTACGATCGAGACGACGATGACGACGCCTTCTCGACTCGGTAAAAAAATGTGAAAATTCGATCTTCACCTCGAATAGGTTCAAAAGATCCGTCCACCCAAATTCGCTTGTCCCTCCAAGCAAACCTCAATCACCAAAATTTTTCAAAGTTTTCAGCCTAGGGAGCCGTTGTATTTCGAAACCCAAAATTTTAAAAAGTTTCCAGTACGGGGAATTGTCCTATCCCAGAGCCTATTTTCCAAAGTTTTCGGCCTGGAGAGCTGTTGTATCTCGAAACCCAAAATCTTCCAAAGTTTCTGGCTCAGGGAGTCATCGTATCCCAAAGCCTAAAATTTTTCAAAATTTTCGGTCCGGGGAGCCGTTGTATCCCACATCCCAAAGTCTCCTAAAATTCCTGGCCCGGGTAGCCATTGTATCCCAAAACCTTAGAAATCCAAAATGCCTCGTCCTAACAGGAAAATTTTCATTAATAAACCTAAAGTTCATGGCTACTTGGAGCCTTTACCCCCTTGAATATCTTAAACTTCATGGTTATTGGGAACCTTTATCCCCTTGAAAACCCAAAAGTCCATTGCGCTACCTAGAACTTCCACTTTCCGGGAAAATCCCGAAATTCTCCGTCCCACTACAAAAGTCTCACAAAAAAGAAAAGAAAATCTAGGCCCGGGGAGCCATTATGTCCCGAAGCCTCATAAATCCAGAATTCCTAGTCCCACCGCAATCCTAGGTCCCACCACTTTGGCCCAAAGGGAAGCCACAATTCCCTACCGAACAAAATTGAAAACTCTACCCAAGCCTGGCCCACAGGGAAGCCATAATTCCCTATTGAGCCTAAAAAAGAAACGCTTAAAATTGATTGGTTCTGATGGACTTAGTTGTTTCCTCCCAAGAAATGTGTAGTTAAGGGTAAAAAGGGCCCAAAATCCAGCTAAGGTGAACCCGAAATGGCACCTTAGGTAAAAATGGATAACCCCGCCGCATGAAAACTTGAAAGGGCATGCGGGCAAAAATAAGATGGGACTAATTTTGGTGAAAATATGAAAAGGCACTAGAGTTAGTTAAAGAAAAAAGAAAAAGAAAAAAAAAGAAAGATCACACAACAGTGGAATGCTTTCAAATCAATGTTTCACTCGTAGATAAATGTGTTGTCCGAGACAGGCTCTCGGGGCAACCAAGTCACAAAAAAAGTGCGCTATCTGAGACAAGCCCTTAGGATAGCCAAATCACAAAGTGAAGGGAGACAATATTGTGAGAAGTCAAAATCAAAGTCAACTTCGGAAAGACGACGATACAATTACAGCAGAAACTTGCCAAAGCAAATCTCATGAAGAGACCTAACATCGTGCTTATGAGTCTGGTTGTCCTAGGGTGCTGTTAAATGCATCTGAGGAGCCAAATATAGTATTTGATATCTGAAGAATCAAATATAGCAGATAATGAAGCGAGTTAAAGTTATACCAAATTTACCAAAAAAAAAATTTGGACGCTATTCAGAAGCAAGAAAGATAGTTCTCCTACCTCAGACACGGCACAAAGGACGAAAGAAGCAAGTTACGTGCAAAAGGAAAGAAAGAATCAAGAGCAATTTACTATCAAGAGTTTGAAAGGCAAAGAAACAAAATGAAGATCTACGGATCATGACAAAGTTACAAAATCCGGCTCATTATAGTAAAAGCTCTAGCCAGTTAGAGTCACTTTCACCATGTGCCCTAAAATACCAGAAGGGGGTTAGTAATACACGAAGATCGACTTATCACAGTCAAAACTTCGGCCAATTAGGGTTACTTTCATAATGTGCTCTAAAATGCCAGAAGAGGGTTACTTATACCTAAAGTCCGGCTTATTGTAGTCAAAGCGCCGGCCAGTTAGGGTTACTTTCACCACGTACCCTAAAATGTTAGAAGAGGGTTATCCATACCCAAAGATCGACATATTGTAGTCAAAACTTTGACCAATTACGATCACTTTTCACTTTGTGTCCTAAAATGCCAGAAAAGGGTTATTTATATCCAAAGATTGGCTTATTGTAGTCAAAGCTCCGGCCAGTTAGGTTACTTCTGCAATGTCCTAAAATGCCAAATGTGGGTTATTCATACCCAAAGTTCAGCTTAGTGTAGTCAAAATTCCAGCCAGTTAGGGTCACTTCCACAATGTGCCTTAAAATGCCAGAAAGGGGTTATACATACCCAAAGATCAGCTCGTTACACTCAAAGCTTTGACCAATTTGGATTACTTCTACAATGTGCCCTAAAATGTCAGAAGAGGGTTATCTATACCTAAGGATCGGCTTATTATAGTTAAAAGTTCTGGCTAGTTAGGGTCACTTCTATAATGTGCTCTAAAATGCCAAACAAGGGGTTATTTATACCCAAAGATTGGCTCATTACAGTCTAAGCTTTGGCCAGTTAGGTTCACTTTTCACCATGCGCCTTAAAATGCCAGAAGATGGTTATTCATACCCAAAGGTCGACTTATTACAGTCAAAGCTCTGGCTAGTTAGAGTCACTTTCACTACATACCCTAAAATGCTAGAAGAGGGTTATCCATACCCAAACGTCGACTTGTTGTAGTCAAAGCTTCAGCCAGTTAGGGTTAGTTTCACTATGTACTTTAAAATGCTAGAAAAGGATTATCCATACCCAAAGATCGACTTGTTGTAGTTAAAGCTTCGGCCAGTTACGGTCACTTCCTCTGTATACCCTAAAATGCCAAAAAAAAGGGTATTCATACCCAAATATTTTGAAAAAGTGGATAAATGTCGGAAGATTATAAAGGATTTATCTCACAACAACTACAACCTATGCCTAGTCAGAAGCAATAAACTCTGGAGGGTTGACACCACAAAGAATGATTTACTCCCGAAGTCTCGAGAAGGTTTGGGAAGATTGCGACATCTTCAAGGTGCCCCGACACTCAAGTTAGGGCATATAAGCTCTCAGTCGAATGCCAGTTATCGCATGCAACGAAGCCAGCAAGGGAGTATGTAGCTCATGCATGAGACTCATGCCTCCACCCCTGCCTCTGGCACATGTCCCGTGGGGGGTATTTGTTGAACTTTATGTTTATGAAGAAAAAGGAAGAGAGAAAGGATGGGGGGCATGTGAATAAAAAGAGAAACGGAGAGGGCAAGGAAATAAAAAAAAAAAGAGGAGAAGAGTAAGGGAGGAGCCACCGATAGCTCCCACCGGTAGGGGGGGTGCCACCGGTGGCACCTACTGATGGATGCCCCCACCGGTAGGGGCTACTACCGGTAGTACCCCCCACCGGTACCCACCGATAGGGGGTGCTATTGGTGGCACCCACCAGTAGGGGGTGTCACTGGTAGGCACCGCCATCGGTAGGGGGTGCCACCGGTGGGCACCCCCACTGGTAGGGGGTATTGAATTGTTTCTTCTTTCGCGAGGAGCCGGATGAGAAGAAACTCGTATGTCTGGTTCTGCAGTAGAGATGGAAGAGGGAAACAACCATAAACTATAACCCTAAAAAAACCAGATTCCGTAAACAACATAGAGGAAGAATGAAAGGAATATCCGTTAGAGGTAATCATATTCGTTTCGGAAGATACGCTCTTCAAGCACTTGAACCCGCGTGGATCCACACCCCCCTCTCTCTCTTTTCTCATCGCTCTCTCTCTCTCTCTCTCTCTCTCTCTCTATTCACTTTATAAATATCCCCTAGGGGGTGGCTGCTGCAGGAGGTCCAGCGAGAAGCCACTAGGGAGACTCTTGAGGATTTTTAAGGGTCTTTTTTCTGAATAAAAAGAAGGAGAAAGCACCGAAGCTCTGCCCGTAGACAGATTCAAAGCCCTAACACCGTGCGTGGAGGACTAGCACAAATACTTTGTATAATAAAAAAAGAAGAAGATAAATGATGGTTCATTCTTATTTTAGAGTGGTCATGAGTTTAATAAAATAGTGGTTCATTTCCATCGGTGGAATGACCATTAAGTTTGTAGTTCACTCTTGTTGGTAGAGTGGCCAAAAATCATTTTAAGTGGTTCATTTCTATTTGTGGAATTGCCATTAAGTTTGTGGTTCATTTTTATTGGTAGAGTGACCAAAAATCATCTTGAGTGGCTAATGACCATTAAGTTTGTGGTTCACTCTTATTAGTAGAGTGACCAATAATCATCTTAAGTGGTTCATTCCTATTGGTGGAATGATCAAAATTCATGTGATTCACTCTTAATTAGTAGAGTGACCAAATTTTTAATGATTCATTCCTATTGATGGAATGATCAAAATTGATATAACTTGATGTGTACACAAAGTGGACTTAAATAAAATTTTATACATGGTTGATGCATGTCCAATTTTATTTGTTTAATGCATGTCCATTTTCATTTATTTGATACATGTTCAATTTTATTTGTCTAAGTGGTGGATGTGTTGACCAGGTTGGATGTGTTTAACTTAAAAAGTCAAAATAAATGGGTTTCCATTCATTCATATTAGTTGAATGGCCGATAAAGTCGTTGGTTCTTTTATATTGGTTGGAGGACCATTAAGTTTTAAGAGGATATTTTTGGTTATGTGGTAGTTATTATACCCCATTAACTAAGTCATTTCCTTGCAAATTCCTAAAAAAGAGCAAAATGAAAGAGAAGTTGCTACCTAAATCCGTCTAATCTTAATGATTTCTTTAATAGTTTCTCAAGGATTTCTAAAAGGACACTTAAAGGACATTGTCAAATTCTTGAATATTCTCCAAGGGTTTTAATGAGGATTTTCCTCAAAGGCATATTCTCTTAACACCTTTTAAAGTTCATGGACTCGCATGCCTTCATGTGAGTCTAAAGTCTTCTAAGTATCCTTTAGAGTGTCCTTTAAGATTTCTAAAGGGATTTCAAAAAATAGGCACTGAGCTCATAAATTCCATGCAAATGTCTAAAGCAAAATTTGTTTCCTTTATTGTGTGTGATGCCATGTCTAGCTTTCTTGTCGTGCATTTTTATTTCAAGGATATCAACAAACGGTTAATCAAGGGTTGCCGATCAGTGATTTTGGCATAATTAACACTGATTGAGGTCAGTGGGGAGAGGTCAAATTCACAGATCCACTTGTCTGATCCAAAACCCTAAACTTCCTGATGGCTAATCCTAAGTTCTCAAAGTCTACACTTAAAACAAAACAAAAAAAGATTGTTTTGAAAATTAAAATCTTTGAAGTCTTTTTTTTTAAAAAAGATTGATTTCAAAAAATAAAGTCTTACAAGTAGTTTGCTTTGGATTGTGGTCAAGGAATATGAAATAAAAATCTGTAAGCAGAACCTGACTAAATTGGATCTTTTCACTAATGCATTCCATTTGAATTTCCGTTTGATCCTAGTTAATAAACAAGGTATTTCCATTAATTTTTTCCATTTGAATTTCTTTGTCAACTAGGGATGGATTTTTCATGTTATTGAATGTCAGAAATGCTGTTTGGATCTCTTGTACAACTACTGACCTTGGTATTTTTAATTCACCACATCAAGATTCTTTCTTTGGATCCTTCTTTTTTGATCATCTTCTCTGGATGTGGATCAGATTGTGGTGGCATTTTCCGGTCATGATAGGGTCTTAAAATGTAATTAAGAAAATATGCAGGGTGCACTTGAATCAGCTGGTACGAGCTAAATCTGCAATTGACCATTTTGATTCCAACGAAACTTTGAAAGCTTGGATGTTAATGTTCCTTTATGGGTAAAGTAAATGCATATGCGTGCATGTGCATGACAGATCTATATGCATTATAGTTGTAAAAGAATAAAAGATTACAAAATCTTAGTTAAAATTAAAATGTCTACAACATTGATTTATTCTCTGATTCAGAGGGCTTCAGATGTCTTACAAGCTTCCATGTTTAATAAAAATCTTTCAAAAATCAGAAAGATATGTGTTGGAGGCAACTATCAGCCAATCTATTATTTTTGATTTTATGTTGAATTATTTAATCTGTAGGTCATTTGTTAATTAATCGTGTATGGATCCCAGAATCTGAAAAACTATCTGCGAACTGGCTGTTCCCAGGGGTGAGTCAAACCATTTCCATGTAACTTTCCTTGCATAACTCTAACTGTGGGTCAAGGGTATTATTCTATGGGCATTTTTATCTCCTTGATCCTAGAAACTCAATGGAAATCACTATTTTCATTTTTGTAGTCAGTAGTTTTAGTCAGTAGTCAATAGAAGGGTGGACCTAGGAGCAACTGTCAGGTTCCCCCATTTGCGACCTTGGAGGTCGCGGTTTTGAACCAAGGATAGCCCCTCTGCCTAGCAGGGGTAGGGCCTCATGCATCGACACTTCCCCAAACCCTGCAAGTGGCGGGAGCGACGTGCACCGAGTATGCCCTTTTTTAGTTAATAGTGTATTCATCTTTATTTATCTGTTGTCCTGGTAAGCTACTTGCATGAACTTGATTTTTTATTTGCATGCTAATAAAAGGGTTATCATTGAAAGGCATATGGTATTGGTGGAAAGTTAATGTTGAATGCATTGCCATTTTAATGTTCAGTCTTTCTTGATGCTTGAATGCAGCTTGTGGGTGTCCTTGCACATGTTAAGGCTGAGAAGGATGCTGTTGAGGTCTTAGTGCAACCAGTGGAAACTGCCGATAAGCTTTTACATGATATGCAGAATTTGCAGGAACTGGTTGAGGAACTGGAGTATAAGCTTGATGCCAGAGGGCAAGGGGCCAAGAGTGTGGAAGAAATTCAGACCCAACTGAATGATCTGGAAATGAAAAGGTGTGAAATGTTTTTAGCTTTGGTACAAGGACCTTCATATCTATTTGTCTTTTATATATATTATCGACTGCATACCATTGTCTGTAAGATATATGGCATCTTTGATCATCTATGTCCTACTTGGGATGACTTGTATTGATCAATGCTGATTTTTGTAGAAGCATGTAGTGGGTGTGAGAGCAGTAATGTAAAGGAGATGGGAGTGGGAGATCTTCTAGTTTGCTATTCAAAACCTTTTTGGGAGTAGAAGCGGGATCACATTTGAGAGCGGGAGCAATGAAAATGCGCTAATCCTGCTTCTTAGATATGGTACCTATTGTGTAGTTGAATTCTAGGCTCATTCTATGCCACACAGAAGCCTTAGCAAATTGATTCATGGAGTGACTTTTGTGTCCTGCCAAGTTTGTTTGAGTCTCTCCATGGTTTGCTGTATCAAACTGATTTGCATGGACTTCCATAAGTTGTCTTGGTTTTCAGGGGTTATGTTACCCACTCTCAAGGGTGTAAATGGGTTGGGGATGAAGGTGGAAGCATCACTGGTTCTGCCAACAGTAATTAGAATAGAAATTGAAGCTGGAATCACTTCAGTTTGATTCTATTTCTGATTCTAGTTTTTTTTTTAAAAAAATCAAGAATCAGAACTAAAATCTCACGCACACAGAGTCCCTACCAGCTGTCCCTTTGGTGAAGAGGATGCTTTGTGGTGGGTGGGGGACTAAATATGGGCCACTGTGCCACCCCTCTTTTCAGTTGGGTGCCCCGGGAGATGGGACTGACATCGCCAAACAAGGCTAAGAGGGGTGTGCAATTGGACGGCTCCAAACATGTAACCCACTTGGCATTGGGTGGGATATTAGCCCCATATCATCTATTGGAAAAGAGGGTAGGGAAAGGGTGAGTGACCCTTGCCTATCTCATCTATTGGAAATGAGGTAGGGAAAGGGTGAGTGACCCTTGCCTATCTCCACCTTAAATGCTGGTTTGATAGCCGGACTGCCTATTCCGAAACAAGCAATTTTGGATTGCTTACACCGGAATAAGCCTTGTTTTGTTTTGGTAATTGCTTATTCCCTTTATTTGGAATAAACCATTCTAATTCGGTGAAATAAATTAAAGGATATGAGAAGTCAAGTGTTATTAATGCTTATTCTAGATCGAATAAGTAGTTCTATCCTTTTTTCTCGAATCTTATTCCCTCTTATTCCAGAATAAACCATTCCGACTTGGTATAAGAAATCCGTATAATCAAAGCGGAACTGAAAATATAACGTGGGGAATAAGCCATCCTATTCCCCCTTATTTTGCTATCAAACCTTTTAGCTCCTGCTACCTGTTGGACATTGGCGAGAATTAAGCTTCGAGAGGTTGTCCAACCCCAATAAAACAATTACGTATTAAATCTAACAATATGAAAAGTGAGTAAACATGAGGACATCCAAAGGCCCAGAATAGTCTTATAAGGAAGGCCTAAA
Source organism: Zantedeschia hybrid cultivar (assembly GCA_030544215.1). Lineage (NCBI taxonomy): Eukaryota > Viridiplantae > Streptophyta > Magnoliopsida > Alismatales > Araceae > Zantedeschia > Zantedeschia hybrid cultivar. Next base: position 27,528,390 of record JARZZO010000011.1, read on the forward strand.
AGCCAAAAAGAGGCCTATGAGCTGCTCGGTACATGCGGACCAGGGTTCCTAGGATAGTATATGAATGCCAGCCCTTGGAACTGAAACCTGGGGACCAATAGACATCTTTCCCATACAGTGGCCGGGAGCCCGCTCCCCTATTATCTCGATCAATATACATTGAGGGCTAGAAAGTCACTAAGATGGACGTATCGCCCATGTTCAAAAGGGTGATTCGGCTACACGAACACGAGAATTGGACGTCACTAACCCAATCGGACCATGCATGACACTACTGTAGGGCCCTTAGGATAAGTATGAGTCACCCAATGAGAAGTATGTGGCTATCCACCTCCACTTGAAGTTACCCTATATAACTTTCACCCTCTTGCCTGGCCAGGTATATGCAATCCACTACACCATTAGCTCTAGTGGTAGGACACTCTTTAACTTAGGGATTAGAAGGTTAACCCTGGATACACGTAGGGCCCCTGTCGTCCTTTTCATCGTCCTTATAGTGAGGAGACTTCATAGTTGTTCCACTGGTTGAGAGCTTTCTATGCGTCAATTTCTTAACCTCTTCTTCATCTAGTATGGGTCTCCCATTTTGAGACCTCTACACTTTTTAGCGCCCTAGTTAAAGGAATTTTCGCAAATAGCCCTACGAGGATGCCCCCTTGCATTCTGGGGACATCCAACCCTATTTGGAGGAGGCTTCAAGATCTCATAATGGGCACCCATGGATTCTATATAGGATCTTTGTGAGCAGATGTAAGCAGTCCTAGGCACCATCCAAAAATTGTAAGCTGCAGGGAGCCAAGAGCTGCCCTTCCTCCTCTGCCACGTAGTCAAATTAGAGGTGGTGCTTCTACTGCTAAGTGGCCGCAACTTTGTGCTCCCTACTAGCACGTGCTATCTATTGTGTCTTCGTCCCACTCCAAGGCCAGGGGGCCGACCCCCCGTTTCAACGACCTCTTGTGACTCTACACTCACTTCAGAGGTGGAAAGGCAGATTGAGAGAGAAATCAAACAAAGGTTCGCCTACTGCAAATGCCACATAGAGGAGTTGGAGTGTTGGCTACTTGGCTGGAGAACCTCCTTTCCGGGCGGTTCACGTCCTTTGAAAACTCATTGTCCCCACCTTCGCCGAGTACAATGGTTTTACAGACGGGGACACCCACCTACACAACTTTGAGGATGTCATGGACTTGCATGACTTCTCGGATGTCGTCAAGTGTTAGGCATTACTGACCACCTTGACAGAGACCGTTCACTAGTGGTATTGGATGCTTCCCCCTCGGCTCCATCTCCTCCTCCTGATAGTTGGTGAAAAAATTCAAAGAACATTTCTTTAGCGACAACCGACAAGTTCGCACATCCTCCAGCCTGAAGACCCTCTCCTAGAAGTCGAGAGAGTCACTTAGAGGCTACATCCCTTGAGAGGCCATCTAGGTACCTTGCCTGGAGATTAAAATGCTTATTGAGGCCTTGGCCCTTGTGGCCAAAGATTACTTCTTCACGTGTTCGGTAATGATGCAACCCCATCACCTCCCTTCCCGAGCTCATCACCCTCGCTTATCGCCATACCAATTGAGGAGGTGGTATTGACGGATCGGTCATGTCGTCGAGAGATGGACGACTGGAAGAGGTCCTTTGATCATTCCCTGTAGGATGATCACAATAGAAAACATTGCCCAGAGAATGCAGAGAGATGCCCTCTTCGACCTCTTGAGGATTACACCCCTTTGGTAGTACCAGTGTACCAGATCCTCAAAGAGATTGAGGGGAAGCCCTATTTTCGCTGACCACCACCAACAAAGATGGAGCCCAAGAAATGCAATATACGCAAATACTGTGATTACCATCAAAATCATGGCCATGAGATTGATGATTATCGGCAGCTCAAGGAACCTATGTTGTCAGAGGCTGATCGAGCGACCGGAGGGTCGCCTTAGCCTCAAACGCTTAGGTGATGGCCTAGGCATTTGAGGTGACATATTAATAAAAAAATAAAAGTTAGATATATAAATATTTATTAATATGTCAAAAGCACATGAAAAGACCTAGCAAAATTACTCATTGTTTCACTTAAATATGACAAAATAAATTTAAATATATTAAATTGGAATATAATTTAATCAATTCAAGATGTAATCATCAAATTAATCCAATTCCTGATGCTAAATAAATAGAAATTGAGAGATACGGAGAGACAGAGCAAATTATAGAGAGGGAGAAAGAGAGAGATATAGAGGAATAGAGATAGAGAGCTTGAGACAGAGAGATAAAGAAAGAGAAATACATTTTTAGAGAGTGTGCATCTATTTAGGTATGTGGACGACACTCATAGTTGCTTGGCCTAAGCCACAAAGTTGACGTTTGAGTACGTGGACGACACTCATAGTTGCGTCATTGGGTTACTTAGAACCAATACATTCTAATGCTGTGAAAGTGTTTTGGCCTAGATTTCACAGTGTGCATCTGTATCTTCTCCTTTAGAAAGAAACTAGATGTTATCCAGTTAAACCATTTTATTAAATCTTTTGCTAAGCCAACTCCTTGTGTTTGCTGATTCTCTATGACACTAAACTCTTCGGATCTATCCCTAGGCAGTGGTTTCAAGGCCGTTGAAATTGAAAGGTCGTTTTTATCCACACACTAGGACCTGATCCTTGAAGAAACTTGGCGTCACTGCATGTTTTAGTATCCATGGGATCGGTTTATTCGTCAGTTGAGTGAAATCAGCTTTAAGACATTGACTGTTAGGCTGTGACCAGCACAATGACAAGACTCTTCAAGTCCCTTGGTCCCTTTAGAGAAGAAGATTCTGAGTCCTCCTTGAGCTCTAGTCCCACTACATCCAATAGCATTAGAATTATAGATACTATGTCGCTATAAAATTATTTAGAAGTAGATTTTGAAATAAATAAGATCTTTTTAAGGATTAATTTTGATTCGTTAAAAAATAAAGAAAAGAAAGATTGATTTTTGAAAACTTTTGATGAAAAGCAAAAAACTTTATTGCGAGAATTATGGTATACACATGAATAATGTAAAGCAAAATATTCCATTTTTATATAGTTTGAGGAAATATTTCTGTCAGAATGTAAAAAGAAATTAGAAGTCATGGAAGAACATGAGTCAGGTCTTATTGAGAAAGACTTAACAGATCTTTATGAATAGAACTCTATAAATCTTGAGCAACTCACGCAAAACAATTCAAGAGATTCTATGTTGGAACTATAATCTTCTCCTGTGAAAACAAACAATTATTATATGAGACCTTCACTTGTAGATTTGCAATATGAAGAAAGTTTAGAAATAATTTATTTTTCATTCAATGGGGTTCATCTGTATGAATGGAACATTGATGGTTTAAGTGAATATCAAACAACTGAGGTTTTCATGAGCATGATGAGATATGCACATGCTTGCAAATTGAGAGGAATATCTGACAAAGATATTTGTCTAAGTATTATAGCATCATGTACAGGCCAACTAAAAGGTTGGTGGGATAATTATGTTTCAGAAGATAAGAGAAATTTAATTATCAATAGGGGCAATTGTGATGTTGTGATTTTTTTAGTTTCTTACCTATTAAGTCACTTTATCGGAAGCCGTAATAATATTGAAAATAAGGCTAAAGAGCAGTTGATGAATTTGAGGTGTAAATCTTTAACTGACTTCAGGTGGTATACAGATTCTTTTAAGACAAGAATGTTTTCATTATCTACTGCTAATAGTGTCTGTCTTATAGAAAGATCTCTATTTAGCAGGCTTGCCTAGAAAGTTCGGGAACAGATTGAAGTAATACCTTAATAGAGAAGGTATTTATTTGGAAAACTTAACCATGAGAGACTTAACTCAAAAAGTCTGTCAATTTGGTTAGAAATTTGCATAGAAATGAGACTAAAAGACATCTCAAAAGGGACAATGGAAGAGAGTTTAGAAATTTCTGTGTCAATTTGGATATACTTTAGAAGATGAGAACTCCTATAGAAAGGGAAGATATCCCAAAAGAGGCGCAAAGAGTAAGGAAAAACCCAAAGGGGTAAAAATAAAAAAGGATAATGAGAAACTCAAAACTCTCAAGATAAAAAATAAGATTTTTGTCTTAAAAGAACCTAGCTCAAAACCACAAAATAACAGTTTAGAAAAGGTTCAGAGGCAATCTATACTTCTTGCTTATGTTCCTTAACAAGGGACGCAAAGGCTTGTCTAGACCTAGATAACAAGCCAAATGAAAACCATTTTAGATCTGAGTTAAAGGAACTTAAAAAGGAAATCCTCAATCTAAAAAGAGATTTGGAAAACAAAGATGATGAAGTGTGGGAAAAAGACACATACTCAACACCGCAATATGAGAATCAGAACTGGTATACTCTTATTCTCCTTAGAATTCAAAGAGTTTATATCATTCACATTCAGCAGAAGTGCTCTGGCGCATCCACCTGATGAAAATTTGAATCAATGAGAAATCTTGTAATTGTTGAAACCCAATCTTTTTTACGCTGATGATGAAGCTGCTTCACATTCAGATGATGCATTTCATTTTTATTGTTTACATATATCATGTGAATAGTGGATTTCCTCCTATGTGAATTTGATACAAGGCTGCAGCCTTTTTACTTTTCCATTTTAATTCATCTTATGGTTTATGAATATTGAATGTTCATCATTTAGCCTCTGAGTCTCCTTTATGGATATGTCAACTGGCACCATAGTAATACATGCGTGAAGGCTAAACTGTTTGATGTCTACTTTGCTTTTTATATATTGATTTTACTTGTGCAGTAAAAATCGCTGTAATACAAGCGACATATAGCTGAGTTGTTTCACCCATTGATACTTTAAAATTCCTGACAACCAGGGACACTTTACGTGGCGAGGTGGATAAACTAAGGGATGAGCAGAAGTATATGAGCAATGATTTGTCAAATGTACAGATGCGTTGGCACTCCCTGAGGGAGGAGAAGCTGAAGGCATCCAGTATATTGGATAAAGTTAAAAAAGCTGATGAGGAACTAAGCCGTCTTGAGGAGGAAAAAATCCAAGCTGACCTTGATGAGAAGGTAGCCTTATTTACTAGAACATTGTTGATTTTTAATTTGTTTATTGAGTGGACGTCAACAGCAGGGTTTCAAGAAAAAAAATGTTTTATTCCGCAATTTTTGATTTCTGGTCAAAGAACCATTTTTGCTGCCACCGGCTTCTTGGTGCCATTTGCAACATTTGGGGGTACATTGTAATCTTTCATTCTTAAGCCAAATGTTTCTCAGTGCCAAATATTTCAATGTATTTAGCATTTCAATCAATTGATAAGTCTCCTTTCTCTGATCCAGAGTTGGATGGTTCTGGGTAGATGGAGGTAGTGACAAGAAATGGTGACCACCTGTCAACCTGACTTCAGGAAGGTGACCTCCTTGGGTACATACTTCCTTCAGTTGTGAGGTCTAAGCATTTGTACCTTTCTAAATAGGAGAATACCTCAAAGATGTTCCTTTAATGGCCTTGGGATCTTATTTTGGAGGTCCTTGACTTAGGCTATTGATAAAGCACAAGCATCCATACACTTTGGGAGTTAGAGAGAATAGAGGTTGATCAGGCAATAGGAGAGTGAGAAGAAATCTGTACCCTAGAGGGCATTCCTTTTATCACACTGGATATCCTAAGTATTACTTGAGCCCAATAATTCTTGGAAAGATTATGGTGGAACAAGGAAGCTTTAGAGGTCTCCTGCAAGTGCTTATTGTTCCTTCCTGCAACTCCATTTTGCTGTGGAGTGCAGGTGATGCGGAACTGTTGGAGGCGTCTCTCCTCACGATCCTCGGGCATCTCACCTGGTCCCGTCGCAGGATAGAAATTTGGGCGTCACACCCGGCCCCGTTACAGAGCAGATCTAACCTCGACGCAGGATCCTCTTCTCCATTGCAGAGAGGAACTGAGGAAATTAATTCAGAATTTGTAGCAATGTTCATTGAAAGATAAAAATCTATCTTATAAGAGTATTCAAAGAGAAAACAAACCCTATGACTCCCTAAACTTTATTTGGGACCAAAATACCCTTAACAGGAAAAAAATAGTGCGAAAATTGCACATAAAAGTCTCAAAGAATAGGAAAAGACTTGAACAAGCCTCAAATGGGCTAACCAAAATATCTACGGACTCATCTAACAATTAGCTATGCATTAGACGAGCTCTGTTGAGTTTCTGAACAATAACGTAGTTGGAACAACTTTCCGACGGCGGTAGACACACTCCATCATGTGTAACACAATAGTGCGCTGGTCTTTGGTTCCCATCAGCAGGCATAGGAACACTCATGGATGGTACTTTCATTCTCTATGAAGACATTCAAGTTTCTCTCAGAGACTACTTTTGGCATTATCGGTTCTAAATGCTTATTTCGCTTCCTAACTAGTTGTGGCTCATACTACAGAGCACATAATTTTGGGAACTTCCTCTCTTGATTACATGAGGTAAATCCTAGTGGGAGAAATCATCATTGAAACATATGAAATATCTGTAACGACCTATGTAGGGGATGAGTAAGGCCCCATACATCAAAGTGAATGAGCTTAAAAGGAGTAGAACTTTTTATTGAATCTGAAAATTGAGTTCTACATCCTGAAAGGATTTTCTGCAGGTGTGTAATGTCAGAGAATGAAAGTGCATTGAATCCTAGGTTTGTAGAACTTGAAACTTGGAAGAACTCCTTCATAGAATAAGGTAGAGTGGCACCGTCGTGTTGGGTAATGGGAACTTTCCTTTTAGCTTGCTGCCCCTTCTTTCTAGTTCTGACTGGGTGGGGGTCCCAATAGTCATTATGATGGTGGTTATTTCTCACACAATGACTGCACATCTTTACCCCTTGCTTCTTGTTGACCTAAAAGGAATTTCCTTTTATATGGTTTTTAAACCTGATTTATGATCAGTTTTCAGTCTCTAACACAATAACTTAGATGGTAATGGTGTTATCACCATGACAGCCCCCACTTAAAATGCACTTCGGACAGTGCATTAAACATGAATTCATTTTCCTTGGGGTCTTAAGATGCTGTGTCCACCAGGTGTGACAATAGAAAAGCAACAAAAACAAGTGGACAGCAAAAAAAAGGGAACAATCACGGTTTGATGTATCATGTCGGATCCCGCCGACTCATATGAGTCGACTCGTATCTGCGCTAGCCTGATACGTTGGGATGCATGGACTCGCTGATATGCATCCCACTTGAGCTACTTGATGCGACTCCAACTGACTTGTGCCAACTCGATGTGACTTGTATGTGATTCATGTTGACTCGTGCGATACACTGCGGTCCAGCACGGGTCGCTGTGATCTGGCTCGAGCCTACTTGATGCAACTTTTTTGTGACTTTATCTTATTAAGTGGACTTTCTTTCTAATTTGATAAATGATTGGACTTTTTTTGTCCAATTGGTTAAAAAATAGACTTTTCCTTCACTTTAATAGGTAATTTACACTTTTATATTGGTTAGTAGGATAGATTTCTCCTAAGTTTGGTTTATGATCATTATCATTAAAAAACCACTAGGGTCTATTTATGTCATAGTTATTCATAAAATTAAAGAATCTAAAAAGAAGCCTGAAATAGGCCTGAATTGGCTTGACTCGTGTGGCTCCTACAAGGCCCAAGTGAGATTGGTACCATACCATATCTAGGTAGATACAATTCAGTATGGATCAGCAATACAACAGACCTTGGGAACAATAGGGGCGCACAGTTGGAGGTTTTACCAAATAAAGTCCGAGGTTTTCCTAGGAATCTATGATGTCATGGAACAATAGGGGTGCATAGTTGGAGGTTATACCAAATAAAGTCCTAGGAAGGGCAGCTCCAGCAATAATAATGGCCTGTGGGTGCATTTTCCTTCAATAACAAGGTTGCCCAAAGTCAAAATGAAGAGAACAGAGGGAGAAGACTGGCGGTAGCAGCAAAAGACTCTGGAGAAGGGAGGCGCCCTCGTTATTTATGTACATGTGTGTGTTTGTATGTACGAGTGAAAGACCACAGATCTCCCCCAATCCCATCCTCACCAGGTTGGGTTGAAATCCCCACCTGGTGGAGTAATTCCATCACAGGTGGGATTCCAACCCTTACAGGGTGGGTCCCTCCCACTTGGTAAGGATAAACCACCCAGTTGGAGAGGGTGTGGCATTGGCAGGATACTCACTTGGTTGAGTTTAGCACCCAATGAGAGTGAGGTCCCCCCATCTGCGTGGGTTTTTTTTTCTGAAAAAAAGAAAAAGAAAAGTAAAATAGAGGAAGGGAATTATGTAATCTTCAAGTCTCTCCGGGTGGGTGTCTCATTCAAAAGCTTTTGCCTACACATTGATGTAATGGACGGTGCAAGTGTGATGACGAGTTATGTGCAACAAACGTCAATAATTAGTCTATAAAACTTTAGCTAATTATTCACAAATGAACCAGCAATTTCTAAGAAAATGATTATGAAAGAATTAAACAAGTGTTGTGGTCCTGTGTTGACAATCCACATAATCTGAAGCGAATGTAATTATGATCGGATAGAACGGTGCCTGACATCCAAGTGAAGAGAGAGATTCCTGAGTCCCAGATCCAACTTGTGTCCATACCAGAAAGTCAAGCCCATACATTAGTATGGAGAAAACCCTTCGATGGACAAGTTAACCCCGTGGTTATGTCCGAGCTTGTGTTCGAAGTAGTGTTTTATGTTTTAATTAGGTGGGATTCTGATTGCTCACCTTTTTCGGAAGATTAGTGACTTAATATAGGGTCCGGCTTTCGAGGACGTGGCTCTACATGGTCAATCCCTGTAGGCCACATGCTGCCCTACTAGTGGCTAAAAGGCTAGTGTGCACACTTATGTCAGGCTGAGTGGGGGCTTGCCACATCGCACAGGCCAGTGGGCTGGACTTGGGCCGTGTGATGGGCCGGCTGGACGGCTCAGCCCATTTATAATGGGTCCATTTATAACGGGCCTCATTATTGTTCCCCAACCTCCGTGGTGCGATGGAGTATCGTGAGCAGCTCGATTGGCAGTCTTGGGGAACTATAGCGGCACCACAGGGGTTGGAACTATCATTGCCCTATTAATGCTCTGTCCCTTCGAGTTTTTTCAAACATGTGTCGCCTGTTGGGTGGACCACTCTTGCCTCGATCAGTGGTCCCAGTTCTATATAGGCACTCTAACATACTCCCTAAAAAATATTTGTTGTCGAGCAAAGTTGTCAAGTGGTGCTCGTGTACAAGGTCAGGAGAAGGTTGGGAGAGGGTTCAATTTTTAGGTTGCGGGGCTTGTTAGTGTTCACTTGTCGACTCTACTCGTGGAAGCTCTTCACCCTGATGTCTTCTAGCTCCACCTTTACCGACTCGTCATCCCACAGAATCCGTCCGGGTAAAGAAGGTGAAGTAGACCAAGGTATAAGTGCCTACTCCACCAGAGAGAGGTGAGCAGCCTCCTCGTTGTCCATTTTTTCGCCTCTGATCACGAACCCTTCGTCGTGATAAGGTGGGCGAAGAATAAGGTAGTGGCCACAACCACTTGGCACTAAGCTAAAAGGGTAGGTAAGGTCTCCTCGACGATGAGCATCGGGGACATCTAATTCTTAGAGTTTGAGTACCAGCCCCTCAAAATTGTGTTATACCCCTTGCCAGGCCAACAACACCATGGATGGGCTGCCTCCAATTCCCGATCTATTGCTTCATAACTGGGGTCCTGAGACATTACTCTCTACCTCCAGCCCAACTTATGGCCAACGCATAGAGTGTTCTTTTTTCTTTTGTAGTGATTTGTTACCTCATGTGTGTATAGCTGAGCACCGACCTCTTTCATTTCTTTTACACTTTGAAACAAGGCCCATTGCATAAGGATTGGGTTGATTTTTCTATTAGAAGATAGGACTCTTGTTACCAACCTCCCTTTTCATTTTATAGGTGGAAAACTTGTTTTTTCTTTGTGAAGACGTTGGACCCTTTGTGTTGGCCCTTTCCAGTTGAGTGGTCGGACAGATTTCCCTCCAAGTCAGTGTTGAGAGAGCCCAAACTATCTGACACTCAGCTCTTAGAGATTTGCTGAGAGGGGAGGCTTTTGAGGCAGTTGGGCTTGCCCTTGCCACCACGCAATGTAGGCTTGGCCTTGACCCCTATAATAATCCTTAACCCAGCGGCAGTTCTAATGCTTTGTATCTTATAGAGAAGGTGGTTTCCATCGACCTAGTCCGCATGATGGCCTAAAAGAGGAAGGGCAAGGAGGCATAATCCTTGACCTCGGAGCTCAAGGCGAAGAATTAGAAGATGTTCTACTCGCTAAGTGTGCCTCTAGAGGGTAAGGCCTCAAAGGGGCCTCGTTTGCCGACTCCAAGGCATGGGCTTGGGATAAATTGACTGGCTTGACCAAGGCTCCAACCAAGAGTAGCCCGCTTACTTCCCCCGACTTTTCTTGACCTCCTCCAGTTCCCTTGGGACTTGGATGTTACCCGTCATCTGACCCGAACTTGTCTCCTCCTAGTCGATGAAGTCGAACACAAGCATATTCCAATATTGACCATGATCTGCATGGTGATGCACCATACGTGTTAGACCACAGAGTAGGCATGTGTTTTGCTCGGTCGTCATGCGGCTTTGGTGCGCAGTAGCGAGAAGGTGGAGGAGTCTGCTGACACTCTTCGGGCTTAAGTGGCCGAGCTTGAGAATAAGAAAAAAAAGGTCAAGGATTGGGCTGCTAACTAGAGGCGGAGATCAAAGAGATATGTAAGGAAAGGACGAGGTTGGACATCAGCTAGAGAATGTATCCGCTGAAGCTATGGGGGCCTACAAGTGCACCTAAGCTTATGATCTCGAGTTGGCTAAACCTGAGGCTGAGACATATGACTTTGGGTAGGACGTTGATTTTCAGTCCGCCGAGGCCAAGTTCCCAAATGTGGTTCCCGAGGCCATCGAGTGTTCCCTAGTCAAGGAAGGCGATGACAAGGAGCATAAGGAACACGAGGCATATGATCCAGGGTGATAGACATCTAGGCCTAGTGTGGCGCTCTTGTAACTTTTCTTTTTCTTTTTCAGTTGAACTTCTTGACTCAGTGGGGAATTCATGTAACTTGTTGGGCATGGTCGGCATGTGGCACTTTACTTTTTGTTTTGCCCTTAATGGGGCATGTCTAATATGGTATCGTCACTCATCTGACCTATATGCTTAACAAAGAGTTTTATGGTCTAGATGAGTGGTTCGTGTAGGTGGAGAAAAATATAGTTAAAAAGAGTGCTTGTCATTGCTATAAGTTTTCATACATAGTATCCTCGGAGGACGACAACACTCTATAATTGGGGAATTAACCGTCCTTCCATTGTACGAAGGCTATAAGCACAGTGACCTAGGTCCTCCGTAATTAGGCATGGCCTTATTTAGTGCTAGGAGAGTTTGCCAACCACTGCCTTTCTATGTGCAACATTCGTGCGCCAAAGAACCAAGTTGCCGGTCCTAAATGTTATGGTATTGGGTGACCTTTCCTTGATAGGAGGTGCTCCCCAATTGAGCCTTTTCTCTGGCTTCGTATATGAGGTCGATCAGTCCAAAGCATTTCCTTACTGACATCCACGTTGTAGGCCTGGATGCATAGGGAAGGCTCACCTATTTCGACTGCAACGACTGCTTCATTGCCGAAGGCAAGGCGGAAGAGAGATTCTCCCGTGGCAATTCAAGGAGAAGTGCAATGAGACCAGAGGACCGAGGAGAGCTCCTTAATCTAGCACCGCACCCTTTTGCCTAGTTGAGCATGCCTCGAGGCCTTACAAGATGATCCAGTTGGTAACTTTGGCTTATCCGTTGGTTTGGGGTGGCAATCAATGAGAACTGTTGCTCAATGTCGAGCTTCGAATAACACTTAGAATCTAGTGTTGTCAACCTATTTCCCATTGTCAAACACTAGTATTTGGGGTATCGTGAACCTGCAAATGATGGCTTCCACACGAAGTCCTAACAATGCTTATTAGTGATGCAGGCTAGGTGGTGAGGACACCCGCGCACGGGTCTGGTACGACCCGGCCCACGTCTACCGTCGGAGGAGGACGTCAGCAGCGAACCCAACGTTTTTGTGGCTCGATGATGGCTCATTTGTGGATTGATTTGTATTTACATTCTTGAGGAGAACTTGAGACTTGTGTATGGCCGTTTGGGGCCCATTTAGCTATTTTTCCTATTTATTCTATTTTTCTACACGAGTTTATGTGTTTATTTAGGCCTAGGGTCTTTTTGGTCATTGATGGCTAGTGGTTCTCTGGGGTTTTGCTCTATTTATAGCGTTGTATCCCCTCGTGGGAAGGTATTGATGATGGAATAATGAAGAACAAATTTTGCTGAACCGCCGTGTGAGTGCGTGTTCTGTGCGTGACGCCCTCCCCTTTTCCCCTTGTCTTTTTCCTCTCTCTCTACGTGATCTCCTCCTTCCCCCCCTTGTCATTTTCTCTGCATCCGCCGCTCTCCTCTTCACCTCTCTTTTTCCCTTTCTCTCTCTTTGTTCTCCCGCCCTCTATCCGCAGTGCCCGAGGCACCTCACAGTTATCCACGTGCTTTGTACCCCCGGGCCACGCGCCCGCAAACTGGCCAGCCTTGTCAAGCTCGCCTGCAGGGGGCCACACGGCGCCCCTACGAACTTTGCAGGGCACCCATCGTCGTTTGTGTTGCCCCATTCGGGAACTCATCGCCAGACGCTGCGCCACGCGGCGTCCACAGGGGCGTTCCTGCCCGTCGCCACTCTGCCTAAGACACATGCTCGTCCACACGCGCACCCCGTTCCCGCCCAGTAAGCCGCCATTGCCACACGTCGTCCGGACGTGTTCACCGGCCCGCCCAGCGCGACGTACCCTTGCCTCCCTGCTCACGCCCCAGCCATGCGGCGCCCCTCCCAAGTTCGTGCCGCCTCGCACTATCGTCCGCGCCCAAGCACGTGTCAACACGCCGCCTTGCACGGTTGCCCCGCCCTCTCGTACTCCCAGTACGCCCCCAAATGGCGCCCGATGACCGAACCCGCCTAGTCAGTCACCACACAACACCGCTCTGCTCGGTCCATTGCACCGAGTGCATCGGGCCGGCCCTCAACAGCAACGCACCTCTTTTGTTCCTGTTCGCCAGCGGCCGCTTGCGGATCTTCCCCTTCCTGGGTTGTGGCCCCACTCAAGGTTAAGAAACCCGGGATCGGGTCCCGGATCGGCCGGTCCAAAACCGATCGGATCGGTCGATTCCGATCCGAGTCAGCCAGATCTTGGCCGATCCTGGCTGAGTCAGGCTCGGCTGGTTCGGATAGCAGAAAAAATAGAAAAAAATATGAAAAATGTGAAAAAAATATAAAACACAAGTCTAATGCATAATTGTGTTAAAATACATTGATTTGAAGTACATAAGATGTTGTTGGACAAAAAAATCTTGAATAAACTTACATATATGATTATGAACTTACATTTATTCCAAACGTACATTATACTGAATGAACATATGGCTTACATACTCAGTCCATGACATATAGCTCTGGTAGTATTGTTCATATTGCATTACATACCGGCTATAGTCATCCGTATTGGTATAAAGGACTGATAATTGTGGATATTCTAGACAACTCTCTGAATAGTCAGATGTATCAGAATGTTGAGGAGGGTAAACTACATATCCAGTAGGCTGACTATACCCTTCGTATGGAGAATATGATGATGCATCTGATAGTTGCTCTTGATATTCTCTCTCCCTCCTAAGTTCTTCTTTGGCCTCTGCACACTGAGGAGCTTTACCTTTGTCCTTCCTCCTTGATCTGCTGAATGTTTGAATGGAAGATTCTTCACGTCCTGCTCTGCTACCATGATGTTCATCTTGGGTAGCATGTGTGTATTCTTCTTCTCCAGTGAATTGAATTGGTGGAGGTGGGGCTGGGGCACTAGTAGCATCTCCGCCATCCTCAGAACTATCGGAGCTCGTCTTTGATGTCGAGTCATTTGAGATTTGATATTGGACCTCATCACTTGGTTCTGGCGTTTCATCCTCTTCCTCGATAATCTCTAGAGCAGCAATCTGAATTCCAGTACCACTCTTCCTTTTGCTTGGTGCTTGTTTTTTGCTCTTCTTCTGACGTTTTGGAGGAGGAGGTTGAAAATCAGTAAGTAATGGAACATTATCTAACTCACCTTCCGCCCATTCCCGATCATTTAGGTTGAATTCATACTCATTTGAGGTGCTTGCATCAACCCATGCATTTATTGGATGTTGCTCCTCGAACAGTTCATCCAAGTCAATGGGTTCTTCTGTATGTGTCGTCTCCGTGGCTTGTCCGGAAATTCTCTCTTTCTCCTGCCTTTGAAGGTTCCTTATGAGCTCCAGATTTTTTAGCTTCAACCTCATGCTATAATGACATAATACTAGCTTATTTAGACGGCTCGACTTCAATTTATTCCTTTGCTTGGTGTGAATTAAGTCAAAAGTGCTCCAGTTTCTCTCACAACCTGATGAAGAGGTTGTTTGACTTAAGACCCGAATTGCGACATAGGCTAGATCTTCATACCTATATGATTTTCCATGATCTAGCCACCAGTTAGCTATAAATAGAAAATTGACCATGTCAACAATGTGCAAGCTATAATTAAAAATTAAGTAGAACATCTAGTTAATAATTTTCAAACCTGGACTCAAAACTTTGGCAGCTCTTTGAGCAGTACTTGTCCCAAAGTGGTATAACATCATTCTGTAATCATGCATTTGCTTGCATGCCATTATTGCTCTGTCCTCATCTGCAAGTATGCGCTTAATAACAGACTTAGCCCCCATCAACACTTCCGAGCAACTATCATAGTTATCCTTCTTCCCATCAGTTCTAAACATGTACTGAGGGTTGAAAAAATAGCCTAAATAAATAAGTCAAAGTTAGTTATTACTTAAGAGAAATGTCTATACAAATAATACATATAGAAAGTTAGTAGCTTACCAGCTGCATGAAGATCGTGCTGTAAAGTGTGTTCCCAACGTCTGTCTATTATGTCCCACCACTTCACATAGGTTGTTGGATTGTTAAGTTGAATGAGCTCCTTAGCTCTGTCCATAGTTTCATATAAATATCCCATATCCGATCTTTTTTCTCTATCACAGGATCGCAAGATACGGGCAAGCGGTTCGACAATATTTAACACCTCTTGCACCCCTCTCTAAAAGGGTCTAGACTGAATTAGATCAGCCACTTTCTTACCTTTCTCTCTGACCTTAGTTGGTACATGCCGCAATATGTGATTCTCCCAATTTTTCGATGCCACCATCTTAATCAAGTTGTTCTTTTGTTGACTTAAACTATCTATAGAGATATATTGAGATGCAAACCTGGTGGCTCCCGGACGAAGCAACTCTCTTCCATGAGTATGTGTGCGCATGATATCCAGAATGTTATTTGTAGACACCGATTTTGGACCACCCTTTTAGTCATGAACCCAACCCATCATTAGCCCTTCATCACCAAAATCCCCTCATTTCAGCCATCTCAGCCCACTACCAGCTAGGCCCATTAACCAAATCCCGACTCTAGCCACCTTTTTCGTGGAATGCCAGCCAGTCCGCCTTCCACCCCCTTCGAAGGTCACCCCTTGCCTTCCACCACCTTCGAAGGCCAGCCACCTTGCCTTCCACCCTTTTGGCCACCCTTTTTTACCTTTTCGTGGAAGGCCAGCTCCCTTGCCTTCCACCGCCTTCGAAGGCCACCCCCCGCCTTCTACCCCCTTCGAAGGCCAGCCACCTCGCCTTCCACCTTTTAGCCACCTTTTTTCACTTTTTACCATCTTTTCGTGGAAGGCCAGCCCCCTTGCCTTCCACTTCCTTCGAAGGCCACCCCTTGCCTTCCGCCTCCTTCGAAGGCCACCCCTCGCCTTCCACTCCCTTCGAAGGCCAGTCGGGTTGCCTTCCACCACAAGAATGGAAGGCATGTCACCTGGCCGTCTACTCCTTAACCACCCCCTTGACTCTGTCTTCCCCACGATCTCCTCTACTCGCCGCCCTCGTCCCCCACTACTCCGACCACTCCCCATTCCGGCAACTGCCGCGTCCACTACCTCCAACCCTTGACCACTCCCTATTGGTTGAAGGGTGATTTACGGGGATTTAGACCCCTGTTTTCTCCCCTTTTTTCCTTCGCGTATTTAAACCCCCCACATCCTCTCGAGCAAGGGGGTTAAGGATTTTCTGGGGTTAAGAGGTGGCTTCTTGGAGGGAAGGCTCAGAGGAGGTTGGCAGGCGGTCGGGAGGAGTCTCAGAAGAATCATTCGCATCCCAAATGGGCTTGTTTTCTTAAACCTCTTCTCTCTTCTCTTCTTTCATTTTCAACACCTCATTTCACTTTTCACACACGAGCACTTATCTGTATGCATGCATCTTAGAATGACTTAGCAATTCCTATTTACCCCCAGAGGTTTCAAACAAAAAACAGGAGGTGGGTGGCCATAACATATGGTCACCTTCCCTCCCAAACACCCATCCGGTGCGTCTCCTTCTAATTTTAGTTAATTTTTATGTTTGCATGAACGGATCCTACATGTCACAGTTCTAATTGGGTAATTGTCTTTTCTTTGTCTGTCTTTTCTTTCTAGGGGATCCTTACCACATTCACGCGTGCAGAGTACCGGGCTCTCCTTCTCTGGCCGGCCGGAGGAAGAGAAGGAGGAACCAGCATCTCCTGCTCCCACAAAAACGTGCGATCACCTTATACACTCCTGCGGAGCACAGGGACCGAAAGGTAATACTCCTGGCGATCACACTTTAATTTCTAACTCCCTTTAAATCGCCACAGTGCTAAGACGAACGGAGAGGAACCCTCGCCCGAAGCCCGCAGCCGCGGCGGGGGACGTTCCGGGCGCCTACAGCTCTCTGGCGATCACGGTGGGACCTCTGTAGCCCGCTGCACATGTCGCGATCAAAGGAAAAGAAGGTAAAGATCCTGCACTCTGTATAACCTCTGGACGGCCAGACCTTGGCCGTCAAGACCCTTGGACGGCCATCACTCGGCCGCCCGACCTGCTGGACGGCCACCAGTTGGCCGTCGACATCTC
The DNA here is from genome assembly GCA_030544215.1 of Zantedeschia hybrid cultivar. Classification (NCBI taxonomy): domain Eukaryota; kingdom Viridiplantae; phylum Streptophyta; class Magnoliopsida; order Alismatales; family Araceae; genus Zantedeschia; species Zantedeschia hybrid cultivar. Next base: position 27,545,431 of record JARZZO010000011.1, read on the forward strand.
CTCTTGACGGCCAGGTGCTGGCCGTCCGACGCAGTGGACGGCCAGCACCTGGCCGTCCGCCTTTCTGAACGCCCCTCTGGACGGCCAGCACCTGGCCGTCCGATCCAGTGGACGGCCAGCACCTGGCCGTCCGCCCTTCCTGAACGCCCCTCTAGACGGCCAGCACCTGGCCGTCCGACCCTTTGGACGGCCAGACCCTGGCCGTCGGTTACCGCTTGGACGGCAGCCACCAGGCCGTCCGTGCTCTTTGACGGCTAGCCCTTAGCCGTCGACACTCGGTTTCTTTATTCTCTTCTGTTCATGAATGAGTTGTTGCTGTTTGTTGCTGAGTTGTTAAATATTCTAACTTGTTGTTTGTTAACCTGTTTACTGGGTTTTGGGGTGTTCCGCGCGGGGGTTTTAAGGAAGAGCCGGCATCACACTGTGTAGTCACCTCTCCCGCAGGATTTGACTCTTCACCTGAGGATTCCCACTCGGGTGTGACTAGTCCTGTCCTGTTGGGAACCTCCGTCAGTCTCCGCGAGCCAGGGATTCCCACTTGGCCGCCGAGCAGGTTGTACCTGAAACCACCCTGTAGGAACCCTGGGTTTGTGTGAGAAATTAGTGAACTGTTTCAAATTTAAAGACACTTAATTGAATCTCGGTGGAACAAGCTTTGGAAAAGTGAAGGGTCGTTAAGGGTTAAACTTGATTTGTTAGAAACCAACTTTCATAAAACATTGGTAAACACTTCAAGTGAAACATAAAATCATCTAGGGTCTGTACTTCATAATGAACCGAATGTATGTCAATGCTGTGTATGATGACATGGACCAGTTCGGCAACAATGTTACACACAACCCTTTGTTTGAGATTGAAGAGGATCCACAACCAACATTTGTGGGCATGTTCCAAACACCTGGAGAGGAATTTAGGAGAAGATACTTGGATGAATCTTCTTCTTCAGAAAGTGACCTTATAATGTCTAACATAACCCTCCGAAACCCAAGTGAGGATCCGGAACTTACTGCCGTGTTATCACGGTACACCCCTGATCAACTCATCCGGTTGGCCTATGGTGGCAAAACTCAAGATGCCACTCCTCGGGGAACTCACTTCCAAGGATCTCCCAACAGAGCTCAGACTCGCATCAATCAGCCAACTCTTACCCCAGTTGCTCCACCCGTCATGTCAATTCCAGTCTCTCCAACTACACTTCCTCCTGAGCAGAAAGAATTCATTTACAAAAGTGAGGTTGAAACCTGTGTGCGTAGGTTCATGGCCGAGAAACTTACCCTGAAACAACCGCACTCTCTCTCGAGCTATTGTAAGCTCCCTCCGGCCTACTTTCCGCCAGGATTCAAAGCCCCCAAATACAGGAAATATGATGGCACCTCTGACCCTCATGATCACCTGTCAAGTTTCCTCATGGATTCCCATCAATGGCTCTACGACAGAGTCCTCCTTGTCCATCTGTTCCAGAAATCCTTAGAAGGTGAGGCCTTAAGATGGTTTTCTTCCTTGCCCGCCACAGACCTAATCAATTTTGATATGGTTTCCGAAAAATTCATCACTCAGTTTAGTTATATGACAACTATGCCTCCCACCTTGTTTGATCTTGTGATGGAGAAGATGAAGCCTGAAGAGGAGTTCACGTATTTCGCCAACAGGTGGAGGGCGATGGCCTTTAGGGCAAAAGTGGCAATCCCCGAATCTCAAGCTATCACCATGCTAGTCAATAACGCTACCCCGCAGCTTCGAGCTATTCTCATGCTGAGCGAATTTCACACATTCGCACAACTTTATAATCGAGCTCGGGTAGTTCAATCTCAGATCTGGAATTCCACTTTGCCATCCTTCTTTGAAAATCATAACAGAAGTAAGAGGATTCCACCAATAGAGGGAGTGGCAATCAATGAACAGGTGAGTGCCTAGGGGCAGCCTTTTAGGTCACCCAGTCCTATGTCCAGATCAGACAACCAATCCAATCAGAAACCATATTCAGCAGTTCCCCCTTTCTCCAGTGCCAAGATCAATTGGGGGCACATGAAAGAGGCTGCTGAAACTTTAGAAGTCAAGGGCCCTCCGCCCTCTTACCAGGTGACCCAAGATCTATCTAGCTCTCTAGAAAGGGTGAGCACCCTTGTCAAAAATTTGGAACCAAATGTCAATCATAGAGGACAGTACTGGGAGTATGAAGAGGTTGGGATATGGCGTGAGTGCCCTACTAGGACGACCAAACCTAGAGAGCCGTTGCAAGGAGTCTCCACTATCATCCAAGACAAACCTTTGGTCTTGATACGACCTAGGGAACAACCAACAGCCATCAACCCAGTCACTCTGGTCCAAGTTCCCTCAGTTTCAATCAGAGAACCTCCTCTCTCCATCTTGTGTCCAACACCAAAGCCAGGTCCGGTAACCCAATTATGCCTAATAAATCCACCACCAATCCAACCACTAAAGTCAAATCAGGCAATGGACCCCAGTCCGATTGGTGTTACATTGGGAAATCGCATCATTCCCCTAACAAGTCAACCTTTGGACTCTCAAGAGGATTCAGATCTGTCTAAGTATGACATCCTACAGCATCTAGGGAAAACTCCCACCAAGATGCCAGTCCTAGAGTTGATTGGGAGATCTCTTACACACAGGGAGACATTGTTCAAGTTCCTCCAACGAATTACACTCAATGAAGATCTTCCTATCAGGGGGCTCACAAATGTCATTCTCTCAGTCACCCGGACACCTACAATATCCTTCACAGATAAGAATCTAACTCCCCCTGAATGCCAATCCCTTCCCTCATGCTTGACTCCAACACTCAAGGGTCACTTATTGGGCTCCATCCTGTTGGATACTGGGGCATCAATCAATGTCTGTCCGCTCAAGACCCCCAAGAAAGTAGGGATTGATCCAGAAAAGGTTGAGTCTCCTTCCATGATGGTCTCAAATGGGAAACTGGAAATTGGCCCAGTGGCCATGATCTTTAAATTCTACATCCTTGATGTCAAGTGCATAGACAACGCCTTTCTGGGAAGGCCTTGGATGGACCAGACCCTGGGAGTGCCCTCCACTAATCATCAGTGCTATAAATTCCCATACACTGGGAAGATTGTCAAGGGTACTCCCTGTCTTGAGTCTTTGGGACCACTCTCGACTGAACAAATTCCATCCATGATCACTCCTGGAAAAGGGGCAGAGCTCATCCTTTCATCGGTTGACTCTCAGCTCAAGTCCCAGCCTAGCATAGGTTGGCAGCTTATGGACAAAATGGGGTACAGTTCGGGATCTGGGTTAGACAAAGAAGAGCAGGGAATTCAAGAACCTATCTTTGAAAAGCCGACCATTGGGGGATTCAAATTGGGTTACATACTAACCAAATCAACTGAAGGATCAAGAAAATGGAGTCTCTTAGATCACCTTGTGAAGGAAAGTCAAGAGGTACTCAAAATACACTATCTTGAGGATGAGTTGAAGGAAACAGGCAATGAGGTCCAAAGAGAAGATGCAGAAGATTTCGCAACACAGCTGTTGTTCTATGAACCAACCACTCGACGAGAAGGAGCCTCCTTAGTGAGGGATGAACAGGTACCCACCACTCTCATTCCCTTACTATTTCACACACCTGCCCCTCTCAGGCTTTTATCACCGGTCGTAGCACACTCCTGGGACAATTCTGCCATCATTGGGTCTGTGTCTCAAGGACCCACCTTTGCAACATGTCTGACTCACCCTCTGAGTCTTGTGCATAATTGCTTAGGAATTGGATAGCTTCCTCTTTATCTACAAGTTGTAGAGGTAAGTAGGTTCTTTCGTTTCCAGCAAATAAGTGTAAATATTTTGAAAAGTTTTCCTTTGGATAGGAGTCTATTTGAAGAAGTTTTACCCTTAAAAATACAAAAAATCAAAAATTTCAAAATCCAAAAAAAAATCGAATATTCAAAAAGCATCAAAATATTTGTAAATATGTACATACTTTAATGAAAATGACAAAAAAAAATCAGAAAAGACACAAAATCCAACTGTCTGGTGACTGCCACGTTACCCCCTGTCTAGGTCTAGTTGCATGATAGGTTGGGTTGACATTAGGATTCGGCTAAGATTTCGGTCCACCAGAACCTTGGACGTGTCTACTTTACTTTCATACGGATCCCTATGCTCATCATGAGATGCACACACTTGCACGTTTTTAAAAGAGAACCTGTTTAAAATGAGTTCCAAGTCTTTAGTGCACTGTCAAATGCAACATTTGCTCTTCGTCTCTCGACCGATCAGGACAGTTGACGCCCTTAAACGGTCGAGCTCAGCAAACTGCGGTTCCTCAAAAACCCGATAGATGTAACTCCTCAACAAAAAGAAGGGCCCAGAAATGAAATGTAAAGGACTAGAGCACGAGAAGAGGGCAGTGTCCTCGCAGGCGGAATATCAAATAACCCCAAAAATGTCAAAAGCATCAAAAAGAAATACAAAAAAAAAAAAAAAAAAAAAGGAAAAAGGGGTTCAAGCAATCATGAAAAAAGCCTGGTCGTGACCGTGCCTGACCATGAAATTTACTAAAGGCCTGAAAAGTCAAAATAGGGGCATCTAAGAGGTCAAAAGGGGTCTGTTTTGTCACAGCTCCCCCTTTTAACGGTTTTGTCGATCCTCCTGTGAAGTTTGTCTCCACAATTTCTTCACTTTTTCTCCCTCAAGGTTTGACACGAGATAGCTATCTAAAGACTGAATATCATTTTAAAATGGTTCGTTTTTCAAAAATCGTCACATGCTTACATGATCACAGGAGTCTAAAATGGGTGAAGAGTAATGTCGATATTTCTGGTGAATCAATTTCTTAACTATAATCTCAATGTGTACTCTTGAAAACTTCGGGCTTAGGTCAATGCATGCGCGTCACCAATCGGTGCGACGGCGTCTGATTCCGGGTCAGCGTCGCGCGGTTGACCGTTAGGGTTCCAAGGTGTTCCATCATATACCTTCTAGATTGTGAGGAAAGAGATCCGGGTCGGGCAAATTATTTACCTCGAAAACTTTTTGGGCAAACTTGGTGGTCGGAAGCAGCTGGGAGCCTAAGCATGGCATGACAGTATTGTCATCAGTATGAGTCTTAACCGGTCAAGGTTAGTTTGAGGAGTCTAGAGGCCCAAATCAATCTAGATGCAAGCTTAGGATACCTGGGAAGTTGAGTGTGCATTTCCCTTTCATCATTCGACTAGGCTGACTCTGGGCAGTCACCAGGTAGACGGAATAAAAAAAAAATATTTTTTCACACATCTCACTTTGTTAATATCATTTGCATGATGCATTAATATTCCTCCATTTGTCTGGTTAGTAGGACACGGCCCCTTGACCCTATGCGAAGGCTAGGGAAAAGGTAGTTGCTCTTTTGGGCAAGGGGCCGAAAACAGATACTACTAACTGTTTCCCCTTCATTTTGTGCATACAGGAAAAGGATTATGTCCAAATGGTGGATGCTTTTGCTGCCGAGTCGAAGCCAAAAGCAGCCGGATTGGCATTCTACTTTGAGAATGGCCATATCTTCCGTGCTGGCTTCGACTCGACAGGGACCTTTGTCCCTCGTTTCCTTGCAGCTCGACATTAAGATATTGTGGATCATTGATTATTTACATTTACCGATGTGCGTTCTTGCAGCTGTAGGGAATCCGAAGCAAATAGGATTGAAGACACAGGAGGCTAATAACTTCGGGCGTATAGACTTTGAGTTCCTCTTTAAACAAAACAATGAGGAGTCTATATTCTCCAAGTTATTCGATTGGCCAATAAATCCCTCCTGTTTGCATTAGGAATTTATTTTAATTTTAAACCAACATGCATTTGCATAAGCATTCATCCTCGCCTTAGGGGCAATGACCATCATTCATCACTTTGCTTAACCCATCGCTGATCTGTGATTCTGGCAGTTGTGTGTCTGTTAGCCCTTTGAATTGCAAGACCTCTTCCGCTTTTCAGCACGTGTGCTTGAGATCCTCTCACTTGGCGATCCCATGATACGCCAGGCCACCGCGCGCCCGTTGTGTTGAGAGTTCTTCAAGTCACACTCCTACACCTTTCATGCTCGAGATCCCCTTGGGCAAGATCGCTATATTCTGGTATGCCAAGGCCTCGCGGTTCCAGCACCTGGGGGTCTCACGGACTATGATTCTCTAGTACTGAACTTTGTCCCTTTTCTTAAACCACTCTTGCAACTCGAATGGCTAGCTTTCATGCATTTGCCGCATTTGCATATCATCCTTGGATATAGCTCATTCATTTTTCGGGTTGTCCAAAATCAGTCTCGATTTCCGGAACACCTATTTATCATTCTGTTCCACTCCACTGCAAAATAGGTGTCCCGGAGGGGCATTTGTAGACACCGATTTTGGACCACCCTTTTGGTCATGAACCCAACCCATCATTAGCCTTTCATCACCAAAATCCCCTCATTTCAGCTATCTCAGCCCACTACCAGCTAGGCCCATTAACCAAATCCCGACTCTAGCCACCTTTTTCGTGGAAGGCCAGCCCTCTTGCCTTCCACCTCCTTCGAAGGCCACCCCTTGCCTTCCGCCTCCTTCGAAGGCCACCCCTCGCCTTCCACTCCCTTCGAAGGCCAGTCGGACTGCCTTCCACCACAAGAATGGAAGGCATGTCACCTTGCCGTCCACTCCTTAACCACCCCCTTGACTCTGTCTTCCCCACGATCTCCTCTACTCGCCGCCCTCGTCCCCCACTACTCCGACCACTCCCCACTCCGGCGACTGCCGCGTCCACTATCTCCAACCCTTGACCACTCCCTATTGGTTGAACGGTGATTTACGGGGATTTAGACCTCTGTTTTCTCCCCTTTTTTCCTTCGCGTATTTAAACCCCCCACATCCTCTCGAGCAAGGGGGTTAAGGATTTTCTGGGATTAAGAGGTGGCTTCTTGGAGGGAAGGCTCAGAGGAGGTTGGCAAGCGGTCGGGAGGAGTCTCAGAAGAATCCTTCGCATCCCAAATGGGCTTGTTTTCTTAAACCTCTTCTCTCTTCTCTTCTTTCACTTTCAACACCTCATTTCACTTTTCACACACGAGCACTTATCTGCATGTATGCATCTTAGAATGACTTAGCAATCCCTATTTACCCCCAGAGGTTTCAAACAAAAAACGGGAGGTGGGTGGCCATAACATATGGTCACCTTCCCTCCCAAACACCCATCCGGTGCGTCTCCCTCTAATTTTAGTTAATTTTTATGTTTGCATGAACGGATCCTACATGTCATAGTTCTAATTGGGTAATTATCTTTTCTTTGTCTGTCTTTTCTTTCCAGGGGATCCTTACCACATTCACGCGTGTAGAGTACCGGGCTCTCCTCCTCTGGCCGGCCGGAGGAAGAGAAGGAGGAACCAGCATCTCCTGCTCCCACAAAAACGCGCGATTACCTTCTACACTCCTGCGGAGCACAGGGACCGAAAGGTAATGTTCATGGCGATCACATTTTAATTTCTAACTCCCTTTAAATCGCCACAGTGCTAAGACGAACGGAGAGGAACCCTCGCCCGAAGCCCGCAGCCGCGGCGGTAGACGTTCCGGACGCCTACATTATTGTGGTTGTAGATGAATGCGGTGATAAATCGACCACTTTTGACCACTCCATCTACCATCGGATGAGAGCAAATGTCTTCCAACATCAAGTCAATACAATGAGCAGAACATAGAACCCAATATAGATGTTCTCTCTTCTGCATCAACATTTGTCCAGTTAACTTGAACGCCGCTGCATTGTTCGTAACCACTTGGACAATCCTTTTTTCGCCCACTTCTTCCACCATTTGATCCATTAATTCATATAGGTACTGGGCATTCTTTATTTTTCCAGATGCATTAATAGACTTCCAAAATACGGTTCCGGCTTTGCAGTAAATTAAGAAGTTGATCATACTTCTTGTTATCTCTGTAAAGTTCCAAACGTGATAAGAAATCAGAAAGAGACCCATTCTGATTAAGAAAAAATGAAGATAAGATAAGAAACTGAAGATAAGATTTATGTACCTGTCTATTCATCGCACATTAAAGTGCATCCATACTCATCCCAGATCCTTTCAAATGATTTAATGTATGTTCGGATGTCATCAACTTTCATATCCAAGTATTTGTTGTATATCTCATATGGGGAAGGTCCTTCAACCCTTTTGCCAACTTCTTGTATGGTCTCGATCATGGACTCATAATATAGCCCCTTGGCAGCATTAGCAGGGATACTGTTATAGAAAAACCACCTAGATGTAGCTCTGCTTATCTTCTCCTTATAAAGTTTTAAGTTCTTGAATGCAGCACTAATAGAAGGTTGTTTATCCCTCTTCTTGGTGAGGAAGGGATCTATTAGACCTACTATAGGATCTCCAGCTCTAGTGAACTCCTGAGGCAGCTCATCGCATACATTAGTGCTCATGCCGGCGCTAGTTCTCTCTTGTGCAGAAGGTGTGGAGCCACTTCTTTGTCCTCCATATCTTCCAGTTTGCCGAAATAAGTCATCATCTGCAAAGGATAGCCGGCTTGCTTCCATTGCACGTCGTAATTCAACTTTAAATGTAAAAGAAAAAAATTTAATCTACTATAACTATTTGTCTGAAAACGTTAAATGAAGAACATGAAAATAAGTTAAATAAGAAACTTACTTGTATCCCAATCATCAACATTTATAGGTTGATTACTTCCACCAAGCCGGACTCCAGCATCAGACCTTCGCGCTGGTTCAGACAATTCCTCTCGAATTTCCTATCTTCTTCTGGTAGTACTTGCTTTGCTTGATTCCTTCTCCTTCATATAAGTTCGAAATTAGATCCTAACCTCTGAAGGAACTCGAGCATATGCTGCAACTTCACATTTTATTCCAGCAAGATGTTGTTTGAATCGGTAGACCCCGCCAGAGATGACCCGGTTGCAATATTTGCATTGTACCTTTCTCTGGTTCATGTCCACCGGTGTGTAATGACCCCAAGCAGGATTAACGCTAGGAGGATTCCCAGATGACCGCTCAGCAGCACCTTGAGATGCCATTCCTTCACAGCACAAGAAGATGAGAGATCGCGGAGCTTGTAATGGACTAGAAGTGACCTCGCGGGAGAGATAGAGAGAGAATTCTATGATCGAGAGAGTAGGAGAGAGAGCAAGAATGTTAGGAGGCTCAAAGGAAATTTGTGGAGTCTTAGGAGGGCCTTGGGGGGGTTTAAATAGACCTCCAAGGCCCAAACTAGCCGTTGCTGGCCGTTTGGGAACGGCCAGCAACGGCTAGGTTGACCCCCAACGGCTAGTCAAACTAGCCGTTGGGGGCCAGGTCGGGCCGATCTGAGCCGACCCGGCCCGATCCGGTCTCGGATCGCCCGATCCGGCTCGGATCGTCCGATCCGAGTCCTGGACTCGGCTAGGTTACTCGGGATCGGCACGAACGGCCCAAAACCGGTCCGACTCGGCCGATCCGTGCCGATCCGGGCCGAGTTTTTGAACCTTGGCCCCACTCGACAGTGGGACAGTTAGTAACAATTTGGCTTCCTTTCAATTTGTTCATCCTTTATATGGCTTAATTTGTTCCCGTGCGTGTAAGCTAGGAACCTAGCTACTTGTTTATTTATCGCTGCCGGATTGTGAGTACGAGAGGCCCGTCCAGTTGCCCGATTTGAGCATATTGACCGTGTTGTTGTTGCCCTAACTCTTCGGTAGTTCTCACTACCAACGGTCCTATTTGTTTTCTCCCGACGAGAGGACAGTTCCCGAGTTCGCTTGCTATTTATTTCGTGCTTTCTTTCATGGACTTGGGGTCCAAATGTTGTTAATTTTGTTGTTCGTTCCAACATTCTTGCTGATCTCGGATTGTGGTACCCATTCGGAGTCTTAGTTGGTAGCCGTCCCACATCACTAGGGATCGGCCTCAATCCACCTGATGAAGTACTCAACGGCTACGATTAAGAACTTTTGTTGCCTAGCAGTTAGTGGTAGAGGACTTACAATGTCAATCCCACTGCGTGGATGGGCAAGTCCTAATAAGTGTTGAGAGCTCGATAATCAGTTGGTGCGCGTGAAGTGCAAACCTCTGGCATCAATCGTACCTCTTAACCAATGAGGTTGCTTCATGGCGTACAGAGGGCCACCAATAGCCTCAGTGGAGTAACTTGTGGATGATAACTCTTCTTCTCGTATGGTTCCCGCATATGCCTTCATGTACTTCTCTCAAGGCATAGTCAGCCTCAACAGGGTTCACGCATTTTAGGAGTGGGTAAGAGTGGGAGTGTTGCTATAGCTGAGGCCCAATCATTACGAATCTTGTAGCCCATCTCTCTAATATGCAAGGTTCTAGCGGGTCAGCTGGTCCTTCCCCATTTCTGAAATACTGGATTATAATGTCCATCCAACAGGGACCTGTCGTTTCCTCGACGTTGAGACTGACTCTTGGTGACTAGTATGCTTGGTTCCTTTAGCTCTTTGACGAGGACCATCTGCCCTATTTCGAACTCCGAGGAGGCAAGGCGGGTCAAGGCATCTGGTTGGGCGTTGCTAGAGCATGGAATGTGCGGGAACTCGAATCTCTATAACTGGGCTGCTGTAACAGTCCGAATTTGTAGATCTCTAGTAGTGTACAATTAAAAACAAAATAATAAGATTTATTAATGTAAAAGCTTAAGGGATTGATCATGTCCATTGTACAACAATAAAGATGAGGAAAATTAAACACAAATCCTAAGAAAATAGAGTAACTAGCCATACCTAAAAGATTTCGCTTGAATTGATCTTATATCTTTTTACTTCTGTCTCCTAAAAAAACATGTTTTTATAATCTTCATGAGAACTCATGTTAAGATCTCAATAGGGATCATTTACATCCCTACTATCATCCCTTCTCTCTCCATCTAGTTCACTCATCCTTTCACAAGAAATGTTTCTTTTTATGTATGAAGTGAAACAACGGGGCGGAAAACATACATGATGATAACATACTTTCTTTACTTACTTTCTAACCAATTTACATAATCAGACTTCCCTGCTCTAAAAAACCAGCAAGGAGGTAAAATGGTGGGCTGGCCGTTGAGGAAGAGAGGGGGTTCAGGGAAGGGACCATCTTTGGATTGTTCTGTGATATTCTTGACAGAGTTGAAGAGGAGCTTCAGATTGGAAGTCCCAATCATCATCAGAGTCATTCCATTCATGATTTGGAATATTCCATCCCTAGGGTTTTATTACTCCCACTGGGAATCTTCTTTCCCATACACTCTTTTCTTCCTTTATAATTAATGACATTTGTAAAATATTAACTTTAAAAAGATATGAAAATACTTATTGAAAGTCATATTCATAGGGTCGCAGGAATGAGTCACTTTATTTCTTATCTTGCACTGGTCCATAATAGCGTAGTCGGTTGCCTCATTGATGATTGACTGGGTGACTCACCCTTGTAACCCGAAGTGGTCATAAGTGATTGAACAGGTCTCTTAGTTTCCGCCTATCTGCACCGGAAGGCTTCGGTATACCTAATGGATGAAGTAGGAAAGTAGGCTGATCTGTATATATAGTCTCTTGAGCACATCGTCTACGTCCTAATCACGAGTGCACTCAAGTAGGATCTCTGTCCTTTGCCTAAGTCGAGGTCCCGAATTTGGACTCTTAACACCGTAAGTAAAGGGAATGCTCCTTGCCTCGGTAGTACACATGATAAGGAGTTTGACCTGGGTGTTCTCATATCCAGGGAATAGATCTTATGGGTCCGTCTTGCTAATGAAGTGATACTATTTCATATCTTAAGAAAATAAATCATCATCGGAAAATCATTATTCTTCCTAGAATGTTTATAGGAGAGCATTAGAGTGTACCTCATAGGTTCTTTGCCCCCCTTTGGGGTCATCATGATATGTGTTGTTCTTGTATTTCGTTCTATAATTATAGGGCCTAGAATAACATAATGAGTTTAGAAAAGCTCCACTTTTTCTTTACATGAATCATCTTCAAGCTCATCTGACCTAGTTCTAGATAGACTTGGTCCATAATGTCCATTTTCATTGCATAAGAAGAAATATCATATTAGCATTTAAGTTAAAACTTGCAGGATATCTTTTTGTGAGGTGGGTCTTAGTTAAGAGTATATGTTCATAGCTAGGTTTACTTGAAGTCTGTAAAACAATCATCATGTTTCTTTTATGAAATAACTAAACTTCGAGTAATGACCTTTTTAAGTTAATGAAGACTTTACTTATCATAAGCCTTGTGGAAAACAGCTATAGTAAGCATGATGTTTTATAAGTAAAACATGTTCTTTCATATGTTCTTTAACCCCTTTTCATGGAATTCCCAAAACAAAAATCATTCTGATAGAGTTTACCCTATTTTTCCAGAATTTTACACCCTTCACAGTCTCCCTGAAATCCAAAATAAAAGAGGAGACAGTAGAGGTATCACCCTACCTTTTATACATCGAACCCTAGTGTGGAAGATGGCCTGGTCAGGTTGGAGATGTCCCCCTAGTTGCAGTGGTCCTCATGTTGAAGAAGTTTGGCTGTGGCTTTCTCCTCCTCCCCTGCTGCAGCAGCTCCACTCGCTCTCTTTCTCTTTTTCTCACTCTCTGTTTTAGCAGCTCTCCCTATCTATTATTTCCTCTCTCTCTCCTTTCCACTTTCTTCTTCTAGCTCCCCCTCAGAATCTCTCTTTCTCAAGCCCTCTCTCTTTCTCCATCTCTCTCCCTCTTTCTTTCTTTCTTTTTCTGGATAAGAAGAACCAGCCCCACCGCCCCATTTATATAGTGTATAGAGGAGGTGGGAAGTTTCTGGAAGGCTGTAGGTGGAGGGGGCGATTTAAGGCTTTGGGCCTTCTAGAAGGCTCATTAACAAGGTCCAATATGAGCCCATTAGTGGCTCATTAAGGACCCAACACAGTCCAATAAGGCCTGAATGTTTTCAGCTCGTTACGGCTCTTAATGGGGCCTATTTTCACCTGTCTTTGTGGCCCATTAACGGCCCAACGTCTCATGGTCCAAGTCCCATTAAGAGTGCGTTAACTTACAGGAAAAAAATAATTTAAACCCTCATCTATTTAACCTATTTATTTCTAACCCTAAACTTCACTATTTTTGTTTATACCTCATATTTTTCAACTTGCCCCTCTTTGTTTTCTTTTAGAGTATTACAGATTTAAATTAGAGGCCTTCTATTTAACCTATTTATTTCTAACCCAAAACTTCACTATTTTTGTTTAGACCTCAGTTTTTTCAACTTGCCCCTCTTTGTTTTCTTTTAGAGCATTATAGATTCAAATTAGAGGCCGCCTTCTATTAATTTATCTTACACTTTAATCCTAAACTTCTTATAATTGTGTACGTGTCCCTACACTAATTGTAGGTCCTTATAGCTGTGATCTTCTGGAAGGTACTTGGCCATAGCTGGGTCTTTGTTTTTGTATTCCCCCTTGAACTAGCTAACACCATTTGGGAATTGCTAAAGGCGACTACGTGCTTGGCGCTGAGGTGCCAAGCAATGTATAGTCCGGATACGAGGGCCTCATTTTCGGCTAGCAAAGGTGAATCTTAAGGCATACTCCAGGGTGAGGCACTCAAGGGTGACGAGTACGAGGCCGGTACCCAAGCGTTCCTTTTTTGAGGATTTATCGGCATGCAACGTCCAACACCCTTGGGCTTGTTGGGCTCCTCAGGGAGTGTCTGTTCGGGAGCCGCCTCCTTTGTTAGGAAGTAGGCTAAGGCCTAGGCTTTGATTGCATCTCGGGGTTTAAAGTGTATGTAATACTCACTGTGTTCTATGCCTACTTCGCTAGGCGGCTTGAAAGGTTGGGTTTTTGAAGTATTTGCCTCAAGGGTTAGTTAGTAAATACAATCACAGGATTATAAAGGAAGTATGATCAAAGCGTCCGAGTTAAGGTGACTACGACAATGTCAACCCTTTTGGTGATTGGATACATTTATTCAGGCCCATGTAATAGTTTGCTTACATAGTGGACTGGGAGTTGAGCCCTTTTGTCCTTACAAGTGAGGATGGAGCTTACAGAGACATCAATGGTAGATAGATACAAGTAAAGGACTTCTACCGGATTTGGGCTTGGCCAGGGCAAGGAGTGAGGCGAGGTAATGCTTCAGTTCTTGGAAGGATACTCACGTTCATTGGTTCACTGGAACTGTTCTTTCTTCCTTAGCAACCTGAGGAAGGGATGGCATCGTTCGGTCAACGTCGACATGAAGCGTCCTTGTGTCGCGACCTGCCCGGCGAGCTACTACACCTACTTGATGGAGGTCAGAGAAGGCATGTCGTGGAGGGCTGCCACTTTCTCCGGATTTGCCTTGATGCTCAGTGAATGATGTAGTAGCCGAGGAATTTCCCAGAAGTTATGCCGAAGGCACACTTCTTGAGGTTCAACATCATCTGATATTTCTTAAAGTGTCGACCATTTCTTGAAGGTTAGTAAAGTGGTGTTGGGCTTCAAGGCACTTAAAGAGCATATGATCTGCGTATACTTCCATGTCCCAGCCTATCTAGTTAGCGAACATCTTCACTAGCCTCTGGTAGGTTACACTTGCGTTCTTGAGTCTAAAGGGCATTCTATTGTAGCAGAAAGTGCCTTTGTCAATAGTAGGCTTGCACTTATGACTGCCTCTCAGTCATGACTGCTTCCTAGTTGCTATACTTGGTGGTCCAGGCCATGAGCTTAGTTATGGTCTTTGGGGGTGTTTTCCCTAAGGAACCCAATGTCCGAGGTTAGTGGTCCCATCGGTCATAGCAGTAATACTTGTGGGCACCTCCACATTGTGTATCTGTTATAGCTCGGGTTGGAAATGTGAGACGTAACTTCGCAAGGACTCCCCCGATCTTTATTTGACAATGCACAAGCTAGCCGAATTCTTCTTAGGTTGGGCCAAGTTTGTGAAGTGGATCAAGAAGAGGTCAGCCAACACGTTGAAATAGGTGATGGATTGGGTCGAGAGAGTCTGAACGAGGCCACTGCGTGCCCTCAAGCGGTGTTGGGAATGCTCGACACTTGATAGTGTTTGAGGCATCTTGGATGTCCAAGTAGGTGGAGCGTCAGACGAGGAAGATGGCTGGGTCAATAGATCCATCGTAAGGCTTGATCGGGGGCATTTTGAGCTTTCCTGGATGCCATGCTTGGCGGACCGCATTTGACAGAGGCGAGTTTTGATGCTGGGAGCCTCTAGCATTGGTTGGGTGGCAACCACCGACTAAAGTGATCATCTCCCTCCTGAGCTGGTTGAAGTGCTGAACATTACATGGAATTCTGGCACGGACAGGGAGGCCGGATCGGGACCTGCCGATCCCGATCCGAATCGGGATTGGATCGACTGGAATTGGCCGGGATTGGCTGATTCCGGCCGGATCGGGACCCGCCGATCCCGATCCAAATTGGGATCGGCCGATTCTGCATTCCAGGGAACCATAGCTTCTTCAACTGTTTGTTGAATGGTGAGTGGCAATGGTTCAGACTGGCTGCACTGAGCTGCCTGCCGGCTCTTGGGCGGTCCTGGCCAAGGCCCAACGTGAAGTTAAAGGATGCCACAGCATCTGCATCCCCGTCCACCTTGCTGATCACTGCCATCTCTTGCGGCTGCTAGTGCTGTTGTTGGTCAGTGGCAACCTGCTGGGCTCTGGCTGGATGGAAGGAGGCATGCTTGGGAGTAGTTGACTGACGGACTGTGAGCTGAGGACTTGCCTTTATCCACTGAGACGTATGTGCTATGATCCTTGGAAGGTTGGCCAGGCTGCAAATAACCTTAATGAACTCTGTGTATTGTCGGGTGATCTGCTGAAATTGCTTATGAGTGACGGGCAAGGAATTCCGGATCGGATCGGGTCCCCGAATCGGGACCCGCTGATCCCGATCCGACTCGGATCGGATCGACCGAGTCGGCCGATCCAGATGAAGTCTGGCCAGTCCGACTCGGCCAGATTAAAAAATAATAATAAATTTAAAAAAATCATAAAAAATCAGGAAAAAATAAAAAAAATCAGAAAAAATTACATACATATTATTCAATTGATGTACAATAAGAATGAATGCAATTCATGTACATCCATAAAAAACCCTAAACCCTAAACCCTAAAACCCTAAAACCCTAAACCCTAAACCCTAAACCCTAAAACCCTAAAACCCTAAATCCTAAACCCTTAAACCCTAACCCTAAAACCCTAAACCCTAAACCCTAAACCCTAAAGCCTAAACCCTTAATCCTTAACCCTAAACCCTTAACCCTTAACCCTTAACCGAGCTTGTGTCCGAGGTAGTGTTTCGTGTTTCAATTTGGCATGGTTCGGATTGCTCACCTTTTCTAGGCATGGATTGCGGAATCGGCGGGTCCCGAGCCGATTTGGGGGGGAATTTACTGTTCCCCCCACCGATTTAAAAAAAAAAAAAAAAACCCGGCCGAAATCGGCCCGAACCGGACCAAATCGGGGCCGGACCGGCCAGATCGGCCGGTCCGGACCCGATCTGGTCCGGTTCGGGCCGGTCCCGATCTGGTCCGGTTCGGGCCGGCCAGATTGTCGTCTTTTTTTTTTTTTTTGAACAGCTGAATGGTGGATCCAGATTAATTACATACAAGTTGCCACAAATCCTTTGGTGTATGTTGCAGTGCGAGTACTCAGTTAAACCATTTCTTCCAGTCAATGTGAAAGAAACTGGAGTACATTCAGTTTCATTCACACGAAGGTTCGTAACAGATTGGGGGTTTCTAGGCTAGAGAAATTGGTGTACTGTCACTACAACATGCGTCTAAAAATCAGGCATATTCAGGAAAGACAAAGGCTTGAAAGACAGATATTCATGGAGTTTGCTGGCAGACCAGTTGATGAGCCTGTACATCAGATTGATATTGATGAACTGTTAGATGAAGAACACCCACTGCATTCTTGGGTGGAGAGCAGAGCAGCCGGAGATGCACAGCCTGAGTTTGATCCTCAGGATCGGAGTTGGGCAGAAGGTGAATTAGATGCAGTAGTTGCTCGAGATCCTGAATTTCAGACAACACAAGAAGGAGGTGCACTTGTTCTTCAGAGGCGCCGAAAGTCAGCCACACTAGAAGACACTGCTAGAACTTCTGCCTCTCAGCCAGCACTCAGGAGATCAGCTACTCAGGTGGATCCACAAAGAAGAAAGGAGAAAGAGCCAGCGAGACCTTCATTGCAGTCATCGAGCAGTAAAAAGAGAAAACAATCAAAAGGAAACTCTAAACAACGAGTGGACCCATCAAAAGGAGAAGAAGGGACAGTTCAGCAGACTAGAGAGACACTTGAGGACACCCCAGCTTTACCATCTCACTTGGCCAGCATGTACGAGGCAGAAAGACAAACCTACAGGCGTAGAAGAAGGGGATTGAGGAAAACAAGCCAAGTACGGAGTGATGACTCCACTGATGATGATGATGATGATGGAGATGGTGAAGGTGATGGCGCTACTGTTGCTGGACTATCAAGAGGTTTTGCATTTGGGAGCAGTTACACAGGATACGATAATTACTCCGCACCTCCGAGTCATTCTGAAGGAACTCAAGGTCAGAGACAAGGACAATAAAGGGGATTTGAAGGCCAACAGAGACAGGCAGGATGTGATTGGCCATCATGGGAAGATGCACCTTCTTATCCGCCTATTTTTCATCCCCCTACACTGTCATATTCAGACATCAGCAACACTACTGAAGGGTACTCTGGACCTCCACCTATACAGTACGGCATTTTTGTCCCTCCAATACAATCAGGAGAAAGTTCAAGCCAACAAGCTTACACACCTAGAGGTATTCAAAGAGGATTCGAAGACCTCGCTAGTTCCTTGTTTGGCTATGGATATGCACCATACATGTCAGCAGATTATGGCCCGCCTGCTCAAACTTATGAACCGGATGATGAAGGATCACAAATGTGATCTTTCTAAGGTATTTTTCAACAACAATGTCTTTTTTAATTAATGCACAACAAAAATTATTAATGTGACTCTTTAATGTTTATTTTTTATGGATGTACATGAATTGCATTCATTCTTATTGTACATCAATTGAATAATATGTATGTAATTTTTTCTGATTTTTTCCTTATTTTTTTTAATTTTTTTAATTTTTTCTGTTTTTTTAAATCCGGCCGAGTCGGACCGGCCGGACTGAGTCTGGATCGGCCGACTCGGCCGATCCAGATCGGGTCGGGTCGGGATCGCCGGGTCCCGACCCGACCCGGAATTTCTCAAGGACGTGGCTTCAGAGGCCCAATCCCCCCAAGCCATGTGCCACCCTGCTAGACTGCCAGCGGCTAAAAGGCTAGTGTGCGCACTTATGTTGGGCTGAGTGGGGGCTTGCCACATCACACGGCTGGTTGGCTGGACTTGGGCCGTGTCAGTGTGGTTGCCTGGTCTCCTTGTCCAGGGCCGGCCAACACCTCCATGTGTGCTCAGCCAATTTATAATGGATCTGTTTATAACAGGCCTCATCAGAATGGACCGATCGCAGTTGAGGAACCACTAAAAGACAACATGCGGTTCTATGTTTTGTATTCCAGTACGACAAGCAAACAGGAAAATCAGATCTCATGCATGCTCACCCATCTGGTAGCAATTAATTTATAAGTGGAATGGAAACTCTCTTCCTCTCTCGGCGTGCATGCAATTGAACAGTACATTGGAAAAGCAGATAAAGGAGCTGAGTGTGGGGTGCGAATCTTGTCCACTGGAGGATCTGGAAGAATGCAGGCTGCAGAAAGTAATTGAGTCTGATCCTTTTGTGCGGACAAAATGAGCCAAAGTATATGGGTAGCATTGGCAACCTCAAGATGTTGAGACGGCATGCAACCTATGGAGGCTTGTCAAACGAAGTCACTGCATCTCCACACATGGATGGTGATTGGGCCATTTCAAGGTGGTATGCCGAAGATGAGAACGGCACAGGAAGAGGTCATGTTCTGGTACAGCTCTTGATCCCAAACATAACCATGACCAGATCATCTAGATTCACCCGAAAGCCATAGCTAGCCTAGTTCCCTTATGGACCATGGCCAACTATACAAATGCCCTTGAACATATTCGATATGATTTATACATTAGTGTGTGCTCTTTATTCAGTATCATTTGTGAGAGATTGCCGATGGTTTTTGGTGATTTCACCTGTGTAATTAACACCAATGACGGTCGATGGAGAGCTCTCCAATTATAAAATCCACTTGTTTGATTCAACTTTAAACCTTGAAAGGAGCTGTACTTTAACTTCTCAAATAATCTCTTTATTTATCTTCAATAAACAGTGTTAATTTCAATGCGTAAAACATTCCCATACTTATTCCCTTATTTGCCCCATTTTCATATGTTCCTCCATTGTTTATCATGCTGAGAGGTTGCTGGATCCTCCCCAGTTTCTTACCTTATAGGGGCATTGTCTTCGGTGTTCATGGCCTTTCTCTTGCCCCCTCAGCATAACTGGAATAATTCAATAGTCTAGCTCGCCCCCTTGCTCCAAAGAGTGCCAAAGTAATGGAGAAATTTCCTTCTCAAAGATGGCTGAGTTAACCTGTAATGGAGCCATTTCCTTATTGAATATGGCCAAATTAACCTGTCGCCATTTCTTTATTGAATTTGGCGAAATTAACCTGTAATGAAGCCATTTCCTTGTTTTAATTGTATATGCACACTGCATATTGCTTTTGACCGTAAATTTCTTCAAGTATCAATCACATCTCCCATGTGCTCCTCTTCATTAGAATCATACTGTGGATCTTCAAGCCCTGGAATCTAGATTTTTTGATTGGTGTAGCTGATCTTACAATGCATGATCTACATCTGAGCAGCTGGACGGACCATGCCATGGACTTGCTTTCATTTAATTCATTGGCATGATGTGTAGTGATATATTCTTGCTTCCCATGACTGCTATAATTCAATTGGGTTGGGGAGGGGGGACTTTCTTGTGCTTTTTCTCTTCGGTAAGTCTATATTGGTTTGGACTGCAGGACCAAATGCCAAGCCAGACAATAGCCCTATCAACATACAGTCATTGGAGACATTGTCAGACCTTGTGTTGAGTTAAGAGCACACGTTCTGACAATTATTTTCACATTTATTAATGGATTTTACAAGTTGATTCCATTAAGACCTGGTTTTGTGTTTAATCCCATGTGTGGTTCTGCTTCCCAACAAGGAAGAGATCTTCAGATTGAAATGACAGAGCAAGAGGCAGGGGCAAGGAGCTAAATGCACTGCAACAATACTGGACACCCCATGGGAGGTTATGGCTCTTTCACTCTTCTGGATGGACTCCACTCTTCTCCGATGCCAGGAACTGCACTGCTACTGTGTAGAAGTTTGTGGGAGAGAGAGATAGAGAGAAGAGAGAGTGAGAGGAAGTATGTGACTGCAGGAGGTCTGAGAATATGTATAGCTTCTGGCTCAAAACTCTTATGTTTTAATTAGTTTCAAAAAATCAGTACAAAAGGACACATGCCTGCCATAACTAAGAGGCTGATCAAGACAATAAGGCTCGAAGCAGATACAAGGGAATAAGGATGAAAGAACACAACCATGAAAGGACAGCTATTTCCTACAACGGCTAAGTTGGAAAGACAGCCTTGCTTCACACTAACTGGCCTCCAATCAGTTTCATGTTGGGTGTATTGTTGGCTCAGCTGCCAAGAACAGTCAAACTGGAATAGGTCAGGGAGATCTAGGCATGCATGTGTGAGAACCCTCTGCTATCAGATGTTCCCACACCCTTTCTAGCTGGTTCTGAGTTATCTTATAGTTTTGTTTTGATTGTCCGGTACTGATGATGTCCCAAAATAGGAGTGGGTAGTGAGATCACTTTCCTGATGTTCATTGTGCTGTATTGCCCATAGAGAGGAAGAAGGGAAAGAGGCATAAATTTTGCGGTGACAATGTTGATTGAGGTATTGGTGCCAGTCTGCAATGGAGCAGCAAAGAAGATTACCTAGAAGGGAGGGATTGTAATGTCCTGTCCTGTCACATGAAAAGGGGGAAAAAACACCAACCAAAAGTGTCTTGATTTGTCACATGAAATGCCTCAGGAACTTGAATGTTGATCTAACTGCTCAAGTTTTTGCTCCAGAAGCTCATCATCAGATTCTAAATTCAAATGGCCTCTTAGGATGTTTCTCTCTTCAACCCTGAAGATTACTGGAAACAGGATCTGGTTGTTGGGTAGCACACACAGCCCTGAGTGCCAGTAAAACACTTACAACAGCCAACCGTGTACAGCCCTATTACAACAGCCAACCTCTGTTTTTTCCTTTTTAATTCTTCTTGCATCTCCATATAACTAGTGTGACAAATACAACATGATGTAAGTTTCCTATGTTGGGTATAGGTTATTTACATCAGTTAATGCCATGTGCATACAGGTCAATTGTGACAAGCCTTTCTCTCCTTTTGCATCTTTCTCTTTTTCCTTTTTCCTTAGCCTTTAATAGAGGCTTTATGTAAGTTATTATCTTTGGGAGGTAAATAGTTACAACTTTGATTTATGCAAGTATTTATCTTTCTCCAAATTTCCCCTTTGTTTTTGTTTGTTTTCACTGTGTCCCCTCTATTTACCTAAGTAAACTGCAAATTTCTTCAAGTAGACTTGCATCATTGCATGTTTCAACCATTTTCTGCAATCGAGGATAAATATTATACTTGTGGGACACGTGAATCAGTGTTTTATGTTGTGAAATGATGACTCTAGATACTTATTCTTAAAGCGCTATCAGATAGAATTTTTCCCCCCGACATTTATGGATTTGCTCTTCGTGTTTCATGCCAATAGTGCCAAGATTCAGATTTTGTGGCAAGAGAAACTTACCTTGTCATAATACCTTAGTGTCCTATTGGCCATGTTCTTTCTGTGACTCGAGTTATTTTACAATCTTTTCAGCACTTGGTAGAAGCACTACTTCCATTATCCAAGGAGAAAGAGAATGCCCTGCATGATCATTCAGAACTGCAATTGAAACTTCAACTAGAATATGATGAGCAGGCAGAATCTAAAAGAAGTTACCAACAGGATGTCGAGAATCTTTTGAAACTCATGTCAAAGATTAAAGAGTATGCTTTCCTGAACCGGCAAATATCATGGTTACTGTCTTTGGTTCTCAGCATTGTTCTACTATGGGAGGTTCACGATGTCTTATTCACGGTGTCAGTTTAGAAATTGTTAACTTCTCTTGTTGACAGGACCATAGTTTCCAGGAAATCATTAGCATCTTAAAAGTATCAAATCTCTCTTCCTGTTTCTTGCATTCATTTCTCATTTCTCCAAAGTTTCAAAGTTAACTGTTACAAACAATGTATTTCTAGCTTTTGCTTCTTGTTTTGCTTCCTGTTTTTGTTTTCCGTCATGGTATCTTTGGACAAGACATCCCTAGATTGTTCCCTTGTCCGCTCTTCTGACTAGCTCAATGTTTTTGGGATGTCTGAGTAGTTACATTGACTCAAAGAAAGGAGAAAAGCTAGGAGAACTGCAAGAGAAGCATTCAGTCTCCATGTCCCAACTGCAAAATTGTGAAGACAGAAAAAAAGAACTCTCTGCTGAACTGAATAAAAGCAAAGAGTTAATGAGGAATCAAGACCAACTGAAGAGGAACATCGATGACAACCTAAATTATAGGAAAACAAAGGAAGAAGTAGATGAACTTACCCATCAGATAGAAACATTGGAAGATAAAATACTGAGCATAGGTGGAGTTTCGGCATTTGAAGCTGAGCTTAAAAGACATTCGCAAGAGAAGGAGAGACTTTTTTCAGAGGTATTCATGGGCCACAGTTTAAGTTTTGTTCATTATGATGGGTATCTTTATTTATGATAAAGTATTGCAAATTTATAGTTTTCACAAAATTTCCTATTTGATGAATTTATCATATGTTTTCATGGCTTCCATTCTTGTGAAAAGTAACTTATTCCAGAAAAATGATGAGCAAGGAACACTTAGTTTGAAATTTTTTAAGATGCTACCTATATATTTGTTTCTGAAGGATAATGTCTTTGTTGTCATTATTGTGAGAATGGAAATAAATGAAGTACATCAGAAGGTGTGGTCATATAGATGAGTGTAAACACATGTTTACAATGTGTTATGCACATCCATGTGCATGTCTGTGTGTCTTTTAGGGTATGGTGTACCCTTTTGTATCATGTAGCCATGCATGTTAATTTTCCAGTCATCAAGATTAATCATGGTTTGCAGAATGTGCGGATTCAAAGTGGAACCGGCAGAACCGGATTGGAACCCGCAATTCCTGATCCGGTTTGAATCAGCTGGTTTTGGCTGTTTCTGTCCGATCTTGGCCAGTTTTGAACCAGAATTGGCCCTAACTGGTTCCGGTTTCGGTTCTGGTGCTGGTTCTGTGAACCTTGGTCGGGATCAGTTTGCTTGGAGTCTCGGACCAATTTGGGTTGGCTAATCTCGACTTGTTCCAGCTTAATCTGAGTTGGTCGCAAAGATCTGGGATTTACAAATCTATTTTAGTATATTTATGATCTCCAGAATATATTTATTTTGAAATATTTAAAAGTATCAATTTTTTTTTTCATAAACGGTTTTCTACAAATTTTATCCCCCTTTTTTCCCATGCTATCTGAATCTCATGGAGAAATAGAAGGGTGTCAAAAGACAAAGAAGAACAGGAAAGAGGATTGTAAAACCAACGTTTGTGGGTCTCCTGTGATAGTAATTAATGATGAAGAAGAAAAAGAAAAGGAGAATAAGAAGAGGGGAAAGGAGGGGGAAGGGTCTGCGTCTGCAAGTGGCATCGATAAGGGTATATAGCAGCATCAATGGCAGCAAGTGGTCTTTCTCTTCCTTCTATTTTCTTACATGGATGTGTGGGTTGTGTGGAACATTAGGGTTTGTTGTTTAGGGCTTTAAAGGAGGAGGTGTTGGGACTCAAAAGGGGAAAGGGTGTTGGGTTGGGGTCCGGAGGATTTTAATACCCTTAATAGACCGATTGGCCCATTAAAGGGGGGTGAGACTAGCTCAACAGATCAGGGTGACCAGTCAAACAACATCCATCCCTAGTATGTGTTCACTGACATTCGAGATCTTCACAGCAACCCCTGATAAGTAATGTGAGGTCAGGCATGGACTCAGCAGAAGCATGGATTGCGGAATCGTCCGATTTCGATCCAAATCGGTCGATTTACTATTCCTCCTCCGATTTAAAAAAAAAAAAAAAAAAAAGGCTGAATCGGACCGAATCGGGTCCGGACCGGCCGATTTGGCTGATTCGAACCCGATACCGCCCGATTCGGGCTCTCCCGGATCCCCCCTTAAAAGGGGATCGGGAGCCAGGCAGCAGCAGCAGAAACGCTACTGCTGCTGGTTTTCCCCCTCCCCCAACCCTTCGCTAACCTGCCCGACCCACCGCCGGCCGCCGCAGGCTGCCACCATCTTCTTCTCTCTCCTCTCTCTCTCTCTCTCTCTCTCTCTCTCTTTCTCTCTCTCTTTCTTTGAGATCTCGACCGAAAGAACGGGGTTTTCACTCCGTCATCGTCGGGCGGCCGGCTGGGAGTCACCCCCGCTGCTGTTGTCATTGTCACCGCCGCCGTCGACATCGAATTTTATTTTCGCATCCCTATCCGAGTTAAGGTATATTTCGATTTAATTTTTTTAAAATTCTAAAAAAAGTAGAAATGATGTATGGTTGTGTAGATCTATTAATATTTAGCTTCAAAAAAGTTTAAGCATGTTGATTAGACAAAATTCCCAAAATTAACCCTAATTAGGGGTTGAAAATTAGGACTTTTGTATGATTAATGTAATTAGGGTTCAATTGAGGGTGTCAAACACTCAACTGAACTTATTAGAATCTAATTGTATAGTTTTTTGCATTAATTGCATGTTATTAGTATTAATTAGTTAAAATGAACCTTAATTAAGGGTAAAAAAATTGGGACTTTTGTATGATTAGTATAATTAGAGTTCAATTGAGTGTGTTAAACACTCAATTGAACTTATTAGAACCTAATTGTACAATTTTTTGCATTAATTACTCGTCATTAGTACTAATTACTTAAAATTAAGTTTAATTAGGGGTTAAAAATTGGGGTTTTTATATGATTAGTATAATTAAAGTTCAATCGAGTGTGTCAAACACTCAATTGAACTTATTACAATATGATTGCATAGTTTTTTGCATTAATTGCATGTTATTAACGTTAATTTGGTATAATTAACATTAATTAAGTGTTAAAATTTGGGACTTTTGTATTATTAGTGTAATTAGAGTTTAATTAAGTGTGACAAATACTCAATTGAACTTATTAGAACCTAATTGTTCAGATTTTTGCATTAATTACTCGTCATTAGTACTACTTACTCAAGACTAATCTTAATTAGGAGTTAAAAATTAGGACTTTTGTATGGTTAGTGTAATTAAAGTTCAATTGAGTATGTCAAACACTCAATTGAACTTATTTCAATCTTTTTGCATAGTTTTTTTCATTAATTGCATGTTATTAGCGTTAATTTAGTAAAATTAATTCTAATTAAGTGTTAAAAATTCGGGCTTTTGTATGATTAGTGTAATTAGGGTTCAATTGAGTGTGCCAAACACTCAATTGAACTTATTACAATCTAATTGCATTTGTGTCTTTTTATGTTATACAGGAATATGATAGAGAAAGACATCATGAACAAGATGTGGAGCAACATGGTGTTGATCCTGGTTGGCAGCATTGCACACTAGTGGACAGTAGGCAGAGGAGGGTCAAATGCAACTGATATAGAAAGGAGATGGGTAGAGGCGTGTATCGCATAAAAAATCATCTTACTGGCATATCAGGAGATGTTAGTAGATCTGAGCCAGTTCTGCTGAACATGAAGAAGGAAATGAGGACTTATATGTTGAGTAAAAAAACACAGAAAGATTTATCATCTCAACAACACATGGATTTGCAAGATGAGATATTAGGGCATCAGAGATGAAGGGATTACAGTCTGCCTGTTCAGCGGCGATCAATTTAGATGATGATGAGGAGGAGGAGGAGGATGAGGAGGATCCAGATGACCATGATGCAGAGTATACCAGAGCTGTTCGTGCCAGTTTGCGGACAAATAGAAAAGATGAGGACATGCGAAGAGGCATAGGATCATCAGGTGGATCAGTGCCTACTAGTTCTCAGCTTGGGAGATTCGTTCTTAAGGGCTCTTCTGCTCGCAGGACTGTTAGTTCTGTGTTGGGTTGTGGACGGACGTCAGATGTGGCACGTGGTTTTATAGACTAACTTTTCTGCATATCAAGGTCTGTCAGACAACTTGGAATCAAGTAAGCATTGAAAGGAGTCAAGGCTTCAGCAAAAAATATCTTGAAAGGAATTGTGAAATGGTTTTTACATATAGGTGTGCCAGTACATACAACGTCCAATTTATATTTTCAGACGATGGTGGATGCAATTGCAGATGTTGGACCTGGTGTAAAGGCCCCCACAACTTGTTACATTGATGATGTTGGGTTCGAAAAGGAGTATAATGACTTGAAGGTATGGGTTGACAACTTCAAAAATATGTGGAAGGAGCGTGGTTGTACCATCATGTGTGATGGTTGGACAAAGACCACAAGGAGATCCATGATTAATTTCCTTGTATATTACAGCGAGGGTATTGTTTTTTTGAAGTCTGTAGATGCCTCAAACAAAATAAAAAATGCTGATTATTTGTACAGGCTAATGGATGACGTGGTAGAGGAAATTGGTGAAAAAAATGTTGTGCAGATAGTCACTGACAACGAAGCAAACTACAAAGCAGCTGATAAATTGTTGATATAGAAGAGGCACCATTTGTATTAGGTATCTTGTGCAGCACATTCCATTGACTTGATGATGAAGGATATAAGCAATGACCTTTTTGTTGTTGAGGTGGTACAACATGCTCAGATGATCACGGGATTTATTTATAGTCACAACAGGATCCTACATATGATAAGAGACCATACAGGTGGACGGTATCTTCTTCGTGCTGGCCCTACCAAATTTGCATCAAACTTCATCTTTTTAGAGAGCTTGAGTAAATACAAACGTTAGTTGGCCTAGTTAGTCCAGTCTGACGAGTTTCTGGCACATATAAGGACACTGGGGGCCAATGCTAGGGATGTTGCCTTGGCACAATCGCTAGTTGGGGAGAGAAGTTTTTGGGATAAAATTTCTCGCTATCTGAAAGTGGTTCAGCCTCTGGTATATGTTCTGATGTTAGTTGATGGAGATGACAAAATTGACATAGGATATTTGTATCAGGCCATAGATAGAGCAAAGGAGCACTTGAGGGAAAACCTTCCTACAACTCATGAAAAATGGTAGAGGATCATCGATGATAGATGGGAGTCAACTCTCCATTATGATCTCCATACTACTGGTTAATTCTTCATCTTTTTTTCTTGATTTTATTTGATTAATTTTAATAACATTTATTTTGATAACTAATGAATCTTAATTTAAATGAAGGATATTTTTTCAACCTTAGATATCAGTATAGTGAGAGCGTGCATAATGATGGAGAGGTCTTTCGAGGCACAACTAATGTGATTACTAGAATATCAAGAAATACGAATGAAAGGATAGATGTCTTAGCAGAAGTAACATACAAAGTAGGAGTTTATGAAAATCCAGTCTTCTATCATTAACTTATGTCTTTTATATTTATTTTGTAGATGGAGATATTTAAATTGAAGATTGACATTAATAGAGATGATGACGTTAAGGCTGCAGTAATGACGACAGCTCTAGGTGAATTACATAATAAATAACCAAACACTCAATTTAATGAATTGCTATCATTCATTATTAATATCGTTGTCTTTTTTTTTTTTTTTTTTTTTGCTATAGCTGAATAGTGGATCCAGAGTAATTACAGACAAGCTGCCACAAACTCTTTGGTGTATGTTGCAGTTAGAGTACTCAGTCAAACCACTTCTTCCAGTCAGTGTGAAAGAAATTGGAGTACATTCAGTCTCATTCACACAAAGGTTCGTAACATATTAGGTGTTTCTAGGTTAGAGAAGTTGGTGTACTGTCACTACAACATGCGTCTAAAGATCTGATAGATTCAGGAAAGACAAAGATTCATAAAGTTTGCTGGCAGACCAGTTGATAAGCCTGTACATTAGATTGATATTGATGAACTGTTAGATGAAGAACATCCATTGCATTCTTGGGTGGAGAGCAGAGCAGCTAGAGATGCACAGCCTAAGTTTGATCCTCAGGATCGGAGTTGAGCAGGAGGTGAATTAGATGCAGTAGTTGCTCGAGATCCTAAATTTCAGGTAACACAAGAAGGAAGTGCACTTGTTCTTTAGAGGCGTCGAAAGTCAGCCACACTAGCAGACACTGTTAGAACTTCTGCCTCTCAACCAACACTCAGGAGATCAGCTACTCAGGTGGATCCACATAGAAGAAAGGAGAAAGAGCCAGCGAGACCTTCATTGCAGTCATCTAGCAGCAAAAAGAAAAAACAATCACAAGAAAAGTTTAAACAACGAGTGAACCCATCGGAAGAAGAACAAGGGAGAGTTTAGCAGACTGGAGAGACACTTGAGCATACTCTAGCTTTACCACCTGTTGAACCTATTTTCTGAAGGGTACAAAAGAAAAAAAAAAAATCAAATAAAGTCCCATCAATGGCCTTTAATGGGGCAATAAAAAAAGAAAGGAGGGAGGCTAGAACCCCCCCCCCCCCCACACCGGTTCCTATGGAACCCCCCACCGGTGGGGGGGTCTTGAACCCATTAAAAAAAGAGAAAGAAACCCCCCAACCGGTGGGGGGTCCTCATTTATGCAGAGAAAAAGAGTGGGGAGAGGAGCATTAATGGCCTTTTATGGCCTTTGTTTAAGAGGGTTAATGCCCATTTAGGCTCCCCATGTAAGTGGGTTCTCCACTAAAGGAGACTTTAATAGTCAATCATTGGCCTCCATTATTGAAAACCTCCCACATGGTTAGAAAATGGAGGGGGTTAAATGGGGTTCACGTCATTTAATACAAACAAGAGAGGGAACAAAATAAAGAGGAGAATGGGGATGGCCACCGGTTCCTCAAACCGGTGGCACCCCCCCACCGGTTCTTAACCGGGGGGGGGGGGGGGGGGGATAAACAGGTGGCACCCCCCACCGGTTCCCAACTGGTGGGGGTGCCAACCGGCCCCCCTCCCCCTCTCTATCCTCTCTCTAATTTCTCTCTCACCCCCTCTCAAAAAATCCTCCGGTGGCACCCCCCCACCTTAAAGTCCCACGGTGGGTACCCCCACCGGTTAAAGCATTCAAGCCTATAAATACCCCCCAAGGGGTAAGAAGAAGGCATGCCCATTTGGCCCAAAATTTCTTAGGGGAAACTCTGCTAATTTGAAGACCAAATCCGGTGCTCTTGCCCGGGTTTGCTGCGATTTGGAGGAGATATTTTCTTGGAGGGCTCTCTTCCTAAGGTTTATTCCTAAGGGGAAGTTCTGCCAAATTTATGTTGTAAAATCACCGTTCTATAAGACGGGATTATGCCGAAATAATGAATGAAATGCCACTATTTGTTCTTTGAGCATATGTGTGTGCATGTGTGTTCATGAATCTACTATTTAAGTCACACTATGTTATTATATTTTCACATGCATAATAATCAGTTTTATAACTAATTAAAATACATAAAACATATAATTAAATATTCTAAAATATCATTGGCCTCATCCCATATATAATTAAATCTAGACTCATAATTAAAACTCAATAATGAAACATAGACTCATAAAATAATATACTTAAGTTAAAAATGACTTAAATACTTCCATGCTTAATTAATTAATAGAATCTGTGAAAATTATTAAAATAAATATAAAAATCAGAAAAATTCTGTAAAAATCAATAATACTCAGTAAAAATCAGAAAACAAAATCTGGAAATTACATAAATCCAAAAATATGACTTAAATATCCTTCATATATCTAATTAATTAATAAAAATCAGCAAAATTAATAAAAAAATCAGTAAAATTCAGTAAAAAACCAGTAAAAAACAGAGAACCAAATATGAAAATATATAAAATTCTGAAATGACTAAAATGCCCCTAGAACTTAATACAAATTACAAAAATACCCTCATACATGATAAAAATCTGTAAAAATCACAGAAAATTCTTAAAAATATCAAAATCTCTCCTATGCCCAAAATACCCTCCAAACCTTAATAAGACGGGTAAAATTACCAAAATACCCTCAATATGATAAAAATAAATAAAAATCTCAGAAAAAATATAAAAATAGACTCCAAGTCTAATAAACCTAATTTAAGGTAAAATTATCAAAATACCCCTATAACTTAAATATGTCTAAAATGATCCTAAAATACATCATAAGGGTTTTCAAGTTTCCCTAAAATGCTAACAAACTTAAAATGACTATAATGACCCTAATGCAACATAATCTAAAAAAATAGACTTTAAGTCTAAAAATCCAATTCGGATAAAATTACCAAAATACCCTTACAATCCAAACACACTTGAAATAACTCTAAAATACCTCCTAAGGTTTTGAAACCTTCCTAAATCATTAAAACTCATTTCACACACTAAAGTGACAATAATACTCCTATACCTTCCAACTTGGCATAATTACAAACATACCCTTATGGGTCTAAAATACTTGGAATCAATCCAAATAACTCGGAGTCAATCTAAAATCTCTTAAAAAGTTCCCCAATCAATTATAAACCCATCTTAAACTTGGATGGCCAAGAGCTTAACCTAAAATATATCTTCATATGCATGTGCTGCCTGTAGTAGTAGTGTTGCATATTATAAGGGCATCAACGGACGGTTAATCAAGGGTTGTTAAGCGGTTGCTTGACGTAATTAACACTGACTGAGATCAGTGGAGAGAGGTCATATATTCGAATCTTCGCCTGATCCGAAGTCCCGAACTCCCTGAGGACTAATCCTAAGCTCTCATAGTCCAAAAATAAAATAAATAAAACTGACCTATATTTCTCCAAATAAAAACAAAAATGATATGGATTTTTAAAATAATCCGAATAGGAGAGACATGTTAGGTTAGGTTCCAAACACCACCTCACTTGGCCAACATGTACGAGACAGAAAGACAAACCTACAGACGTAGAAGAAGGCGGTTGAGGAAAACAAGCCAAGTGAGGAGTGATAACTCTACTGAGGATGAGGATGAGGATGAGGATGATGATGATGATGATGATGATGATGGAGATGGTGATGGTTATGGTGATGGTGGTGGTGGTGGTGCTGGACTATCAGGAGGTTCTGCATTTGGGAGTAGTTACATAGGATACGAAGATTACTCTGCACCTCCGAGTCATTCTGAAGGAACTCAAGGCCAAAGATAAGGACAACAAGGGGGATTTGAAGGCCAACATGGACATGCAAGATATGATTGGCCCCCATAAGAAGATGCATCTTCTTATCTGCCTATTTTTCACCCCCTTATACTGCCGTATTTAGACATCAGCAATACTACTGAGGGGTACTCTGGACCTCCACCTATACAGTATGGCATTTATATCCCTTCAGCACAATCAGGGGAAAGTTCAAGCCAGCAAGTTTACATACCTCAAGGTATTCAAAGGGGATTCGAAGACCTCGCTAGCTCCTCGTTTGGCTATGGATATCCAGCACACATGTCGGCAGATTATGGCCGTCAGTTCAAACTTATGAGCCGGATGATGAAGGATCACAAATGTGATCTTTCTAAGATATTTTTCATTAATTTCATGTGAAATACTTCATAGTGTCTTTTTTAATTAATGTACAACAATAATTATTAGTGAATTAGTTGTCTTTAATGTTTATTTTTTATGAATGTATATGAATTGCATTCATTTTTATTGTACATTCATTAAATAATATGTATATAATTTTTTTCTGATTTTATTTATTTATTATTATTATTATTTATTTTTTTGGTAATCCGGCCGATTCGGACCGGCCAAACTTCAACTGGATCGGCCGATCCAGATCGGGTTGGATCGGGATCGGTGGGCCTCAATTCAGGGACCCAATCCGACCTGAAATTCCTTGACCAGAAAGGGACTGGAATGACCTAATTCAAACCCCGTGGGGTATTGTCTACATTAGGCCTCCATAAATCCACATGGTTTTGTTCATGTGTCAATTTAGTTTGGTTTTAGGGCAAACAATTCCCAAACCAAACCAACTCGAGTCATCTTTGAAAATCAAATTAAACCAAACCAATTCAGTTTGAACTGTTTGCCACCCAGCTGCACCAGGCTCCAATCTTGGGCTTAAGCCATGGGTGCATTAAGCGGCACCACTGTGCTTGTCGGCCAATATTAACAATTCCCAAACCAAACCAACTCGAGTCATCTTTGAAAATCAAATTAAACCAAACCAATTCAGTTTGAACTGTTTGCCACCCAGCTGCACCAGGCTCCAATCTTGGGCTTAAGCCATGGGTGCATTAAGCGGCACCACTGTGCTTGTCGGCCTGATATTGGGCATTACAATTTTTTTTTTTTTTAAATGTAAAGATTGGTATTGGGTTACCCTCGTATCGGCAAGGTTCGCCGACTCGTGGATCCGGATCGGATCGGGTTTGGCCAAATACAAGTCGGGTCCGATCCGACTCTTGGACTGGTAATTGTCAATTGGACTGCCCTTGCCAGTCTGGTCCGATCTGGCATGACCCTAATCAGGACTGGCAAGAGCTGGCTGACATATGAATAGTGCACCTCGATAGGCATGTTGCATCTCTCTTCTTCAAATAATGACACAAATTGCAATCAAACCATTTTGGGTTGATTATGCATCAAGACCCATTAGGAGTGCATGAATAGTGCACCTTGATAAGTGCACTGCACCTCCTTTTACCAAATAAATGGATCAAATCATGTTCAATCAATGATCAAATTTTCTGTGGTCAACCTGATCTGGGCTAGGTCTGCATGCAACTTGTGAATAGTGTTAATGAATAATGCCGATGAATAGTATTGGTGAATAGTGCATATGAATAATATTTTGAATAGTACTTATGCACAATACCCTTATATAGTGCAAGAGATTGACAGGGCCCACAAAGTGTGCTGCACTCCACTTTCCAAATGATGCGTCTTTGCAATATGATATCATTTTCTCACATTCGAAAGGGCCAATGCTGATCATTTTAGTACAATCCAATATTTGTGAGGAATAAAGTAAGTGTGAGTGAGAACATTGTGCTGCATAGCAGCATGAAAGCGTGGAACACTTCTCAAAGAAATCAAAAAGTTTTCTTGTCGCAGTAAGATGTAATTAATGCCAGTCTACAGACTGGCGGAAAGAGTATGAATTCAGAAAAACTCAGATAACCCTTTCCATAGGTGAGTCACCACACAATGATCAAATGTCAAAACTGCAAAAATAAAATTTCAAGGCACAATTGCCCATCATCCGAACAAATACAATGTCCAACAAATGGTGGGAAATCATGATTCCCCACAAAACCAAAAAACCAAAAAGAAAAGAGAAGAAAAGAAAGAAAAATAATCAAATTCAAAACAAATCAGTTGTATCAAAAACAACAGTCAACACAAACACACCTTCACCAATGTATGCAGTGTCTCTCTGTATTATGAAATGTGTACCTCTTTGATTCTCCTCTTCTCTATTCCTTCTTTTGTGTTATGTATTAGAAGTTGAGTCCTCTGTCTTTGAAACCGTCCCTTGGACAGTGCAAGTCCATCTCCAGGACAGGTCTGTCCACCATGTCTATTAACCATTTCAGATGTGTGGAAACCTTCATTCTTCTGTGTTTGTGACAAGGTTATGCCATCAAATTGTTAACTTTGAAGTAGAAAAATCCCTATTGATATCTAAGGAAGCTCTGACTTGTATGATAGAAAAATTAAACCATGTTTTTAGCAAAGTTTTTTACTTGTAAAATATTTTACGCAGACAGCCTTGAAGATTTTCCCTTGCTTTCTTGCTTTACATGGACTTCATATTTCGTATACACGTATTGTTCAAATATGACTAAGCATGGTTGCTCTAATATTTAGTTTGTGTAACCAATAAAAAACTAGACATTGACACTTTCTGATACAGTATAATAGGTGTCAAGGCACACTTACAGTCTATCAAAGTAATATATCAAAGAACAAGCTTGAGCTTAAGCAGGCACAATACAATGACATCGACAAGAGATACTTTAATCAGCTGATTCAACTCAAGGTTTTCTTTCTTTTCACAGCTGCTTTTCTCTCATCTGCACAATGACATTCAGTGACTAACTGCTTCTGTTGCAGACAACTGAAATGGCAAATAAGGATTTGGACAGATATTACAATGCACTTGATAAGTAAGTGTTTTATGTATTCTCTGGTTTATTTTTTTCATTTATGTAAAGAATGATTCCTTATATTTCTTTGAGAATTGCTACTCTGGATGCTGATGGTTATGTTAATTGTCAAGTCTGTATTAAATCCTGCTCAACTTAAATTCCACCGTACTTTCTTGGTCTTTCTTAAAGCATTAAACATGTGATGTGGCACGTTGAGGGTTAGGCAACTTGAAGACAATGGAAAACCTGGAAAACAGAGTCTGTTCTTACCAACTCATAGTGATTCCCGATGACTTGGCTCAGACCTATACTAATCTATGCCCATAACTACCCTGAAAGAAAGAACCCCTGTGAAATACATTACCTATCTGTCTTGCCTGATCCTTGGTCCTGGAATCATCCCTAGCTCTGTTGACTTATGCAAATTGATGAGAATCACTATAAATGAATCCATGGTCGCATATCCTTTTGGGTTATTGTCCCATTAAACCAAGCAGTTTTATTACTAAGATTGCATGCAAGTTCTCTGACCAGCTGTGGATCTCACGTCTGTTTCCCAAAAAATAATGCCAACTTTCTGAATGAAGGCCAAATGAATGGCTATTCTGTATGTTTGCATTGTAAGTTTTCAAATGCATGTACGTATCTTCAATTTGCTTATATAATCTTCACTTGTTACCTAGCATATGAGCACATCGAACTTTCTGAATGAAAAATCAATGCCTGCTACTCTGCATGAAGTGGATAGAGAATTTTACTTCTAATGGGTACTTCTGGCACTGTTTTCACCTGTTCTGGAAACTGGAAACATATCATGTGAAGTGTAAACTTGAATCCATAGTGTAAAACATTTTTTTGTCCTTTTTCCAATGGGGTGTGCCAAAAGCCGTGCAATCCCATATTATGCAAATGGCTTGATGGGTCCTGTTTATCGGTGACCATTCCTAGAGCCTGCACTTACTGGGACGGGACATGGGAACCTTCTTTTTGTGAGCTCAATGTTTGCCATCTTGACCTTCTCTACCCAAGGCTTCTACATGGGGCTTTACAAATTGAGCAGACTGCCGTCCTGCTGGTGGGACGGTCGGTCGAAGATAGTCTTATGGGTCTCCTTTGGCTGATAAGAGGGCTCACAGGTGCAGGTTAGGACCTCTGACCATAGTTGTCAATCCCATCTCGACCCCTGTCTCACTTTTCTGTTGGGATCGGACGTCTTGGCATCCCGAACAATTCCAGTGTCCTATCCTGGATTTTTTCCCGTACATATTCTGACAAGTACAAAACATGTATACACAACAAATAATATCAAAACATATCATATGGAAATAACACAAAATATTAATACAATAAAAGCATTTAGGATGGATTTATAGGTATATCAAGGAGTATGTTCATCAAACGAATCCCCTAAAACAAAATTTACAAAAAGCTTAAGAATCTTGGAAAATCTCCTGCTAGAATGTTAAATTCTATCTGAGACAGGCTAGGACAGACCAGAATAGTTCGGGAACTCTTTGGGACAGAGAAGAAAGTGTACCATCCTATTTTCTCACTGGGTCAGGATGTCCCAGCCAATTCTGATAGGGATGGGATGCGATTGACTACCATGCCTCTCATAGACACAAATGCTTCCAAACAAGGTAGGAAGAATCGGGGATCGGGCATGGATCAGTCAGGTACAAACCGATCTGATTGGTTCGGATTGATCCCGGGCTGATCTGGACTGGTCCCCCATTTATTTTTTGATTATTTAGAAAAAAATTGGTCTGATCCCAGTCCAGTCCTGGACCAAACCGGGCCGTTCCGACTGATCCACCAACAACTTTTGGCTTTGATTTTTAATTCATGCCACCTGCTCCAAACACAGCTTATTCAACTTTAATTCCTAATCTAACCCATTGGTTTCTAGACCATCCAGATTGTATACTCTTGATGCCTAGGAAATAAGTACCCAATGCATATGATTTTTAAGTTGTAAATAGTTTGTTAGTGGTAGAGAAGTTTAACAACTTGGATTAGAAATAAGTAGTTGAATTGGGCCACTTGGTGTGGCCTAACTGTAAGTAGTCTGAGCTGTCTGATCTCTTTGATTAAAAAAATAGGTACCAAAGGTGCGGGATCCTATCTCATTAAAGGTGAGAGCCTAAGAGGCAAGTGAGGCGACCATGGCTTCACCTCAGCCTCAAATGCTTACTTGAGCACTAGGCATCTGACACGAGTAAGGAAGGAGTAATAGTTGAACAAACGTGAGTACCAAGTAGTAGGAAAGGAAGAGTAGAATAGTAATGTCTGTTAAGGCTCGAACTCTAACCTATTAGGCATTGAGTTGAGGGAATCTTAAAGACATATTGAGGGAAGGCGTCCATAGTTTTTCCAATATGGGAAACCTTAACATCTCCCCTGCTGCCGAATCCGAATGGTTACACTTTAAGTGGTATTAAATAGGTAGAGTGGAGTACAATCTGAAATGGATAGTTCAAGGGGTAGGCTCAGCTCTGATATACCATGTCAAGGCTCGAACTCTAACCTGCAGCCTAGGCATTCAGTTGAGGGAATCCTCAACATATATAGAGGGAAGGTGCCACAGTTTTTCCAATATGGGACTAAACCTCAACAATGTCAAAGCAAGAAAACAAATATCAAATGTGCTGAGACTATAAACTAGGGGTGTCAATTGGTCGGGTCAACATGTGGGCTTTAGGGCTGGGCCAGCCATGGGCGAGAAGCTGGGCCAACTTTTCAAGCCTGCGGTCCCTAACCTGGCCGGGACAAAAAGATGACAGACTTTCATGTGCAGGCTTGAGCCAAGCCCGTGGCCCGCGGCTTTTCATAGTTCATTGTCACCCTCATAATCCTAACGATCATTTTCTATGGACTAGATGGCATGCTGGGTGTGGTGGAGCTGCAATGGTCCAACTTATATTAATTGGACACCGTGTTGGGTGTGGTCAAGCTGCAATGGCTCAGCTTCTATCAAATGATGTAGTGGGAGCTCGAGATCCGGATGCTTGTTTCTGCTTTGGCTTTTGGGTTGTTTTATTTGTTTCTTGGAAAAAGATAAAATATAAGATCTGTAAGTATCTTTTATTTTTTCTAGGAAGGCTGTATATAAGCATGGTTGATTGGATTGGCAAGCCGATCTGATCGGATTTGGCTCAGTCCGATTTGATCTTGAGCCCTATCCACTGATGTGAGTCAAGGATCGGTTGGATCGGGCCAGATCGGACGTTCCTCAAGACGGATCAGCTCGGATGGGTCTGAATGAGACCGATTCTGGCTGCAATGGCTAGTTTGAAAACTAGCTATAGCTGTTGGGAACCTTCCAATGGGTTCCTAACGGCTAGTTTCCTCAGATTTGTTTGAATTTTTTGAAAGGCATTTCAAAAATAAATTGGGAGAGGGGATTGGACTGGATCGGATTTGCCCGGATTGGTCCGAGATGGGATCGGATTGGCTGATCTAATTGGTTGGGACCAGGCCAATCTATGCCAAATTTTTACCCTTGCATTTAAGGAGTTAGGTACATTTAAGGAATCATAAATCTTCTTAAGAAGTGAAAACTTTTCTGCATTGATCGTATGGCTTTATTGGGCCGGATCATTGAGCATATCATACATTATGTTATTACCCGTCCAACATTATTAGATCTTTTTATATAGAGGAATGCTATTATACTCCACTTTTTACCGCCCTCTTTGCCACACTTATTGAGAATCTTTGATCTCTTAATCAGATGGTCCCCATGAAAGTTGCTTTTGACACAATTTTTTGTGCAATCAATGCGTGCTCTTTGATCAAGTGGTCAAACAGGTCCGAATGAGTGTGGCAAAGAGGCTGGTAAAAGGTGTGGTATAATAGCATTCCACTTTTAGATAAAGAGCTGAGATGTATGGGCCGGTCCCAAGGATGGCAGTACCGGTACCGGTATCGGTGGGTACCGGTACCGGTCGGGTACCGGCCCAAAACCAGTCCGGTACCGGCCCGGTACCGGTCGGTACCCACGGTACCGGTGCCGGCCGGTACGTACCGGTATCGGCCGGTACTGCCATCCATGGCCGGGCCAAAGGCAGATGCTGGCTGGGCCGGTCTGGGCTGAAGTTAAGATGCAGGTAGGGGTGCAAACGAGCGAAGTCAAGCCAAGTTTTGCCCTATTCCAACTTGGTTCGACTAATTTGATTGAGTTTGAGTTCGAGCTTAGTATCTATGATGGTTCTTCAAGCTTGGCTCATTTAGATATTGAACTAGCTTAAGCTGAGTATCGAGCAGTTTGCAAGTTCAATAAATCCATGATATATTTAGTCTATTTTTTAAATTTATTTTATATAAATAAACTTATGCCAAATCATGATTCATAACAAGTACCAATCTGTTTACGCTCTTAGTTATTTGATAGTTAAACGCTATAAGATATTAAATATCTTACTGAATAGGGTTACTCATGAATAGAATAATGAGTACTTAGAAGAGGTCTTAATGAGTACTTAAATATGGTTAATGAGTATGCAAACAAGCTCTTAGCAAGTACTAAAATGTGCTTTTAAAACAAGCTTTTTCACGAACATAATCGGGCCGAGCTTGCTATTGGCTCATTTAGTGAACAAAGCTTAATTTTTGTTCAAACTTGTTTATTTAACTTAATAAATGAGTTTTGTCAAGCTGTTATTGAGCAGTTTTACGAGCTGGTCATCGAGTGTCTTGGTTTGTTTGCAGCCCTAGATGTGAACGGGAGTGGGCCGGCCCATTGTTCTATGTTTCAGGCCTTAGTCAGGCCACAGCCAACCCAGGCCAGCCGATTGGCCCACCCTAAGCTGGGCTTGGCCGGCCTAGCCCACATCAAGGAAGCAAATCACGACTGCATACATCATCTTACCATAAGCTCGTAGACCACCTTAAAATGCTTAACTCAGATTATATTGCTTAAGAAGAAGGCATAGGGAAAGATAAAACAAGGCTGCTAAACCAGCCAATAGGCACCTACACCTAGACAGATCTGAGTTCCTTTGACCAGAATCAGTCCTACCCAAAAATAAATGAACAATGTCTCCCCTACGTGGAGAGTGCTGTCCATTTGTTTTTTGCGGTTCCTTTCATGCTGCAGAAAAGGAAAATCCAACAGAAAACCTCCCCTCTCACATGCTGTCTTCAAAGAAACCATCAACCTAAGGAACCCAAGAACCTAAAAAAGATTGTAGGTATACCTTCCCGATACCCTAGAAGGGCCTTCCCCCAATGCAATACAGCTGCTGGTGTTGAAGAGAGAGCCTCGTCTTTGGCCCACCAGGTTTAAGACACCAAGTCCAAGCGTCTCCACTGCAATATGGCAGCCAGAGGATTCACTTCTTGTCACCCTCAAATTATGTTTACGGCTAGAAAGTGCAATAGGTCAAAGACATGTAAACCCCAGCTTTCAATCCCCCCCTCTCTCCCACCCGCCATGCTACCCCCCCCCTTCTCTCTCTCTCTCTCCCCCTGGTGAAGCTGGCAGTTTCTTTCTTTCTTTCTTTCTTTTTTTTTTTTTTTTTTTTGGGGGGGGGGGGGGGGGGGGGGGGTGGTCACGAGGCATTGACAGTTCCCGTAACGGGCCATGACTGAATCACTAAAGATTTGTGTTTAAGCCCAATAAGCCTCATTTGACTGGTAATAATTAAAAGGGCCTTACTGGTAGCCCAATGAGGACCCAATTAACCCCTATAATAGCTAACAGCAAATGTGATGCGGGACGGTTTACGGAACTGACAAGCTCACTAATGTAATATGAGATCAGCAATAAACAATAAAGAAATAAATGATGCCAACCTAAGCACACCAAGTAAAGCAAGAAAACTATTCCAAATAGTTGAAGCTAGCTCAAAAATTCTCCCTTTTGCAATGAGGAAATGTAGGACCATTTTGGTAGTTGAGGAACTACTGCAAGTGTAGGGTTCTAAAATCACCACAATGTCCTGTTGGAACTTCCAGGATTGGGTTAATGGTGCTCTCAAGCTAGTAGTAAACATGGATCACGGGCTAGTTGTCCTACCGTATAAGTTGGTGGCAGATGAAAAGCAAGCTGTGGCAGAAGAGAGAAGCACATACCTCTGTGCTGTGCGTAGGAGAAGAACACCCCCACCCAATAGTAAAATCAAAAGGAGCCCACTCCCTGCAGGGAGACAATAAATAAACCAAATAATGGGGTGGAATCACGAAGCAGTTGACGGGCCCATAGACATTCATGAAGTCGGGATGCTGCCTCGAGAAGCATGCCATGAAGATGACGCACTTGAAAGTAGGCACACAACCATAGAGGAAAATGATCATTATTAAAATGAGAATTCTCGTGCACCTGCAAATTAGTGACCATTCATTAACAAGGTCAAAACTAGTGTCTGGGAACTATATCATTGGAAGCTTTTCTCTGCAGCATGGCTTTCTATAGGATTGAAAGTTGTGAATTATCTGCTTGACTCATCAATGCAATAATTTATTGCAGCAGTTAGTTTAGTCTTCCCTGGTTTTCATTTGTTCAAATGGCCTTATGTCTTTTGTAGGGCACTAATGCGTTTTCACACAATGAAAATGGAAGAGATAAATAAGATTATCAGGGAATTATGGCAGCAAACATATAGGGGACAAGATATTGATTACATAAGTATCCATTCCGATTCTGAAGGTGCTGGAACTAGATCCTACAGCTATAGGGTTAGTGAAACAACTCTTATTGTACTTAACTGATTTTAGCAAGTGCAGATGATCATTCACGAGTCCTTTACCACAGGTGCTTATGCAGACTGGTGATGCTGAGCTAGAAATGCGTGGAAGGTGTAGTGCTGGTCAGAAGGTACAATTGCTTGCCATTCAACTATCCTCCCCCAAAATTGTATCTTAAATTCATACTGCTTCAGAAAACAGTGATCATTGTTACAAGGTTTGGAATCTTGTTGGATGTACTGTATATGAAGCATTGCATATCACTGTTTTACTGTAGCACCATCCAATCATATTCTTGTTTATCTTCAGATGAGCTGGTGGCTTATGCAGCCGAAATTTTGATAGTGTATTATGGCTCGTGTCATTTTTGCCTCTGTTTTTCTGCTTGGTTTGCTTGTCGTGCAAAACCAAAATGGTAGATAGTGGTTCATGCTTTACTATTGAATTAAAATATTGTTTAATGCCTTACACTATTGCAAACCGTCCCACTGTTGGGAAATGTTTCTCTTATAATCCTATTTTCATGTCCTATAATGTTCCTTCCCAAACTCTGCTCCACAATTGATTGAGTGCAAGTTGTTAATCATTCTATCTTTGGCAAGGGGGCCAATCATCTTGAGCAAGAATCTGGCACCATCAATTTTTGTTTGGCCAAAATTTTGTTCATATAGCATCTACCCTTCCGTCATTTTTTTTTTTTTTTACTGAGGTGTCACCTTCCCAAGTTCTTTTTGTTTGGCCCAGAGATTATCAATGATAATTTTATATATTTATATTTATCATTCCATGCATATTTTCTAATTAGTCATTTGTATTCTCAAATCTCGAATGTCCACTACCCATCCTATAGTTTCCCCATGTTCAATGTAGGGCTTTGGGGTTAACGGGGTGGGGGATCCAAGTTGAAGAGAGAAGTATGGGGGGCATTAAGGGTTTTGCAACTGTACATTAAGGATTAAATATCACATGGGATCTTGGGAGTCACTCCACTGTTGTTAATCCCCCCCCTACCTTCTCACACCCTTTTTTCCTTAAAAAAATTATAAAAGAACTCTCTTTTGTGCACTTTGTTCTTGTTGCCTTCCAGCTACCCCCTTTCCAACTTCTGATAATATATTGGGGATAGTAGGCAGTATCCATGTCCTACCCTGATTGTATTTAGATTCGAATATTGTATCTTGATGCTATTTGTGCTCCTATTTTGGACAGTATTATTTTTTGGTAAGCAAGTTGACAGTTATTTAAATCTTGAGATATCCTGTATCTCTTATCATGCTTGGAATGGCATGTTCCATGATTTTTGGTTCCATGATAGTGTCACTGGAGTAAACATTTGCAGGAAAAACGTCTGTAGATTCCTGTGATTTTAGCATCCTACTCTCTTTCAGGTCTTAGCTTCACTTATAATCAGACTGGCGCTAGCAGAGACATTTTGTCTTAATTGTGGCATATTAGCACTTGACGAACCTACAACTAACTTGGATGGGCCAAATACTGAAAGTCTTGCTGCAGCTCTTCTAAGGTAAACTCCTTGTTAGTAATCTTATGCACAATTTTTGCATTAATCATACTATAACGTTCATTTTTGTTACTAACTTTCTGTTGATCAATAGAATAATGGAAGATCGAAAGGGTCAGGAGAATTTTCAACTGATAGTCATTACTCATGATGAACGATTTGCTCAGTTGATTGGTCAACGGCAGCATGCTGAAAAGTATTATCGGGTCACAAAGGATGAACAGTAAGGACTATGGATGTTATCTTTTTTTCTTTATTTTAACAGTAAGCAGTAAAGATGCTATCTTATTATTATTTTTTAAATTTTACATGGTATGCTTTGTCTTGGCTGGCTTTTTAACCTTTTGCTGCCATGAAAGTTCCTGACTTGCTTCACAAACGCATGTTTCAGTCAGCATAGCATAATTGAGGTCCAAGATATATTCGACTAAAATTGTCTAGGAGTGTTCGAAATGGAGAAATCCAAGGACAAAATTTGAAGCTGCTGTGGAGGAGTGGCATCCGTCATCAGAAAAGCCCATAAAAGTGCCCCTTCACTGATGGAAGTGAACTTTTCAGTAAGTTGCAGGCTTACAGCTCAATCTGCAGCTCTCTAATTTATTATTTTTTTCGATCATCTGCAGCTCTCTAATTGGGCAACGCCTGTTTCTCAGAGAAGTCACTGGGTTTATTTGGGAAAGTAATACTTGTAGCGGCCGACACAGGCATCTTGTATATTGGCTCTTTGTATTTAAAAGTGACAGTCTTGTACATGAAACCTGAAAACTTCTGAACCCAAGACAATGTTTGTCTCCTCACTCAAAAAAAAAAAAAAAAAAAAAAAAAAAAAACTTAACAAGGTCGCGCCCCAATGATATCTTGTAAAGTTTGTTCCTACTTTGGAAATGATGACATTGTCATACAAAGAAGCTCTTAGTTACACCTCTGATGCCCTTTCTTCTTCTCTTTTAGTCTTGGTGACC
Source organism: Zantedeschia hybrid cultivar (assembly GCA_030544215.1). Classification (NCBI taxonomy): domain Eukaryota; kingdom Viridiplantae; phylum Streptophyta; class Magnoliopsida; order Alismatales; family Araceae; genus Zantedeschia; species Zantedeschia hybrid cultivar. The sequence goes on from JARZZO010000011.1 coordinate 27,588,843, forward strand.
AGGATGCCTTCCTGAGTACATTTTTCTCCTGTAACCATTGGGCACCCTGTTAAGCGGATGCTGCACCGTTTTCTGAAAGTAACAACACCACCCTTTCGCATCGGGCACCTCTTGTGTCCTTGGTGGGATTCCCCTTTTGGGAGCTGAGCAGAAAGGACAAGCTGGTGGTTGCTATTGTGGCGTCGAAGTGAAGAGGCTTCTGGATGGAGCTATGTGCCAGCTTAGAGCCTGCACCGTCCTCAGTCCCCACCCATGTGGGTATCACAGAGGTAATTGTTATATGTGCCCACCCTCACCTTGCGGTGGGAAATCCCCCATGCTCATATTCCTGATGACGTCCCTTTCCTCGGCGATTCACTTATCCTCAGTGAAGATTAAACGTGTAAAGGGCAGTAAAGCTGTTCCATCTATGACAGGAAGAAGAATAACTGTACTTTGGTAAAAGAGAATTGAGGCCATGTCGGCTGGGCATCTCTGTGCTAATCATTCTTGAAGGTATCGTGGGAGGGAAACTCCCGCCAGGGGACACCAGTGCTACCCCATCCTGAGGAATTCTTGTGAGCTTCTGTAGCCTGTATGGTGTGGCTCAATCACCACCATCAGAAGGACCCAAGGAGGTCTTCTCTTGTGGTTGAGTCTTGCATTCTTCCAATAAGAAGGTGCATGCAGGTCCAATTCGCTTGATTGGTGTCTTTTCAATTCGGGGATGTTGCACTCGCTTAATTTTGATTAGGGACAAGGATATCCTATTGTTTGCTTATCCATTCATATCCGAAGATGTTAGAATTTCTTAGAAAGCTTAAAGACAAGGACGAAGAAAACTACTTATATCCCAATAGTTTCAGATAAGATTATTCCTATTTTCAAGTACGATTTTTCCGTCATCTATCCTTTTTTTTTTTTTTTTTCACTCATCTTGGTTACGGATCGCATCTTATTGACGACTCCCATCTCTCGGCCGTTTATAAATAAGAAATAAGCGGGTCAGATATACCAACCTAATTCTAATATACATAATTTACATTGCTCTGCAAACTCCTATCTCTTGTTTACTCGTTTAAAAAAGAAAGCTTAAATTCACATGTAAGATTTTTGATAAATACAAATCTTTGAACATTATGTATACATCTATATAACAAAATTAGGGCCATGTACGTCAAATGCATGTTCATCAAACTCTACTTTCTAATCTAAGCCATTGAACCTTCTATAAATATGAAAGCAATTTAAACTTAAAAATCGTTTCATTATAATATCTATATGTTATAAATCAAATGGTTTTAAATATCAAACTATCTAGACCATCCATCCATTTTATACAGTTTCGATGCATGGGAAATATGCATCTAATGCATTTGATTTTTCATTCATGGATACTTATTTTTGCAATAAACAAGGTTCAATAGTTCAAATTAAAAATTAGATTTATGTTATACAGATACATATATATAAATAAGGGGTTTTTGCAAATATCCCTTCTAAAGAATGTTATATTTGTAGATAACTTCCTATATGATTCATGTTTGCATGTAACCCTCCTTAACTATAGTATTATTTGCATATAACCTCTTCATCCATGTGGATTTATTTTGAATATTATTTAAATTAAAATATTATTATTTTGCATCCAATGCATCTAACTTTTTGTTCATAGATTTTTTTTTTTTATAGTAATAGACAAGGTTAAACAATTTGGATTAGAAATTAGAATTCGATTAAGGTATTTTTAGAGTATGTATTATCATTGGCAATGGATCCCACCTCCGCATATGGCATGCGTGTATGACCTGGCCACTGTAATTAAGAGAATTGGATGATTCCATTCTAACATAACATTTTTTTTCCTGCGACCAAATAGAGATAGGTAAATAGATAGATGGATAAATATCTAAGGATCAACCTACATGAAAATAAGATAGTGATACACGCTAACGGTTAGTGATCAGGATACGGCCACTATTTTGCTCCATGGGTCTTCTCTAGGTCCCTCCCTTATCATGGTCATAGATGCGATGGGATCCTCTAGACCTATCACCTTGGACCAATGTATGCCTTCCCCCACGTGGAACTAAGGATGGATAGGTCATTTTACTTGTGTGAGTAGAAAATTTCCTTTTTACCTTAGATGTCATGTGAGTGGAGACACACGTAAATCCAAGAAAATATGTCCACAGGATCTCATCTAGTCAAGGGTGGTGGTGTTATAGATCTTCAAAGTGTTGTGGGCCCTACACGTGAAATCTGAACACAGTCCAAATGGACAAAATAGACAGCCTTTTTTGTATTCAGCTCCCAAGGTGATCAACATTCAACAGCCCAGCTCACAGCCAAAGATGCCAGAGCTGCCCTCAAAGGTTCAGCAATGGACAACACCCTTCATGACTTGTATCATAGGACATATGGTACGAGGGCCTGTGGTGGGCCAAGACAAGTGCATGCCGACATACTCTTGCCTCCGGATTCAACATCCAGTAGAGAAATCAATGGCAGGTTTGGAGTTACTATTAATGTGGACAGTATATAGGGACTTCCATCTCACCATAAATGTGAGTGGTCTCTTAGATTTTGGACGAAGGACCAGTGAAATGAGGAAAGAGGCAAAGAGTAGTAACTAGAAAATGAGTTGTTTCTGTTGAATCTAAGGTGATTAATGGCCATTTGACTGTAATTTTAAAAGACCTCCTTGCATATGCAGACTTCCGAAAGCTGAAATTGGAAAAGAAAACATAGGAAAGAACAAATGCCTATGCAGTTGTCAGTCGAGTGTATAGGAAGACTAGATTTTATCAAAAGTGACGAGGTCTTTTGGATCTTATCCTGTATGTCTACATATGCACTTATTCATAAAGACTGAGGATGAATTTGGTATTATACTCGCTCTATCTATTCAAATGATTGATTCATTTTTTACCACTCAGAAAGACATGCATGTCAAGAGGTCCAGAAGATCTGGTCTCACTTTATACTACGATATCAGATGTATCTTCTCGGTGCCTCTGAGGAAAATAGTCTAATTGCGTGTATCTTGAAGTGATTTGGTAGAAAAGAACACTTCCAATTGAGCTGATCATCCATTTTACCTCAAATCCTTAAGTGAAAAAGCGGCAGACTGTGTTCTCACATGATTGGCAGCTGCTAGAATATTAGCAGTCTTTCCTAATACCAAGAGGACATGGGTCTTGAGATATGGAAACATGTGCTTCTCTCTTTTAATATGTAAGTGCAGGTGAGGAGGGAGTTGGACAAATGTGAAGGGGGGGTGGGGAGTTTTCTTGAAAAACCCCTCATGAGGATTAAAGCAACATTTCATGTGAGGGTCTTTTTACATATATACTCCTAAAAAACAACGTATTTGCATGTATACCCCAAATTCTCACATATTATCATCAATATTCCTGCAATCTTCAGAATGTTGCATTTATATCCCTCAATCTAATGATTTGGCATAAATATCTTTAAATTCACTAACATTTTACATATGTACCCCTCAATATACTAAAATCCTACATTTTGTACTCCGAATACTTCCAACGATGTCATGATTTATGTAATGTTTTTGACATATTTCGTTGAAATTAACCTAAGTTTGATAAGAGGGACATAAATGGAACGTTTTGAAGATTGCAGGCGTGTTGATGATAATATGTGAGAATTGAGAGCATACATACAATTACCGTATTTTTGAGGAGTATATATGCAAAAAACCTTTTTTAAAAAAACTTCCTCTCTCAGCACTTATTAACTCACATCCTCACCTGCACTTACGAGGATCCGGATTCCTCTTCTAAACCACATGGCCTAGGATGGGTACAACCATCCTCTACCCCAACCATAACAGCCGTGCACAGCCCCTGCACCTTCCATGCAGCTTCCCCATGGACAGCTCCCCCAACCCCACCAGGGGGGCCTCCACCGACACCATCCGCGGCAGGGGAGTATCCAAGGCATGGGACCCGGACATGCCCATCAATCCAGTGCCGCCCTCTTCTCCACGCAAACCCTCAATTACGTGGTCATCTACCTGTTATTCTATTCAGGCACAAGTTCCTTTCACACACTAACGAGTTGGGTCTCAAATTAATATCTAATTTCATCTGTCCTATTAAATGAGATCTTATTCCAACAAAGGTCGAGCATGGGCCTCTCGGGGTCCCTTCTGCCACCGTCATGTTCACGTTAGTAGGGCTGAGGAGAGGCTGTTTGGCCCCCGTTTTGCGTCGATCAATCATTCCTGTGGGTCTTGGGAAATAATGGCTACGTTTGGCAGAGTGTTCTGTGGTAGGTGGGAGCATGGACAGTTGCTCATGGCACATGAGTGCGAGGGATTTCCCATACAACACACACATGCTGGCCAGTCTTGTGCTTGTATTTTTCGCACGCGAAGGTGCAGGATGAAATCAAAAGAAAGTGGATCTTCTAATGGTACTGGTTGGTCAATTATATAGATGGAGAAAAGATCCTCTTAGTATACGTTTGGACTGGAGTTCCACAATACTGAGAGGAAGAGGACTCAAGTATCTGTCAAATTTTATGATCATATGACGAGATTTTTTGGAATGTTTGACCCCCCTCCCCCTCTCAATATTACTAAACTCCAATCCAAACGTATACCAAGAGGACCTCTTCTCATATATATGTAAGTCACTTATACTGGGGGCAAGTTAATAAAAATAAGCCACTTGTAAGTTCCTTTAATTAATTGTGACGATTTGGTTATGTGACTCACTTTTAGCCATGAAGTCAATTGTAATACTCAATTGTCTACATGCAAGATTACACCTGACTTCTGAAGTTGAATTTTTATTAGTTGATATATATTTAGATTTAGTAAAATAAAGGTAAATGTATAGATTCAACAGAAGAAAGAAAAGCATATAGAAGTGCTTTTTGAATTTTTTTTTTTTCAAAAATGCTTTTTGAACTCTCTTAAGTAGGTATGTTCTACTCTTTAAAAGATCTTCAAATTATAAGACTGAAGTGAGGTTACATGAGTTACACATAATTGGCCTAGTTTCGGTTTCACCTTCGAACAATCCACGGAGAATGAGCCAAATTAACAGTGCTGTACGTAGAAGATCCGCACCCGAACCCACAATGACCAGGAAACAAACAAGTGAGAAGGTGAAGAAGACGTACGATGGTTTGGCCGGGCATCCAAGACCCGGAAGATAAGGAGTTGGGTTACTGTAATTGCAGATGAAGATGGGCTTGAGGAACTGCAAAGAAGGACATGGAGGTTTTCAAAAAATGCCTCTTACGAGCAGTGGCGGACGCAAAAATTTTATCTAGTGGTGTCACTCAAACATTAAGTCATAAATATGGTTGGATTAGTGAGGTCTTGGATTAAGTTATATGGGGTATTAGGCTGGGTCAGTGAGATCTTAAATTAGACTGTTTTAAATTAGGTCAATAGGTTTGGTAAAATCCAGTGAGGTCCCATAATCCCAATGAATAAGGTTGGATCCGCCACTACTTACGAGGAATGGAAAAAGTTTCGTAGGAGGATTATTTTAAAAATCTCCTATCTCTCTGTACTTACCGAGTCCCATCCTCTTATAGAGTTAAAGGATCCTAATTCGAAGATAAGACGGAATCGGGTAGGGGACTATTCTCAAGGAAGTGTACACAAGATCGATGCGATTGGTATCAAGCCGTTTAAGATTTGTCATTGGGTTGGATGAGATGGTTCCATCTCTTAGGGACCCCCCACCCCCAAAATTCCCCATTTTGTGGGGGACATCCAACAACTGATGCATTATATTTTGCATCTTTGCATATCATCAAGGAACTCTCTCTCTCTCTCTCATTTGCCATGGCATGTGCTGCTGGGATGTAATTTTCCATGGGGTTGGCCTGCATGCAAGAGAAGAAAAGCCAGAGAAAATCTAGGGGATTAGTATACAGGAACACATGCCCACTTGCCCGTATACTGCCACAGACATACTTGCTGTGCTTGAGAGAGATCTGAAGGGGGCAGTCCATGTGCAACCCCCACCTCCAGTACTGCCTCTCCTTGTTCCGTTCCCATTAGAATCCATGCATGCATGTTGACAATATATACTTCCCCGGATAAGTACAAAAACTCATTTATTTTATTGGTCTATGACCTTACTACAGCTCTTGTTAGGGGGAGACTCTCTGTACTCCAACATCCTTCTGTGGTCACAATACCCTTCCCATCCTCATGACCCACCCGTTTGACATGGGTGATGGTGAGTGCTTGATCGAATTGATCAGGTCATGTAGGAACAAGGTTAAAATCTCTCCATCTGTTAGATTGTCTCAGTTGCAAACATCACTGCATTTTTACTTGACACCTATGGTAAGTTCGTAACGATAAACTCTTAAATTTTGGATTGCTAGTCCCAACGCTATAAATTAAACCAGTATGGTACGCTGTCCCCCACCTGATCTTTGCAGTGGTCTCTCTCTCTCAAATACGCATGATTTTTGCCGGTGGTCTCTCTGTGTGTCCGTTGTGTGTAAATGTTTACTGCGACTATTTTGTATACGCGCTTGTGGGCGGACTTCCCGCGTGAACCGACACCTACGTGCACAAGGGGTATCCTATAGGAAGAAGAAACAAAACGAGCACCCAGCAGGAAAGAAGAAGAGTTCAAAGCAGCGAGGTTGTCCGAATGACCGTTGCATGGCCCGTACATGGGGCGGGAAGTCCGCATGCATGAACTTGTTTGCATGCAGACTGGCGTGTATATATCCAAACTGATCCATGTGATACGTCAAGACACTGTGGTAAAGGCATCCGCACATAGTTCGCATGTTTCAGATCTTCTCGGTACCCGTTTAGATCGGAGTCTAGTAATATTGAGAAGGGGAGAACTTAAGTATTTGTCAACTTTTGAAATCACGTGAGAAGTTTTTTATAATCTGGACTCCGATCCAAACATGTATTAAGAAACTGGTCTCCTTTCTTCTTAGAGTGTGCAAACGAGCCCAGCCTTTTTGTTTAGGGAAACCCAAGTTAAAGACGGTACTGGTTGGGAGGAAGAAGCCAGCTGCTGCATCTACGAGTCTTCTAAGTTCATTAGCCTATTAATTAGATTCGTCGTCAAAGGAAAAGGATGGTAGTTAGTTTGATAAGTAACCCACAGTGAGAGGATAGCAATGCTTCTAACCAGGCCAAAAGAGAACCTATCAAATATGAAGTAACATGGATCTTGCATGCTCCATTATTGAACAGAGATCTATATGCGAGTTACATTACAACATGGATTGGAGGTGAAAAGAAAAGGAATCTTTGACACACAGCACAGATCAGATAGAGTTCCTTGTGATGGGTGGCACCACAATCAAATATTCCAGTTGTAATCTAGCTATAATGGCTCCGCCAATGATGAAATATTATCAAACAATTCCCCCAGCAAACTCGTCTTATTATTAGATGGGTAACATGTCTCGTAGGGTATCAAAAACCACTTTTCAATAATGTATGCGAGTGTGACGCAACAATTAAATAACTAGTTTTTAGAAAGGATCCCAAGATCCGAATTCGCAAGGGACGATTAGGACAAGCCTTGGCTAACATATCTCTTGCTCATATTTTCGGTATAAGACAGAGCAGCGAATACTGTCAAGCTGTGCTTCTCAAGTTCCAAACTCAAATCATCTATTCATTGTGCATGTTCTGATGAATAATATGTCTTGCATATATATGACATCCGCAAAATTGATGAGACAGAAGAATAAAGAAAATATGGTAAGTTCTATCCATAAGTCCAATTTTTCATTGTTAAAATCTTCTGAACAAGGGTTGTACTTATGTTGGAAAATGATGTACTTGAGAAGAAATTAAAAACTTGAGATCATTTGAGACTTAGACCGAGTCTGGTCAGTGTAGAGAGGAGGCAGTTGAGCCCGTCGAGCTGAACAGTTCGGAGAGAACGAGATTTTTCAAAATTTCGCTCCTCCCTCCTTCTCTTTGCACTGATCGGATTCAAGTCAAACGTGTTCTAAAAAGATCCCAATTCAAAATTTAATGACAAGTTAAGAAAGAAAGTACGTTTGGAGGTAAAACGGGATATTCACCAGAGAAACGTTGTTCATATCAGGTAAACCTAGAGATACATTCTTTTATCGGAAGTACTAAGTCACCATCATGTAAGTCTACCTCTATGCTACTCTAGACCTTAATTTTGTTAGTTCTTTCTTAATATCCGACTCTGCACAAATACATTACACTTACACATTTATACTCACATCCATTAAAGTTAGAATAATCCCACATCAGATGAGGGACAAAAACAAATTCAATAATTTAATTTTATCATTCTTTCGATGTGCGACTATTTTAACATACCCTCTCTTATATAAGTCGATTTTAAGTTTTGTTACGGAGATCACAAAGACGAAATATGCATGACCCGGTTCATAATTATGACCTCTAATGCTATGCTAAAATTTCTGATGTGCAACTATTCTAACAATGTCCATATGTTGTTGCACTTGTGCCGCTAAACAAAAGTCCAACGCCGAGGATAAACGTTATCTCAACGTCCCGAGTGATCTATTCCATCTTGTAGCCAGTGTGTGCTTCATTTACAGAAATATTTACCCACCTTTTGTTTAGTATCAAACCATAACGTTGTACTAAATATTTTTTTATTAGAGGATATATTGCTTATTTCTAATGGTTCAACATTTAAATGGTTGAGACTATGAGCTTCCGATCTCCATAAATCCATTGAACGTGTACTTATTTGAATAATTCTATATATCTTATTTGGTTAAGCTATATTTATTCTCTTGCTCATAGAATATCCCTAGTATTTCTTTATGGCCTTGTGGAAATTATTTGTCAGGAAAGTGATAGCTCAGCTGGTGGTGATGTGGCTCGAGTGCAGAGATTAAAAAAAAACAAAGAAATGATTTGATATCCTATTGGTAAAATGAGCATAACTTTTCACTCGAGTGTAAGACTTACTCCCAAGACCCTAATTCAATATCGACACCTTGACGTGGCCAATGTGATTTATCTATGTTGTAAGGCATTATTTTCTAACTCAAATTTCATTGTTTTTGCTAGCAGATGACCCAATTTTAATTAGAATTTGCTAGTTTTGTTAAATTTTTGAGCAGAGATAAGATAGATTTAGAATTTGATTTTGATAGTGATCTTTTTGTAGAAGATGTGCTTAGAATTCTATCTTCTTTTCTCTGGTAGGTTTTCACTCTTTCTAATTAAAATTATCAATTTCCATCTATAAATAGAAATCTCTTATGTAAAAAAAAATAGTCCAATAATACTTGATTTTTTCTAGCTTCTGAGAATTGCGAGTTCTCTGTGTTTTCTCTTCCTATTCTTTGTGTTCTTCTTCCTTTTGAACCTTGTGCAGTCAGACGGCTGATTCAAAAAGTATGGGTAAGGATAGGTATGTTGTGCTCCTTGTTAGGGAGGTGGCATTTTAATGTACGTATATCCATGCTTCATGGGTTGAAATGAAATTTTCTCTCTCCCTCTAAAAAAAATAAATAAATAAAAGAATGCACACCTATCCATTACCATTTCTAAGAATTTTCCCGAGTGCATACGAGCCCTACGTACAACCATTTCAAGGAGTTGCTATAAATAAGTGAACCATAAAAACTCCCTAAATAATAGGCATCAATAGGGATTCCGTCTTTTAAGAGGCCGCCATAGATGCAATGTCTACAATGATGATTTGATTGATTGGGATAATAGGGTTTACTTCACATAACACTACTTTCAACAAAAATAAAGCATATAATTAAATATATTAGAAATCACATAAATAAATATGATGGTTTTTAAACATATAATGTTGAACTATAAATTTCATATGCTATTGCATAAATATGATGTTCTAAATTTGAAGGAAGGTAAGAGTTTAGAAATAATTGGCATCAAATAAAATATATTGACAATTTTCTCGGATAAAAGTTAACACACAATAGAAATGCCAATTATGGAGGAAAACATAGGTAAATGTGCAAATATATGAGGCATCCTAAACAAAAAAAGGAGTTCCAAAAGGAATGATGTTAGAAAGGGTTCTTTGAATGTAAATTACTAGTACAGATGTAATTGTGGACTTTGTCATTGCAACGTCGATGGCCATGTGTGTCATCATGATTTGTTGTAGACCTTCCCTTCGTTGAGGCTAGCTACAACCCCACATGTAATCACTTCACTTGTAGCCAAACGAGAGTATAGGCAGAGTTATTGGAGCTGCAGGGAATTATCTCTCTTTAGGATAAAGATATCGAGGTTTTCTCGAAATTAAATTCTGATCTCCTGTAAATATATGTACATATTGGACCCACTGAGCCATCTTTAACAAAAAAAAACAAAAGAGAGACATCTAACAAGGTACGGGTGGACATGTTGATTGCAATATCATCATTCACCAGAGCAGCAGTGGATGATCCACATTCATTGGACTACTGTAAGAAGGGTCCACGGTCATCAGAGTTTAAAAAGAAAAAGGAAAAAAGAAATATGGATCTCATAAGGGAGTGAAAGCTAGTCATGAAAGGCATCATAAATATTATGTTTTGTTATTTTTCAAATGTTTATGTGATATGAATGGACACTTGAATTTCAAAATATGATCAATCATATGTGCTACTCCATTTTCATTCCAATTTTAGTTTTCAGTCTACGACTGCTTTAAATCAAAGGCCAAGAATTCTAAAATCACGTACTTTAAATTATCAGAAGTTTATAACATTTTACAGTCGTACCATACAATGGCAACTTAGTGGACACTTTCTTTTTCAAATGATAGTTGACTGTATGGATTCGTTTCCAGATCAAGATACAAAGATTGTGAGAGTTCTAAAATAAACATTAGACTATGCAAAAATTTAAAAAGCTATTTATTGAAATTTCTAAATATGCACCATCTTAAGAAGCTATTTATCAAAGTTTCTAATAGTAAGTGTGAGTTGTACTGCAAGCCTGTGTTTGTGTTACAATGCAATTACGACCAATATGATAAGCCTGTGTTTGGTGAAATTTTTAGTTGCAAGTTATGTGTGTATTATGAGCAATATGATAAGCATGTGTTTGGCGAAATTTTTAATTGCAAGTTATGTGTGTGTGTGTATATATATATATGGATTCTAAGAAATGGGGTGTGCATGTACTGTTGTTCTTGGATCGGAGCCCATGGAGGATATTTTCAAGGACCCTGGCTCCCCTCCGGTAGCTCGTGGTTATGCAGCCATCACACGCCTTTAGTGAGTGTTCTTCAAAGCTTGGGCATATGGTTATGGTTGCTCAGTTATCGCAACCTTTCGACCTCCTCTCTCGATGGTGTCTCTTCCTACGTCCGGCAAGGAAGGCAGCTGTTGCATCTCTCAAAGGCCTCTTCTCTACGAGGGATGTTTCCGGCGAGGTGGCGGCCATCGATGCACAACCTCGCCATCGCTCGTACATCTTGTTCTGCTATGTCTACGAGGGATGTTTTATTGTATCCTATGTTGCTTTCATCACCCAGGACATGGTCGATATGCTCCTCTTTGTTGACTGTGATACACTGTGGCACCTACCCGCTGTGTACTCGTCCTTCTAAGTAATATATGGCAGCCACCTCTTTATAACAAATAAGAAAGAAAAAATGATTTTACAGGGGACCTTTGTTTGATTTGCTTTTAGGAACCAATAGCACATCTTCCATGTGGCTTTCTTTCAAATTTGGCAAATATCAATTTCATCATTGATGAACCTAAAGACTTTCTTTTGAAAAGGTTGTATCCTAACAAAGCATCGTAAAGTCACACGATCAGGTATCGTGTTCGGTAGCATAAGATAAATTTCTTGATTCAAGTGCTGCATCTCCTACTTTTAAACCTCTTTTTGAGTTATTGTTGCTGTCAGATGGTCCAATGTAGCTCTAGTATTCCAGGCGGTCGGCTTCCCTTTGTAGTTTGTACATCTGATGCGTGGTATCGGCTTCCTGACCCCATCACAGAAATCTCTCTCTTAACAAGTAGCTTCCATGGCGTGTTTAATGGAATAAGGGGGAATGGATCCAATTACTCATGGACGAAACTTTCACCTGAGAAGCTAGCTTTGGTCTCCACCTCCAACAAGAGAAATGGATGGTGTAGCCCCCCATTAATTTTTGATAAAGTGCACTAGTCATTCTTTCTCCAAAACTTTATTTTTCCTCAAATAAAAGTAGGTGTGTCAATCGAGCGAACCAGTCTGTTGCCCAGTCTAACCCAGTCCATATTAAAAGAAATTGGATTGGATCAAATTATATAAATTGAGCTAGGTTAAATTTGGATTGACATTAATTAAATCTGTGACGAGTTGAACTGAAAGCAGGCTAGTCCAATTTTATTTATTGACTCTTACAATAATTCATACAAAAAGTAAAATATTTCTAACAAACCATTTATAGAGAGGGTCAGTCCAACCCAACCTAACCCAACCCACTCGTATTGAATTCTGAATTTGGACTGAATTTGGGTTAAATTTAAGCTGAATTTAGACTGGGCTAAAATTGAACTGGGTTGTTTTGAATTTGAGTTATACCTAACTCATCACATAACCCAGTTCAACCCGCCTAATTTACATCCCTAAATAGAAATGGTTCAACTTTACAGCTTCGTATTAGAAGTTACCTCAAACATCCCCCATCCTCTTCCTCTTTCTAAAGTGCTTCTTGGAAACCAGGCAAGCGCTTAAAGAGGGGAATTGAAACTCTCTTTCCCCAAAGGTGGCCAGCCAAAGCACCTTCACAAAAAGAACTTCTATTTAGGAGGGAGATGGATTTCTTGGAGTGTAAGTCTCGTATCCAATCGGATTGCCATGGGATTAAAACAAGAAAGAAATAAGAGGGTAGGGCCATTGAAGTGGAGATGAGAGTTGCTTGACCTCCTTCATTAATAAACATTTATTTTTGTGGCCTCCCTTATCTACAGGGCAAAATTATAAGGGCTGTGAGAGCTGATCAGCACCATGCAATCACTATCAAGAAGCAAGGTGGCCAATGGGGACCATCCCCAAGGAATGACACCTTGGGCCACCTTGTGTAGCTCAAGATACACCCAAGAAAGTAACAGGTTTCGCTCGTAAGGAAACGTTCCACATACAATATGAGATGTTGACATCCCATAGTATGTTCACAAGATCAAAACCTATCACTGTAGAGAGATGAAATGAAAGGATCAGGTGATTCTGGTCCCTCTAGCTTATAATCCCCCGCGAGTAAGCGCACCCGGAAGAATCCAATGCTAACTCTGCCGACAGTTGTGAGGGAGATGGGGCGGTAGGGTCCTCAACAGGGTCAGCCCATGATTGACCTCTTTGTTGTCTTCTTTTGTCTCTTTTATTTTTTAGAATAATTTGTTCCACCGGATGTCTGTATTATATGGGTTAGTGTTTTTAATTTAAAAGAAATTAAATTACATGGTTGTCCAGTCTGATCGCGGATCGGATGATCAGTTTTTAACTGTTTATTTTAGGTCGTTTTTTAATTTTTAGGTCGCCCAATCTAATTATTTTTGTACTGTTCATTTAAGATCAATTTTTAATTTTTAACTTTTTTTAGGTTATCCAATCTGAGAACAAACTATACAACCATGTAAGACATCATAGAGCCGACCAAAAAAATTAACAAAAAACTAAATTAAAAACACCAACAGCCGACACTGACTACCGGTGCAGCAAGTTGTTCTCTTTATTTCTTTCTTCTTTCACATCGTCCTCCACTTCCCTCTGCGGATCACCAAGACACTGACACATACACGTATAGATACATAAAAGTTAGACGTACGTGTTAATTGATACAAGACTACAGTGCATAATTAATTCCTATTTCTTCCCCTCAAGATTACCGTCTTCCTTACACCACGAGTAATGCTTAATGTATGGTACCATCAGATCCACTGTATACCTATACTATTGTTTCACTTAATTGAGCACTATTCCTAAGAGAATTGTTAGGTCATCAATATGTGTGGGGATGCATGCACCTAGTAAGCTCAAGACCTTTGCAAATAAGTAGGCCGTGAAGTACTGACCCAAGCTAGTAATTAAGAGAACCATAACATTGTTAAATCTCATGTCTCTAGTTTTGAATGTGATGAGGAATAAGCAGAATGGGGGGAAGGGAAGGGAAGGGAAGGGGTACTTGGGCTGCCTGGTGCAGCTGCTGATTTGCTGCCGTGCTGCCCCCTAAAACTGGTCCGAAAACAGAGAGGATAAGTTTGGGAAAGATGAGAGGGGATCACCAATGGCAGGCCTTTCCCACCCATCCATCTCTGCTTTTAAGACTCTCGCTTCATCATTGTCCCACCACCCCCAAATGAATGAGAAAAAGATGCAAAGGATGGTCTCGAAGCCATCCAGCCTATCAAAGACTCGTACATTGGATGGTCACGAAATTAGTTGTCGCTTTTCTTTTTCCTTTTTGCTATGTGTAAAGAGAGAGAGAGAGAGGAACAGCTGCTTCTAAAACCGTGAGCAGGTGTGAATGAGAGAGAGAGAGAGAGAGAGACAACTGTATCTGTGATCCGGTGGCCTTTTTCTGGTTACTCTTGTTCTTTTCTGAGGGCTTCTCACCACTTTTACCTCCACACCGCTGCAGCTGCTTCTGCTGCTGCTGCCATTCTCTGCCAGGCCAATCCAATCTACGTGATCACCCTTTACCTTTTCCATGCCCCTTATCCTCTCTCCCTCTCTCTCTCCTTTTCCATGCCCCTATCCTCTCTCCTCTCTCTCTCTCTCTCACACAAGTGTGAATTCCAGCAGCTGCATGTATGACTTTTCTATCATATATATACACCACATGCAGAAGAAGATAGATTGAAATTGATTGATAACAAGGTGAAAGCCACCTTGGAACTATTCCCAAGAACACAACTATGGGTCGGTCTCCTTGTATGTTGTAGCCAGTGGCAGATTCAGCATTCCTTCTGTAGAGTTTTGAGACTTATTAAATTTTGCTAAATCTATTAACCTAATTTAAAGTAGTATAGTCCGAAATTCTATTGACTCAGTTCAAAACCCATTATAATTTAATCAAAGACTCTCGCTGCTGATCCAACCATACTTATGACTTTAGTAGAAAAAAAGCTCGGCTTTCTCCCATATGCTCAAAGCTGCCTACATATTATTATACAAGAAGTCGATGATGGCGCGCGGCGAGGAGAAGAGTGATGGAGAGGAGATTGAGTGCATGTTGGCTGGTTCTGCTGTCGACTCGGCGCTCTTTTGTTGTTTTGTCGCATGCGTACGAGCAAATAACGCGGAGTTGTGTCCTTGTGGGGCCCTTACCTGCCCGTTTTGCTCCTCAGCTTCTTCCCCATTTCCTTCCTTGACCTTCTCTCTCTCTCTTCCTCTCACAATTTTTATTGCAGAAGGGTCAATTTTTAGTGAAAAAGGGTCCCAATGTATTGCAATTAGGAAAGAAGATTACAATGGATGCATTAATTAAAGAATTTAGATTATCTACGTCCAACTTTAGACACTGGACTCAATCAGTAAAGAGAGGAAGAGAGAGACCAAACAGTGCTAAAACCTACTACACTTACGCTCCCATAATCAAAACTTTTGGCCAAACAGTGTCAAAGCCTACCTCACCCGCGTCTCCGTGATCTCAAAATTTTAGCCTTCCTCCTCCCTCTCTTTACCGACTGAGTCTAATTCAGTAAAGAATCTTATTTCTTAATTAAATGAGAATAAAAAATAGAAATATAAGAGAAGACACATTCTCATCGTCACAAATGCACAAACGTCATGGATCCAAGTGATCAAGAACTCTTAATTTTTAAAATAAATTAACTAGTGAGAGAGAAAAGATGAACACTATCTAATCATCTAAATGAAGAGAAAAAATGACACCTATGTATTATGTTTAAAGTTTTTCCTTTCTTGGACTGAAATGATCCTAGGTTGAAGAAAAGAGCCCAATGAAATGTAGCATTTGAGATCTGTCCCTCACTAACGGAGTGGAACAAGGCGGAAGGACACGAAAGTGGCGTACAACTAACACCAGCAGCCCCACTCTCCTTCCGCAGCTTTTTAATTTGTTGGAAAATTAGTTATTGGTCCGTGTAGTGAGCATCTACTTTTTTTGTCCCCCTACAATCTGTCTTATTTATGAAATAAACCTTTCATTTTGTGGACGGGCAGGTCCAGATTACTGATCTTTCTCATCTGTCTCAGACCTTGTAAAAATGTTCTCAATTTTACATCATCTTCCACTTAATAGAGTACAGCTCTAAGTTTGGATCATTTTCCCTTCCTAATTTGAACCCTTAATATGGTAATTAAGAAGGCCTTTGAGCCAACAATCCTCTGTGAAATGGTATGGTCACCTTCTGACAAGTGACATAATATTTTCAAAATACTTTTGTTGATGATCTTGTGGCTGCAAAGGCAGTGTGATGTTAAGCATTGAGGCCAAGACATTCTAAAAAGAATATTAAATAGAAATTTGTTGAAGACATGTCTCGAAGTGATATTTTGCTGTTGTGCATAGGTGGCGCATCTATCAACCACAGAGCTTTATATTTTCTAATCATATTTTTATAATGTCGACTTCAAAGTTACATTCATGTGCGTCATGGAGCAAACTTTAAGATTTCAAGTACAGCCTCAATGGTCCTTCGCCCATTGAGCCTTATCCTTTTCAAGCGTGATGCGGTTTTAATTTCGTGAACATTACGTTCTAGATCCGTTAACTTGGGAGTAAGGTTCGCCGTACCAGCTCGACTCGCTCCGACTCGGACGACTCGTATCATATCAAAACGAATTCGATCGGTGCGACTCAATCGAATCTGTACGATTTGATCATGCGACTCGTACGAGACGGCACGAGTCAATCCGATTCGTACTGGATCATGAGAAATCCGAATCGGTCTGACTCGTCGGACCGGCGAACCTTGCTTGCGAGTTCTAGCAACTTATATGTATTGTAGCTTGGTACATTGGATCATGCATAAAGTTATATTTTGCCCATAAAAAATAACTATTTATGACGGAATCCTTGCTACTTGAACGTGCATCCAACAATGATTTGCTTCTATTTTATGTTCAATGAAATATGAAATAGAGGAAGGCAAAGAATACATGTTCTAGAGAGGGAACTCAAGTATAGGCCTCGGTGGGTCAAGTTTTCTACAAATGGGAAACATGGTTAGCATAATCCTCTACTTTTAATGTGGTGCAGGCATACTCCATTTCCATCTTTTTCTCCTGCCTCCCTGGATCTTATCTTATTTCCATTTTAATTACCTTGCTTTAAGCAATTATGGCCTTCTTTTACCACTTCAATTGTTTGGGACTTGCGGTAGACTTCTTTTTACCACTTCATGACTTGTTTGGGACTTGCAGTATACATGCTTTTATAAGCAATCCATTTTTTGCCTTCCAACTCTGCATTTGGATCATCCCCTGTGACCAAAAGAGACTCTTGTCACTATCTACAGAGCTCATTTTGTTTCACCTCCTGGGTGGCAACTGGCAACGTCCTCAAATTCGCATGATGGGTATTTTTAAAATTGTAGAGATCTCAGGGGCTGAAAGCCACCGGAGAAAATGACGGGGGTCCAAAGTGAGAAGAGGCAGTCGGTCGAAATATAAAGGCGAGTGGCTGGAGGAATAATAATTGGACCTACGCTTAAGGGACTACTAAATAATATTTTCTTTATTTGATAATTTTAGCTGTACTCTTTTTCTTTTCTTTATTTTTTGCCCCCCCCCCCCCCAACCCTCTCTCTGTCTGCCACCGCAATCTCACACTCCCCCACCTTCACTGTCTCCCCCCTCCTCGCCCTTTATATCCATCTCTCCTCTCTGCTCCTCCTTCCTCAGGGAGAGAGAGAGAGAGAGAAGAGGAAAGAAACTCCCCAAGTCTCCCTCCTCCCCCTTCTCGCCCACCACTCCAGAGTCCAGAGTACCGCCCCCCACATCCAACCAAGCCAGTTCCTCCTCCTCCTCCTCCACTGATCTCCAATCCACAATTCACTTGGCTCTATCCCATCCACATTGCCAGCTGAGAGGGAAGGTACCAATACATAGATATAGAGAGTGGAAGGGCATTGGCGTATTGGTGTGCTTTTTGGTGAACAAATAGATACATAGGATAGATAGCTCAGTTGAGCTAGCTAGCTAGCTAGCCAGGTAGCATATCAGGAGAAGAGAAGAGGAGGCATAGAGAGAGAGGAGAGGCGATGGGGTTCCCGCCGGACACCAGCAAGACGACCAAGCTGGAGCGCTACAACAGCTACCTGCGCCGCGTCAACAGCACCAAGCTGCTGGCCGCCTCCTCCAAGCTGCTCTTCCGCGCCACCCTCCTCGCCGCCCTCCTCCTCATCCTCTTCTTCACCCTCAGCTACCCCCCGCTGTCCTCCTCCCCCGGCCACGCCTACGGCTCCCACCGCAGCCTCCTCTCCTCCGCCCTCTACGGCGGCGGCGCCGGCGCCATCGGCGGCGCCTCCTGGGAGCGCCAGGTGCGCCAGTCCTCCACCCCGCGCCGGCCGGGGGGCATGTCGGTGCTCGTCACCGGCGCGGCGGGCTTCGTGGGCACGCACTGCTCAATCGCGCTGAAGAAGCGCGGCGACGGCGTGCTGGGGCTGGACAACTTCAACTCCTACTACGACCCGTCGCTGAAGCGCGCCCGCCAGTCGCTGCTGTCCAAGCACGGCGTGTTTGTGGTGAAGGGCGATCTCAACGACGGCGCCCTCCTCGCCAAGCTCTTCGACGTCGTCCCCTTCACCCACGTCCTCCACCTGGCCGCCCAGGCCGGCGTCCGCTACGCCATGCGCAACCCCCAGTCCTATGTCCACTCCAACGTCGGCGGCTTCGTCTCCCTGCTAGAGGCCGCCGCCAAGCGCGCCGACCCCCAGCCCGCCATCGTCTGGGCCTCCTCCTCGTCCGTCTACGGCCTCAACGAGCTCAACCCCTTCTCGGAATCCCACCGCACTGACCGCCCCGCCTCCCTCTACGCCGCCACCAAGAAGGCCGGCGAGGAGATCGCCCACGTGTACAACCACATCTACGGCCTCTCCCTCACCGGCCTCCGCTTCTTCACCGTCTACGGCCCCTGGGGCCGCCCCGACATGGCCTACTTCTCCTTCACCAAGGACATTCTCCAGGGCAAGCCCATCACCGTCTTCGAGGCCGCCGACGGCGATCGCGAGGTCGCCCGCGACTTCACCTTCATCGACGACGTCGTCAAGGGCTGCCTCGGCGCCCTCGACACCGCCCAGAAGAGCACCGGCACCCCCGGGGGCGGCAAGAAGCGCGGCCCCGCCCAGCTCCGCGTCTATAACCTCGGCAACACCTCCCCCGTCCCCGTCTCCCGCCTGGTCTCCATCCTCGAGGGCCTCCTCGGCGTCAAGGCCCGCAAGCACTTCGTCCGCATGCCCCGCAACGGCGACGTCCCCTACACCCACGCCAACGTCAGCCTCGCCCACCGCGACTTTGGTTACCACCCCACCACCGACCTCGCAGCCGGCCTCCGCAAGTTCGTCAAGTGGTACGTCGAGTACTACGGCGTCAAGACCCCCGCTTCCTCCATGGCCTCCGCCACCACCTCCTCCTCCTCACCTGCCAAGACCAGCAAGAGGGTAGCCAGCGCCACCCACATCAAGGACTCTACGGACGACGCTGAGGACGACTCCTCCTCCTCTCTGTCGTCGTCGGCGTGAAGGGGACACATCTGCTACGGGAAGGAAGGCACGTGTAAGCATGGGAATGGAGTAGTGGGGGGGAGGACGAAGGAAGAAGGTGGAGTTTGTAGATTACTGCTGCTGTTACTGTCGATCCTGTCATCGTCGCCAACCATCATCAAGTGTATGATACTGTCTTTCGTTACTTGGTAAAAAATTAAGTGTTACATAAACACATATATATGGTCATCTCTCACCCCCCTGTGGTGCCCGTGCTCTTCCTCCTGCAAGCCGGCAGCAGGAGAGCATGGCGAAACGGGAAGATAGGGAGGGGAAACGACGGAAAGATGAGATTTTGTGATTTGGGTTCTTGTTTCCGAGGGGAGATCCATCTGGTGCTGCTCCTAACGATATAGTTTTACATGGGTCTTCTTCTGTGAATTGTTCAAGTTATCCACTCAGATTTCTCCACTCAGATTTCTCCCCTCCTACCCCCTTCTGTTCATCTGTATTTTGTGATTAATTTGGAAGAGAAATAAGTTGTGATGCCAAAGGAGGCGAAAACAGTAAAGACAGAGAGAGATCAGATACGTTGTTAATTAGTGTTGTAGATGCTGTTGTTGCTGCTGTAGCTGGGTGTTTCTTCTTCCCATTTGCCTTCTTGTACTGAGAAAACACTGCCCTCTTGGTGTGACTTTGTTCGCAGAATAACTTAAACTAGAATAAGATTATGGAGATTTCTTAAACCAGAATAACATGTATTTTGATTTGGTAAATTGTTGGTATTCTACTCAGAATAAGGAGAATTACACTGCGTTATTCCAAGTGATTTTGTAGGAATAAATTGAATAATGAGTGAAATAAAAAGTAAAATTAAGAGAATTTGAGGATTAGATATTTCAGGTAGAGTTTAAGAAGTTGGGGGAATTTGAGGAATTAGGCATACCTTTGATTTGACCTTTACACCGATTATTCCGGCCCTATTATTCCACAAACAAAGTGAGCGGTGCTTTCCCTCTCATAAAGTGTAATTTGCTCTGCTTTCTCCATGTATGCGTATGATTTTGCTGCATTTTACTAGTTCACAGATTGAAGAGATCTTAGCAGGACAGCTCGAAACATGTATGAGTTGGAGGATTCCCACTCCATTCTTTTTTTTTCTTTTGGGAAATGCAAGGATTCCCATTAATCAAATTATGGTTTTCTGTGCTGGTTAATGAGGACTGTGACAAGAGTAAGAACATGATTAGAAATCACCTACCCAAGATCATAAACTGGATGGGCAGCTTAATTATCAGATGCTCGGGGGATGTGTGCGCATCTCCCGGCGCTTTCTGCAGGGGATTTGATTGGGGACCCATATATGGGTCAATCGGGATTAGCTGGATTCCTCTTGGATCCAACGGGTCGCGTCTCACTTGGGTCAATGCTATTAATTTGTTGAGTTACACTCAAAATTTGTCAAACCGAATCGACTCGCGCAACTCATCCGAGTCTATACAATTTAATCATGCGACTCGTACGAGTCGGCACGAATCGATCGACGAACCTTTTACACGGATGCAAGTTATAGAAAAGATTTTGACTTGCTTGCCCAGGAACATAGACGAGCTCTACCTTGGAATTACCCCTTTTGAACGCCTTGGTCTATGTGGATCTTTGTAAAGCAAAGTCTCTGATGCTGGCATTTTGATCGGAGTTATGGTGACCCAAGCCAAAAGGAGTTGGAAAAGAGCGCAAAGGACACACGAGTCTCAACATCTCATCATGTTCGCTCAATGTAAGGCGCAACCCACGGGAGACTTGGACTTGGATTTGGATTCCAACTTATTAGGCTTATAGATGATTAAAAATGATAGTCCAAGAAAAGGAAAGAGAATTATCTAAAGCAAGTTTTAAATTAAGATGTAAACCTGAAATTAGATTCTTTGTTTTTCAGAGAGTAATGCTTGTTGTATTGAGAGTGCTATTTGCACCGCATGCAGTGAGTAAATAAAAAAAATTATTTTTTAAATTTTTTTAAGTAAGTTCTAAGATGTCTTACATGTTCGTACAGGTCGATCTTTGATAAAAAATCTGAAATATCAAAACCGTTACTAGACTCAGCTCATTAAAGACATTTTTTTACTGTTCATTGAGATTCGATTTTTTATTTTTTAATATTTTTTTACATCATCTGATCAGAATTCAGCTTGTATAGACATGTAGGAGACCTAAGAGTCTACATAAACAAATTTAAAAAACATTTTTTTTAATTTAATTATCCATTGCACTGAGGTCAATGCAAATGACATTCTCAGTACAACAAGCATTACTAAAAGGTAGAACTAGTTGGGATGTCAGATTAACATCCTTAAACTCCAAACTTCCTCTGTGGGAGAAGGCCACTGGTGTTGAGCATATGGCAGTGGCAGACACAGATTCGATTTCTCTGTGACCATAGACTGTGTGCTCTATGGTCTGTATACCCCAGAGATGGCTGGAGCAGAGCCTACTACTGCCCACATATGGACATCATTGCTGTAACCATCCACTCCGTAACAACATCTAGAAGAACAGGAAGAAAGCGGAGAGAGGGGTCTCCATCTCTTAACAGTTGGTCGGACGATGTGAGGATGTGGTCGGAATTTTGACTTGGGTGGAATGTGTCTGGTTAACACTTGGCGTAGCCAAAAGGGGTGGCCCAGAGGGGTTGGGGGCGCCCCGAAGGTTGACATCTAGAACCGCGCGTCGGGGGAGATTTTGAGCACAATCCAGCAAGAATTCGCCGACTTAAAGAGTCGTACTGATTCGAATCTCTTATAATTTGATACGAGTTTGATTAATCTTAGTACAATACGAGTCATCTGAGTTGACACAAATCAATCCAATACACCAAATCATGAATCCAGCTATCCTTGCGGGCCCCCGGGCGCCGCGGTGCGGTGGGGAGCGTCCCGTCTGAGAGGAGGAATTGGATGGTCTCGAGAGGAGGACTGCAGAGTGGAACGTGCTGTTCTCGAGTCTGAGAGGCCACGGGGGAAGGCAAAGTTGCTCGGCTGCAGTGTGCTGCGGACCCTCTCAGCAGGGGAGGCCAGGAATTCCCTTCACCAAACACCCAAACCAACTCGGCATCCAAAAGATAAGTTCTGTGGAGGGAAAAAAAAAATTCAAAAAAGAAAAAGATCAGAAAGATTTTGAATTCTCAAAAAGTGAGATTTTAGGTACTAGACATGTAGAACTTGGGCATCTGCTTTTCTCAGCATCCAAAAAAAAGGTGAGGATGTTGATAGAATGAGACTGTGTGTTCCATGTCACCTATTGAAAGCAGATAACATGAGCATGAGGGGTGTATGAAGATTAAGGTCTGCCGACTTGATGAGTCGAATCGATTCAAATCTTCCATGATCCGGTATGAGAAAGTTTTTTTAATTCGTACAAACTCGGTAGAGTGGTACCGACTCGAATTCGTCTTGATACGGTACAAGTTATTCGAGTCGGCACGATTCGATACGACAAACCATGATGAAGACTATTGTGTCCAAATGGTCGTTTAATCCATTTGTTAATCATTTGGTAGGAAACGACAACAAAAGTCCCTGCTTCCATCCTAAATACCTAATCCGACAGGGAGGACGTTGCGCTAGGAAGAGTTCAATCTGTTGTCTCCAAAGGGTTAACAAACATGGCCTTCGAGTCTGAGTAGATGCAATTTATTAGAAACTTGCTTCTCAGTATAAACTTAATTGGAATGGTTAAACATAGTTTTTCCATAAACCTCGCTCTAGTTTATCGTAACCTCAGAACCTTCCTATGAACATCCTTTTCACAAGCCCTATTTAGAGTTGGTTTATACCGGAGATGCCTCTAATAGATAGAGCTTATCATAAGCTCAATGATATTAACATTGAAGAACCAAAACATGAGTTAACGGGAAATTCTTTAACGTAAACTTGTGTTTCCTTAAGGTGCAGCGAAGAGGTGCCTTACAAGGCATTTGGAGCATTTTTTTGGGGCCATTTCATTCTCAAGATTTATTTGATGATATGATGTAAATCACTTGTTGATCAGTTTGGCAAGTTTGAGACAAGTATTAAAAAATGTACAGATTAATTTAGCAAATGTCATTTCAATAAAAAATTTAGAAAAAAATTTATCTACCACGAACGTATTATGGAGTGCCTGGAGGAAGAAGGGAGATAAATCACAATGTTAAAATTTGAAGTGCATCAATGATTGGACTAAATTGAGAGCTAGCTGTTTCACCTAAATATTTAGACTTCTCTTTGAACACCTTGATTACTTGCACCTTTTTTAAGATGTAAATAGATGTCATTATGATCTTATTTGTGTCAACTCTAGCACTTTTATTTAAGATTTTTAAAATATCTAATTTCGTTGCATAATGATGAAAATACAGCATATCTATCTAGCATGGCTCACAAAATCGATTCGGAGTTCCTTAAAGTAATTCTTGTGTGTTTCCCTTGGTTGTGAGAATAGAGTCTCTTACGTACCTTTTAAGATTCTCCATTCTGCCTTCTAAAAGATCATAACCAATCTTTACAATTAGGGTTAGTTTCATATAAACCCTTCTTTAATGCAAGATATTAGATATAGCCCTCTTATTTACACAATATCATATATACCCTCCTTATGCAAATTTTTCTTTTTAACAATGGAAAACCCACCATCCCAATGTCAAAATAAATAAATAAATCAAATTTGCCAAAAAATTGAAAATATTCAAATACCCGCCTTTAGATTGGTTTCTATTCATTTGGGTTTAATTTTCACTGTCTAATTAACAAAATCAACCGTAGCCATCTGATCAAGTACATCCTTCTTTAGAGATCAAAACTAAAGCCCTAGATGATAGAATCAACCCTAAGGGAAAATTTAAGAATTTTCTATTGTTTGACTATTTTTCTAATATTTTTAGATATTAGTTTTATCTACACCCGATTAGACAGTTAAGATTGATCATCAAGATCATACGGTAAAAATTAAAGCTCCAGAGATGGGGGATCGACCCTAAGCCCTTGTTTGACAACATAATAAATATGGGGAAGAATATCTTTTTACGCATAGGTTATTCTTTTATTTGTCAATTTTTTGTCTAGCAAATAGATGGAGAATAATTAGTTTTTTAACAGGACGGTGGGATATTCCACCCCTTTTCTTTTACTCTAGGGGAGACCGCGAATACAAATCACTGGGTTATTCCACCCAGTGACAGAATATTCGACCCCTTGAATATTCTAGTTGCCAAATTGTATTTTAATAGGAATCACCGAATAGCCTCCTATTCCAACAACTTATTCAGTTGCCAAATGATATTTTAATATTTAAAATTATTGGAAACTTTTATTTTCTTCAACATGGGGAGGATAGACTTTCAGGGGGGTACATCTTGTAAGGATCTGTCGAGGAGATCGAGCTAAATAAAAGAACATGAATACGTAGCGGAAAATAAAAATAAAAATTTCTGCTATTCCTAATATGTTTTGAGAGAACAGAATAAAACAGTGATTTGATTATCACCTCGTACGGACTCGGATTTGCCTATGTTCGGTTCTAGAAGAGTGGCCCGTTAGCCACGGAGGTACCTGGCCTCTAATTGTATATATGCGATTGTTCGGTTGATGGTTTCCCTCAGCAGGTTCGATGTGTTCGTCGACGTTTTTTCTTTGCGACAGTGCCCGCAGCATGTGGACGAGCTCTCTACAATTGGAAAATGAAGCGACAGAGGAGGGAGAGAAGGAGGCACCCTTGCGAGGAGGGCGGCCAAGAGAGGGAGAGAGGAAGGGGGCGACTAGATCCGATGACCCTAGAGCTTGGCCCAATGTTCTCCCCTGATTAATATTAATATTAATTAAGACAACTTTTCACAAAAGTCCTTAAATTAATATAAATTTTACATAAATATCATGGACTGAGCATCTTTGTGTATGTGACCCTCTAAATTTTACTTAAATACCATCAATTGAGAATCTTTATACATATGACCCTCTAAGCCTAAGTACCAATCTAGTTTTCAGCCTAATAAGCTCAGTAACCCCTTACTGGCTTAAAGTAATTTATTTAACAATTCATATTAAATAATTACTTAATCGACTTATCATCTCATGATAATCGATCGAGCTTCCGATCAAATTATGTGTCAACTGCATGATCCCGGTAATGGGGTTTAACAACTTGTTCAAAGAACCTTTCCGTCATCAGTTATCACGTGGCTATGATCTTTCACTTGTACAATACACTTAATTGAACTTAAGATATGATTAACTATCAAATTCTAATCAGTTCACTCACTTGAATCAGATGCTATAAAATATCATTAAAAAACATCTTTTATAATATTGTTGTCCTACCCTAGGTAGAGACTCTCAAGTATCATTCCTTAGAGTATTCTTTCTCTAATTAGTGAGAGCGAATAATCTCCTATTAATCACACAATCATCTTCAAAGATATTTTGCTAGACCCGATGCCTTAATTGACTAAGATCCCATGGTTAGAGATCTATAAGTTAAAGTCAAAATCTCGAAGTCTACCAATAAGATATCTTTACTATCTCAGGTCAAATGACCAACTATGTTACTGTGACGATAAATCAAGCTAATTCATAGTTAGGTAATTTACCATCTAGTAATTCACGTGAGATTAGTTCAATGATGTCATTTACCAATTAACATTTACAGATTTGCTTTAGTATCTCCACACAAGTGACTATGAAACCAATTACGCTTGTCTTATGAGCAAGAATAATATGTACTCATTGGATTATTTGATGTCCTTCTTAAATATCTTTTGACCAAGAACAATTAAGAATATGTGTTTATAAGTGTAACTCCTAGAACTCTGTGTCTAGTCATATCCGACTTTCGGTGAAATTTAAAGACAGTACATATACGGAACATAATATATACATAATGAAAATGAGAGAATAAGAGTCTACAAGGCAAAATAAATAGCCATCAATCGTAAATTCTAAATAATAATAAGCCAATACAATCTACCAAAGTCTTATAATAAACAATTGTCTCAACATAACATATTCAACCTCTTTTAAGTCCCAAGGATCTCACAATTATATAATAGACTCAATTACTCATAGTACATTAATCTACTATAATGAAAATACTCATATATCACACTAGTGTCGAATTCAATAACTTCAAACAACTCCTACGTTTCGTGGTCAGAATCAAAGTCCAACTCTCTAGCCACCTCCCCTGAAAAGTTATCCAACATACTTACTGAATATAAAACTCAGTAGACATCATCCTCTCTACAGGCTAAATATATAATAATTAAAATTAACATGATAATCATATCATATCATGAATAATTTACAATATTATATATAGATCAAATAAGAAAATAATACCAAACAAGATCTCATATATATCTCACATCAAATCAGATGCATTTTATAATAATCTAAAACTAATATGTTAATCATAATACTTATCACAGATATCAAACTTTTTTACTTAACTTGAAAATAAACTACTAGTCATAAACACATCACATAATTCCTCTAATACCTAAGTAGGCACATATCACATATCATATGGTTGAAAATATAACTAGTAGCATGTAATAAAGTTATATATTTCAAAATTCAGATTTTTGAAAATTTCACATCATAAAACAGATTTATAATACCTTAAAACAAATTCAAATGATTTACATATATATGTCAAATTATCACAATTCTATATCTTAATCGGACAAGAATCCTAACTACAAAATAAGGAGTCACACATACATATACCAGGTACTTAGGCAATCGTATCAAGTCTTAGTTATCGTGGAATTAGGGATCACAATATCCCACTACTACACCATACTGAAGTAGGTTTCATAGATTTTATCCATTATCCTTGGGTCATATAATATCGTATCCAATAAGGATGTTTACATCATAATCGGACCCCATAATCTCCTTAAGATAGTAATGTCCATATCACATATTTTAAATTAGATGACACATATCTTATAGAAATTAGAATTCATCATAATATGAAATTTAACATTAATCATATAGTCAATGATAATCATATGTAAAGTAATACAATTTTCCTTAAAACAACACATTTTAAAGCAACATGATGTTCTACTATCAAATTTGATGTAAAACTGATTCCAACATATTATAAATCTATGAAAAATATTTTTAAATTTTTTTCAAAATGTTCTGAAAATGAAATATAATTTTCATATGCCAAAATCTATTTTTTAAAGATTGAAATACGTAGTTTACTGAAATAAATATCAAATAGATTCAAAGATTTGTGAAATCTGGCATATATGTTAGAAATATCATATGGGCCATGTCTGCAAATTTTTTTAATTTTTGAACCCATTTGACTCAAATTTGAACTCAAAGTCAAATCTAAATTATAAGTTACACAGTCTATAGTGCGACAGATCTGAATTTAATATCAAAATAAGTATAAAATAAATTTTAAAAATTTTAAAAATTATAGATATAGTAAACATATTGGAGAAAAATTGTTCAAATTTTTAAAGCCTTTGGTTCAAAAATGAATGAGTTATAAACTTCTAAACATAAGACAGAAAAGCTGGATAGACAGATTACTATCGGATTGTATAGGTTGACAAAATAATTATCAAATAAACTTAAACAAATATAAAATTTTGGGAGTAGAAACTATACAGGTAGAAGGACCTTCAATCAAAATTTCAAGTCATTTGGATTAGAAATAACAAAGTTATGAATCTTTGAACTTAAAAGTCTAGTTGCAGAAAATCTGAACTAGAAGGCCAACAACTTGGTTGTTCAGAATACTAGACGTCCAAAACCCTGACCGTTGAGAAAAGTGGACGGCCAGAGATGTTTCCCTCCATTGGATTCTCCAGACAGAGCGCCTAAAACCCAAATTTTCATGAAAAATTCGCCTATCCAATTTATGTTTCGATTCATAAACACAAAGATCATAATTCTAAACTTTTGTTTTGACCACTTTTGAAATCAAAACATTAATTTTTCATACTAATACAAATTAATCTATATTTCAAAGAATCAGCACCTACTTCTTACACTAGAAATCCCAAACTCGAAATCCACCGAGAGATCTCGACTTACAGCACAAGGAACCACTTAGCCTTCCTTCTTAACCTCTAACGCACTAAGAAGGCAAAAGATTCACAAAATTATAAGCTATCATCAAGAATAACTTTCATCTTCTTCTCTTTCTTCAAGAATATGAACAAAAAATCTATCTTTCACAATATAGAATGACGGCTAGGTTTGACTATGCCCCCAACCTCATATTTATAGAATTTACATCCATCGTCTAACCTCAAATAACCTCTACAAACTACTTTTGACTCGGATTAATCCTCTCTTCCATGAATTAGAAAGAATCCGACTTTAAATCGGACTCCTCTCTCGCAACTCTTCCTTCTCAAACTAAACTTTCAATTTTTCGGCCTAATAAATGAATGAATCAGTAAAAACGGTCTTCCACAAAATTGTAAATCTCTTCGCGCTCTTTCCAATAGTACCAACTACGTCAAAATTCAAGTTATATGTTAAAAGTTATCACTAAAAAACTAACCTGCTATCTTGGGTATCCGAACCCAGAAAATTCTGCTAACTTAATGGGCTAAACTACTTATTAAACTAAGTTAATGGGCTTACTCTATTAACTATATTACACTCTATTTGATCATTTAATTATTCTTATTATTTATTTATTTATTATTATTATTATTTTAAAAAAATATTAGATATTATAATAGGATATTAATCCTATTATTATGATCTCATCATAATTTAATACCTATTGCACATATTCATAGACTTCATTATGAAATATTATATCAAATTGCATATTGAAGACGCGCTCATTTTGACCTCATATTAAGTAAATTTCATATCACAATTATAATATCCCAAAATGGTCTGATTTTTAATCATTAATTAATTTTTATTAATTTTTCTCGAAATTTGTTAAATAGCGTCGCTCATGACCGACGCCATTTAGATTTCTAGTAGAAATCAGTTTGGAATTAAATTTCTAAATTCAGATAGATTTAACTTAATAGTGTTGCCTAAATGAGACGCTATTTAGGTCATAATCCGTCTGGGTTTTCGATTTTTAATTCAAATTAATTTCCTAATTATCTAAAGCACGTCGCCCTAGAGAAACGCGATTTAGGTTTCCTAATCTTTTTCGATTTTCTTTCTGGATTTTATTTCTATTTTGGCCGCTTTAATTAGCCAAATGGCGTCCCGTCTGGATGACGCGATTTGAGAGTTTCCTGATTAACATAATTTGGTCGAGATAATCCAGTTTTCGAAGTTGGAAAGGTTGCAAACTCCTCTATCCTCATCCAAGGTAAGTCCGACTGCGGGAGAGAGTCATTTTGAAGGCTAAAACACCCCTAAACCTATTCTTATAAATACAACACTCCTTGGACCTTAGAAAAAAGTTGGCAATTGGTGATTTTGAAGCTCAAGGCAAGGTGTTTGGAGGCTCTAAAAGAGGAAAACGTGGACAACAAAAGAAGCTCAATTTAAGACTTCTTATTTTTCTTCCTATTCATCCTTTGAAGCTTTTGAATACCAAGACTATGGAAGACCCAACTAACCATCTTATTTCCCTAATTTCTTTCTAACTTTTCATTAATTTTATATAGTTTATTCATTATTTTCTATAGCTCATCATCATCATCACTTTATGTTCACACACACATCATTATTTTCCATACCCATATGCATGTTAAGGGTTTAACACCAATTAAGTGAGTAGATTAGTTTAATTACATAATTAAATTTTTTATTAGAATAGATACTACTCTACTTTAGTTCTAATTTTCTTACAAGATACAAAAAAGAAGGAAGAAGAAAATTCAAAGGAATAACAATTAAGAAATCAAAAGCAAAAACACATCAACAAAAGGACTCATTTTCTTTGGTCGGCAAAAGAGAGGGAATCAATGACTCAATCTCCTAAGTTTGAAAAGGTAAGCGATCAATCTTTCTTTGAAACTTTTAAAGTTTATGACGATCACATTTTCTTTAGTTTTTAATAATTTTACTATTCATATAAACAATACAAATTCATGAACATCACACATGATTTGAGTGTTCACATACATAATGAATATGAAGTCTTTATTATTAATAAGAAAATAAGATTGTATAATAGTTATTTGATTGGCTTGACAGACATATATAATTAACAATGTTCCACTTAGATTAAAGTCAATTACATTTATATCGTATACTCGTAGACTCTAGATGGTGCTCAAATACAATTTTAGTCATAGGCTTTGTCAATAGATTTGATATGTTGTCGATTGAAGGAACTCGTTCCACTCGGACATCTCTTCTAGCAATGATCTCTCTAATCAGATGAAAGTGCCTCAAAATGTGCTTCGACTTCTAATGAGACCGCAACTCTTTTACTTGAGCAATAGCTCCATTGTTGTTACACAACAATGGGACTAGATCAAAGATGCTTGGCACAATCCTAAGGTTGGTGATAAACTTCTTCATCTAGACTACTTCTTTGGCGGCTTCAGTTGTAGCAATATATCTAGTTTTTGTTATCGAATCCATAGTTATTTCTTATTAAAACTCTTCCAACTCACTGTCCCTCTGTTTTGAGCAATCTGGAAGTAAACTTGCTATCATCTAAATCAGACTGGAAGCTCGAGCCAATATATCCTCGCAGCTACAGGTCACATCCTTTACACACTAGCAACGTGTCCTTAGTTCTTCTCAAGAATATAAGGTTATATTTCCCGCCTTCCAGTATACATCACTTGGATCTGCCTGATACATACTTGTAACATTTAGAGCATATGTCACATTAGTAGTACATAGTATAGCATATATGATATACCCTATTACTAATGCATAGGGCACTCTAGTCATGTATTCTCTCTCTTCAAGAGTCTTAGGGAATTGCTCCTTAGAGAAGATGATTCTATGTCTCATCAAAATGAGATCTATCTTAAAATTATCCATGTCAAATCTCTTGACAATGGTATGCATGGATTAGATTAATTCTAACATCTCTTAGATCTATCTCTACAGATCCGTATCTCCAATATATAAGATGCTTCTTCTAACTCCTTTATGAAGAAGTTCTTAGATAGTTATACTTTTATCGATGACATCATTACTATATTATTTTCAATGAGTAGGATGTCATCAACATAAAATACGAGAGAAGTAACTATACTCTTACTAATATTCTTATACACACATGGTTATAATAAAGTCATAAGATTTAATTGCCTCATCAAATCTTGTGTTCCAGCTCTAGGAAGTTTGATCAATCTATAGATGGATCTCTGAAGTTTGCATACTTTATCTGGGCGCTCTTTAGATGTGAAACCCTCAGGCTGTATCATATATACCTCTTCCTCAAAGTTTCCATTGAGGAAGGTAGTTTTCAAGTCCATATGTTAGATTTTATAGTCATAGAATATAACAATAACAAGAATAATTTTAATCAAATTTATCATAGCAACTAATAAGAAAGTCTCATCATAATCAATTTCTTATCTTTGACGATGTGGGTGTTCAAAGATATCATGCTTTCACTAAAATTTAGTTTTAACTATAATAAACAATTGAAAAGAAACGTAATCGCCAAAGATTGAGAATCTCAAAAGGAAGTTAATCACAACTTACCTTGTCAATTAGGGAGAATTTGGAGTTCTTTTATTTCCTCTTCCTCAGCCGGCCGAAGAAGAAGAACCTTCTTTTTCGTTCTTGACTCTTTTTAAGGTTTTCTTCTTTTCTTCAAGTCCTCCAAACCTTGCAAAACAATTAAAACAAAATAGAAAAAAAAAATGATTAGAGCTAATGGTATAGTGTAGTATCTATTCTATTTAACAAACTAAGCATGCAATTAAACTAGAAAAACTTACTTGTTTTGTTCTTTTTTAAACCCTAACTCATAGGAATATAGATATATGCATATAATATGTGTGAAATATGGATGTGATGAATACAAAATCTAATGAAAACAATGGAAATCTAGAAGAACTAGAAAGGAAAAGAGAAGAGGAAGAAGATGGTTGGCCCCTCCATAGCCTTTGGTCTTCAAAGCTCCAATGGAAGAAAGAAGAAAAAGGAAGAAGCTCTCTAAGCTTTGTCCACGTTCTTCACAAAGAAAGCCTCCTTTTACATTGATGGGAGTTCCAAATCCTTCAATTGCCAACCTTCTTTGAAGGTCCAATGGGATATATATATATATATATATATATATATATATATATATATATATATATATATATATATATATATATATATATATATATATATATATAAGGGATGATTTGAGAGCAATTTGGCCTTCAAAGAGCTCTCCCACGGATCTGAATTACCAAGATAAGATTCAAAGAGTTAGAAACTCTTCCAACTATGGAAAATATATAATCTCGGCCAAAGCACACTTCCCAATAAATCTTCCAAATCGCGTCATTCATCAACGACGTCATTCAGCTAATTAAATGGGCCAAAATAGAAAGAAAATTCGGAAGGAAACCGTAAAAAATTAGGAAACTAAAATAGTGTCGTCCACGAAAGACGTCATTTAGATAATTATAAAAGTAACTCGAATTTAAATAAAAAATCAAGACAGATTAAGAGACCTAAATGGCGTCGTCCATGGACGACATCATTTAGTTAAATCTATCTTGATTTAGGGGTTTAATTTCGAATTGATTTCGGTTAGAAATCTAAAAGACGTCGCCCATGGTCAACATCAATCATCTAAATCCGAGAAAAATCAATAAAAATTAATTAATGATTAAAAATCAGACCATTTCGGGACATTACAATTATGACATGAAATTTACTAAATATGATATCAAATTAGCGTGTCTACAGACGACATCTCTTTACCACCATCCTTACTTTAGAAGTGTCGATTTGTCGATCTACACCGATCTTTCTCTTAAAGATATATTTGCATCCAATAAGTACAATACTTTCTGGTAAATCCTCTAAGTTTTAAACTTGATTAGTGCACATAGACTGGATTTTAGAATTCATAACTTCTTACCATTTCCCAACTTCTGGACTCTAAATAACCTCTTGGTAGGTCTTAGGAATATCATCATCATTGTAGGGTCCACTCGACAAACTTTCACGAATATGTCCTACAGATCTTGAACTCCTTTATTTTCATCTGGTTGCAGTTGTGGATCATCCTCGCTCTGTGCACAGCCGCCTCGATCAAATTACATCATAAATTCATAATTACATGATAATTTCAAAGAGGAAGCCTTAAAGCGAATACAGAGAGAGAGAGAGAGAGAGAGAGAGAGGTAGAAATACAATGGAATGCGAGAGGGAGAGGTTCGTAGACCTCTATTTATTAACAAATAATAAACCGCACAATCACATCCACATCCACAAATTTCAAAGTGCCAATCCATGACCACCGTGAAGTTTTTAGTTAAAGCAAACCACACATGAAATGCACATCACATGGCTAAATAAATCTTTCGAAAATAAATAATAATTTTGGTTTTAGAAACTAGGGACCATACAAAAAAAAAAATCGATTTGAATTTCAAAAATATTTTCATTTTAAGCATGCTAATTTAAATAAGCAAACTAATGCACATTCAAAATAAATGTACAATAACTCCAAATTGAAAATTTTATAATATTCCATGCCCTTGAAAAATTATAGACATTAAATTTTAATTTAACAATCAAATCAACTCCCTTTAATGTCATTTATTCTAACATTTAGAATAATAAAAAATATTAACAACCATTGTTAATATAATCCCATAATCTTATTTATATGCCATAAACAATTATACAAACAGAATATAATTAAATAAAAATTTTCATTTTAAATTTAAACTGAATTATGTAATTAAAATGGCATTTAAACGGGATAAAATGGGGTTTTTCCCTTTAAAAAAAATAAAAATAAAGGGCCTGGCGAATCGGGCCCGGTCCGGTCACAGAACCAGGCCCAGCCAGCGCCCAGACCGAGCCCAGACCTGCCCTAAGGGGCAGGCGCCGGCTAGCCCAAGCGCAGGGCCCGGCCCGGTCGCCCCCCCTTCCTTCCCTGCCCGACGCAGCTAGGGAAACCCTAGTTTCCCTAGCTGCGTTGCAGGAAAGGGAGGGGCGGTCCCCAGCTGCCGTTGGCCTGCCTCGCAGGCGGCGGCCGACAAGGACCGGCACCGGGGATGACCCCCTGACGGCCAGGGGTCCCGGCGACGTCACCGGTGACCCTGGCAGCCGGCGGTCATCCCAAAAACCCCCCCTATTCTTCATAAATCCGAACCCCCCCCCCCCCCCCCCCCCCTTTTCAAACTTAGGAGAAAAAGAAGAGAAGGAGCAGGCCGGCCATGGGGTCTCCGGCGACTGACAATCCCACCAGGGGGGATCCCATGTGCCGGTGAGCCATTCCCAACCTTTGGGGTGCTCGGGAAGGTGTCGATTCATGCCGATCTTCGTTGGACAAAGAACACGAATAAGGTACACAAAAATAAAAACAAAAAATATTTTTTGACGCGATAAATAATTTTAATTCATAGTGTTCATCTCATGAGCGTATTGCATGTAATTAAAACCAAAACTGGGCATGGAATTAAATTATAAAATTATCAATATGGAGATTGAAACGGCGAAAAAACAGTGATAACCTGGCTCTGATACCACTGTTGGGTTCGCTGTGTCGAGATCCAACCAAAAAACGCAGCGGAATAAAAGATTCGGGATCGGATCCATCCCGTTTCGATCAACAAAATAAGACTGGAGTAAATCGGATTTACCTTGCGCGGATTCGAATCCGCGTTTGTTTTTTGGTTCCGTCGGAGCGATGCCGCAAACCGCGTAGGTGCCCCGCCTCTAGCGGTATCCACGTAGTTCTCGTCGCGATGGATCGTCTTCGCCTCCTCGCTGGATGCAGCGTTCGTGGATCTCGTCTGGCTGCGCGTAATCCGCCGCGACATACGGATTTGGAATCTCCCGTCGAACAGAAGGCAGAGCAATCGGGAGTCGAAGCAGAGCCTCCAGATCGTCGCCTCGTGTCGCACGCCCAGTAGAGAGGAGAGAGAGAGAAAGAACAACGGTTAGGTTAGGGTTGCTGGCCCCCGACGTCGCATCCGCTCTTTTATAATAAGCCTGTTTGCGGTTTTTCATAAAAACCCAGACTCATCTGAAATCCTGTCGGATTATCCATCGACTTGAAAACCTTTTGCCTGTGACCCTCTAGGCCCAAATACCAGTCCAGTTAATGGCCCATTAAGTCCGGTAACTCTTTACGGATCCACTGAAATACTTAATATCCTTATATTTAATTAATCAGTGAATTTAATATCTCACAATAAATTCGGATGGACTTCCGATCACGTTGGATGCCAAGCAACATCGCGTGATCCTGGATGGCACTGGGGTTATCGCAACCCTCTATTGGAACCTTTCCGTCATCGGTTACCGCGCGGATATAATCCTTCATCCGTGCAATGTCTCCGAATCGACCTAGGGTATTGTTTACTGTTAAACCCTAGTCGGCCGATTCACTTGAATCAGATGCCGCTAATCTATATCGGATAACTCTTTATCTGAAACAGAGTCTGCCTTGTCCAAGGACTTAAGCGCATCATTCCCGGAACATTCTCTCTCAAACTACCGAGAGCGGATGATCCCGTATTGAACACATAATTACCTTCGAAGGCATTTCCCTGAACTCGATCACTTGACTTATTGATAACCTATGGTTAGGGATTCGTTAGTCAAGGTCAAAGTTTAGAAACCTGCCAACAAGATATCTTTGGCGTCTCAGGTCCAAAGATCATCTACGCAACCGTGACAAAAGAATCGAATTGGTTAACAGTGAGGTGTTTACCATCCAGCGATTCATAGTCGGATCAATTCAATGAACTCATTCGCCAATGAGCACCTACAGGTCTAGCATAGTGTCTCCACACAAGTGACTTATAGGATCAGTCATCCTCATCATATGAGCTGAAGAAACCTATACTAGTCTATCCGGATGTTCGATGTTCTTCTCAAACATTCTATGACTAGGAACAATTAAGAACATGTGTTTATAAATCTTCGGTCCCGTAATTATGATCTCATCATAATTCGAACATTATTGCACATGTTCATGGACTTCATCGTGATACGATAAACATAGATCTAATTAATTACACACAATGAATTAATGTCATTTATTAATAAACTGAATCAATACATAGTATCGGATTGGCTTTGAGACCATCTAATACTAACAGTAGAAACACTCATTCTTCTCTATTCCTTTGTCTTTGTCCTTCTTCTGTGTTAGCTTCTACTTGGTCTGCTTCTTTTCTCTGCCTTTCCTAACAGCTTTGACTGCTCTTCTCTTCCTATTGTTCCTACCAACCATGAGAACAATATGCTTCTCCTTCTCAAGGTTGCCCTTAGCAGTCTTGAGCATGTTCAGTAGTTTAGCCAAGTACACTTGAATCTTGTTCATATTAAAATTAACAATGAACTGAGAAAATGAATCAAACAGTGACTAAAGGATGAGGTCAATGCTTAGGTCTTTGTCTAATACAAAGCTAAGCACAGTGAGCCACTCTATCCACTCTATCATCTTCAATACATGTGTCTACACTAAAGAGCCCTCCGCCATATGAGCCCTGAACAGATTCTTAAATATCTTATATCTCTTAGTCTTGCTCCACTCCTCAAATAGCTCATGTGAGTGGAACAAGATAGATCTAACGTCCATCTTCTTATACTGCTTTTGCAACTCATTGCTCATAGAGGCAAACATGTAATACTAGGCCAGAGTGGAATCCTTCTTCCACTTCTCATACATGATCATTTTCTCTTCAGGTGCATCAAGGGGCAGTTCAGGCGGGGCCTGATCCTCAAGGACATAGGCTATTTGCTTAAACAAGATGACAATCTTTAAGTTTTTGAGACAATCTGAGTAGCTCAGTCCTGTCAACTTGTTGGTATCTAATATGCCACGGAGTGGGTTGTTCAACGACATCTTGACCTACAGAGGAAATGTACACTAAATAAGTATATATTCTTAATAAATAAATCAAGATTAGGTCTTTGATCATGATTATGTCCCACCAATTTTTAACGGACTATATAACCCTCAGATATACAGAACAGAAGATGCGGACAGTCTCTTAGTGGAGATTAGAATTTCACTGACTTATAATGTGATCTTGTGGATAATATAAAAATTCACATTATGATCATAAAGTAGTCAACTCTTGACATTTACAACAACTTGCAATATCTGATCATGTTTCGGCCTTCAGATTTTAATGGCCTTGTAGATAGCACAACAAACCATTATCACCAGTTTCATAGAGGGATATAATAAAAAGGGGTTAACTCAAAGGGATAGGTTATCTCAGGTAAGCCCCCTTTTTTACTTTAATATGAGGGAGGTTAACCCCTTCAGCTAAGTTGGGTTGTTCTGAGTTAATCACCAAAGTGATATGAGTTATGTTTGGGATAAAGTGGAATAAGTGGTTTAAAAAGTCTAAAATGCCCTCATTGTTCCTACATTAGCGAGGATCATATGAACGCAGCAGAAACGACATATTAAAATAAAATAACTCACCCTCACTGATCTATTTCAATAAAATAAGAAAATGATGATCGATTTTTCACCTTACGCATATTCGAATCCGCATTCACGTTGTTTCAACAGAGCAATGCCGCTAGCAGCACAGATGTTCGGCCTCTAGTGGTATCTATGAGATTCTCCTATTGCGGGATCATCCTCGCGCTCTTGTCTGGATCGGCACATTTGTCGATGTTCCTTCACCGCGATGGTACTTGCGGCATGCAGCGGTGAATTCCCAAGAGACAAGAGTCAGAGACAGTAAAGCGGCAGAATCCCCGGGCACTGACTACGGGGCGCACGGAGCAAGAGGAGAGAGAGGGGGGCAGCCAGCACTGCGGAAACCCCTGAGGCTTGGCCCAGGGTTCCTACATGGCATTTATTTATATTAAACACGGGCAACTTTCACAAAAGTCTCCAATTTAATATAAAATCCATTGAAAGACCCCGAACTGAGAATTTATGTGCATGTGACCCTCTAGGCCCAAGTGTCAATCCGATTTTTGACCCGTTAAACCCAATAACAACTTATTGACTTATAGTAATTAATTAATATTACATATTTAATTAATTACTTAACCGAATTATCAACTAATGATAAACAGTTGGCTTTTTTATTTAGTTGGGTGTCAAGCAACACCGCATAATCTCATATGGTAATGGGGTTTGGCAATCTACTCAAGAAACCTTTATGTCTATAGTTACTATGTAGATATAATCTTTCATTTGTACAATGCTCCACAGTCAACTTAGGGCATGGTTAATTATCAAATCCTAACCAATCAAGTCACTTATACTTGATATTGTCTCTGCCGCTGCCACTCTACACATCTTACCTAAAACATTCTCTTTATAATTATCGAGAGCGAATGATCTCTTATTTAACACCAATCACCTTCGAAGGTCTTCTACTGAATCCGATCACTTGACTGACAAGGACTCGATGGTTAGGGATTCATTAGCTAAGGTCAAAGTCCAGTAGTCCACTGACAAGATGTCTTTAGTGTCTCAGGTCTGAGGACCATCGACGCAACTGCGATATTGGATCAAGCTGGTTGACAGTTAGGTAACTTACCATCCAGCGATCTAAGTCAGATCAGTTCAGTGAACTCATTTACCAATGAGTACCTATAGGTTCAACATAGTGTCTCCACACAAGGGACTATGAGATCAATCACCCTTATCACATGAGCTGGAGTAACTTGTACTATTCTCACCAGATATTTGATGTCCTCCTCAAATATTCTCTAACTATGAACAATTGAGAATGTGTGTTAATAAATTATCTGTCTCATTATTATGATATCATCACAATCTAACAACTATTGCACACATTCACGGACTTCACTATGATACGAATATAATAGTGATGCAATTTACACATAATAAATATTTATTGCCATTATAAATAATTGAATAAGATTATATTTGATTGGCCTGTAGGTTATACATAATACTAACAATCTCCCACTTGGATTAAAGTCAATCACCTTTATGATGTATCCGTATACAATCTAGGTGACGCTCAAACACAATATAAGACAGAGGCTTCGTTAGTAGATCTACTATGTTGTTGGCTAATGGAACTCTTTCCACCGTGATGTCTCCTCTGGCGATGATCTCTCTGATCAAGTGAAAGTAATTAAGAATATGCTTTGACTTTTGATGAGACTGCAGCTCTTTCGCTTGTATGCTATCATCCTCTTGTTGTTACACAGCAATGGACAAGATAAGAGATATTCGACACCACATAAAGGTCAGTAATGAACTTCTTCAACTAGACGGCTTCCTTAGCAGCTTCAACTGTAGCAATGTATATAGCTTCTAGTGTCGAATCTGCAGTGGTTTTTTACTTGGAACTCTTCTAGCTCACTGCACCCATATTCAATGTGAACATGAATCTATAAATAGACTTGCTATCATTTGGATCAGACTGGAAGCTCGAGTTAGTATACCCTCGAAGCTTTAAGTCCCTCTTCCATAGACAACAAATAAATCCTGAGTCCTTCTTAAGTACTTAAGGATGTATTTCATAGCCATCCAGTATGCATCACTTAGATCTGCTTAATATCTGCTCGTAACACTTAGAGCATATGCTACATCAGGCCGAAAACATAGCATGGCATACATTATAGAACCTATAGCAGAGGCATAGGGTACTCTGCCCATCAATGACTACTCTTCAAGAGTCTTAGGCGACTGCTCCTTGGAGGGATAAATTATATGTCTCATCAATATGAGAACTCTTTTGAGATTTTTCATGCCAAACCTTTTGACAATAGTGTCTATGTACAAGGATTAGGTCATATCAAGCATCCTATTTGATTTATCTCTATAGATCTATATTCCCAATATGTAGGATGCTTATCATAAATCCTTTATAGAGAAGTTCTTTGACACCTATACTTTAACTGATGACAATATTTGTACATCATTCCCAATAAGTAGGATGTCATCAGCATAAAGTCTAAAGAAGGTTACCGCACTCCCACTAGTTTTCTTGTATATAAAGGGTTAATCTCCATTCTTAATGAAATCGTAAGATTTGATAGCTTCATCAAACCTTATGTTCTAGCTTCGAGTTGCATGTTCAATCCATAAATAGATTTATGAAGCTTGCACACTTTATCTTGAAACTCCTTAGATGTGAAACTCTCAGGTTGTATCATATATACATCTTCCTCAAGATTTCTATTGAAGAAAGTAGTCTTCACATCCATCTGTCAGATCTCATAATCGTAGTGTGCAACAGTGGCAAGGAAGATTTTGATCGACTTTACTATAGTAACTGGTTAGAAAGTCTCGTCATGGTCAATTCCTTACTTTTGACGATATCCTTTTGCCACCGACCGTACCTTATAAGTGTCGATTCGTCTATCTGTACCAATATTTCTTTTAAAGACCCACTTGCATGTAATAGATACAATATCTTCAGGCAAATCTTCCAAGTTTAAAACTTGGTTGGTATACTATAGACTGTATCTCAGAGTTCATAGTTTCTTTTCATTTCTCAGCATCTAGGCTCTCAATAGCTTCCTAGTAGGTTTTAAGATCATCATCCTCACTATAAGATATCGTATGCACACCTTTACTGATATGTCCCACATATCTTTCTGGTTGTCTAGGTACCCTCGTAGACCTACGAGCCTTGTGTGTATTCTTGAACATGTCCAGCAACCATAATCTCATCTGATGGGTCCAGTACTGACTATGGATATGGAACTTCTTCAAGCATTACTTTACTCTCACTGTCCTCCTGAAAGAGATATCCCTCTTTTAGGAACACAGCTCTCTTGACAACAAACTACTTTTGTTTGTAAGGATGATAAAAGTAGTATCCAAAAGTTTCTTTTGGGTATCCCACAAATCTGAATTTTTTGATCCGTGATTCCAGTTTGTCTGTATCATGTCTCTTCACATGAGTAGGATAGTCCTAGGCTTTAACATGTTTAAAGTTAGACTTCTTGTCCTTCCATACCTCATATAGAGTGGAAGTGACAGACTTACTGGAAACCATGTTCCATAGATATGCTAACTCACTCTAGCGTATATCCCCATAAAGACACTGATAAGTGTGCAAAGTTCTACCGTTCCTCCTTTCAGATACACCACTCATTTAAGGTGTGTAAGGAGGAGTCCATTGAGAAAAGATATCATTATCCTTTAAAAATTGTGTGAACTCTATACTCAAGTATTTACCTCCTCGATCTGATTGAAGAGAAGAGTAATACTCTTTCCAGTTTGCTTATCTACCTCATTTTTAAATTCCTTAAATTTCTCAAAGGCTTTAGACTTATACTTCATTAAGTACATATAGCCAAATCTAAAGAAGTTATCTGTGAATGTGATGAATTATGAAAAGTCATCTTTGGCTTGGGTGGATATTAGACCACATACATCTGAATGTATTAATTCTAATATATCCTTGGGCCCTCTCTCCATGTCCATTAAATGACGACTTGGCCAATTTACCTCTCAAATATGACCCACAAGTTGCAAATAATTCATAATCGAATAGATTAAGATATCCACCTTTATGTAACTTTTGAAATTTGTTCTCACCAATGTGTCCAAGCCTTAATGCCAAATAGGCTTAGTTCACACCATTCTACTCCTTGTAGGAACTCTATCAAGGCAAAGGGAATCATACGAAACATCTAACAGATACAAACCATTAATCAAACTAGCATATACTAATAAATTATCATCATAAGGAATAGAACAACACTTGTCATGAATGATCAATTTGTATCTTAATATGTCCAAACTTGAAACAAAATAATATTATTTATTATGCTAGGAACATAATAACAATCAAATAAAGTGATTCTCTGTTTAGATGGAAGCTTAAGGTTGACTACCCACAACGAGCGCCGCAATCTATGCATTGTTTCCTAGTCTCAAGTCCACCTCACCCTTGCTCAGCTTTTTTTTACTTGTCAAAACCTACACATTATTATAGATATGGGAGCACATCTAGTATCTAATACTCCTGATGTTGTATCTCTAATTGACAAGTGTAAATCTATCAAATAGGCAGCTGAAGTTTCTTCATGCTTCACCTTTCCTCGAACTTTGTCATCCAGGTACTACTTACAATTTCTTTTCCAGTGTCCCTTCTGGTGTCAATAGAAACACTCGCCCTTTTCTGGTCCTTTGCCCTTGTCCTTCTTAGAGGGTAGCTTCTGCTTGGTCTGCTTCTTTGTCTTGCCTTTCTTAAAGGCCTAGACTGCACTTCTTTTCCTGTTGGTCTTACCAAGCATAAGGTCAGTAGGCTTCTCTTTCTGTAGGTTGCTCTTTGTAGTCTTCAGCATGTTAAGCAGCTCTGCCAATATAGTCTGAATTTTATTCATATTAAAATTAACTATGAACTGAGCATATGAATCTGAAAGTGAGTTGAGAACAAGGTTGGTAGTCATCTCTTTGGGTAGGTCTACTCTGAGCACAACCAACCTTTCTATCTACTCTATCATCTTCAGTACACTGAAGATCCCTCTACCATGTGAGCCTTGAATAGAGATTTACATATCTCATATCTTTAAACCCTGCTCTACTCTTCAAAGAGCTCCTTAAAGTGGAACAAGATAGATCTAGCATCTATCTTTTTATATTGCCTCTGCAACTCGTTTCTCATCGAGGCTAACATGTAGCATTGGGCCATGGTAGAGTCATCTTTCCACTTCTCATAGGCAATCATATCTCCTTTACGGACATGTAATGCTAGTTCACACGACACCTCATCTTCCAAGACATAGGCAATCTGTTCAAACCTGAGGACAATCTTCAAGTTTCTGAGCCAATTATACTAGTTAGGGCTTGTCAATCTATTGGCATCTAAGATGCCACGAAGTTGGTTATTCAACAACATTCTCGTCTACAAGACAAATAAAATATAATTAACAAAAATTCAATTATTTAAGTTAAAAATATAAGATATGGACTTTTATCTAGTTTGACTCCCACTAATTTTTGATAGACTGTATAACCCTCGGATATATATAACAGGGGACGCCGACAGTCTCCTAGTGGGGATCAGAATCTCATTAACTTATAATGTGGCCTCGAGAATAGATATGACAAATCACACGATGATTAGAGAGCAACCAACTCTTGGCACTTTAACTCCTTGCAATATCTGATCGTACTTCGGCCCCTAAAACATCAGTGGCCTAGGGAATGGGCACTACAAATCACTAATTTCAATTTAAGCGTTACCATCATTACTTAACAGGCATAGGTTAAGATGTAACCCTTGTAGATAGCACAACAAGGATACATCTTTCCTCTAGCCCGTTTATATGCATCACCATGCCATAATTTTAGTCTGTCATCATATATCATGGTTCTTATAGATGGCACAACAAACTTGTTTCAATCTGAGTCCAGTCCTAAAACTATAATGATGGAGGGTCATGCAGTGCATTCTCAATGACTGTGCTATGGCTTAAAATTTAATAATGAGGGATTTTAATTACCTTTATCTTAGTCTCATCTTAGGTGATAGTAAATAAGTATATCACATGTATTTTTAGATATTTACTATACCTAGATAATTTGAATTTGATTCAAAATCAAAAATTAATGGAATTTTTAGAAATAACCCCTTACATAATTTATATTTCTATATAACCTCCTAAACTTGGGAGTATTTTCATATAACCCCCTTAACTATGTGATTTGTTTTGAATTTTATCTAAGTTAAAATATTTGTATTCCAAACTGAACTTGAAGGAAGAG
The DNA here is from genome assembly GCA_030544215.1 of Zantedeschia hybrid cultivar. Classification (NCBI taxonomy): domain Eukaryota; kingdom Viridiplantae; phylum Streptophyta; class Magnoliopsida; order Alismatales; family Araceae; genus Zantedeschia; species Zantedeschia hybrid cultivar. Next base: position 27,633,273 of record JARZZO010000011.1, read on the forward strand.
ATGAGAACACTATTCGAGCTCCCCTGCTTCTTGGTGAGGGATAACCCTCCAATGTCTAAGTTAGAAGGTGGGCTTTGAATTAATGGGAAAGAAGGATTGGAAAGTAATGGACACAATGAGCATCGTAGGCATATTTCCAATGACCCTGATTGGGTATTTATATCACTCTCTTAATTGGGAGGGGAGGGGATATGTGTACCATAGTGGGTAGCCATATGTTGACTAGGTTCTAGAGCAGTTGAGCATTGTGGCCTTTGTAATGACGATAGAGAGGGTCTCGTATTTTTCCCAAGTACCCATGCCATACTGCTGTATCACTGTGCGATTAGACACTCTTTAATGGTATGCATTTCCCTTGTAGTGAATAAGACAAGGCAAATATTTGGATTAGCAAAAATCTTGATGGCCACCCTTATCATTAGGTGGAGAGGTAATAAATGAGCACCCTCCGATGTTGACAAAGGGAGCTTTGCTTGTAGTCGTGTTACATGGCAGGCTGACTGCCCAAGGGTGGAGAGGGGGAGGTTTGCCCTTGGCCTTTTGATGTCCATAGGGGATTGGAGGGTTTGCATTGTTCTCCCATAAGTGCTTGGCTATCGGGATGGTCGAGGGAAGCGAGTTCTTGACCTTGAGAGAGGACTATAGCCTAGCAAGTTCTTGACCTTGGGAGAGAACTGTAGCCCTTAAGGAGTTCTGTAGAGGCTCCTGAGGGTATCCAGGCTTGCCCATTTAATTAAGTAGGCTCACGGTTGACGTAGACCTTATCCTTATTCCCAATCTTGGAGGCCATCAAGGTCAAAGAAGTAGGTTTCCGTCCTTACAAAGGGGCCATGGCTTACAGGAACTCCCTTAGAGGCTCCTGGAGGCGTTTAGTTGACTTAGACTTTTACCGTCCTATAGAGTTTTAGATCTCGTGAAGCTCACTGGGCCTTGCGGGGCCTCAAATAAAGGGACTTTAGGACCCTAGTCGATGTGGGAGCTTATTAGCGGGCTAACCTGTTGTCATTGGCACTTTGGGTTGCCTCATATTCTGGGCCTTTGTTGGGGCGAGCAAGCTTTTTCCCCTTTAGTTATGTAATTAACTTTTTGGATCGTATTATAATGGTATTGGCATATAATTTTATTATCTTGTGGATTCTCTCAACTCTCGTTGATGTACGTTATGTTAGACTTAATTCCGGTTCGATATGTTCTGCTTCTTACTTGAATTGGATTGTATTTGAGTGGAACAGAAGTGTCATGTGAAGACATGTTAAAATCTCTTCAGTTCATCTAAAAAATGCCCATTCAAGTGAAATAGGCTTAATTAAATCAGTAGCTTAAAATGAGGCCTTCTAGGGGTTCAATCTATATTGCGGAGGATGGAACCATATTGAAATCATGGCGTTTCTTTGTTTTACATTTGTTTGCAACAAGTTTCCTTAAATATGTCAGAACAATAGGAAAGATCACTTCCTCTCATATCCCTGCAAAGCACCTAGATAAACAATACAAGAGTAACTCTAATCTTAAACATTCTTGGATAATTCTATAATCTTAAACATGTACTTTCTGAAAATAGAATTTCTTTAGTTAGCGGAAAGCCAAATATTTAATTACGTGACCCACTCAGTAGAAATAATTCAAATATGAGCTTCTTCAATCCTTTTTTATTTTATATTTTTATTTATTTATTATTATTATTTTCGCAAAGTTGTTATGTACTTTTACACTCGAGAATTAACCATTTCTATGGATCTCATCTTTTAGGAGTAATACGAGGACATTAGTCTCTATGGATCTCAACTTTTGTAAAGAATATGAGGACGTAAGTCCCTATATGTCTGCAGGATAAATTCCCTTTGCCCTAATTGCATAGGAAGAGGTTTAATTCTGAGACATGCTTAAATAATCCTGCATTACTAGGTCATAGCTAGGCACGTTGGCGATAAGACTCATGCCTCGACCAGATAAGAATTTGCAACGCCCAAGACATTGCAACCTGCCGACAAGGATTGTAATATTTCGGACATTCTAGCAGTACACAAAGTTTCTGTACCATCTAATTTTTAATTAGATACGATTAAAATGAGGAAAGCAATCATACTCTATATATAATCCAATGACACGTATCAGAATGCCTTACTCGTTCATTAATTATAATATTATAGTGGCTTGCTGTAGGCCCATTCTACATATGCCATAAGCCTACAACCAACAACTGTTAAACCATTTCATAAAAATTATGGAGAGAGAGAGGGGATGGGGATGTGCTACCTTCCGCAATAGTGGTGGAGTCCGTGATCTGTGAATGCGACGGGAGGGCGAGGGGGCAGTCTAGAAAGCAAGCCAAATATCTGGTGTACACCAGAGGGGTCTAGAAAGCAACTCTCTTTGACTTTTGTTCACTTTGTTAGTAAAATAATTTAAATCAGAATAAAGTTTTACATATTTTTTTAATTAAAATAAGAGGTATTCTGATTTGATAAGTTATTGGTATTCCATCTAGAGTAAGAAGAATTACATTGCATTATTTTAAATAATTTGATAAGAATAAGTAGAATAAGGAGTGAAATATATTGTAAAATTGAGAGAATTTGAAGAATTAGACATTCCCGCAATCAAATCAGAATAGAACTTTCTTACAAACTACAAAATCTGGATGTTGAGTTTGAAGGGGTCCAAGATCACAAGTACTGGCCACAACTGAAATTAACCGATGTAAGACTATTATATAACTGTTCCAACACTCCTCCTCACCGTCAAGATGGGCCATGGAAATTAAATTATAGGAGATGACGCAAATTAAAAGATAAAGTTTGGTCAAATCTTGCTCTGATACCATCTTACAAACTACAAAATTCAAATGTTGAATTTGAGGGGGCCCAAGATCATAATTATTGACCACAATTAAAATTAACCGATATAAGATTATTATATAACCGTTCCAACAAACCTTTATACCGATTATTCTGATCCTATTCCGCAAACAAAGTGCTAGTATCCAGTGTACACCAAATATTTCTCTAATTTTTTCTAACATGGCCCTTCCAGTACTGGCTGCCTCTCCATGGATCCCACCTCCCCCCTCCTGCTCTTCTTCTTCTTCTTTGCGGGTCGCATCAGCCCTCTCGACGCATGACGTATGATTCAGCTGCGAGAGAGAGAAAGCCTCTCGAGCTCCTTGCTCGTGGAAGCGGCCGACACTGGAGGGCAACCGATCATACTCGTACGGACTCTGAAACTTGCACACTAAGTCTCAAGATAGGAGAAAAGGAACAGACGCCATGGACGGACCAACCCCCAACCCCCTTAATGCACCTGAGTTCCCACTACGATGTTATGCTTCTAGTGCTGGAGACAGCCCACATGCACATTATGTACTGTTAAATTTCCCAAAGTATCTTCGTTCCTGGACCTTTGTGTGATGGTGAGACCTGCTGATTGATGGATGACGACTCACCCACCGACGCCACAAATCTCTCTCTCTCTCTCTCTCTCTCTCTCTCTCTCTCTCTCTCTCTCTCTCTCTCTCTCTCTCTCTCTCTCTCTCTCTCTCTCTCTCTCTCTCTCTCTCTCTCTCTCTCTCTAGAGAGAGTGTGTGGTGCGGTCAATGGTGGCAAACGCAGAAATTATGTTCAATGAGATCATTTAGATATTAGGTCATAAATATGACTGAGTCAATGGGGTCTTAGACTAAGTCATATAAGAGATTTTGGACTGAACTAATGAGATCTTAAATCGAGCCAGTGAGATCCTGGGTTAAATAAGTAAAATCTCGGACTAGACTATTTTAAATTAGACCAATAAATTTGACAAAATTCAATAAAATCAAAAAATCTCACTGGATACACATCAGATCTGCCACTGGGTGCGGTCTTGCCGTGGGGGTCGGGTCGTGTCGTGCATGAGAATATCTTCTCTTCTACAATCACACCCTTCCCCCCCCCCCAGGCGGTCCATGTCCGGGTGGTTGGGTCACTTTATTTACCCTTTGGTCTACACTCCGCTATTCTAAAACTCAACGATCTAACACTAAAATGGATCGATTTAAATCAGATCATCAAGAGTACTCCTTGGTTCAGTTGATCTAGATCAGCTGGCGAAGTCTATTAGAAAATATAATCAAATCAGTATATATGTATACAAAACTATTTTTATAATCATGTATATTTCATATTTTATAAATATTGAGAAGAACTTGCTATACTGGTATTTTCAATGTAAAAAAAAGATAAATTTTTTAGGTGGATCCCACTCCGACGTTGTACATGTCTGTGCAATTCGATTTTCGATCGAATGACCTAAAAAATTAAAAATAAAAATCAAGTCCAACTGAACAGTAAAGAACGGTGTTTTTTAATATGCATTTGGATTATATTTTTGAATTTTAGAATTTTATGTGTCATCCAATCAGACATTAGACTGTATAGACATGTAAGTTGAGTTAGGGCCCACTAAAAAAATTGTAATTCTTTTAATTAAAAAAACACCACCAGAGAATTGCTAGAAAATTTAACATCAATGGAAATTTAGCCCAATCCCAGGTTATTAGCTTTTCAACATTGTTACAACCATGATGTGTGCGTAGAAAACAAAGTGTACATGCGTTGGGATCGGGACACTGCCAAGACGAAGAACACACCCATGCATGCACACACCACACACACATGCACGATAGAGAACAAGAGAGGGATTCCAGAGGAACGAAACATTTTTACTTCGAAAAAGATATAAACCTTCCTCCTCGGTGGTGTCCCGAACAGCCGATGCCCTCAATGGTAGCCACTCGCACACACATATACATATAGGAGGTCCTCCAGCAGCCTCCTAGTTTGATCAAAACCCTTAACTGAGTCTCACTGGGACTCCTCCCATGGCCATCCATCAATTCATATTGTTCGCTTGGGACACTGCTTGAACCAAACATGTGTCAACCCTCCCTATGAGTTTGTACACACTAGCCATCATTATCCTTGTGCTAAAACCCACACTCTTCTATAAATCTTGAGAGCTCTACGTTTAAGAGTGCATCAGTTATCTCTCGAGCTCAATACTCCAAGTGAGATCAGGTTCCTCTTTAGATATGGCATATACTAAACCTCCGTCAGAGTTTGCAATGTCCCATCAAACATGTAAATCTGCATTGATCCCACTCCAGTAATCTTGCATACTACACCATTTACTAACTAAACTAAGCTACTATACATTTTGAAACTCTCCCTTTTCGAACACTTGTGAATTAACTGAGCATAATGTAAAATCTTCCTCACATGCAGATGTTGCCACAAGACTAACTCCATTCCTCCCTCACTGTCTTCCTTACATGCCTTGACATATAATGCTTCTGCCTTCCCCTTCCTTTTTTTTCTACAATTTTGCATCCTCCTTGCGCTTAAGATAGTCTTTCTTCATGTTGCCATCCAAGTCCCAATATAATATGTCCGAGGAGCCCATGACTTGAAGTGACCTATACTGCCTCTAGAACTCTAACTCTCATCGAATCTCTCCCTACCAACACCTGCAACCAAAGTATGACTCCCACGTGATGTCCTACCATTACATTCTTCATTACAATTCATTCATTAGAAATGAAGCGATCGCATCATCTAAACTAAGGGTATCCTTCTTGAACAATAGTGTGGTCACTACATAATCATACAATATAAGTAATGAAGCTTGTTGGATCGGAGATTCGTCCGATCTGAATCGGACAGGTGAGATTCATCTAAGACACAGAAAGCTTCCCGCCGCTCTTGCAAGACAAATATTAGATAAGAAGAGACCTCGGTTGTGATCTGGGGGAACTCCCTCCAATGCCTAAGTCAGAGCCTATAGAGTAGAGAACAAGAGCACAGGGGTAGAATCTAGAGTCTAGAATGTACCTTCTGAGGTTACCGAGGGATTCCTTTTATAAGGACAGACTCAAGGCCATCGGAGAGTCCAATTGGGAGATGTATAGGGCAAATCCAATCCAATCCCCACGAAGGATGTGATGCTGACTTCCTTATATGGTACTGGTTTTTATTATTAGCAGATCGGAGACAGATTCAAAAATGATTTCCTTGGGCAGGAAGTCTCCCATGCTCGGGGGGATGTAGGGGTCCGGCTCGGATTCAAAAAGTTCCCCATGGAAGCCCAGTAACGGGGGCCCACTGGTGGAAAGGTCCTACTGGGTCCTGGCGAAAGGCCAAGGCGGCTCCTAATGGGCCGGCCCACTCGGCAAATGGGCCAGACTAAATTGGGCCCTCTCACTAGCCCCCCTGCTCTGAAGGGCGATGCACAGCCTTCGGAGCAGCCTCGCTCTAGGTGGGTCGGCACATTTAATACAAATAGGAAAGTGTCTTACCCCTCTGTACGAGGGCAAGAGGTCATGATTCAAAAAGGACATGCGTCGCGCCCACGGTCAGACGCTGGTTCGGCGATCGCACATGCCCGAGACGAACGTCTTTTCGTCTACTACGGGAGGCGAAGGGCTCCTGTAAACATATGTTTCCAACAAGCGCTGGGAGGAGATAAAACATGCTTCACGACCACGGGTGGAGAACTACTTCAAGCATAATCCTACGCACGACTTCTCTTGGGATTTATCTTCCTCTTTCAGCCCTCCTCGAGTCATCTGTTCTTCCATCCCCTGCCTCTTAATGAGCCGTCGTTCTACACCAGTGTCAAGAGACATGTCATACTCCCAGGGGATTGAGGTGTATCGAGAAGCGATGCGGCCTTCCACCTACTATGAGGGTCGCCTGGTGGAAATCCGGGCAAAATTCCAAATCCCAGAAGGGTATCGGCTCAGCGTTCCTCAGCCCGAGGAGCGCATCTACAATAGCAGAACTCACTTGTTCATGGCCTACGAGGCTATGTTCGATGCGGGGTTCCACTTGCCGGTCGATGCACGCGTAGAGGGGTTCCTCAGCTATTTCCAGTTGGCGCCGGGGCAGATCATTCCCAACTCCTTGCGCCTCGTAATGGCGTTCTTCATCTGGCGAGGGAGCTAGGGTGTGCGGATCCTTTACCGGCGATGTTGTAGCTCGCCTTTCAATTGAAGAGAGGGGCGAAGCCCGGCAATCGAGGGTTCGTGCAGCTTGAGGCCCAGGAGAAGGCCCTATTCTCCCCCGTAAAGTTTAGTAAGGTCACCCACTAGAAGGACTACTACTTTAGGTGTTTGAGCGGGAAGGGGGGCGCTGGCCCTTTCCGTTACCTTCAAGGACCTTTCCATCGGGCCCTCTATTGACCTTCCCCTGAGGCTGACGTCAATATAGTGACGGCTTTTCAGCAAGGGTGTCCTTCCGATATTGGTAACGAGAGAGAGATTAGCGTCAGCAAGCCTGAGCGGCCTGGCGTTCTCCAATAAGTGCTTCTCGATCATAGTTTATAACATTTCCTCCTGTCTTTTTCCTTCTGCAGCTCACTGGTGGCTCTTTTCGTGTCTCAGGGATTGGTGCTCATCCTCCTCAGCCTGTGAGGTGGGAGATTCCGGCTGCAGTGGAGATTCCTATTGCGGCCCTCCTTCAAGATCCCATGGGGACCGCAGAGGTGATTGTAGATGAACCCGGGGTGGTTCGTGAGTTAATCCGCCTGGACATTGAGAGACGGGCTAAATGAAGGGGAGACCGGGCATCCTTGAGTAGGTCTGACCCTGTCTTGTACATTGCATGCCCCGGGCCTGTCTAAAAGAAAGTGGTGCTGCTTGGAGCCGGTCCGGATGAGCCCCGCTGGAGATAGCGAGAAAGAAAGCAAGACGTTGCGGCCATCCTAGCAGCACCCCAAGCGAGCCCCTGGTGGCAGAGGGGTCGCTTGAGTCCTGCCTCCCGCTCGCGCATGTGTTGTGGGGGAAGGCAGCTCTCCTGGAGCCGGAGGTGAGCAGTCAGAGGAGGCGAGTTCGCCCATCTCGGGAGACCCGGCGTCAACTTCGGCGTCCAGCGGGGAAGAGGAAAGCGAGGAGGTCGGCGAGGAGAGCATCGAGGTCAGCGAGAAGACTGAAGCGGAGGAGGGGAGGAGCCGGTCTCTTAGACAAATGCAGTCGCGCCTTCTCCATCAGTGGGGGAGGCATCTTCTCCAAGCCCCCCGCCACTAAAAAGGCCCTGTCAGGGTGGCCGCTTAGTAGGTACGTGAACCCCGTCTTGTTTGGATTGGTCTGGTCATTGGACAAGTCTCCCTATAACTTAAACGCTGGTTGTCTTCTCACTCCTAGGGGTAGCGGGCGACGAGGAGCTTGGGGCCAGAGTGGCTAAGCCCCCAGTCATAATACCTGAAGGGCTGGCAAAGGTCGGCGAAGGACTGGTGGCAGGGGCGGCCGGGTCTGTAGAACTTGGAGAGCAAGTGATCGGTGACGAGGAACTGGAAGCCGAGGCAACCGAAACCCTGGAGCTGGCAACGGCTGTACATGAATCGAGCACTCCCGCGAGCCCCCGTGCAGTGATGGAACCGCAGCTCAGGGAAGGGGTCGGCGAGGAGACTCGCCCTCCGGTGGCCCCTCATCCCGCGACGGACGAGGGCATTCTTGTGTCTTTAGTGGCTGAGGCCGAGGTTCGAGCCCTCCAATTCCATTTGGAGCGACTTTGACACCTATCAATTATACTATGACAGACTCACCACATATATTTCAGCTTGAAATGCTACGCTCTAGGACTTAGCCAATTTCAGGAAGTCATTGAGTCCATACTCACCTATCAATTAAAGATTCATTGGAACTTCGACTAAGTCTTACCATCCAATTGATTACATAGTGAGTAAGCCAGTTGCGCCTTAAAGGCACCTAATCGATCCCTATGTCGATTAAGTTATGCCATCTAGTTGATATCGCTATAAGTTAAGTCTACTGTAAAGCTTATTTGATCGATTGGCTATATCGATTAGATCGTCTTATAATAGATTAAGTCTATTAGTTAACCCATGCGCAACTACGATTACTTGACACCCTATAATCGATTATGTAGCCTCTCCGTGACCATATCGTCAATTGATAAGTTACCGACTGATCGAATTGCCCATTATCTAATCACTTAGAAGGACATATTTGTGATTACTTTCAACATATTACTTCAATTATCCCTATCGATTAGTTTGACTATGAGTTGTGTGTGCATGGATTAATTTGCTTAACTTACTCAACTGAATATCGATTATGTGGGCATGTTGAATCCATTAATTGACCGATTACCATTGTTTTAACCGATCCTACGATCGATTCCTTTGAACATAGTCGATTCCTCGTAGCCTTATAATCAACCTTTTAGAGCGACACTATTTATCATGGAATCAAAATTGTAATGTCCTATCTAGAATGTCAAGATCCAACCTTATTATTCTTGGGGCTAGAAAAGAATTTTAAAGCAAAGGGACTAGTTTCAAGTTTCAACACAGAATGCAAAATATAAATGGGAACAATTTCTCTTTCATCTTCTGGTACGATCTTTGGATTCATTCTCAACACGGTGTTCACTTTATGGGGATGATATGAGATAACAACTCCAATTTCCGACATATCTAAATTAAAAGTCTCTACTTTTGATTATTATCAATGGCAACTAACAATCTCACAAGGATTAGATCCATATATATATATATATATAGAAATGCTATGGTGCAACTAAAGCTATCTATACAACATTGTTGGACAGTATGTTTTGACTCCACTCTAACGTTGAAAAGTTTTAAAAAAAAAATCATAAAATTTTAAATATTTAATTATTCATATAGAACAATTTTTATCTTTTAGAACTTAAATTTCACCGTCGAATCGTATCATAATTGATTGTAGTCGTACAATTTTGTGCGAGTTAGATAGTGATGATCAATATTATAATTCCAGGAGATAGGAACAATCCCAAGGTAATCTGGCAAGTTTTTTATTTTTTAATTATATTTGCATGATTTTTAGAAATCAAGATTTGTATGTACCCGATGAACAGTTAAGATTGAGTTTCAAGATCGAACCATGATCGAATAATGAAAATAAAATTCCAGAAAATATAAACAACCCTAAAGAAGGTTATTGAATATTTAAAAATTTATGATAAATTTTATGTTTATTTAATATAGACCACCCCCCCCATATATACATAAATTTTATGTTTATTTAATATAGACCACCACCCCCTATATATACAACACTTTCTAACATCCCTGATGAACAATATACCATCGAGAGTGCTTGGGATGCAATTCTAAAAAGACGTTACCTTGTTCCCTGATGCTAAGCTGTTTGGTCTACTCCAACTATTGATACTCTGCAACGGAGGGGTTATTACTTCGCCAACTAGTCCTCCTCGAACCCCAGGAGGACAGTGTGCATCACCTGTTCTTTTCATCTAAAAATGGAGATCTTGAAATGATGGATCCCGGCTTGTCTTCGAATAAGACAAGCAAACTACTCTCTTGCATATCTTACATCAAATTCTGCACGTTACATGAGCTAGGATAGAAGCAATCCCATCCAATTATGGGAAGAACAAAAGCTATTTACACAGCTTTCAATATTTTAGTATGAGATCATTCTTTTTTTCTTTTTGTGGATAAGAAACTTATCATACTATATTAGCCAACAGTTAAAAACTCAAAAGAAATCTTCAAGCAGTTAAAAACCCAGGCAGGGGAGAGATCCTCCCTACAAAACAAGAAAACACAGAAGGTAGAAGGAGTGGTAAGCAAAGGATGGTGGGGGGCGACTTGGGAAGATTTTAAAAACTTTCTCATTTTCTCTCTTTTTACTGAGTCTCAACCAAACTTACAACTTACACCGACAGAAACCAGTTTTTTTTTTCATTTTTGAGGGGGTGGAGTTTCAAGAAGAAGCTCCCCCCCCCCCCCCCCATCTGGATGTCTATCGCCGTGCAACGAGGTTTTCACCAAAGGTTGGCACGAGTTCCACCGGAACAACCAATGATGGCCCACTTGGTTAAGTGGGAGACCCCCCTCATCCCAACGAGTCTCTTATCATACAACCTACAGTCATCATCTAATTGTGGTGACACGAGTTACCTATTCTTCTTCTTCGCTGCTCAGTGAATTTTTTGACATTACTTATTCAAAAAATAAAGAAGTTCTAAGATCGTCATCCGTCAAAAACAAGAGATCTTACTACAACATTCTCAATTCAGATACATCGAACTTAGGGGCAGCTACGCTTTTTTTTCCTTTTTCCTCTAGCTTGTTTGTACATAATGACATCCACGCTGTGTCAATTAACTAGTGCCCTACAATTAAGAGGTTATTTTTGCATGTTTAAATCCAACTTATTGGCAGTTGCTTCCAACTAGAAGCACATTTGGGTTTCTGACAGAACGGCATTAGATTTTAGGCTGCGTTTGGTAACACGATGCAAATCAATGCCTCTTCCATAATCCGTTCATGCATCTCGAAGCAGTAAGGGGGCCGCTTTTGCTAGCTAGGTTCATGTTCATAGTTTTTCCTCAATCTTTCTCTCTCTTTGTGTCAAAATTTGATGGTTTATAAGCTGTGGGGTGCCGAGCACGTTTGGTAACGCTCAAGGGTTGTCGGGACCTGGTTGACACATTTCCACTTCTCCATTATGGAACCAAACGCAGTCAGAAGTATCTACGCGATTTTAACTCTTAACTGTGAACCTTAATTTAAACTTCCTGGATGGAGATTACCAATAGAATTTCAAGAGAGTGTTGGATTAATATAGGTACTTCAAATTAACTATAATTACCCTCACCAATGGTGCCCCGACACAAGGTGAGGGCAATGGCAAAGTCCATAAAATACCCAGCGACAAATTGACCAAGAAGCCCATATATATAATATGGCCGCTTCCACTCTTTTAAAAGAAAACCATTCACCGACAAGTTAATTGGTTCAGTGGTATTGGATTCTTTTCTTTCATAGGAGAGATTTTAAGTTCAAGTCTCACTTCTATTAGTTGTAATTTATTTTAAGAGTTTCCACGTGCATATGACGAGTTCCCATATATATTATCTTCACTATGACGATTAATATCAAAAGATAAAAGAAAAGGAAGTTCCCATGTGTATATGACGAGTTCCCATGTGTACCATCTTCATAATTATGGAAGCTATAAATGTATCTGATAAACCCATTAAATGGGTTAAAAGAAGGGTTAACCAGAAGGGTTGAGGTAAGTCTTATAAAATACGAAAATCACAAGTTTGAGTTCGGACCCTCTGCGATGGGAGAAGGAAACGAAGAGAGTGGGGATGGAGGCTGAAATTTTGTAAAAAAATTGGTTTTACCCTGCATGAAAATTGGATAAATGTAATTGTTATGTTCATCATTACGGGCTCCCCTCCTGCCGACAGAATCTTTCTAATGAACTACCAAAGATCTTAGGAGCTTGCTTGTGACTACATCACATATAATGCTCACTATCCGCTGGGCATCATCGGCCATGTTTAGTGTAGCTTCTATTTGAAAATATTTTTGCATTTCATCGTGTTTATGTAGCTTTCATTTGAAAGCATTCTTGTACTTTTATTTAATTATTTTTTGCAGAAACACATGAATCTTGGAAGTCATTTGTGTAATATTTTGTTTGTGTTTTGACTTCCAACTAAAAACTATAAGATGAAGTTTTCAAGATTAGAAAAAAAATGAAGTTGTTATGAAAGAGTTGACTTTTGTAGCAAATCAAAATTAATTATAATATCCCTCTCTCTCAAGTCATTCTATGTGAGAATTTAAAATCAAAAGTGACTTTCAATTAGAAGTTTTACCAAATACGTCTTTAGTTATTTTTGTGGAAGCACTCAAATCTTTAAAACCATTTATATAGTATTTTACTTGTGTTTTAGCTTCCATCAAAAACTATAAAGTAAAGCTCTCAAGATTGAAGAAAAATTGAAGTTGTTACGAGAAGATTGACTTTTGTAACAAATCAAAATTAATTATAATCTCTTTCTATTAAGTCAATTTATGTGAGAAGTAGAAGTTAAAATGACTTTCAAATAAAAATTTTGCCAAATACGCCCTAAGACAGTGATGGAGTATGCTCTACTTAAGTTGACAGAGATCCTATAACTCGTTGGATTTATAGGTACCTACTGTTGAAGCTACTTTTTAGCTAGATTGAGGAATGGACGTTTGCATGGTAAATTAACAACCATGTTAGAATTTAATTACAACTTGTGTGTATATATATACCTATAACTACTATATATGTGTAACTCTCACATATTGTTGTGAATACTCTCGACATCTTCAGAAATGTTATAGTTATATCTTTATGATCTTTAACCGAAAAATATATATCCTTTTAGTTGAAATACCTTGAGCTCGAATTTAAGATAGTAGAAAGATTTGATAGAAGATGTCAACTTTGGTAAATTTAGAGACATTTATACAAAAGTACCCAAATCCTTTTGAAATGTTTAATTAGAGTTCATGACATTTTGACAAAAAAGATAATCACAATCTTAGAATATTTATAATGACATAGGAATGCTACGGTGCCATGCCTTTGTGCCATTCCCTCCTGCCACTCTAATAAGACAAGTGCCACATAGATACTTTTGAATTATTGTTATCCTCTAATGACGGAAGCAACCTTAAGAGTGCGCGTACGACTCTTGTCCTATTGGAGTGGCAAGGGGACATGGCAAATTGGCGTGGTACCATAGCATTTCACATAATAATATGACAGTCACGGGTATATAACAAAAGTACGGAGGTACACAGAGAGATGACACAAATTCTTTTTTTCTTTTTTTCAGGACATAGGAGAACAAACTGTCTGCTACTACAAGATTAGGTTCAACAAACAATTACATGTAAATCTTGCTTCATAGTAAAAAAAGTGATAATAATTACATGTAAATCCTGCTTCAAAATAATAAAATGTCATAATATCCTCCAAAATGTAAAATATCGGGCCAGTTAGATCTGCCATATGGACAAGGTTTAGGTTGACGGCTCTTGTATTTAAGAGATGAAAAATACTTGCCGTAATGTAGGAGCATTGCAATCCAACTGACATGATCTTTTATCAGATGGTAAAAAAATATCCAAAAGAATGAGATCGCACTTCCCATGATCTGATAGCTCAGATCGTATAGACCACGATCCTAGGGTATTTGCCTAATTGCCATCTAATCAAATATATGGACTGCTTGGATTCCGAATTAGCCAGTGACAAGAAAGGGAAGGCAGCTTTGTGTGAAAAATGACAGAGACGGAGAACACGGAGGGGTATGGTTTCTTGGCTTCTTTCTCCATTCACTTGACCCCTTACATGTGAAAAACGTTAGGCCCAATGAAAAGATATCAAGTCCGCAAGAAATTTTGAAAGAATTGTAAAAGAAACATCAATCTTTTATGTATAAAATTATTGTTAAATCAGTACATATATTATAAACTAAGTTAACATCCTTTAGAAAAATATGATTTCTCAAGATTGTCTTCTTAAATTTATGAATTTAGAAAATTCTTCTGACGTCCATAAAAATTATGTGAAAATTGAGTAGATCAGATTCTTTTCAAGAAATTCTAGATTTATGTTACCTGCATGTGAGAATGGAGATGAGCATTTTCCTTTGGATTGTCAACAGGCAGAGCTCAAGTTTTAAGTCTAAGGCTGCATTTGGAAAGGCTGTGGATGGAGGGAAAGTCAAATAATCTAAAAGCGATCCAAAAGCTCACTCCTCTCTGCTTCTCAAAAAGCAAGTCATCATTACTTCTTTTTCTCTATTTCTCACTTCACCCTCATAATCCACTCATGCACACAAGCCAAAGTGGGCTAGTTCGTTTGGAATGACTCAATTTGATGTGGGGGATTGTGTACCGAATATGCTAGTTTTACTGCGTTTCCAAACGTAGCCTAAACCCGTAGCAGCATGTCAAGTCCAACCACGCCCAAGTCCAACTTTTCTTATCCCTCGTGTCCAAGCCCTGCCAAGTCCAATTCTACTTAGGCTTTTGGGCTTATATTCAAGCATAACATTTCATAGAAAAATAGGAAGAAACATTCAAAAGATGAAAAGAACAGTAGAAAAGATTGGGAGTAGAAGAAATCTTTTCTGGTTCATACTAATTAAAGAAGAAAGATGTACGAAACTTTGTAGCAGCAAGATTCATAAGATCATAGATTTATTCCCTCTTATCAAAGATCTTCTCTTTAACCTTGGCAACAATGATTGTGTTACTTACCTCACAAATCTACTGCCCAGTATATAAATAAGAGAAAAAGAGGAAGATAAGAAAAATCTAGGCTTTATTAAGAGATCTACCATACCTATTTGAGATCTTCTACCTCCAAGGAAGAGGGGAAAATATTGACATCTACAGTCCATTGAGATCTAGCCGCTACTTGACGGACGGAGGAAAAGAGAATGGGCATAGTCTCCCGATGAAAGGAGAAGTTAAACAATGGAAATGGCCACCATTAGAGATCTATTAGCTCCTATTAGTTGAGATCTAGTACCGATCATGATGGCCACTACTTGAGGGAGGGAGGAAAAGAAGATGGATAAAGCAGTCGAATGGTAGAACCATGGAAGGATTGGGTACGAGACTACTTAAGGTTCATGTGACCTACCAAGTGCCAACTAGGTGAGGAAGTAAAGATTTAATGTTGTCAAGTATATTGGGCTCTTAGGCTTAGGCTTAGCCATATCCAAGCCCAGCCTAAAAATGTAAATGGGCTCAAAATTCTTCGTTAAAGTCCAACCTAAATTTCACATGGGCTCATTTTATCTATCCAATCCCATCTATTTAGCATTGGTAGGGTCAGCCATTCGAATTTCGAGCGCCCATTGATAGTCCTAAAGGGAAGAAAGGAAGCATCATAGAGGATATGGATTAAGAAATAGATGATAGCAATAACTAGACAGTGTGGCACAATCGTAGTTGGCATATGAGAAAGTTGGAGCTCTCCTTAGGAATAGATGGTGGTAACCAATACACAACAACCACTGTTCAACACACGTTGTTGAAAGACATGCCGCTTCTTCTTCTTCTTCTTCTTCTTCTTCTTCTATTTGATGCTACTGCTGATAATAATATTGTTGTTGTCATCATCATTTGTAAAAGAAGGATAAAGGATAGATTGATTATATATTTTCTTTACCATCTCGAGGTGTCTACTTGAACTCTCTTAAGAGAAAGATATATGAAAAGGAGGAAGGTGATAGATGAAGGAGAAGAACTTGCAAGATCCTTTCTCCTCTAAAGTTTAGCTGAAAGAGAAGAATGCAACAAAAGATCCTTCAAGGCAAGGTAACACTATAGATGGTCCTATTAGATCAACAATGAGAGATGGATTATGTAGAGTAAGAAAATACAAAAATAAATAAGAAAATACTTAAACAAATGTAGACATTAAAAAAGGTATAAAATCACTCTATACAGTTTTAGACAAAATCACTCCATACAGTTTCGCACTATGTAATAGAAAATGGGTTCAGAACAATACATTGTAGAGAACAAAGAGGGATACCTCATGATTGCACTTTCTAACCAATCAATATTTAATCTTCTAGGAGTTTATGCTATTTATAATAAACACTTGTAAGTGAGATTGGAACTTTAGCTTCTACATAAAAAGTAAGCTTAAAAGGTGATGAAATTAATCAAATGACTCATCAATTCTAATTTAATCAAATTGGTAATTTAATTTTATTAAAATAAAATAATAACAAGATGAATGATTTAACATTGCAACATATTATGTGCCTGGCTCCACAACATCCAAATATTTGCTATTAGAAATGAAGAATCCATTAACATGCTAACATGCTCTCTATATCCACTCGACAACATCTATATATTTGTGCTTAGTTATTAGCATGATCCACAATTGGTATGATTGTGTCATGCCCTCAATTCAGTTCAGTCTGTAGACTCACATTGGACTTGAGCCATGTAACAGCAGGATTGAAGATGGTTAGCTAACAAGTAAGTTAGGTAAGTATCACTACATATAATTTATATTTATTATATTTTTAGAGATTGGTTGGTTGATTATAACTTTCGAGATTTGAATTTCCCTTTAACAAAAACAAGAATGAACTTGGGAGTCATATTGGTCGTTAAGTGTGAAGAGTAAGGGAATGATAGTTCTCTCTTTGCAAATCCAATGCATGGAATAACAAATCTACCGTCCATCTTGACCATGTAATTGATATGTAAAGATGGTTCTTTACCCATTATTCTTCACGCTTAGTAATATTATCTTTGGAATATTTTATATTTTCTCTTTCTTTGCATTTGTTTTATGATTTCTTTTCTTTTTAGTCCACCATGCATCATATGGGACTTTGAGTTGCACGTTGTATGAAATTCATGTTAATCTTTGTTAATGAGTGATTATTGTCCTTCCGTATTCTGAGAGATACTCCACTCCTATTTCCAAAAGATTTAATGTTTGATTGGTTTTGGATTGGTTTTAAGATTGTCATTTCTCTTAGCTCGATAGCCTCCATAGTTTCAATCTACCTATTAGTTGTGAAGACCATGATGGTTGAGTCCATGACCAATCAGGCTAGGCAAAACCTTTAGTATGATATTTTTGTTTTCCTAGTTTAGTTTAGTTTCTAAGCAAAGTGTAACACTATGGTCCAAAAGACATTGAACCGCTTTGATTATGCTTAGTTATCTGGAGGTGATTAGCATAAATTAAAGAATAAGTAGATGATATTCATGAGGAATAAATATCTAATTCATTTATACACAGTCGCAAATAAATAATTTATTAACAAAGAGTTAAAAATTACAATCAATTAATAAAGTACATAGCCACTAGTCTTAATACACATGTCCAAAAACAAATCTCACATGTAAATTATATTATTTCAACATCGCAGTCAGTTGGCTACTAAGTAATCTGATCTAAAAGTAACCTGCACTCGAAAAAGGCCTGAGCCTTTAGAAGAAAACTCACTGGAGATGCCGTGTCCATAATTAGCCTACAAAACCTCTACCGAGTGAAACACAATATATAATTTTTTGGAAAGAAAAGAAAAACTAATTAGATCATAGCTTATATCGAAGTTTACCATGGTTCATGAATCACATGCCATTAGCTCAGTCCATACACTGAACATCATATGTAAATTATCTATTATAAGTTTATTGAACTAGGTCATCCATAAATCTTATAAAATCATCTTGCATAGAGACAGCATAACAATCATACTGAATCACATCATGCATCTTTTAATCTTATAATTATATAAAAGGGAGATTTATCTAACAAGTTTGGAGAATTTATATCTGCGTACTCTTTTTCTTTTTCTTTTTTTTGGGGGGACAAACAGCATGCTTGTGGGAGGATACATGGTCAGTGTCCATATATGCTATCTTCACTGTGAAAACTTTACAAATATATCTGATAAAAAAATGATTCAATTAAAACACGTCCATCAACCCAGTCAATTGGTCAAAAGAAGGGTTGACCAGAAGTAAGGATAAAAAATGATAGAATCGGATCCGATTCGGGTTCAGATCCGAAATATCCGGATTCGAAATAAGTGTTACGGATCCAAATGTTTCGGATCTGGAGCTTTTCTTTTCGGAGCAAATATTCTCCCAATTCTCCGTTAGTACCCACCGCCACCGGCCTTTCTCCCATGTTGCACGCTGCCTTCCCTCTCCACTCCCGCCCCCCCCCTCCTCTGCACTCTTGACTGGAACCGGACTCATTTATATACCCAACGATGCCTAAACACATGGATCAAATCCACACAACGCTGCAGCGCAAAGTCTCCATTTTATTATTCTTCACTCCCTGGGTGGTGGCGGCCGCGGGTGGGCCCGTGGCTGGTGCCTCGGCGGCAGTGAATTGGCTGGTGCCTCGGCGGCAACTTCATTTCCGCCGTCTACTTGGCCGCCTCCAGCGTGCAGGAGAGCTACTCAGCTGTCAAGTCCGCGGAGGTCTCCCGGTCGGCGCCCCTACAGAGGGAGGGGAAGATCCTGTCCTCGCTATGCAGCTCACACGTCGTCTCCTTGGGCTCAGACATCACGGCCGAGCCTGAGGCCGGGTCCTCTACGTCCCTGGCGTCAGCTTTGCCGATAAAGTTAGGCAGCATGGCGGAATCGGCGAGCACACGATCAGGGTGTACACTCGCGGATCCTCTGCCGTCCTTAGTGTCACAGAGGCAGACCACGCACCGCACCGCCTGCTCCTCCGCCGGACCCCCCTGTATCACCGGGTGCGCTAGCTGCTTCCCGTCGCAGATCTACCTGAGGTAGTCGATGAGGGAGGCCTCTCCCGCGGGTTGAAGATGCTGGAGTGTACTAGGTGAAGTGGTTCCCGAACGGATGGGTGGACGCCCGGGTAAACATTACCGGTCCTCTTCGCCACAGTGCGGAACTCGAACGGCACGCCGAGCCAGGACGCAGAACCGCTGGCCTGTGTCCGCCGACGTCCCCAGCGCCGTCAGCAACGCGCGGGGGCCCGCTGGCACGGATGGCGAGGGCGTAGAGGAGGGCGGGCCACCGCAGGGCCCGCATGGTGGAGAAGAGACCTTGTCACTAGTGTGTTGGACAGGAGTTCAGCAGTAATAAAAGTGAAAGATTAGATATTTATAAAAATTTTAAATCACATGAGAAACTTTTTTATGACTTTTCTCTCTTTTTTAATACTGTTGGACTCGTGTACTGAGATGATCTCTTCTCCGCATGGCGTCGAGGGCGACGATGTACACTGGGTCCCGCTAGTGGAGGGCCTCCAAGCCTGGTTGGTCGTGAAGTGGGCGAACTTGACGAAAGGGAAGATGCTGCTGAAGACCTGGAATTCTCCAAATAAGCTCATGTTGTTCGCTACCTGAGCCTGCAGCGGTGCCCAGACACAAGTTCATCACCCTGCTGGCCATGGCCTGGGAGAAATAGGCGACCAGCCTCTTGACGCAGGACGGCGAGTAGGGAGAGGCCACATGGGTGAGCTCCAGCAGCACCCGGTCGGCCTATTCCAGGTCGTTGACGGCGATCGCCACGGCGCACTCGTGAAGCAATGCTAAGTGCCGCATGGCTCGCTCATCTGATCCCTGGGCCTCCCGTCCTTGGTCTCCAGCAGCATCATCTCGGAGGTGCTCTCCTTTAGACTCCTTGCGGGGCCTGGAGGCGGGGGAGCCGTCGCCACGTAGTTCTTTGTGGAGAAGCGGTCAGCGGCATCGTCGATAGCCCCAGGAGAGACGTCCGAGAGCTGCTGCACCACCTGTTCGACGAAGTCCGACAGCTCAAAGCCGTCCACCGCGGGCACACAGCGGCCGTGCGCAGGGGTTCGCTTAGGGAGAAGCTGCACCCAGGGTGGTGGTGGCTCGTGAGGAGACCCACGGAGTCGCAGTCCGAGCGGCATAGGATCGAAGCTGGGGCACCATGGGCTTGGAACTCTTCTGTAGTCATCATGACAGCTCTGAAGAAACTAGATTTTGCATGGAGCAATGGGAGTGGGTGGAGGAGAGGAGAAAATTAGGAGGAGCCGAGGAGGAACGGAAGCATAGGAGCCGGTCGGAACTTTTTATGGCTCCGTTCCGAGAAAGCCTCCTCCCGAATCGGAACCTGTGGAAAACCTGATCAGAACGAAGCTGGTTCCGATTCGAGATTTACGCGGATCTTTCGGATCGGATCCTGGAGAATCCGGTCCGACTTGCATCCCTAATCAGAAGGATTGACATAAGTCGTATAAAATACGAAAATCACAAGAAGTTTGAGTTTGGACTCTATGCGATCCCGTGAAGGAAACAGAGGTGGAAGAAAGTGGGGATGGAGGCCTAAATTTTGTAAAAAAATTGGTTTTACCCTGCATGAAAAATTGGATAAATGCCATTGTTATGTTCATCACTATTACAGGTTCCCCCTTATCGACAAAATCTTTCTAACGAAGTACCATGGATCTTAGGAACCTGATTGTTGCTACATCACTACCCACTTGGCATCGCCCTGTTAAGAAAGTGATGGAGTACGCTCAACTTAAGTTCATAAAGAATCCTATAACTCGCTGGATTTATAGTTACCTATTGTTGAAGCTATTTTTTAGCTAGATTCAGGGATGGACGTTTGTATGGCAAATTGACAATCATGTTTAGAATTTAGTTACGATTCTTAACTATGTATACCTATAACTATTATATTTGGATATATCTTTGACTCTCACATATTGTTCTAAACACTCTCGACATCTTCAGAAATGTTATATTTATATCTTTACGGTCTTTGACCAAATAAATGCATATCTTTTCAGTTGAAATGTCATGAACTCTATTATAAAAGATAGGATGTCAATTCGGGTGAAGTTAGAGATATGAATACACAAGTACCTAAATCTTTTTGACATATTCAATTAGAGTTCATAACATTTTGACAAAAAAGATAATCACGATCTTACAATATTTATAAGATATTTTTATGTTTTACTATCTGAAAATATAATATATTTAAATTTTAATCCTTATAATCTTAATATTTATAAATAAACCCTCACAATCTCCCGTTAATTGATGAAAGGCCCCTGGAAAGTACAAATAAGGCTGTAAGGTTGTATAAATAAATCTTCTAAAAGATTTATTTGTAAGAAAGTTATGATTATGGGAACTTATTTGTAAATAGTTCAATTAGAAGGACTTATATGTAATATCAAAAGTTTTTAGGCGCTAATAGGGATATGATACAAAAATCCTAATTGTTTTTAGAAAAAAGCAGACCAAACTGTCTGACACGACAAGCTTAGGCTCAACAAGCAAGTACATGTAAATCCTGCTTTAGACTAAAAAAGTGATAATAATTACATGTAAATCCTGTTTCAGAATAATAAAAGGCCTCCAAAATGTAAAACATCGGGCCAGTTAGATATGCCTAATGGACAAGGTTTAGAGTCTATTTGGTTACACGTATAACATAATTGGATGGAATAGACTTTCTAAGGAAATGCATATGCAAGAAAAATAAAAACAAAATTCATCATTTGGTGCTCACGAAAACATTTTCAACTCTTTGGAGAAGGACATTTAAGCTTATTCCATGAATGCCAAAATTAGGAAAGGAGGAGTCAACGAATTAAATTTTTCATTGACTAGAGTTTTACGGACTATTAAATAAGTGATTGTGATATACTTTTTAAGAAAAGATATTCATATGGCCCATTTTACATGAAAACAATCGGACCCTTAGTGGTAACCGGTTGATGGCTCTTGTACTTTAAGATAAAGAGATGTGAAATACTTGTTGTAATGTAAAAGCATCGCAATCTAACTACATCTGATTTGATTGAATGGCAACCTAAGGAATGAAAATTTTTATTAAAAAATGTCAAAAATTTGATTAAAAAAATGTCGCGACGAGGGATCACTCTAATTTGATGTTAGTACCATCTGATCATGGTAATATATATATATATATATATATATATAATGGGATCATGCTTCCCACAATCTGATAGTGCAGAACACGATCGGATGGGCAGCACAATAGAGGGTCCGTTTCTTTTCACATAAAATAGACTATAAGAAAAGTTTTTCTCGAAGAATATATCGTAATCACTTATTTAGTTATTCGTAGAACTCAAGTCAATGGAAAACTTAATTCGTTGACTCTTCTTTTTCTTGATTTTGGCATCTATGAGATAAAATCAAATATCTTTTTTCAAAAGAGTTGAAAATATTTTCATGAGTACCAAATGACAAATTTTGTTTTCATTTTTCTTGTAAATATATTTTCTTAAAAAATTATTTTTGTCCTATTATATTTTACACGTGTAACTAAATGGACCTAAACATTGCAAGTATTTCTCTATGCGGATTATTGTTGACTTGTCCATATAGGAGCAACCTTTAATGTATTACTGGACTTGTCTTGACTTATGGACTACTTTGGACTCTAAATTGGCCAATGAAAAGAAACAAAAGGTAGATTGAGTAATGCTTGCTGCACTAAGGATCAGTGCAGCAAGTTGAGCTATCTTGCAATGCAAGATAACATTAGTCCACATGACAGGTGACACATTAGTTAGACAATTTTTTATACAAGTAGGCCAGACAAGTATTAAATGCGGATGCATGGTCTTGGATATAACAAATACATATAGACATAACAAGTACTTCATGGACACGATAAATACTATTTATCATGTCTACGAATTATTTGTCATACCTGAAAAATATTTATCATCTCTACCTATTTGTGTACAAATTTTTTAGCATGACAAATATTTTATAGACATGACAAATAATATTTATCATGCTTACGAAGTATTTATCATGCTTAGAAGTATTTGTCATCTCTACATATATGTGTATAGATTTATGAACGTGATAAATATTTTTCAGATATAACAAATATTTCGTGGGGATGATAATACCCATGAAGTATTTGTCATGTTCACATGTATTTGTCATACTCAGAACTCTGTACCTGTATTTAATACTTGTCTGACCCACCTATGAAAAAACTTGACCAACTCATGTGTCACCTGCTCATGCGGTTTAATGGCATCTTTGTATTATAAGATGACTCAGTGTAGCAAGTATTACCTAACTAAATTTGTGTGAAAAATGACAAAGAGACGAAGGACACGGGTGGGATAAGGTTTCTTGGCTTCTTTCTCTATTTCGTTGACCCCCCTTACGTGTGAGCAATGTTAAGCCCAAGGAAAAGATATCGTTGGCAAGAAATCAGACAGATTCTTGAAAGAATTGTAAAAGAAACATCAATTTTTAGTGTATAAAATTATCATTAAAATTAATATATATATAAGTTTATATCCTTTGTTAAAAAAGTATGATTTCTTCCGAGTGTCTTCTTAAATTTATGAAGATTTTGAGAATTCTGCCTATGATTCATGATTTATCCATAAAAATTATGTGAAAATTGAATAGATTATATTGTTTTCAAAACATTCTAGATTTATGTAACACTGAATGTGAGAATGAAGATGATTATTTTCCTTCGGAGTGCTCAACAAGGGAGAGGAAGCAGGCCTGTCCATGGGCCGGGGTTGTCAAGTTTCAAGTCTGAGCATGATGGCAGCATGCCAAGCCAACCCCGCCCAAGTCCAACTCCTTATCCCTTATCTCCAAGCCCTGCCCAGCCAACTTCTACTTAGGCTTTTGGGCTAAGACTTTGCATACCATTTTATAGGAAATAGGAGGAAACATTCATAAGATGAAAAGAATAGTAGAAAAGATCTGGAGTAGAAGAAATTCTTTTGGTTTCTACTAATTGAAGAAAGATATCCCAATCATTATAGCAGCATGGCTTAGAAGATCACTATTTATTCCCTCTTATCAAAGATCTTCTCTTTAACCTTGGCAACGATGATTGTGCTACTTATATTGCAAATCTATTGCCCACCATATAAATAAGAGAAAAGGAGGAAGATGAGAAATCTCTAAAGCCTTATTGGGAGATCTATCATACCCATTTGAGATTTGCTACCTCCTAATTCGCCATGCAAGCATTACATAGGAATCCAGAAATAAAAATTATAAAGTAACAAGGTAGTAGAATAAATAATCCTAGAATTCCTCTTATTCATTTATATCAAGAAGATATGATATTCCCCTTGCATGGAGTTGAATCCGCAACTGAAATTGAGTTATGATAGAGTGATGCTTCCAACGATATCTACGTAATTCTCCGATTAAGAGATTATCCTCACCTTTCTAGAGAGATCTGCGTGATCTCGGATCCTTCTCATTGCAGATGAATATGGCATGCAGACGCAACAGTTGGCGAAGCAAAAATAGAAGTGGAAGAGAGAGAGAGAGAGAGAGAGAGAGAGAGGCACCTACAGAAGGGGAAGGCCAAGAGGAGGAGGGGAGAGAGGGAGCAGCCAGGCTCTAGAGAATATCCTAAAGCTTGGCTCAAGGTTTCTCTTTGGCTTATATTTATAGTAGTTGATAGTTTTTCATAACAATCCTTAAACTTGTATAAATTTTCACTTGATTTCTATCAATCGAGAATCTTATATGTGTGACCCTCTAAACCTAGATGTCAGTCTAATTTCGAATCCATTAAGTCCAGTAACAACTTACTAACTTAATTAATTATTGAATGTCACATATTAAATAACTTATCTATCAATTTATTCATATTATCGATTTAATCATCATATAATGAATCGATCGGACTTTTAAATGTAATGGGTGTCAAGTAATAGTTTATGATCTTAGAAGGCATTAAGCTTAAGTAACCCATTCAAGAACTTTTTTGTCATTAGTTACCAACAATTATAGTCTTTCATTTATACAATGCCTTCAAGTGAACTTAAGGTATGGTTTGACTGTCAAATCATAATCATGTTCACTCACACAAATTAGATACCACCTATATGCATCATGAGAGAACTCCTTTTCTAATATATAGTCCAGCCCTAGCAAAGGATTTCTTGGGTATCATTTCATATAGCATACTTTCTCTTATATTGAGAATGAATAATTTCTTACTGACCACACAATCAACTTCGAAAATGTCTCACTGAATTCGAGTACTTAAATGTTCAAAGATCCCATGGTTAGTGATCTTTAAATCAAGACTAAAACATAGTAGTGCATGAACAAAATGTCTTTGGTGTCTCAGGTCTGAGGACCAATTGTGCCATTGTGACTATGAATCCCTTGGTTAATAGCTAGGTACCAACTATGAACTAAAAGTTGGATCAGTTCAGTGAACTATTTCATCATTGAGCACTTACAGGTTCTTCTTAGTGTCTCCACATCAACTCTAATGTAATCAAATTACTAATTTAATTCTATTAAAATAAGATAATATCTAGATGAATAATGCAACACTCAAACACACTATGTGCTTCAACAACATACTAATGTTTGCTATTAGAAACGAAGAACCCGTCAACATGCTAGCATGCTTTCTATTTGACTCGACAACGTCTACATGTTTGTACTTGGTTATTAGCATCATCCCCAATTAGCATGATTGTGTAACACCCTTGATTTGGTTCAGTCCGTAGACTCACAACAGACTCGAGCCATGTAACAGTGGATAAAAGATAGTTAGGTTACATGTAAATATTACCATATGCACTTTACATTTATCATATTTTTAGAGATTGATTGGTTGATTATAGCTTTCAAGGTTTGAATTTTCCTTTAACAAAACAAGAATGAACCTGGGAGTCATACTAATTGCTAGTTAGGCCGTTGAGTGTTGAAGAGTATGGAAATGATGGATCGCACTTTGCAATGCAATGCGTGGCGTGGCCATGTGGTTGGTTTGAAAGATGGTTCTTGACCCATTATTCTTCATACTTAAAATATTCTCCTTAGAATAGTTTATCTTTTCTTTTTCTTTGCATTTATTTTATGATTTTTTTTCTTTTTAGCCCATCATGCATCATATAGGACTTTGAGCTGTTGGGTTTTCTCGGGTTTCTCCAGACCGTTCACGCAGCGGAAAATAAAATATTAAAACAGTGATCTGTTCCCGTTTCGAATATCATAAATCAATTATCGGATAATTGAAGTTCTCACCGTGTGCAGATTCGAATCCGCAGCCATTCGGTTCCGTCGATGCAACACCGCAAGCCGCGCAAGCGCCCAGCCTCTAGCGAAGTCCACACGATCCTCCTCACGACGGATATCCTCACGTTCCTCGTTCTTCGCAGCCCACGAAACCTCCGCCGGTCGCCGCAACGATCGCCAGAACGCGCGGACGATTTCCCGTCGAACGGGATTCAGAAAAGCAGCGAAGCAGATCTGGATCTGTCTGGACGCCAGAGAGAGAGATAACCAGAGGAGGGGCGGCTAGGGTTAGCAGCAGCTTGGCCTGCTCAGCCGGTTCGCTATGTTTTATACTCACTGCGGGATTTTTCATAAAAACCCCCGGTTTGTATAAAACCCACTTATTTATCCATTGCCTTGAGAATCATTTGCGTGTGACCTTCTAGGCCCAAGTACCAGTCCAGTTAATGGCCCAACAATCCCAGTGACTCCTCACTGGCTTTATTAATCAATTAATAACCCTTTATTAATTAATTAATCAATCGAATTGATGTCGCACATCTAATTCGACCGGGCCTCCGATCACGTTGGGTGCCAAGTAACACCGCGTGAACCCGGAAAGTATTTGGGTTAAGTAACCCACTCTTGGAACCTTTCCGCCGACAGTTACCGCGTGGATATAATCCTTCATTCGTACAATGCTCTCGAGTCAACTCAGAGTATGACGAGCTGTCAAACCCTAACCGGTCGACTCACTTGGATTGGATGCCGCTAATGAATATCAGAAAACTCCTTTCCCAATACTATCGTCCGCCCTGGCCAGGGACTTCCGCGCATCCTTCCTAGAGCATTCTCTCTCTAAGTACCGAGAGCGAATGATTACTTATTGACACACAATTCCCTTCGACGGTATTCCGTTGTACCCAATCCTTGGCGTTTTAGAATCCCGTGGCTAGAGATTCGTAGACCAAGGTCAAAGCACAGAAGTCCACCGACAAGGTGTCCTTGGTGTCTCAGGTCCGAGGACCATCCACGCAACTTGGACAATAGAATCAAGCTGGTTGACAGTGAGGTACAATACCATCCAGCGATTCAGTCGGATCAGTTCAGTAAACTCATTCTCTAATGAGCACCTACAGATTCGCCTTAGTGTCTCCACACAAGTGACTTATGAGATCAGTCACCCTCATCATATGAGCAGGAGTAATCTGTACTAGTCTAACCGGATATCCGATGTCCTTCTCGGATATCCTCCGACTAGGAACAATTAAGAATATGTGTGTTTAAGTGATCAGTCTCATTAGTATGATCTCATCATAATCTGATCACTATAGCACATATTCACGGACTTCATTATGAAACGAGAATTAATGCAATTTACACATAATGAATATTATGTCATTATATTAATAAATGAACGAGATTTACATAGTCAGATTGGCTTGTAGGCCACCTAAAACTAACAATCTCCCACTTGGACTGAAGTCAATCACCTTTATACAATAAGCATATATACTCTAGGTGACGCTCAAACACAATTTGAGCCAACGGCTTTGTCAGTAGATCTGCTACATTGTCGACGGATGAAACTCTTTCTACTACTACATCTCTTCTGGATAAGATAAAAGCGCCTCAAAATATCTTTCGATTTCTGATGAGACCATGGCTCTTTCACTTGTGCAATAGTCCCATTGTTATCGCACAACAGCAGAACATGATCAAGGATACAGTGAACTAAGTCAAGGTCGGTGATGAACTTCTTCAACCACACTACTTCATTGAAAGCTTCAGCTGCAGTGATGTGCTTAGCTTTAGTCGTCGAATCTGCAGTGGTTACTTGCTTGGAACTCTTCCACCACACTGCGCCTCCGTTCAATGTAAATACGAATCCAGATGTAAAGCCTCGCAGTTTCAAGTTACCTCCTCCATAGACAAGAAACATATCCTTAGTTCTTCTCAAGTACTTAAGGATACATTTCACTGCCTTCCAGTGCTCTTCTCCTGGATCAGCCTGAAATCTACTCGTAACACTTAGAGCAAATGCAACATCAGGCCGTGTACATAGCATGGCATACATGATAGATCCTATGGCAGAGGCATAGGGTATTCTATCCATGAATGCCCTCTCATTAGGAGTCTTAGGAGACTGCTCATTTGAGAGACTAATTCCATGTCTCATCGGTATGATACCTCTCTTAAAATTTTCCATGCCAAACCTTTTGACTATGATATCTATGTACAAGGATTGGGTCATTCCAAGCATCCTCTTTGATCTATCTCTATAGATCCATATTCCCAATACGTAGGATGCTTCTCCCAAATCCTTCATAGAGATGTTTTTTGACAGCCAGATCTTTACTGATGACATCATAGCTACATCATTCTCAATGAGTAGTATGTCATCTACGTAAAGAACTAAGAAGGTGACTACGCTCCCACTGGTCTTCTTGTACACACAAGGCTCATCTTCATTCTTAATGAAGTCATAAGACTTGACAGCCTCGTCAAATCTTATGTTCCAGCTCCGGGAAGCATGCTTCAGTCCATAAATAGACCTCTGAAGCTTGCACACTTTATCTGGAGATTCTTTAGATGTGAAACCTTCTGGTTGTATCATATATACCTCTCCTCAAGGCTACCATTGAAGAAGACAGTCTTCACATCCATCTGCCAGATTTCATAATCAAAATGTGCAGCAATGGCGAGTAGAAATCTGATCGACTTTATCATGGAAACTGGTGAGAAAGTCTCATCATAGTCAATTCTTTGTCTTTGACGATATCCCTTTGCCACCAACCTTACCTTATAAGATTCGATCCGTCCATCAGCACCGATCTTTCTCTTAAAGATCCACTTGCAACCGATGGATACAATACTCTCGGGCAAGTCCTCCAAGTTCCAAACTTGGTTGGTGTACATGTACTGGATTTCTGAGTTCATGGCTTCTCGCCATTTCCCGGCTTCTGGGCCTTCTATGGCCTCCTAGTAGGTTTTAGGATCATCATCCTCATTATTTTCTACCTTAGACTCACCTTCAGCGATATGTCCCACATATCGTTCGGGTAGTCTAGGTAATCTACCAGATCTACGAGGCTCATGTGTGTGTACCTGAACAGATTCAGGAACTGATATCTCATCTGATGATAATGCAGCTGTTTGGGGATCTAGAACCTCTTCCAGTACTATTTTACTCCTACTGTTCTCCTGGAGAAGGTATTCCTCTTCCAGGAAGACAGCTTTCCTGGCGACAAACACCTTTTGTTCACTAGGATGGTAAAAAATAGTATCCAATGGTTTTCTTTGGATATCGCACAAAACTGCATTTATCAGTTCGTGATTCCAGCTTGTCTGGATCATGCCTCTTTACATGAGCAGGACAACCCCAGACTTTAACATGTTTAAATTCTGGTTTCATATATTTCCATATCTCATATGGAGTAGAGGCCATAGACTTGCTGGGTACTATGTTCAGTAGGTATGCTGCTGACTCTAGAGCATACCCCCAGAGGGACACTGGTAATCCCGAAAAGTTCATCATGGATCGCACCATGTCCAACAAGGTGTGATTCCTCCTTTCTGATATACCATTCATCTGTGGTGTATATGGAAGGGTTAGCTGAGAAAGGATACCATTATCCTTTAAGAATTGTGTGAAATTAGTACTCAAGTATTCTCCTCCTCGATCTGATCGAAGAGCTTTAATACTCTTTCCTAATTACTTCTCTACCTCATTCTTGAACTCCTTGAACTTCTCAAATGCTTCCAACTTGTACTTCATTAAGTACACATAGTCGAATCTTAAGAAGTCATCGGTGAACGTGATGAAGTATGAGTAGCCACCTTTGACTTGGGTGGACATAGGACCACATACATCTGACTGTATTAGTTCCAGAATGTCCTTGGCACGTTCTCCATGTCCAATAAATGGAGATTTTGCCATCTTTCCCATAAGGCAGAATTCACATGTTGCAAACAATTCATAATCGAATGTTGTTAAGTAACCATGCTTGTGCAACTTTTGCAATCTGCTTTCGCCAATGTGCCCAAGTCTACAATGTCACATATAGGCTTGGTTCACACAATTCTTGCTCTTCTTAAGAGCATTATCAATTTGAAGATTGTAATAAGAAACATCTAAGAGATATAGACCGTTGACTAAAGATGCTGAAGCTATTAATTTATTACCATAATAAATCGAACAACTTCTATTTTTCAATAGTCAACCTATATCCTATCTTGTTCAAACAAGACACTGATATGATGTTCTTTATTATGCTAGGAACATAATAACAATCTTCTAAAAGTAAGGCGTCTCTTGATGGAAGCCTGAGGTTTGCAATCCCAACAGCAATCGCCGCAACTTTTGCACCGTTTCTCAGCCTCAATTCCACCTCACCTTGTCTCAGCTGGCGCTTACTTGTCAGCATATGCACATCATGACAGACATGAGAAGCACATCCGGTATCTAATACCCAAGATGTAGAATCTCTAACTGACAAGTTGATATCTATCATATAGATATCTGAAGCTCCAGACAGCTTCACACTTCCATGAACTTTATCGTTAAGGAACTCCTTGCAGTTCCTCTTCCAGTGACCATACTGCTTATAGTAGAAGCAGTCACCCTTTACTACTCTTTTATCTTTGTCCTTCGATCTTTTATTGTTAGCTATCATCTCTGCTTCAGAGACATCCAATGCCGATTCAGCCGGAGGATCAACTCCAGGGACAAAGTTATTGTGCTTAGATCTGAAGACATTCTTCAGGTTTCTGAATCGATTCGAGTAGATCAGGCAAGTCAAAAGGGCATCAAGTATGCCACGGAGTGGGTTATTCGACGACATAATTCCCTACAGGCGATAAGTAAAATCTATTTAGCAGATGTTCAACTATTAAAATTTAAAACAAGACATGGTCTTTTATTCAAGTTTAACTCCCACTAATTTTCGACGGACTGTATAACCCTCAGTTATACAGAACGGGAGACGCCGACAGTCTCCTAGTGGGGATCAGAATCTCAATGACTTGCACTACAGCCTTATGGATAGCACAACAAACTGTAATACAACCAGAGAGCACCCAACTCATGGGACTTGCAACTCCTTGCAATATCTGATCATGGCTTCGATCTCCAGAGATTTAATAGCATTGTGGATAGCACAACAAACCAATAATTCTGGTCTAAGCTAACCATCATTACGCGACGAGCATAGATTTGCATACAACCCTTGTGGATAGCACAACAAAGCTACATGGTTCCTCTACCCCGATCATATAGGCATCTAATGCCATAGCCACAGTTTCTCCTCCCAATTAAGCAGGCCTTGTGGATAGCACAACAAACCTTCTTAAAGTGATTCGAATCCTATGACTATAACGATGGTGGACCACGCGGTAAGTTCTTAATTACTCGCGTTACGGCTTAGAGTTTATCTGGGGGTATTTAGATAACTTTTATCTTGGTCTATCCTAGGTGATAGTATATAAATATATCGTATATATTTACTAAATACTATACCTGCTTTGATTCATAATCAAAAGAAAATAATGCATCACATACATGTCATTAGTGTGGTCATGGATAGCACAGTGGGTTTGACTGGAGCCAACAGTCAAACGCATACACAATCTAACATAACATTTACATTAAATAATCCTGCAAACACATAGGCAAGAGATCTCCATCTTTTCGCCTTTCTGGTTGCAGTTGTGGATCGTCCTTGCTCCTTCCTCGGTTGTCTCGATCAAATTAGATTAATTCTAAAATTACAAGTAAATTGAAGAAGACCTTATGGCAAGTACAAGACAGAGGGAGGTAGAAGTACATCGGAGTATGAGAGATAGGTACGCAGACCTCTATTTATTAACAATTAATAAATAATCATACATCTACGATCCACACAATCCATTCATCACATGAATAATTAATTAAGTGCATATCCATGACCACAGTGTGTTTTAAACATCCACACATTATATAGCGCATCACATGGCTAAAATAAAAAAAGTTTTCAAAATAAATAATTTTAGCTTTCAAAAAACTATGATCCAATCAAAATTAGTATTTGAATTTCGAAAACTCATTTTATTAACTTAACATGTAATTAAATCAAAATTTAAAAGCATTAAAAACACACATCACATGCGCACACACTCCGAATTAATAATTCCAGATTATTCCATGCAAATTAAAACAATTCTAATAATCTAACACTTAGATTAAACTCCATTAATAATCTAACAATTAGACTATTAATGACTAATCTAACTCTTAGACTAATCCAATAAAGTTAATTAATAATTTAACACTTAAATTAATAATCAACTATAATTAATTATTAACTACTAATCTAACACTTAGATTAGCCAATTAATGTTAATTATTAATTTAACTCTTAAACCAATAATTAACACTAACTAATTAATAATTAATCAATCTAACTCTTAGATTAGATAATTAAAGTTATCATTAATTTAACTATTAAATTAATAACAACAATAATTAATTAAGGACTACAAATTTAACATTTAAATTAGTCATCTAAGTTAATTATTAATTTAACGATTAAATTAATAACTAACTCAAATTAATAATTAACAATTAGATGTATTAATAATTAATAATCTAACAATTAGATTAATAATTATTGACCACTAATTTTAACTCTTAAAATTAGATAAATTAAGGTTAATAATTAATTTAACACTTAAATTAACATTAACCTCAATTAATTCACAACTAATTGCTAATTAATAATAAATCCTTAATTGACATAATGATTCAAAATCATTAAATACAAGCTCAATTAAATAAAATTGAACAATAAAATTAAATTTCAAAACAATTTTGAATTTTAAAATCTAATTCAAATTTTATTTGTAATTTAAATGGGTTCATTGGGGTTTAATTTTGGATAATAGGGAGGAATCAACCAATGGCTCAAGTGGCTTGAGCCACTGGTTCGGGCTGGTCCGAGCCAGGTCCCTCCTGGCTCAGCCAGCGCCCTCCCGGCTCAACCACCCGGCCCGGCCCGGCCGACCCGGGCCCGAACACCCGGCCCGGCCCAGCCCCATGGACCGGCTTCTTCCCTTCCTCCTAGCCAACCACCGAAAAAACCCTAACCCCCCTTTTACCTTGTTGCAGGTTGCAGGGCGGCGGCTGGTGAACTTCCAGTGCCGCCATCGGCCGGCTCCGGAGCTGCCCGACACTGGCTGGCGATGCCCTCGTCGCCGGCGACGAGCCTGAGGCCGGCAGGGTCGCCGGAGAAGCCCTCTAAGGGGCCAGTTGAGCCCTCCTTATTTCTCCCAAACCTTGGTGTAGACACGCTAATTTTGACGTCATTTCGAGTAAATTTCATATTATATAATAATGCCTCAGGATGGTCTGATATTTAACCATTGATTAATTTTTATTAATCTTTTTGAGTGTCGGGTTTAACAGACATGTTTAAGTTAATCAATTAAATTGATTTTAGCTCAAATTTCAGTTAAAATATGAAGAAGTCTAAAAGACGTCGACCTATGTGGACGCCATTTAGAGTTTATTCTAATTTTAACGTTTAAATTTGAATTTTAATCAATTGATTAATTAGCTAAAAGGCGTCTGTTAGTGCTGACGCGTTTTAGGTTTCCTAGGCTATTTCTACTTCTCTTCCGGATGTTTATCCTTATCTAGTGTAAAAGACGTCTGCACATGTAGACGCGTTTTAGCTAATAAAGATAAAGATAAGTTTTTCAGGATATTTTCTTTATCTTTAATTAATCTAAAAGGCGTCTGTTAGTGCTGACGCGTTTTAGATAATTACAGATAAAGATGAATTAATATGTATTTATCTGTCAGTTAAGATAGATAAATCCGAAGTTTTTCTATGTTAATCCACGAACGCAGAAGAGGCCTATAAATACCTTACATCTTGAAGAGCTAAAAAAGTTGAGCGCTATTAAAGTTAAGTGTAATCTCGAGCGAGTTGAAGATCGAAGCAACAACGTCGGAACGCCGAAGCACTGCCATTTCCAGAAGTCGGCGTCCTTTCAAGATTCTTCATCCATTCAAGAATTCAACCATTTGGCATAAGTTTTTATTTTCTGCATTTTCATTTCATTTAGTTTTATATTCTTCATCATTCACTACATGCAACACACACACCACATTCATTCTTTTCAAAACCTATTTGATTAAGGGGTTTCAAAAGACATTAAACAAGTAAGTTTGCTGTTTAATTGCATGTTTAACATCATGATTAGAATAGATACTGCTTTTGTTTAAAGTTCTCATCATTGTTTTCTTTATCTCTTTTCTTTCTATTTCTGCTGCACTCAACAACAACAAGAGAATCAAAGGGGAAAACAAGCACAAAGCCAAAAGGATTTCTGGACGATCCTCAACCTCAAATTCAACAGCAAGAACAAAGAACGAGAAGGGCTCTCTTTCTTCAGCCGGCTGAAGGAGGGGAATCAAGGACTCAATATCTTCCGCGTTCAAACAGGTGGGCGATCATACCCTCTTTTGAAACTTTTTAGTCAAAAGTTTCTGGCGATCACTGCACTTAGTTGCTGTTTTTAATAGGTTTATTTTGCACTAAACAACCTAGATTTTTCATGTTAATCACACGAGCATTTTAAAGCACTCACAGCTTTTTTGGCAATCACGGTGGGACTTGGCTTCGCCATCTTTTAGTTTTTTTTGTTCTTGTTATCATCAATCGGGCACCCACGGTGCACCATTTGTGTCTCTCGACACGTCCTCACCAATTGGTGAGTGTTTTAGTTTAATTAATTTCCCTCGTGCACCACGTGCACACCCCAGTGGCAAGATCTTGCCCTCCCCTTGATTAGTTTAAAAAGCTATTTTTGTGATAAAAATGATGTGTGATTGATTGATTTTCTAGTTGCTTAGTTAGTAAATCATCCTGTTAAAATCTGGAACTAAAAAAATCTGCATGAATTGATTATTTACTGCTTTTTATCCTGTTTGAGGAGGATTCAACTCAGAAAATCCTCCTGCAAAACTGTTTCTGCGAACTGAAAAGCGTCCAGGAGCACTGACGCGTTTCAAGCCGCGTCAATACACCCAGACGCCTTTCAGTCTTCATATTTTCTCTGCTGTCTGCATCTGTTTCTGCGAAAAATTAAGGTTCTGTTTTGAATAGCGTCGACTACCATCGACGCGATTCAGACAGTTTCTTAGTTATTTTTTAGTCTTCAGATTTCTGTGGTTTGAGTGCTAGCTACCAATTATTATTAAGCATTAGAGGCCATCCAGGCCCTAGGACATACGCATTGAGGCGAATACCCTCCTTTTCTTAGGAACACACTACTTGACGTCAGCAACTCTCTCTGATTGGGTTGGTCCCTTGATCAGACTAGAGAAGTTGACGTTAAGGCCTCCATAAGTCCCCAAAATCAAGTTATTCCTCCTTGATCATCGGGTTGGTTGTACCAATTGAAGTCCCGGCTAGATTCCAAAAGCGTTGTGAGAGAAAGTCCTAGAGAATAACGGTGGAAATTGAACTGAAACTAGGATCCTTTCCCTGAGCGAATTTGTGGTTTAATCCAATTCAAATAACTCAACAAGGAACCTTAAAATCACGTTAAATATCCACTTGTTTGATTAATCTCTGTGCAACTTGTTT
Source organism: Zantedeschia hybrid cultivar (assembly GCA_030544215.1). Taxonomy (NCBI): domain Eukaryota; kingdom Viridiplantae; phylum Streptophyta; class Magnoliopsida; order Alismatales; family Araceae; genus Zantedeschia; species Zantedeschia hybrid cultivar. The sequence continues at coordinate 27,669,253 of JARZZO010000011.1, forward strand.
GTCAAATCTTTGAAATAGGGAATCTAACATCATGCTACTGCGATCAAGCAGGGACTTGAGTGTGGCTCCAGACGCCATGGTCAATTACGAGGGAGATGCTAATGCCCCTCGGGATTTTGATTACAACTATGAGAGCGGGAGAGATGCTGATGCCTCCCGTAATTCCGTCCCCGTTCCGCTTCGACATGATGGGAACGTTCGGACACCTCTCTTTCATCCCCATGATCGATATCCTGATCTTCCCCCGCATGAATATGCGGTTCCTAATCCCGATCTTGAGGGGGACATGAATCAGAATGACCCCTCATCCTCTGATCCTTCGGATCTCGTCAACGCTTTGGGAGTTCTTGCCTCCCGACTGGACCCTCAGCAGTTCGAGGCGATCCAGTCTATTCTGAAGGGGAAGGCACCCGTGCAGCCTGCTGAGCCGAACCCTGTGGCCCCCCCTGTTGTTACTCAACAACCTCCTCTTCACCCTCCTTACATCCATCAGGCCATGGAAGGCCTTCATGTCACTTCTCGGCCAGCTGGGCCGCAGCTTTCATCCTCTAGGCAACCGGCTAGACCGCAAACGCCTGTTTATCAAAATGCCCTCGGGCATGGCGGAAGCTCTGCCGGACCTCCCCTTTATTGTCCCCCCTATCCAACGTACTCTAGGCAGCAGGCCTATCAAGTACCTCCACCTTCTTCTCCTCCCCAGGCAGATCTGACCACGCAAGTGTTGCTGGCCAAGATGGAGCGCATGGATGAGAAATTTAACAACCTCCAGAAGATGATGGGGGTTAAAGCTGCGCCAGAGATCAATTTGCCGAGCCTGCCGGTATTCCACCTACCACCCTCTGAGATGCCAGTGTACCGGAAGTACAACGGTACTGGTAACCCCTTCACACATTTGAAGGAGTTTATGTATGAATCGTCTTTCTGGCAGAACGATAAGAGGTCGTTGGCCTTTTTGTTCAGGAGATCTCTAGAGAGACCAGCCCTCGAGTGCTTATTTTCCTTGGAACCCTCCAAAGTAGAGGATTACGGTATCGTCTCTCGTAAATTTATCCAACGATACTAGGATAGAGTTGCACCCTCCTTGTCCATCACTGACCTCATTGCCGAAAAGATGAAACCTGATGAAGAGTTTGTCAGTTTTGCCGACAGGTGGCGGGGCCTGGCTAAAAAGGTGAAAGATCACTTGTCCGAGTCCGAGCAAGTGAATATGTTAATTTCCAACGCCACGCCCCAATTCAAACTAGTCCTCTCCTTGAACAATCTGACCAACATGGCAGAGCTCTATGAAAGAGCAGGGTACTGCCAAAATGCCTTCAAGGACGCTACGTTCTCTAGCGTCTTTGATCCTCACAGACCTAGCAGACCTCCACCCCGGAAGCCTGCAGTGCCAAACTCTCCCAGCACAGGTCCGACTACTGAGGGCACGCTCTCTCACGAGCAAGTCAATAGTATGAATAATAACTCGCCCCAGTTCGTGAGGAACCAGCAGCAGTACCAGAGGCCACCACAGTCGAACCAGCAGGGGTACAGGCAGTAGCAGAACCCCCATTATCAGCAACAGTATCAGCGGCCCCAGCAGCCGAATCAGAACCAGCAACAGCTACAGCAGCCGCCGCAACGGCAACAACAGTACCAGCAGCCCCAACAACAGCAATATCAACAGCAGCAATATCAGCCGCGCGCACCGCCGGCATACCATAATGTCCCTCCTCCTGCTGACTATAATCAGCAGAGAATACCTCCAGGCCCGAAAAGGGCAGAATATCCGGCCCTCCCAGAATCCTTGGCAGATATATTCAGCGCTCTAATGGCAGCTAATGCCTTAGTTTTGCCAAGGGAAAAGGCCGTCTGGCCTCAAAATGCCGACACGTCCAAGTATTGCTACTTCCATAGGCAACCTGGGCATACCATCGACACCTGCTTCCAGTTTAGAGATTATATTCATGATCTCAACGAGCAAGGCGGCATAGACTGGGAGGAGATGAAAAAGTATATATCAGCCCTGAAGGCGAGAAGACTACAGCAACAGCAGCAGCAGCAGCAAGTAAGACCACCAGTACAAGCAGCGCCACCACCCAATATGGGCATAGTGCAGAATCCACTCCCAGAGCACCAGAACCAAAACCAAGTTGCTCCCATTCTGACGAACAGCCAGTCTGAGGCTGGTCGTAGGCAACAGTGGAGAATAGAGGACTCTTCCTCTCTTTATTCAACGGGCCATATTCCAAGTACCGCAGAACGACCACCACGCCGCACCATCCACATACCTAGGCCACAACCCATTACCATCACCCCTCTACCGACACCCACTATCACTCGCCCACACCCAATAACCCATTACCACTACCTGCCTTCCTTAAGCCCATCACGCCCCGCACTCCTACGCCTCCATCATATAACCCCCCGCAAACCAATCACGCGCCCCTTCTACCATCCAGACCGCTATTACGTGTACCATTTCCTACTTCACCCACTACCACTACCACCTACCCAGATACCCCCTTACCATCCAGACCGCTATTACGCGTGCCATTCCCCACTTCACCAACCACTTACCCATCCACCATCCAACCATCTAGGCCTCTAATCCGCACCGCGCCATCACCACCTAGCCCTACGCCATCACCTACATACCAACCCTCTACATCATCCGCACCATCCAACCCTGCGGTACTTAAGGTGTCACCCGGATCCTCCACGGTCGAGGAACATGCGCTCCGAAGTTGAAGGATTTTCAACAAAGTCTTCCCTCAGTCCACAGTTAGAGATGTCCCATCACAGCCGACTGAGGAAGCCCATAATGAAGAGAGTGCACCAGGCACTCAATATGACTTGTTGAAACATCTGGACAGAACACCGGCACGGATCACTGTACTTGAATTGATCAAAAGGTCCAAGAGTCACCAAGAAGCCTTAATGGAATATCTACAGAAGGTGATGGTCAACGAGGACGTGCCGGTAGAAAAAATTGCAGCACTACTAGTTCCTCAGGGGGATCAGCCCTCCATCACATTTCACACATCGGAACTAGCACCGCCAGCAGCCAGAAGCATGGCTCTGAGCATCACGGTCAACATCTGCAAGAAGGCCGTGGATGCATGCCTGGTTGACACAGGGGCCTCGATCAATGTTTTACCTCCGAAGACCCTGGAGCTGTGCGGTGTGCCCAAAGAAAAATGGTTGCCTAGCCCCATCTCTGTGACAGCATATGACAATTCTACATGTTCCCCTCTGGGAATGATTTATTTGAAGGTAGATCTAGGCCCTGTAAGTCATGCAGAGGTCGAATTTCACATCCTAGAAATCGACCCTTCTATAAATGCCATTTTGGGTCGTCCTTATATTAAAACTCTTGAGGCGATTCCCTCTACGAATCATCAATGCCTTAAATTCCCTTTCAAAGGACGAATTATTAAAGTGACGAGCATGCCGATCCTTGTTGCTGCTCATACCTTGAATATTAAATCTGCTGCTTTACCTGGCCGACAACCTTTTCTGTCGGTATTACAGGTCTACCATCCAGTGGCTGATCTTCTAAAAGCCGCCACTATTTCTCCATGCCCGTTAGATGCCATAAAAAGGAGGAAGTGCATGAGTACCCCAGGATGGAGAATTATGATGAAGAACGGCTACGAGCCTGGGAGAGGTCTGGGCACACAGTTGCAAGGCAGGACCACTCCTGTTAAAGATCATCGAGCAGCACCTGGAAGTGGTCTGGGCTACAGGCCAAGAAAACTTAAACAAGATCTGGTTCAACAAGCAGAGATTGAAGAAGGTCAGAAAATCTGGGAGACAATGTCTACACCACCCAAAGAAGGCCGAGATCCCCTAACATGGACCCTGTATACACACTTTGTAAAAGGGCCCATACTTAGCCACGACAACACGGGGGTCATTACTTCGTGTTTTGACTTCCATGACATATATGGGAGGGACTTGGCCAGACATTGCTCAGAACTACTTACGTACCAATCCTTGGAGGCTCTGCGGCCTATGAAAAGGAGAAAATTTCATGATCCTGAATGCGAATGGTACAGGTGGTTCGATCTGAGAGACCTTTACATTGCACTGAACAGATTGTTCCTAGATCCTGCAGAACCCAAGTGGCCGCCGCAGATTGATGAGCTGATTGAAGGTCCAGGTGCTATCTTTGATAAGCGGATATTGCTGTCGGAAGAGACCGACGAAGGGGAGCCAGATGACCCCTATGAAGCTGGTTATACTACAGATCTGCTCTGGAGGGGGACATATCATTCCCATGTCTTCATGCTCCATACTCTATTTCACACATTGCTCTTGACCCCGACTTGGTCGCGGGTCATTATTGAAGATATTCCACGGGCTCCCCCCATTACGATCACTCTGTCCCCTCGGGACCTTATTCCACAACCTCCTCTCGATCTAGAGGGGATGTATGATTTGATCTGGGACATATTGCTATATGATCCCCCTAATCCTCTGGCCTTGGTGCCACTTCCTCCATCTGATTCTCCTTCTTTTTGTATTCATTCCTGTTTCATGCTTAATTCCTCTGATATCCAAAAAAAAAAACGTCAATTTTACAACAAAATCTTCTCAGATCTTTATCGAGGAAACATCTTACTTGTCCGATCGCACCCCGTCGCGCGGGTCCTTCGGTCAAGATTCTCTTCTAAATCTACTATGCCCCTCCCCTCGGGAGGATTCTCCTGTATTTCCACTTGTATCCCAGGATTTTCATCCTGCTTCATCTTCATTAGGTTATAATAGGGAGTTTAGTGAAGTTAGGCAGTCTAGTTTTAGGCAGGTTAGTCAGGTTAGGAAGTTTAGGAAGCCTAAGGGTAGGCGAATTCCAGATAGATACCTCCAGAACTTAGCTGATAGATGTTTTTCTTGTTCTTTAATCCCTCAGTTTTTAGAAAATCCAATTCATATGTCAGAAGACTGTATGAATGATGAGTCAGTCAATGATGGGTACGGGGTATATGAGTTAATGCATGAAAAGGACCCCATTATTGAAAATGAGGAAGATGACGAGGACGCAGCTGAGGCATATGCCAGTGGAGTGAAGAGATTCGATGAACCCTCAGCTGCCGTAGAAGAGCCCACCAAAGAAATCAATTTAGGGACTGAAGACGAACCTAAGGTTGTCCTCGTCAGTAAAAATCTTTCTACAGAGGATGAGAAGGCAATGGTACAAGTACTTAAGGACTATAAGGACACTTTCGCCTGGAGTTATGAAGATATGCCGGGGTTAGACTCATCTTTAGTCGAACACAGATTGACGTTAAAGGAAGGAGCTAGCCCTGTCAAGCAGAAATTAAGGCGATTCCACCCACAAATGGCTCTAAAGATGAAAGAAGAGGTCGACAAATTGCATAAAGTCAAATTTATTAGAGTTGTCCTTTATCCACAATGGGTGGCCAACATAATCCCGGTTATGAAGAAGGACGGGAAGGTCAGAATTTGCATTGACTTCCGCGATCTGAACCGGGCGTGTCCTAAAGATGATTTTCCATTGCCTCATATTGATGTACTCATTGATAATACTGCTGGCTATGAGACCTTATCGTTTATGGACGGATTTTCATGATACAATCAGATTAAGCTGGCAGAAGAAGATCAAGAAAAAACGTCATTCACTACACCTTGGGGAACATACTGCTATGTCGTCATGCCATTCGGATTGAAGAATGCTAGAGCCACTTATCAGAGGGCTATGATGGCAATATTTCATGACATGATGCACATAGATCTGGAAGTGTATGTGGATGATTTATTGGTTAAATCGAAGACAAAGGCTGAGCACGTCAAAGTTTTGGCAAAGGTATTAGAAAGATCGAGAGAATATCAGTTAAAGATGAACCCTAAGAAATGTGTATTCGGGGTATCTTTAGGGAAATTACTTGGATTTATCGTCAGCAAACGGGGAATTGAGATCGATCCCAATAAGGCGAAGGCTATCAGAGAAATGCCACCTCCCAAAAACTTAAAAGAGTTGAGAGGATTAATCGGGAGGTTACAATTTATTCGCCGTTTTGTCTCCCAGCACTCACAAAGGTGTAAGCCGTTTTACGAGCTTACCAAGCCGGGAGTCAAATTCGATTGGGACGATAAGTGTCAGGAGGCATTCGATGGATTAAAGAACTATCTAGCAAGTCCTCCTGTTTTGAGACCACCATCTCCAGGCAAACCATTGATACTTTATATTTCAGTCTTGGATGATGCAGTGGGGGCTGTCCTAGCACAAGAGGATGAAGAAGGAAAAGAGAGGGCAGCCTACTATCTCTCTAAACTTCTCAACCCCGCTGAACAGAGATATACGGCGATGGAGAAAACATGTGCAGCGTTGGTCTAGGTTGTGCAGAAATTGAAGAATTATTTTCTAGCCCATGAAGTCCATCTCATCGCTAGGATGAATCCGATCAAATTCCTTCTGGAGAAATCTGTTCTTACTGATAGGTTAGCGCGATGGCAAAGCTTTCTATCTCAATTCGATATCACTTATATTCAGCAGAAAGCGATCAAGGGCTATGCCATAGCAGAACATCTCGCTCATCATCTCCTTCCTCGATTTGATCCAGTGCGATCAAAGTTTCCGGATGAGGAACTGATGTCCGTAAATCAAATCAGAGATGATATGTGGACTCTGCATTTTGACGGAGCTCTGAATTCTCATGGAAAAGGGATCGGTATCGTTCTGTTATCACCTGAAGGTGTCACCATTCCACAAGCCTTTCAGCTTGATTTTCCAGTCACTAACAATATAGCTGAATACGAGGCACTCCTTGCTGGCCTCGAGGCTGCTCATTTCCATGGTGCTACTAAACTCAGGATTGTGGGTGATAGCCAACTGATTCTTCGCCAAGTGCTGACCAAGTATCGAACTCTTGATCCCAAGCTCAAGCCTTATCAAGAACTTACTTCTGCTTACTCAAAGCTTTTCACGAAATTGATCTTTGTCCATGTCCCTAGGAATCAAAACATCTTAGCTGACGCTCTAGCTTCACTCGCATCTTCTCTTGATTTTCCAATCAGCAAACAATCCGAATCAATCATAGTTCATAGGCGTCTTTCACCTGCCGTGAAAGACCCTTCATTTCTTAGAACTAAGGAGAAATTGCTGAAGAAAGTCAGAGACGGAGATATCATTGAAAAGAGAGAAATCATGTTAATAGAGCTGTTAGAAGAGATGGATGAAGAACAGAAGCCATGGTATTTTGAAATTGCAAAATATTGTGAAGATCAATCGTATCCTGAGGAAGCTACAACTGAGGAGAAGAGAGCTATCAGGAGAGTTGCTCAACGATACACCCTAGTTGGGAGAGCATTGTATAAGAGAGGTTTTGATGGAGTTCTTCTGAGATGTCTGGACGAAGATGAACTTTGGAAGGTTATGGAAGGAGCTCATAGTGGAGTTTGTGGTGGCCATGTCAATGGACAGATGCTAGCAAAGAAGATCCTTAGACAAGGATTTTATTGGCCAACCATGGAAGAAGACTGTGTAGGATATGTCCGTAGGTGTGCTAAGTGTCAACTTCACGCCTACAAAATTCATTCTCCTGCATCTTCACTCCATCCTGTTTCCTCCCCATGGCCTTTCTCCATGTGGGCTTTCGACATTATTGGACCCCTTGGTAATCCAGATTCCGGCATCAAGCAAAAATCTTTCATTCTCACGGCAACGGAATACTTCACCAAGTGGGCAGAACCTGAAGCGTACGTGGAGATCAAAGCATCAACCGTCTGCAAGTTCATCATGAAGAACATCATCACCCGATTTGAAATTCCAAGCACCATCGTCACCGACAACGGACCGCAGTTCGTGTCACAAGAATTGAAGGACCTCTGCAACAGGTACAGAATTGCATTGCATCATTCATCTCCTTATTATACGCAAGGCAATGGCCAAGCAGAGACAACAAATAAGACTTTGATAAAAATTATCAAAAAGACGTGCAAACCTAACAAATTCGCCGACTGGCCAGAAAAATTGGTTGAGGCTCTATGGGCCTACCGAACTTCAATCCGCACACCCACTGGGCAAACTCCTTATTCCTTAACATTCGGAATGGAGGCAGTAGTTCCATATGAGATCCTCATACCGTCATTAAGAGTGCAATTGAATAAGGAATTTTCCATTGATGAACATCGTTCAGCACTCCTTGCTCAATTGGAACTTTTAGACGAGAAAAGATGGTCAGCTGCTAATCATGCAAAAGTTTATCAAAACAGACTAGCACGTTTTTATCAAAAGAAAGTCATTGAACGTAACTTCAAAGTTGGTGAAATGGTTGTCAAAAGGATTTTTGTAAAACCTGGTGGTCCGCGTTCTAAGCTCCAACCCAACTGGGAAGGACCTTATGTTGTATCACACGCTTTTCCTGGTAATGCTTATCGTCTTGTTAATGCAGAAGGAGAAGAGCTAAAACATCCCTGGAATGGTTTACATCTTAAGAAATACTACCCTTAGGTTAAAGAGTCAATCAGTATGGTACAAAGACCAGTGGAATCAGAAAGTTTATAAACTCGAATTTCTTTGTCAGTCTGAATAACTTAATTTCAAATACATTACTACACACACTGATACGTTTGATTCGTGAGTAACAAGAGATGCCAAGTCCTAAAGAATATCAGAAGCTTGACTAAAAGTGTAAAGTACAAATCATTCGTTTTAAAGCAAAATTCTGTTTTAAACTCAGCCCATGATGTCGGAACGAGACTTAGAATAGACTACCACGAATGCCCGCCATCTTAGTAGGAGGCCGTCATAAAAAAAAAAGGGGGAGATCCGTCCCAAAACAAAGAAAAGAATAAAAAAACAAAAGCAAAAGGCAAAATTCAAAATGTCAAATCAAAAGGCCATTACATTACAAACGTTACATCAAGGCCATGAAATGAAATGAAAGGGAACGCAAGGTCGATAAATACCCCGGAAGGAAAATGACCGAACCCCAACAGATATTAGGGTTAGAAAGGAACATCTTTTTAAGTCTCCAGAACCTTCTTATGGGCTTTCTAAACTTATTCTTCTTTTCCTTCTAAAGAGTTGTACTCCAAACTTAAGGAATGGCTTAGATTGACTAAGAGTCAAATCATCAAATGTGATCACGAATGGAAACACAAGTTCAAACACGATGGGTTTAAGTTAAGTTGTTAAAGAACAATTTGGAAATTAAGTTAATAAATGAATATGATCTTTTGATCTGAGTACCATGCTGATCATATGTCAAAAAGCCAAAAAAAATACATATGTCAAAAACCCAAAAAAATACACATGTCAAAAAGCCAAAAATATATATATGTCAAAAATCCAACAAAAAAAATACATATGTCAAAAATAAAAAAAAATACATATGTCAAAATTCAAAAAAAAATCATATATTTCAAAACCCAAACAAAAATGAATATTTCAAAACAACAAAAATATTTCAATTAGCATTTGCTTGTTGCACTTGGTATGTCTCATTCCTTTTATTTTCAGTGAGCATTTGTCTGCTTGCATGTTGCATTTTACTTAAGCATGATTATTCTTATTACCTTTGTTAATAAAGGCTATGCCCCTTGATCCTTCTATCAAGGATAGGATCAAGTAGTCGGTTACTTAACCAGGCAAGGGGCTAAGCCTAAACAGATACTTAACATGTTTGTTCAAGTCATATACAGGACACAAGGTATTGGTAGAGTTGGAATCCGAATAGAGAACAGTCAGAAACATGTTTCTGAAATTCAAGAAAACTGAGTAAAGCTGGAAAATGTCAAGAAGATCCCACTGTGGGAGTTATAAGTCCTGACCGTGGCTAAAAAGACGGTTATCTCTACCCTTGTATTATTTCATGTAATTATTTTGCATTCGAATTACTATATGTTAAATATTTATTAGATTATGTCAAGGACCTTGTGGTTTTGATGAAACTGGAATTTGAGTTCCCCTACAACAAAAAAAACAGTGATAATTCTAGAGGATTCTTAATCGCACGGATAGGCCGTTTGATTGTTAATTAGTGAGGACGATGGTTCTACTTTTGTGAAACGGTGCGTAGATAAACGAGCTTCGGCTTAGCACTGGATTACAGGAATTTGTATCTTGACTCATTAATGACAATTTAACAATATTATCCTTGATTAATTTATATTTTATTTGACTTTATATTTTTCTTTTAGTCCAGCATGCATCATATAGGACTTTGAAATCATTGTGATAAGGATTAATTATTGATTAAGTTTCAGACCATTAAATCAAATAATCTCAAACTGATATGAAATATTCCATTCTGAATTGAGTATCTTGATTATCTTTCAGATATACTTGGAATTCTATCCTTTCTTGGACTCTTTATCCAATATTCTTGTTTTCTTTTAAGATCCATCATGGCTGCAGCACGTCCACATTGGCTGGCAAACGCTCCCCATGATGAAACCTACAGTGTCTATGACCTGGGGTACTTCCCACTCCGAGGAGGTTGATCGACTTTATTTTATTTCCTTGTCTACCACATCCAGACAGGATTAATTCCATTAATCTCTTTGAACTATCTTCATCGATGATTTTGAGAAAAAATTTCAATCATGTGATGTTAAGAGCGTGTCTAATCACACCTTGGCATCACTTTTTCAGTACATTCCATTCCATTTCACTCCCTTGCAAAGACGATGCCAAGGTGAGGCATCTGTAAACACGCTAATTTTGACGTCATTTCGAGTAAATTTCATATTATATAATAATGCCTCAGGATGGTCTGATATTTAACTATTGATTAATTTTTATTAATCTTTTTGAGTGTCGGGTTTAACAGACATGTTTAAGTTAATCAATTAAATTGATTTTAGCTCAAATTTCAGTTAAAATATGAAGAAGTCTAAAAGACGTCGACCTATGTGGACGCCATTTAAAGTTTATTCTTATTTTAACGTTTAAATTTGAATTTTAATCAATTGATTAATTAGCTAAAAGGCGTCTGTTAATGCTGACGCGTTTTAGGTTTCCTAGGCTATTTCTACTTCTCTTCCGGATGTTTATCCTCATCTTAATTAGTGTAAAAGACGTCTGCACATGTAGACACGTTTTAGCTAATAAAGATAAAGATAAGTTTTTCCGGATATTTTCTTTATCTTTAATTAATCTAAAAGGCGTCTGTTAGTGCTGACGCGTTTTAGATAATTACAGATAAAGATAAGTTAATCTGTATTTATCTGTCAGTTAAGATAGATAAATCTGAAGTTTTTCTATGTTAATCCACGAACGCAGAAGAGGCCTATAAATACCTTACATCTTGAAGAGTTAAAAAAGTTGAGCGCTATTAAAGTTAAGTGTAATCTCAAGCGAGTTGAAGATCGAAGCAACAACGTCGGAACGCCGAAGCGCTGCAATTTCCAGAAGTCGGCGTCCTTTCAAGATTCTTCATCCATTCAAGAATTCAATCATTGGGCATAAGTTTTTATTTTCTGCATTTTCATTTCATTTAGTTTTATATTCTTCATCATTCACTCCATGCAACACACACACCACATTCATTCTTTTCAAAACCTATTTGATTAAGGGGTTTCAAAAGCCATTAAACAAGTAAGTTTGCTGTTTAATTGCATGTTTAACATCATGATTAGAATAGATACTACTTTTGTTTAAAGTTTTCATCATTGTTTTCTTTATCTCTTTTCTTTCTATTTCTGCTGCACTCAACAACAACAAGAGAATCAAAGGGGAAAACAACTACAAAGCCAAAAGGATTTCTGGACGATCCTCAACCTCAAATTCAACAGCAAGAACAAAGAACGAGAAGGGCTCTCTTTCTTCAGCCGGCTGAAGGAGGGGAATCAAGGACTCAATATCTTCCACGTTCAAACAGGTAGGCGATCATACCCTCTTTTGAAACTTTTTAGTCAAAAGGTTCTGGCGATCACTGCACTTAGTTGCTGTTCTTAATAAGTTTATTTTGCACTAAACAACCTAGATTTTTCATGTTAATCACACGAGCATTTTAAAGCACTCACAGCTTTTTTTAGCTGTAGACACGCTAATTTTGACGTCATTTCGAGTAAATTTCATATTATATAATAATGCCTCAGGATGGTCTGATATTTAACCATTGATTAATTTTTACTGATATTTTTTAGTGTCGGGTTTAACAGACATATTTAAGTTAATCGATTAAATTGATTTTAGCTCAAATTTCAGTTAAAATATGAAGAAGTCTAAAAGACATCGACCTATGTGGACGTCATTTAGAGTTTATTCTTATTTTAACGTTTAAATTTGAATTTTAATCAATTGATTAATTAGCTAAAGGGTGTCTGTTAGTGCTGACGCGTTTTAGGTTTCTTTGGCTATTTCTACTTCTCTTCCGGATGTTTATCCTTATCTTAATTAGTGTAAAAGACGTCTGCACATGTAGACGCGTTTTAGTTAATAAAGATAAAGATAAGTTTTTCCGGATATTTTTTTTATCTTTAATTAATCTAAAAGGCGTCTGTTAGTGCTGACGCGTTTTAGATAATTACAGATAAAGATAAGTTAATCTGTATTTATCTGTCAGTTAAGATAAATAAATCCGAAGTTTTTCTATGTTAATCCACGAACGCAGAAGAGGCCTATAAATACCTTACATCTTGAAGAGTTAAAAAAGTTGAGCGCTATTAAAGTTAAGTGTAATCTCGAGCGAGTTGAAGATCGAAGCAACAACGTCGGAACGCCGAAGCGCTGCAATTTCCAGAAGTCGGCGTCCTTTCAAGATTCTTCATCCATTCAAGAATTCAACCATTGGGCATAAGTTTTTATTTTCTGCATTTTCATTTCATTTAGTTCTATATTCTTCATCATTCACTCCATGCAACACACCCACCACATTCATTCTTTTCAAAACCTATTTGATTAAGGGGTTTCAAAAGCCATTAAACAAGTAAGTTTGCTGTTTAATTGCATGTTTAACATCATGATTAGAATAGATACTGCTTTTGTTTAAAGTTCTCATCATTGTTTTCTTTATCTCTTTTCTTTCTATTTCTGCTGCACTCAACAACAACAAGAGAATCAAAGGGGAAAACAAGCACAAAGCCAAAAGGATTTCTGGACGATCCTCAACCTCAAATTCAACAGCAAGAACAAAGAACGAGAAGGGCTCTCTTTCTTCAGCCAGCTGAAGGAGGGGAATCAAGGACTCAATATCTTCCGCGTTCAAACAGGTGGGCAATCATACCCTCTTTTGAAACTTTTTAGTCAAAAGTTTCTGGCGATCACTGCACTTAGTTGCTGTTTTTAATAGGTTTATTTTGCACTAAACAACCTAGATTTTTCATGTTAATCACACGAGCATTTTAAAGCACTCACAGCTTTTTTGGCAATCACGGTGGGACTTGGCCTCGCCATCTTTTAGTTTTTTTTGTTCTTGCTATCATCAATCGGGCACCCACGGTGCACCATTTGTGTCTCTCGACACGTCCTCACCAATTGGTGAGTGTTTTAGTTTAATTAATTTCCTTCGTGCACCACGTGCACACTCCAGTGGCAAGATCTTGCCCTCCCCTTGATTAGTTTAAAAAGCTGTTTTTGTGATAAAAATGATGTGTGATTGATTGATTTTCTAGTTGCTTAGTTAGTAAATCATCCTGTTAAAATCTGGAACTAAAAAAATCTACATGAATTGATTATTTACTGCTTTTTATCCTGTTTGAGGAGGATTCAACTCAGAAAATCCTCCTGCAAAACTGTTTCTGCGAACTGAAAAGCGTCCAGGAGCACTGACGCGTTTCAAACCGCGTCAATACACCCAGACGCCTTTCAGTCTTCATATTTTCTCTGCTGTCTGCATCTGTTTCTGCGAAAAATTAAGGTTCTGTTTTGAATAGCGTCGACTACCATCGACGCGATTCAGACAGTTTCTTAGTTATTTTTCAGTCTTCAGATTTCTGTGGTTTGAGTGCTAGCTACCAATTATTATTAAGCATTAGAGGCCATCCAGGCCCTAGGACATACGCATTGAGGCGAATACCCTCCTTTTCTTAGGAACACACTACTTGACGTCAGCAACTCTCTCTGATTGGGTTGGTCCCTTGATCAGACTAGAGAAGTTGACGTTAAGGCCTCCATAAGTCCCCAAAATCAAGTTATTCCTCCTTGATCATCGGGTTGGTTGTACCAATTGAAGTCCCGGCTAGATTCCAAAAGCGTTGTGAGAGAAAGTCCTAGAGAATAACGGTGGAAAATGAACTGAAACTAGGATCCTTTCCCTGAGCGAATTTGTGGTTTAATCCAATTCAAATAACTCAACAAGGAACCTTAAAATCACGTTAAACATCCACTTGTTTGATTAATCTCTGTGCAACTTGTTTGTCAAATCTTTGAAAAAAGGGAATCTAACATCATTGCTGCTGCGATCAGGCAGGGACTTGAGTGTGGCTCCAGACGCCATGGTCAATTACGAGGGAGATGCTAATGCTCCTCGGGATTCTGATTACAACTATGAGAGCGGGAGAGATGTTGATGCCTCCCGTAATTCCGTCCCCGTTCCTCTTCGACATGATGGGAACGTTCGGACACCTCTCTTTCATCCCCATGATCGATATCATGATCTTTCCCCGCATGAATATGCGATTCCTAATCCCGATCTTGAGGGGGACATGAATCAGAATGATCCCTCATCCTCTGATCCTTCGGATCTCTTCAACGCTTTGGGAGTTCTTACCTCCCGACTGGACCCTCAGCAGTTCGAGGCGATCCAGTCTATTCTGAAGGGGAAGGCACCCGTGCAGCCTGCTGAGCCGAACCATGTGGCTCCCCCTGTCGTTACTCAACAACCTCCTCTTCCTCCTCCTTACATTCATCAGGCCATGGAGGGCCTCCACATTACTTCTCGGCCACCTGGGCCGCAGCTTTCATCCTCTAGGCAACCGGCTAGACCGCAAACGCATGTTTATCAAAATGCCCTCGGGCATGGCGGAAGCTCTGCCGGACCTCCCCTTTATTGTCCCCCCTGTCCAACGTACTCTAGGCAGCAGGCCTATCAAGTACCTCCACTTCCTTCTCCTCCCCAGGCAGATCTGACCACGCAAACGTTGCTGGCCAAGATGGAGCGCATGGATGAGCAGTTTAACAACCTCCAGAAGATGATGGGGGTTAAAGCTGCGCCAGAGATCAATTTGCCGAGCCTGCCGGTATTCCACCTACCACCCTCTGAGATGCCAGTGTACCGGAAGTACAACGGTACTGGTAACCCCTTCACACATTTGAAGGAGTTTATGTATGAATCGTCTTTCTGGCAGAACGATAAGAGGTCGTTGGCCTTTTTGTTCAGGAGATCTCTAGAGAGACCAGCCCTCGAGTGCTTATTTTCCTTGGAACCCTCCAAAGTAGAGGATTACGGTATCGTCTCTCGTAAATTTATCCAACGATACTAGGATAGAGTTGCACCCTCCTTGTCCATCACTGACCTCATTGCCGAAAAGATGAAACCTGATGAAGAGTTTGTCAGTTTTGCCGACAGGTGGCGGGGCCTGGCTGAAAAGGTGAAAGATCACTTGTCCGAGTCCGAGCAAGTGAAGATGTTAATTTCCAACGCCACGCCCCAATTCAAGCTAGACCTCTCCTTGAACTATCTGACCAACATGGCAGAGCTCTATGAAAGAGCACGGTACTGCCAAAATGCCTTCAAGGACGCTACGTTCTCTAACGTCTTTGATCCTCACAGACCTAGCAGACCTCCACCCGAAAGCCTGCAGTGCCAAACTCTCCCAGCACAGGTCCGACTACTGAGGGCACGCTCTCTCACGAGCAAGTCAGTAGTATGAATAATAACTCGCCCCAGTTCGTGAGGAACCAGCAGCAGTACTAGAGGCCACCACAGCCGAACCAGCAGGGGTACAGGCAGCAGCAGAACCCCCATTATCAGCAACAGTATCAGCGGCCCCAGCAGCCGAATCAGAACCAGCAACAGCTACAGCAGCCGCCGCAACGGCAACAATAGTACCAGCAACCCCAACAACAGCAATATCAGCAACAGCAGCAATATCAGCCGCGCGCACCGCCGGCATACCATAATGTCCCTCCTCCTGCTGACTATAATCAGCAGAGAAGACCTCCAGGCCCTAAAAGGGCAGAATACCCGGCCCTCCCAGAATCCTTGGCAGATATCTTCAGCGCTCTAATGGCAGCTAATGCCTTAGTTTTGCCAAGGGAAAAGGCCGTCTGGCCTCAAAATGCCGACACGTCCAAGTATTGCTATTTCCATAGGCAACCTGGGCATACCATCGACACCTGCTTCTAGTTCAGAGATTATATTCATGATCTCAATGAGCAGGGCGGCATAGACTGGGAGGAGATGAAAAAGTATATATCAGCCCTGAAGGCGAGAAGACCACAGCAGCAGCAACAGCAGCAAGCAAGACCACCAGCACAAGCAACAGCACCACCCAACATGGGCATAGTGCAGAATCCACTCCCAGAGCACCAGAACCAAAACCAAGTTGCTCCCATTCTGACGAACAGCCAGTCTGAGGCTGGTCGTGGGCAACAGTGGAGGAGAGAGGACTCTTCCTCTCTTTATTCAACGGGTCACGTTCAGAGTACCGCAGAACGACCACCACGCCGCACCATCCACATACCTAAGCCACAACCCATTACCATCACCCCTCTACCGACACCCACATATCACTCGCCCACACCCAATAACCCATTACCACTACCCGCCTTCCTTATGCCCATCACGCCCCGCACTCCTACGCCTCCACCATATAATCCCCCGCAAACCAATCACGCGCCCCTTCTACCATCCAGACCGCTATTACGTGTACCATTTCCTACTTCACCCACTACCACTACCACCTACCCAGATACCCCCTTACCATCCAGACCGCTATTACGCGTGCCATTCCCCACTTCACCAACCACTTACCCATCCACCATCCAACCATCTAGGCCTATAATCCGCACCGCGCCATCACCACCTAGCCCTACGCCATCACCTACATACCAACCCTCTACATCATCCGCACCATCCAACCCTGCGGTACTTAAGGTGTCACCCGGATCCTCCACGGTCGAGGAACATGCGCTCCGAAGTGGAAGGATTTTCAACAAAGTCTTCCCTCAGTCCACAGTTAGAGACGGCCCATCGCAGCCGACTGAGGAAGCCCATAATGAAGAGAGTGTACCAGGCACTCAATATGACTTGTTGAAACATCTGGACAGAACACTGGCACGGATCACTGTACTTGAATTGATCAAAAGGTCCAAGATTCACTAAGAAGCCTTAATGGAATACCTACAGAAGGTGATGGTCAATGAGGACGTGCCGGTAGAAAAAATTGCAGCACTACTAGTTCCTCAGGGGGATCAGCCCTCCATCACATTTCATACATCGGAACTAGCACCGCCAGCAGCCAGAAGCATGGCTCTGAGCATCACGGTCAACATCTATAAGAAGGCCGTGGATGCATGCCTGGTTGACACAGGGGCCTCGATCAATGTTTTACCTCCGAAGACCCTGGAGCTGTGCGGTGTGCCCAAAGAAAAATGGCTGCCTAGCCCCATCTCTGTGACAGCATATGACAATTCTACCCGTTCCCCTCTGGGAATGGTTTATTTGAAGGTGGAGCTAGGCCCTGTAAGTCATGCAGAGGTCGAATTTCACATCCTAGAAATCGACCCTTCTATAAATGCCATTTTGAGTCATCCTTATATTAAAACTCTTGAGGCGATTCCCTCTACGAATCATCAATGTCTCAAATTCCCTTTCAAAGGACGAATTATTAAAGTGACGAGCATGCCGATCCTTGTTGCTGCTCATACCTTGAATATTAAATCTGCTGCTTTACCTGGCCGACAACCTTTTCTGTCGGTATTACAGGTCTACCATCCAGTGGCTGATCCTCTAAAAGCCGCCACTATTTCTCCATACCCGTTAGATGCCATAAAAAGGGGGAAGTGCATGAGTACCCCAGGATGGAGAATTATGATGAAGAACGGCTACGAGCCTGGGAGAGGTCTAGGCACACAGTTGCAAGGCAGGACCACTCCTGTTAAAGATCATCGAGCAGCACCTGCAGGAGGACCAAGTCGAGCCAAAATGGCTCGATGTCTAGTACCTCACCGAACCCCATCCGGCGCAGGCGCGCCTTCTGGAAATCTGGGCCCTATAGGCACCTATCACTAGGTCCCATGAGATCCTGGCCCTCATCACTCCCTGCAAATAAAAACATAAAAAAATAGGGGTCAATAATGAATAAAAACAGAAAATCACTTCTATTTTGAAAGGCGTCAGCACACACAGACGTTTTTCAAAACACGTCCACATGACCTGACGCAATTCAAAATTATTTTCTACCTAATTAAAAATTCGGAATTTACTTTGAAAGACGTCAGCCCAGGGCGACGCCTTTTGAATGGCGTCACCTGATCTGGACGCCTTTCAAGCCCAGATTCCGGGTTCTTGAATAACCCCTTTCTTCCCTCCTTTTCTCACCCCATTCAAACCACAGGGAGATTACCGTGTGGAGGTCGCCCTCCTCTTCTTCTTCCACCGCCATGGGTGCCGGTGGAGGGAGTTCCTCCTCCAAGAAAGCCGCGGCTTCGGCTAGCATCGCCGGAACCTCCTCGGGAGCTTCTTCTTCGTGCCTCCGCCGCCTCTTGGCTAAGGTTTTCATCTTCTTGGATCCTTCACCACGTTCCATAGCTCAAATAGAGGGAGTTTTGAGGGAGAAAGAAATCGAGATCGCCGGAGATCGCCGCCGGTGAAGAGAGAGAAGATTTTTGTGAAAATTGAGGAAGAAATGAGGCCTTCGCGGGTCTGTTAACAAAAAGGTTGAAAGGCGTCGACTCAGACAGACGCGTTTTAGGGCGCATAAGTTGAGGCGGCAAGGACAGCTGTTTGAAATTGATTGAAACACGTCCATCTGTCTTAACGCGTTTCAAGATTCTGGTCAGAGCCGTACAGAGGAAAATGATGAAAGGCGTCTTATTGTGTTGACGCGTTTCAGGGAATTAATCATGGAATTAATGGCAGAATCCTGGAAAAAGTAGGAGAGAGAGTTGAAAAGCGTCATCAGTGGAAGACGCTATTTAAAGTTTAATCAGGTTTTTGAGGGTTAAATTGAATTTCTGGAAAAAGAATTATGGTTGAAAGGCGTCTTTCTGAGTGGACGCGTTTTGCATTTAACAGAACCCGAATTGTCAGATTTTCAGGAAAAATCCACTTTTTACTAAAGGAAAAATCATGAGCACATCACAGGAAGTTAAGAAAGGTTTCAAGGCATGAAAAATCGCTCTTTATTCAATGAAATTCTTTATTACATTCAAAAGATCAAAAAGAAAAAGAGAAAGAGGACATTTAAGGAAGAATGTCATGAAGACCTTTAAGGTAAGGAAATTTTAATCCTCTATCTTTAGAGGATTTTACACGGTAACTAAAGCCGAGGTTCCATAAAGTGGTGATGATTTGTATGGCTTCATAATCTTCGTCGGATTCTAAGTCACGCTTCTTGATTGGGAGTGTGGGAGAGAACTCAGGGAATTTACGACGGCCCAAGCTAAGTTGAGTAAGGCACCGATGTGGATTGTATAACACGAATTCGGTGGCTCCAATCAACTTGAGATCTGCTCCTGCTGCACGACGCACCCAAACAGGCTTTCCAACAAGAGCGAGTGGAGACGAGTCGAATATGTCGGACGTCATGAGCTTTAAATACTCTCTCCAGTCGGCCCGGGTCTTGAGCTTTGGAACCTTATTGACCATGTGCTCATTGAACTTTACAATGTTAGCAATACAATGAATTGGACTATTCAAGAAGATTTGAGATGGATTCATAAGCCCTTTCTTGTTGTACTCGAACTTAAAGTGAAGTTCAACCCATAAGGCAAAGAATAACATGCACCCATAAGGAGGACGGCCCACAAATGCCGTAGAAAGCCCGCTATAAAGATATGCCAAGAGTGCAGTGCTAATGGATTTACCTTCGAAGATTGCGCATATGACACTAACTTGATCATCTTCTAAGATATTATCCTGCGCAGAGAAAAACAAGGCACCGACAAGGCATGTGACGAAAGCTTTCGTCACATCCTCCGCTTCATCCTCCCTTAGATCATCGATTTCATATAGAGTCCACTCGGCTAGCTTTGCAAGATTGATTCCCTTTTTGGTGAGGCATCCTTTAGCTTCTGAAGGATCCTTCATGATCGATGTCAACAATTGTTGACCGGTGATTCTTTCTCTTGTCAAAGCTATATTATCTTTGTTATCTTTGGTCTTTGGGAGACCTAATAGAAGCTCCGCCACCTCCAAAAGGATTGTGCACTCGAAGTCTTGGAAGAAGAACGTATGAGTTTGGGGATGCCACCACTCGATCAAGGCACCCATAGCCGCCCAATCTACGTTCGAACTTTTGTAATTTTTGGCAAGTACCACAAGACCTTGAAGATTCCACTTGGATATGAAAACTTGCATGAAAAGCTTAACACTTTTTGCAAGTTTACGAATCCAAGGGAGAGAGGTGAACTTCCTTGGGCCAGGAAATATGGGATAATTCTGAAAACCAAAAGAATATGATGAAGAACATAATGAAGAACATGAAGAAGAATTGAAGGGAAGTTGATTTAACTTACTTGAAGATTAGAATCTCTTCCATTAAGGTGATTTTCCACGTCGGAGAACTTCTCTAGAGACATCTTCATCCTCTTGTTTGAAGAATCCATCCCCTTTTTCGGAGTTCCTCCTTCTTGAAGCTTGGAAACCTTGGAACCTTTGAAGAAACCTTGAAACTTTGGAAGAAAACTCAACTTAGGATCTTTGGATTATGGTAGGATTGCTTGGGCACAACCTAAGGGTGTTTATATAGAAAGAATTGCGATCCTAGGAAGACTTTTCCGGATTGGAAAAGGGATGTGCATTGGTAGAGTTGGAATCCGAATAGAAGAACAGCCAGAAACTTGTTTCTGTGAGTAAAAGGCGTCCAGTATAAGAGACGCGTTTCAAGATTGAATGGCGTCTGCACGATACGACGCGTTTTATCTTTTCTGTGATTTATCCGAAATTCTGTGGTTTTTGATGTTTAAATTGAATATTTGTTTGGAATTATTAATAATTTTGGTTGCAGGAAATTCAAGAAAACCTGAGTAAAGCTGGAAAATATCAAGAAGATCCCACTGTGGGAGTCAAGAAGTCCTGACCGTGGCTAAAAAGACGGTTATCTCTACCCTTGTATTATTTCATGTAATTATTTTGCATTCGCATTACTATATGATAAATATTTATTAGATCATATCAAGGACCTTGTGGTTTTGATGAAACTGGAATTTGAGTTCCCCTACAACAAAAAAAATAGTGATAATTCCAGAGGATTCTTAATCGCACGGATAGGCCGTTTGATTGTTAATTAGTGAGGTCGATGGTTCCACTTTTGTGAAACGGTGCGTAGATAAACGAGCTTCGGCTTAGCACTAGATTACAGGAATTTGTATCTTGACTCATTAATGACAATTTAACAATATTATTCTTGATTAATTTATATTTTATTTGACTTTATATTTTTCTTTTAGCCCAGCATGCATCATGTAGGACTTTGAAACCATTGTGATAAGAATTAATTACTGATTAAGTTTCAGACCATTTAATCAAACAATTTAAACATGATATGAAATATTCCATTCTGAATTGAGTATCTTGATTATCTTTGAGGTTCGCTTGAAGATATCCTTGGAATTCTATCCTTTCTTGGACTCTTTATCCAATATTCTTGTTTTCTTTTAAGATCCATCATGGCTGCAGCACGTCCACATTGGCTGGCAAACGCTCCCCATGATGAAACCTACAGTGTCTATGACCTGGGGTACTTCCCACTCCGAGGAGGTTGATCGACTTTATTTTATTTCCTTGTCTACCTCATCCAGACAGGATTAATTCTATTGATCTCTTTGAACTATCTTCATCGATGATTTTGAGAAAAAATTTCAATCATGTGATGTTAAGAGCGTGTCTCACCACACCTTGGCATCACCTTTTCAGTACATTCCATTCCATTTCACTCCCTTGCAAAAACAATGCCAAGGTGAGGCAGCTGTAGACACGCTAATTTTGACGTCATTTCGAGTAAATTTCATATTATATAATAATGCCTCAGGATGGTCTGATATTTAACCATTGATTAATTTTTATTGATCTTTTTGAGTGTCGGGTTTAACAGACATGTTTAAGTTAATCAATTAAATTGATTTTAGCTCAAATTTCAGTTAAAATATGAAGAAGTCTAAAAGACGTCGACCTATGTGAACGCCATTTAGAATTTATTCTTATTTTAACGTTTAAATTTGAATTTTAATCAATTGATTAATTAGCTAAAAGGCGTCTGTTAGTGCTGACGCATTTTAGGTTTCCTAGGCTATTTCTACTTCTCTTCCGGATGTTTATCCTTATCTTAATTAGTGTAAAAGACAACTGCACATGTAGACGCGTTTTAGCTAATAAAGATAAAGATAAGTTTTCCCGGATATTTTCTTTATCTTTAATTAATCTAAAAGGCGTCTGTTAGTGCTGACGCGTTTTAGATAATTACAGATAAAGATAAGTTAATCTGTATTTATCTGTCAGTTAAGATAGATAAATCCGAAGTTTTTCTATGTTAATCCACGAATGCAGAAGAGGCCTATAAATACCTTACATCTTGAAGAGTTAAAAAAGTTGAGCGCTATTAAAGTTAAGTGTAATCTCGAGCGAGTTGAAGATCGAAGCAACAACGTCGGAACGCCGAAGCGCTGCCATTTCCAGAAGTCGGCGTCCTTTCAAGATTCTTCATCCATTCAAGAATTCAACCATTGGGCATAAGTTTTTATTTTCTGCATTTTCATTTCATTTAGTTATATATTCTTCATCATTCACTCCATGCAACACACACACCACATTCATTCTTTTCAAAACCTATTTGATTAAGGGGTTTCAAAAGCCATTAAACAAGTAAGTTTGATGTTTAATTGCATGTTTAACATCATGATTAGAATAGATACGGCTTTTGTTTAAAGTTCTCATCATTGTTTTCTTTATCTCTTTTCTTCCTATTTCTGCTGCACTCAACAACAACAAGAGAATCAAAGGGAAAAACAAGCACAAAGCCAAAAGGATTTCTGGACGATCCTCAACCTCAAATTCAACAGCAAGAACAAAGAACGAGAAGGGCTCTCTTTCTTCAGCCAGCTGAAGGAGGGGAATCAAGGACTCAATATCT
Source organism: Zantedeschia hybrid cultivar (assembly GCA_030544215.1). Lineage (NCBI taxonomy): Eukaryota > Viridiplantae > Streptophyta > Magnoliopsida > Alismatales > Araceae > Zantedeschia > Zantedeschia hybrid cultivar. The sequence goes on from JARZZO010000011.1 coordinate 27,692,434, forward strand.
TCCGCGTTTAAACAGGTGGGCGATCATACCCTCTTTTGAAACTTTTTAGTCAAAAGTTTCTGGCGATCACTGCACTTAGTTGCTGTTTTTAATAGGTTTATTTTGCACTAAACAACCTAGATTTTTCATGTTAATCACACGAGTATTTTAAAGCACTCACACTTGGATTTTCTGGTTTTAAACCATGAAGAAGAAGGCCACCCCCTCTACATACCGGCCACCCCGACTCCGGATATAAATACATGGATGACCGGAGATCCTTCTCCAAGGATCCAGGGCATTTTCCAACCCATCCCAACGCTTGGGAGGCCGTTAGAACTCGCCATGAAGAGCCGTTCCTCGTCCGACGAAGAGCGCAAATAAATCCCCAAATAAAATCCGAAAATTGCATAATAATAATCTGATTATTTGTGTTTATCTCATGAACATAGATTCAGCAAAATTCGAGTTTTAAAGCATGGAATAAATTCAAGGATAAATTAATTTGGAGACCGAAACGGGACGAGAAACAATGGAACCTGGCTTTGATACAACTGTTGGGTTTTCTCGGGTTTCTCCGAATCGCTCACGCAGAGGAAAATAAAAAATTAAAAAAGCGATCCATTCCCGTTTCGAATATCATAAATCGATTATCAAATAATCGAAGTTCTCACCGTGTGCGGATTCGAATCCATAGCCGTTCGGTTCCGTCGGTGCGACACCGCAAGCCGCGCAAGCGCCCGGCCTCTAGTGAAGTCCACGCGATCCTCCTCACGACGGATATCCTCACGTTCCTCATTCTTCGCAGCCCACGAAACCTCCGTCGGTCGCCGCAACGATCGCCGCAACGCACGGACGATTTCCCGTCGAACGGGATTCGAAGAAACAGTGTAGCAGATCTGGATCTGTATAGATGCCAGAGAGAGAGAGAAACAAAGGAGGGGAGGCTAGGGTTAGCAACAGCTTAGCCTGCTCAGCCCATTCGCTATGTTTTATACTAACCGCGCGATTTTTCATAAAAAACCCCGGTTTGTATAAAACCCACTTATTTATCCATCGCCTTGAGAATCATTTGCGTGTGACCCTCTAGGCCCAAGTACCAGTCCAGTTAATGGCCCAACAAGCCTAGTGACTCCTCACTGGCTTTATTAATCAATTAATAACCCTTTATTAATTAATTAATCAATCGAATTGATGTCGCACATCAAATTCGACCGGGCCTCCGATCACGTTGGGTGCTAAGCAACACCGCGTGAACCCGGAAGATATTGGGGTTAAGTAACCCACTCTTGGAACCTTTCCGCCGACGGTTACCGCGTGGATATAATCCTTCATTCGTACAATGCTCTCGAGTCAACTCAGGGTATGGCGAGCTGTCAAACACTAACCGGTCGACTCACTTGGATTGGATGCCGCTGATGAATATCAGAAAACTCCTTTCCCGATATTATTGTCCGCCCTAGCCAGGGACTTCCGCGCATCCTTCCTAGAGCATTCTCTCTCTAAGTACCGAGAGCGAATGATTCCTTATTGACACACAATTCCCTTCGACGGTATTCCGTTGTACCCAATCCTTGGCGTTTTAGAATCATGTGGCTAGAGATTCATAGACCAAGGTTAAAGCACAGAAGTCCACCGACAAGGTGTCCTTGGTGTCTCAGGTCCGAGGACCATCCACGCAACTTGGACAATAGAATCAAGCTGGTTGACAGTGAGGTACAATACCATCCAGCGATTCAGTCGGATCAGTTCAGTAAACTCATTCTCTAATGAGCACCTACAGATTCGCCTTAGTGTCTCCACACAAGTGACTTATGAGATCAGTCACCCTCATCATATGAGCAGGAGTAATCTGTACTAGTCTAACCGGATATCCGATGTCCTTCTCGGATATCCTCCGACTAGGAACAATTAAGAATATGTGTGTTTAAGTGATCAGTCTCATTAGTATGATCTCATCATAATCTGATCACTATAGCACATATTCACGGACTTCATTATGAAACGAGAATTAATGCGATTTACACATAATGAATATTATGTCATTATATTAATAAATGAACGAGATTTACATAGTCAGATTGGCTTGTAGGCCACCTAAAACTAACATGAGCTGCACATTATATGAAATTCATGTTAATCTCTGTGAATAAGTGATTATTGTCCTTCCATATCCTGAGAAATATTCCACTCTTGTTTCTAAAGGATTGAATGTTTGATTGGTTCTTTATTCGTTATGAGATTGCGATTTCACTTGGCTCGATAGCCTCCTTTAATTTTTGATCCACCCGCTAGCTATGAAAAGTATGATGGTTGAGTCTATGACCACTTGGACTAGACCAAACCTCTAGTATAGTGTCTTAAATTCGTTGTTCAATTTAAAAGCTATCAAACATGATTTCTAGAGGATTCAAGATCATGTGATGTCGCAAATGTTATCTTTAGGGCCTTAGCATCCATCTTTCAGTCCATTATGTTTCATCTCCCTTTCAATGGCATCTTCCATGTTTTCATTTCACTTACATTTACTTCATTGCAAATAGATGCCTAGGAGGGCAATCTATAAACATGCACATTAGATATCACTTTGAGCATATTTTTCATATTTTTAATGATAATGCTTGCTTTCGTTGCCTATTTTTAGAGATTTGTATGGATTTTATAAATTTTTAGAAAAAAAAGAGTAAAACATCTACTTAATAGACGTTTTATTGACTAGTAACCCGTTCAAGAACTTTTTTGTCATTAGTTACCAACCATTATAGTCTTTCATTTATACAATGCCCTCAAGTGAACTTAAGGTATGGTTTGACTGTCAAATCATAATCATGTTCACTCACGCAAATTAGATACCACCTATATGCATCATGAGAGAACTCCTTTTCTAATATATAGTCCAGCCCTAGCTAAGGATTTCTCGGGTATCATTTCATATAGCATACTCTCTCTTATATTGAGAATGAATAATTTCTTACTGACCACACAATCAACTTCGAAAATGTCTCACTGAATTCGAGTACTTAATTGTTCAAAGATCCCATGGTTAGTGATCTTTAAATCAAGACCAAAACATAGTAGTGCATGAACAAAAATGTCTTTGGTGTCTCAGGTCTGAGGACCAATTGTGTCATTGTGACTATGAATCCCTTGGTTAATAGCTAGGTACCAACTAGGAACTAAAAGTTGGATCAGTTCAGTAAACTATTTCATCATTGAGCACTTACAGGTTCTTCTTAGTGTCTCCACATCAACTCTAATGTAATCAAATTACTAATTTAATTCTATTAAAATAATATAATATCTAGATGAATAATGCAACACTTAAACACACTATGTGCTTCAACAACATACTAATGTTTTCTATTAGAAACGAAGAACCCGTCAACATGCTAGCATGCTTTCTATTTGACTCGACAACGTCTACATGTTTGTACTTGGTTATTAGCATCATCCCCAATTAGCATGATTGTGTAACACCCTTGATTTGGTTCAGTCCGTAGACTCACATCAGACTCGAGACATGTAACAGTGGATAAAAGATGGTTAGGTTACATGTAAATATTACTATATGCACTTTACATTTATCATATTTTTAGAGATTGATTGGTTGATTATAGCTTTCAAGGTTTGAATTTTCCTTTAACAAAACAAGAATGAACCTGGGAGTCATACTAATTGCTAGTTAGGCCGTTGAGTGTTGAAGAGTATGGAAATGATAGATCGCACTTTGCAATGCAATGCGTGGCGTGGCCATGTGGTTGGTTTGAAAGATGGTTCTTGACCCATTATTCTTCAGACTTAAAATATTCTCCTTAGAATAGTTTATCTTTTCTTTTTCTTTGCATTTATTTTATGATTTTTTTTCTTTTTAGCCCATCATGTATCATATAAGACTTTGAGTTGCACATTGTATGAAATTCATGTTAATCTCTGTGAATAAGTGATTATTGTCCTTCCATATCCTGAGAAATATTCCACTCCTGTTTCTAAAGGATTGAATGTTTGATTGGTTCTTTATTCGTTATGAGATTGCGATTTCACTTGGCTCGATAGCCTCCTTTAATTTTTGATCCACCCGCTAGCTATGAAAAGTATGATGGTTGAGTCTATGACCACTTGGACTAGACCAAACCTCTAGTATAGTGTCTTAAATTCGTTGTTCAATTTAAAAGCTATCAAACATGATTTCTAGAGGATTCAAGATCATGTGATGTCGCAAATGTTATCTTTAGGGCCTTGGCATCCATCTCTCAGTCCATTATGTTTCATCTCCCTTTCAATGGCATCTTCCATGTTTTCATTTCACTTACATTTACTTCATTGCAAATAAATGCCTAGGAGGGCAATCTATAAACATGCACATTAGATATCACTTTGAGCATATTTTTCATATTTTTAATGATAATGCTTGCTTTCGTTGCCTATTTTTGGAGATTTGTATGGATTTTATAAATTTTTAGAAAAAAAAGAGTAAAACATCTACTTAATAGACGTTTTATTGACTAGATTTGTTTTTTTATTTTCATGATTTTTTGAATTTCTAAATTTTAAAGGTTTCACCTCTAGTAGACTAGATGCCTAACTAGTTAGGCATATGATCGATCAAATGCCTTATCAATTTTGTGTCCAAATATAGGACTCTTTCTCGGATAGTTCTCTGGATGGGGATAGATCTCATCTCTAGTATCCAAGAATGGCCCATCTTTATCTATAGAGAGAATTATCCCCTAGCAAATAGAGTTAAGTGAGTTCGTATGATGTCTATCTGGGTTTTAGCATGTTTATCTAACTATTTTTCTAGTTTTGAGAATTTTAGAACTTTCTTTATAAATAGGACCCTAGGCCAAAAATCCTAGTTAAAGGATCTCATCTACCGTGCGCCAACGTTGTCGAATTTTATCTTCATCATGTCCATCATTCATTGGTACCTTGGAGGAGGAGGGAGATTCCCCTTTTGAAGAAACTTCTTCTCTAACTCGAGCTTCATTGGGAGATCCCCACTTCTCTACCCTTTCTTTTTTTCCTTTTCTTTAGTTAGTCACGTATGCATCATCTCGATAGGTTTATTCACATTTTGTACATGCTCATACACACACCCACTCATACTTTCTCCTTCCCACAAAGGTATTTAAAAACAAAAAAACACCCCGTAAGTGCCAAGTCAATCTACGTCCATTTGTAATTTCTTATGCATATTAGTATATGGATATTGCACTTCAAGCGATTGTTCTTATTTCACCTGGTTTATGCGCATTTTGTAGGGGAAGATCGAAGCACGAGGAGAAGCTCTCTACTGTTGGCTAGGTGACAAAGGAGAAGGTGTATCCACATCCCTTCCAATAGAGGTAATCTCAAAATTCCAAGGTAGTTAGACTTAGGGTTCGTTTCCTATAGTTTGACTAGTTTGGTGACAATCACAGTCACCACCTCAGCATGTTAGCTTAGTTGGTGTTTTCTTGTAAGTTAATTTTCATGTCTACAGTTTACATCTCAAAAAGCAAATAGATATGCTAGTAGCATATAATCAAACTAATAAGCATGATTTTCATATCTTACATGTCAACTTCAAAGCCTTCATATGTTTAGAGGCAATTTTCATAAATTAGTTGTCTTAAGGCATGACTTAAAGAGTCAAAACTTGCAAATAACTTATTATGAGAGTTGCATAACAGATTTTAAACAGGCTTTAACTGTTTTAAACAGGTTCGTAAGTAACATATCATATACTACAAGTAATTTCACATTTATCAAATGGACATACATCCAGTCATAACAAAAGGCGCACCTACACAAATATCAATGCACCTAGGAAAATGACACAAAGATCTTAGTTATTGCGTAGAACTGAGGCTTGACCCACTTTCCACTAAGCCAAAGTCTAGCTCTAGGATTTACCTCATTACTTACGGGTCCCAACCTATCCATGTGCACTTCTAGGGTCGGCCCAACTCTTCTCATGATGGCATTGTCCAAACGGGTTGCTCATATACATGGCACACTTCCTATTGCAATTCGAATTTATCATATTACTGCAATTTCAACAAATAACAATGCTAAATATATGTGGGAATAAATTAATGTGGAATTAAGGCAATTAAGTGAGAGAATACCTTGTTGCATACACCGCCTGGCAGTGCTTTTAATTAAAAAAAATTGAAATTTTTTTAGGTCGGCCCAGAGATGCCCTACCCGATCGTACAATCTAATCTCAGATCGAATGACCCGAAAAAAGATGAAAAGTATAAAATTGACCCCAAATGAACAGTAAAAAATTTCTGAACTATTCATTTGGGATCGATTTTTTATTTTTTATCTTTTTTCAGGTCGTCCGATCTGAGATCGGATTGAACGGTCGTGTAGGGCACCTTTGGGATGACCTTAAAAAATTCAATTTTTTTCTAAATTAGAAGCACTGCCAGGCGACGTAATACCGCATGGCAATGCAACAAGGTAAACTCATTAAGTCATTTAAGCACAAAACAAGTTAAATATGAAAATTTTCAAGCAAAATTGATACTAACAAGTTTCTCTAATATTAATTTTCATAATTTTTTAAACTAATTAGGTGGTTTTTTAGAGCACAAACCCTAATTTCAAGGCAGAAATTCAATACTTATTAAAATAAATAACAAACTGATTCAAAAATTAACCAAACTTGGTGAGAATGTTACATATTCGAAACACGTGTGTTTACAAAGTTTCACCAAATTTTGGGTTGGTTTGATACTAATTTGGACTTGCGTGGAAAATCTAGGAAAGACGTAAACAATTTGACATAATTAGTCACGACTTTAACACAAATTAAGTTAAACAGTTATCAAACTTTATAGGGAAGTTTAAAACATTGAAGTTAAGGTCTTCACAAATTTTCATGTTAATTGGATGTTGAACAGGTGTATCAGAGAGCGAGGAGTCTTGCCGTTTGGTAGACAAAATGACCAGCACTCTCATCGTCTGGTGCTGAAAGTCAAAATAGTGGCCATGAGTCCCAGGCTAACAGAAGTTCAAATTTTTCAATGGTTCAAATTCAGATTTTTCACATACGGTTTAGATTTCCCAATGAATTAGCTTAAACATTGCTGCTCGAATTGATGGCCTTTAATATTATTTTCCCATTTTCCAAAACCCACAAAAGTCCCCTTTCCTCCCTTGATTGGAGTTGCCATGAGAGAGACTTTCCCTCCATTGAGAAGTTTAATTCTGAAAAAAGCTCAAACTCCTCCTCGCATGGAACACTTGCTATAATTGATTATCTAATTTTTCAATTTCCAAAACACAAAATAGCAAAATTCATCTTCTAAAAGTTGTAGATCTTTGAGCCATCTTTCTAATGGATATGGCCCCACCTTAATCCAACATTTTTACGATGAGATATCCCTATTTTACTAGACCTGTGTGTAGTGTCCTAAACACTGTTTTATCTAATAATGGGCCACCTTAACTTGTTTAATTAGGCTAATGGTCCTCACCACAAGGGCTACTACAGGTTTAAAGTCCAGGGTATAACATACTGATTTGATAACATTAACCCTTAGTTTAAGAAAGCACACCCGTAAAGAAAATGGTAAACACATCCATTTAATGATCACAACAGCAATTAAAGCACATACTTGGATCATGATGCCATATCAAAATTCTACTTGCTCACTTCAAAGTTGGCACTTGTAACAAAAGTAGCCTAATACAATCAATCACACGTTTGCATCAAATATGGAATCAGAAACTTGATCTAACCGTAGCTTATGTACATGATTCCTTGAGCCAAACAGCACAATGGAATGATGATCATATTGTCTAATTTCTCAAACACAACTTCTTGATCACAATCTACAATATCAGGCAGTGTGTGATTCATCACACACGGTGTCTAAGAATATGCTTGATTTCACAAAGGCAGCACTGCTAGGTAGTGGATCTTCCAAAGGGGGGGACCCAACATTGCTTCTTTACAGTAGGAGTATTAAATGAAAGAAAATTTATTGTTACAAGTTAAGAGTACAAATCTACTTTTCTCAATCAATGATTGCATAATCTGCCTTCAATCATTTTCTTCTAATAGTAATTCAGAATTTTTTAGAAGGTCAAAAATCTAAGTTCTACTAAAATATACAGTAATCATGAACTATTTGTGAAATTTCTCAAAAGCACAATTTCACTTATTCTAGAGAGTAATCTAACAAAATAATGTAAAACATAGTTATCTCGGGGAGCTGCAAGGAACACCAAAATTGCATCTTAATTACTAGGTAAATGTTTTGTTTGCAAGCGGCCATACTACCAATAAAAAGCCGACTAAGATCTCAACCTATAAGAATAATATGATTCCTAAATCTATGATTCCATTTTAACATAGGACAAAATTCAACTCACTAGCTATTGCATATAGATTTTGTTTCAAACCAACAAAAGTGATAATGGGCTGCAAAATAGATGATACTAGGCCAAGTTACAACTAAATAGTGGGCTAAATTTATGGGCTCTTCTAATTAGCTCAAATAGAGTCATAAGAATGAGTTCAGAAGGATTATTGGGGCTATGCTAGTTTATGGACCACTTCAATTCTAAGCTGACCACAAAGGTGACGAGACAGAGAAAATAGAATGAAGTGAAGAAGGGCTAATAAAGGAAGGTCACTAGGGGGGGGAAGGTGCCCTAATATCTTTGCCTCCTAGAATCTATCTTTTATGTGTTAGGATAGAAATGAGATTTTCCATTATCAGGTTGAAACATGGAAGGCAGAAGAAAGATAAGACCTTACCGATCTAACACGTTTACAATAGTAAGATATATTTCCCCATGGTAGGATGCCCACATTGTTTGTGTTTTACAGAGAGAGAACCATGAGACCAGAATAAAAATAGTAGACGAAGGGAAAAGTTGGTATGGATTTTTTCCAATTTTTTTATTAAAATAAAAGAAAATAACAGAAATATACTTGGATGGAAATTAGATTATAAGAAGTACAATGGAGGACAAACTCATGCAAATGTTAAAGGAGGATAACATGAAATCATTTCATACAGTCACGTCATGTGCCGCAGTGTAAGGCACATGCAGGGGCATTACATCATTGCAATTTTCTAAACAACCAACTATTCTAACTTCGTGCTCTTTGAACCAATATTATAATCATAAAGCACACGTAATTACTTCCGTATAAATTGAACCTCATACGTAGAAGAAACAAAACCTCAAATCATTAATTGAAGTCCTGAGCAACCAAATCACAGCCCTAATTTGGTCAAATTACTAATTGAACCCTATCATAATAAAATAATGGAAAAACTAAGGACTCGAGCATCCTCCCTTGTGCTCTACGGAAATGAGTCGACATCTATGTGTTTGTGCTGGATCAACAAAATCATCCACCATAGCCAGCACCGTTAGCTCTAGATCACTGTCCAAACATGCTATTTCAATTGAGTCTTACTTGTTTCATTAAAGGGCGGGGTCAGAAAGTGCAATCAGGAAAATAAAATAAAATTTTCGTAGGTCCGCTCCAATCTGATTTATACGTCTGTACTGTACAATTCAATCTTCGATTACTTGATCCAAAAAAAAAAAAAAAAAAAAGATTGAATCTTAATGAAGAATAAAAAATTATTTTAATGAGTGAAGCCCAAATATCAACATTCAATTTCTTAAATGCTTTTGGGTCATCTTTCAGCTAATATGTATACATGGGATACACTGGGGACGACCGGAAAAAATCGACAAAAATATAAAAAATATGACTTCACAGTGAAGTGTACCAAGTAAAATTCAGATCAAATACTAGCGAACGCTCGAGTAATGGCGTGAAGAAAATTTGCTCATATTTCGCTAATCTCACCCGAGCCCACTGCCTCGCCTAAGGATCCCGGCTCCACTCTTTCCATTTGGTGCCCCTACTAGAGTGAATGGTGAGGGATTGACCCGTGATTCCTCTCATTGCTGAGATTCCTACCTAGGCAGAGGTACAATGGATACGATAATTGTAACCGTGAAAAGATGGGCATTATAAGGTACCATGATGGCAAGACGAACTTAGGCTTTGTTGGATGACTCTAAACCTTATTATCTAGAAGTTTTTATTCATCTCTAATCTCTAACCATGTTTGATAAGCATACTTGATTAACATCTAAATACAATCTATTTCATCATCATATCCCACACCGGGGGAGTAGGAACAATAACACCCGGCGTGCCGCTACATACGAGGAGATTAGAGACCCTCCACTACTGGAGTTGCTAGCAGTGGAGCCTATTCGGATTTGTTCCCGCTAGAGGCGAAAGTGGTGGTACACAGGGAGGATGTAAATTTATTAGATTGGGCTGCGGCAGGCGGAACAGGGCGATGGTGATAGATCTAAGGCAAAACAACCACCCGGTGAGGGAGAGTTTGAGCAGATCTACCCTTATCAAGTACATCAGTAATGACCAGTTATTTTAACCATGAATTAGTCGGCGGATATAGTACTTAGGTTCTTAACTTGAAACTTGGGTTATGAACATCTACATGCGGAAAAAGGTATACTCGTATTCCAACTACGATTTCATTCGCTTGAAATACTTAGCATTGGAATCCTCTCATTCCTGTTGCAACTACCATCTAAAGATACAAGCATCTTAATAATACAATATAAGAACAATACGTATGTACATAAAACCATGATTTGCAAATGGATAAATCTCCTTCGAATGATGTCTTGCATTCATCCACATGAGATGGGCACTTTATAGAGACAATACTCTTTCCTCTACGAGTGAGTTTACTGCATATGATTCAGTGCAGCTGCATACATGACTTTAAAAAAAAATTATGCAAGTCTACAAATTGAGAAGCCAGAGTACCCTGAATATTTGCCAGAGCCAGTCATCACTAGCAAATGCTAATCTAAACACTGATCAAATAAAAAAAAGGTTGAATTGTTCACAAATGTGTTAATAGTTCTATCAATATTGAACCAATACAATCAATAAGATCACACAGGTTTAAAAAGCCGTCTTCAAAACTATAGAAAATAAACAACTGAGCATACACAATGAATCATCGCCAAGGATAAACAAGTATTATACACCTGTCTGCAGGTAATCTCGACAACTGAGTAAACTAATATCCCCAGCTCAAATTTTATCGTCGTCTAAAATTCCACCAATGCCGGGATATTTCTCATTGTTTAACCAATCACCGGGGCATTTCTGTTAGAAACCTTTCAAGTTCTATAGTTGACATCCACACAACGATAATGCCAACCAATAAATATACGCCTCCAAACAACTAGCCAAACAACGAAATGACATGGAAAATATTGGCAGATAAAAGAGTTTCTGAAGTCTATTTAGACGTTATAACATAGTTTGCACACTACATATACGTTATAGTTTGCACACTACATATAAGTTAGAACTGGAGCATTTTGCTCACTCTAAAAGCAGAAATTTCCATGCGCCTAAGAGAGTCAATAACATAAATTGCTAAGTATTATTTAAAATATGATGCCTGGGGTAGATGGTGATGGGGATGATGATGCAGTGCTCCCTCATTTCCTTCCAGGTTTTAAAAAAAAAAAAAAAAAGAAGCACGCACATGCATACACACAAAGATAGGATGAGCAAACCATCCCCCTGCCTGCATCCACTTCCGAAACCAATAAACAAAATCAGCAGTGCTAGATATCCAAATTCCAGACTGAAGAGCAAGACAGGTGCCCAAAGAATGATCCATTGCCCATGTCTGCCTGAGGAATCAACAACTGAGTAAGTTGAAGCATATACCATCGGGAACAAAGGCCAAGATAAACCTTAAACTCTAGCAAGATGAACAGACTCAATTTAAGAGGAAACTTCTAGTCCAGGGCAAAGCAACAGATGTCAACGTCAAAGCTCACTGACACATAGTCACTGTTGAAGATTGTTACCAAGACGCATACCATATTACATTTCTTGCCAGCAATTGCAAGATCATGCCTACTTTCAGGACAACATACAAAGCCATGTTCATAGAAGAACACCTGACATGTGTATGTATCATACAGCTTAAAAGGATAATATTAAAACTGACATTGCATGTGGCTTGCATGTGGCGGTCATCATCAAAATTTCATACCTAGTTAACACACTGGTCCAAGTGTTTATTTAGCTAGATTCGAAGGGGAAACAAAAGTATGCAATCCACACCAATGTTACAGCAAAATGTTTGAAAAATACAAACCTCTAACAATTCATCTTAATGATAACTCCCAGAACAACACCTTAAAAGCCATCCTCATTAGTGCTTACTCCCAGAACAACACCTTAAAAGCCATCCTCATTGGTGCGACCACCCCCATAGCCTCCACCTCCACCAAAACCACCACGAAAGCCGCCACCACCACCACCACCACCAGTTCTCTCATTAGCATAGCTTACACGAATATTTCTTCCATTCAATTCCTGCCAATAACAAGTAAACACACATGCATTTGATGAGAGATGTATCAAAACTGTAGCATGCACAGGCTAGACTTGTAGAATGCGTCACAGGGTGTTGAGCAGAATGTGTGCACCTGACCATCCATGCCTTCCAATGCTGACTTTGCCGAGTCACCATCAGCAAAATTCACAAAACCAAATCCCCTTGACCTCCCAGTGTCACGGTCTGTAATAACCCGCGCTGCAATGAAAAAAGTTACCACAAAAAAAAATCATTTCAACATCAATAATTCATAATGCAAAACCCACTTCTACAATCCACAAATCACCTTATTTCAACCCAAAATTGCCTATACTCATGATCACAACTGGAAAACAATTTGAACTTCTTCTTTTTATCAATTGAGAAGAACACCAGAATAAACATCTATCATATTTCAACTGATTGAATGGAAATGCAAAAAACAAGACAACAAATGGAGACAGAACTGAATAGATGTTCAGTAGCTGCCAAAAATATTGGCCTACATATGGCACAACAATAAGACCCAAAACTTGCTTTTTCAACTAAATAGGTGACCAATATTCAATGTGTAACCAGATGACAATAGTCAATTTTTGTGAATCAAATGACAACTCACCATCAACCACATCTCCAAAGCTGGTAAATGCTTCTTTCAGTGTAAGATCATCTGTGCCATATGAAAGACCTAACAACAAATTGTGCAAATATGTATGAATATGGGGCACACAAAACTACTTATCAGACCAATAAAATGTAAGGCTACAGATGGAAAAGTCAGACACCTCCAATAAAGAGCTTGGTAGTTGCCGATGACATATAGCGGAAATGTCCAGCTGATACAGTACTTCCACATAAGCTGTGCCTGATAATGCTGCCCACTTTGCTGCAGAATGCCATACTCACTAACCTACAAAACCACAAATTTTAATTGTTAAGAGCCTTATAACTGCAAAGATCCCAAAATTAAAATGTGTTTTTTCTCCAAAACACACAGAACTGGAGGGAAGAAGTTAAAATGCGCACATGCAAACCAACAAAAAAGGAGCTGCAATCAATATCCATCTGTCACAATGAGCCATTGAGGGTGAAATTATCCAAATAATGATTTTTAGGTCAAGATTTAACAAAATTCAGCAATGTTCCTACAGAATGCCCTTGCCTGGTGCATTCAGGAAGGGGGGTGGAAAGGGAAGCATGCCTCAACCCGACGGAAAAGTATTCGTCCAAACTGACCAATCCACAGTGTGCCCCCCTTTTACTCGGACAACATACTCAGAAGGCAAAGTAGGACTTGGTGCAACCCCTCCCCTTCCGGCAATCCGATGTGAATTGCACCCTGGAAGGGATGTCGTCCTATCTTCAAGATTACATGGCCCACGGTGGTCAAAAACTAAAATAAATATCAAGCTCAGGGACTATCCGAGTTCAGCTACCATGCTGCCCAATCACATTGATCAGAGAATTGTAAAAAGAGATACTGGGATAGCATCCCCACGCGGTCCAACAACTTGCATATCTCAAGGCGCAATTATGAGAGTTGGTATTAGTCTACTACAGTGTTATGACATCCTATGCAAAAATAAATAACGTCAAGTGAAGACATCTATATATGTACCTATAGAGTGCATCTGTTACGTATAAATCTACTATGAACTATGAAGTGCTAACAACACTGTACAAAGGACACTAGCCGCACCAACGAGCTCCATTTCATTGCCCTCTAAGCATGGTGCTTTTAAGCGGAAGCTGTGCCAAACATGGCCTTACATTAGTTAAAACGATACATGTATTAAAAAGAATCAAGTCTTTAATCAATGATTTATTGAGTTGGATGATCTAGTAACTTAATATAATATTAAAATCAATAATTATATTTTAGTCACTACTTTGTATTTGTCATTCTCTATGTGACTTAGTCAACTTAAACGCAAGAAAATATGATAGAATAGTCTGACAGTAAACAACAATATACTTAAAAGAGTAGAACGTCTTCTATCAAAAATACAAATTGTTCGAGCTGGATAGCATGCAAAACTCAAGTGAAGCAGCAATTTCTAACCAAATAAGTCATGTTAACGGTGAAGAAAAAAATTGCTAAAAAAAATCCGACAGTCCCATAAGCGTAATTACTAGCTGCAACGAAACATGATCAGACACGGCATGATCCACTAGGAAGAAAGTAAACTTGCATTTTCCCATGAATAATGAACCAAAATAGGAAAAGTAAAAAAACAAATAAGAACAATCTCAGCAGCAGGTAAAAGAACACTTCTCATACACTTTTCATACGCATCAGATGAACAAAACGCGCATCAAAAACACAAAAAGAGATAGAAACGACAAGAATTTATCAAACAAGAAAGGACCAAGAGAATAGCACCGAATCATACATATTTCAACCCAGAATCGCGGGACGGACAGCGAAATCTACAGTTTCGGGATGGAAGAGAGATTTATACCTCGAATAACGCAGACAAGGGCGGCCCGAGAGATGGAGAGAGGTAGACCTACGAGGGAGGAGATGGAGAATATGGGGGATACGACGTTAGGGTTTTGCACGGCCCGGGTCGGCTAGGGTTTAAGCCTTCGCCACAGAAGTAAGAAGGTCAATATCTGGAGGCTTATATAGTTAAGTTCGTATGCTATAATATGGATGCCACGTTGCTCACTTCATCTGAAACTTGGTAGATTGCACCGTCGAATAGGATGTTCCCACGTATGCAACTAAGATCATTGCCATGAGTAGGTGTAATGTGCCTGTGTTGAGGAGTCGCCCCCGCACAGCGACAGCTATGGGGAAAAATATCTACGCGTTTTACTTGCATAACCTTGTAAGTATTTTAATTGCGTTGATGCTCCAGAATTATTTTTATTCACCAAATACCTGGCACACGTTAGAGGAATTGAAAAAAAAACTGGATATTGTTACTTTTAATGGCCTGTTTGGTTGGAGTATTAATGTTTATTTAAGTTCTAACATTTATAACATAGTTTGGACTTGTATTAAATTTATTATACAAATTCCTATGATCTATGTTCTTAATTTGTCAATTAAATGTAATTTGAATGATAGATTCCATGAATTCCATGCTTGCCATGTGCTCGGTCCGAAAATGAAATTTGAGCTAAATATGATCCATAGGACACACATAATTGCATGCATATTATATAATTTGGTAAGTCTATATGCGTAGTAGTTACGATACAAATTTCGCGGCATTTGATTTTGGGTGTGTAGTTGTTCCAAAAAACAGGACAACTAGTGAATGTTTTGGTCAATGCGGCTTCTATTGTAATATCTCGACTCTCTAATTCACAATTTTCGAACAGAGTTACCGAGTTGATAGAGTTTGACTTTAATTAATTATTTTGATTTAAGTAAAATAGATTGTTGCGATAAATTATGTGATTTGAGTTCAATTTAAAAGATAAATTATGACTTAGTTATAATTAGACTCGGTTCCATGATTTAATTAATTTAACCTATTTTTGAGTTGTGGATGGATAACTTTAACATAAGTCAAATTGTCGGCTAGACTTTAGAACCAAATAAGAGTTATTGGGCCTTAAAAGTGGTTTTTAGTTGGCTCATTGAGTATACAGGAGTATGTGGACTAATTTTAGTGAAGGTGAGATTGCAATTTCTACTTGGTTTATATACGAGTAGGAGAGAGAATCCAAACCCGCATCTCTCTTCTCCTCCCCATGCTCTTCCCACTTCCCCTCTTACTCTCTCTAGGTTCTTGGTAGTGACCTCTTGTTGCATGTTGGTGATCTTATACTTGGAGAGTTTAGTTAGTGTTCTTGGTGACTTGGAAGTTCTTGGAGATTGCTTCTAGAAGTTCTTCTTAAATGGTGGCTCTAGGTTTAGTGAAAACATCTTAGTGAAGAAGTTTGAAATTTTTTCTCTACTTTTTGGGAGCTTGGATCTTGAAGACCTATTTCCGTAATAGAATTCCAATTAAGGTAAGGTGATGCTCATGACTTGGTTCCTTTGATCCGTGCGTTTTGAGGCTTTAAATGGGGATGTATGTATAGAACTTGATGTTTTCTATGTTTTACTATCACTTGTGCTTATTATTCGACAATTCAACGGTGAATGGGATAATTCTAAGATGAGCTTCTCATGTTCATTGTGCTTAGTAGAAAATGAAGTTTTACCTAGTTTTACTTGAATTTCTAGAAGAGTTATGTTAAATAGATTCTCATGCATTGTCTAAAGATTGATTAATCTCCAAATTTAGAAGCTCTACATTTAATTTCATCATTTTTCGTGGAGATTTAGTGAGATATAGCTTGCAATCTTGTGAATATGGAGCTATTCTCAAGAATTTACGTCTAGATTGGTTTTGGATTCAAATGATATTTCTAGATCACTATTTAGTATATGATTTGTGTAAAAATTAGTGAAAAAATGTATTTAATGATTCCTAAGAGTTTCATACTGATTTTTAGTGGTTTCTGATGTGAAAGATCAAAGTTATTTGAGCTAGAACCCTAAGTATCGCCTGGGTGTCAACACCCCAATGTAAGGTGTCGACACCATTGAGCTGGCCAAAGCCATGGCACCCAGGGTGTCGACACCCTACTTGATCTTAAGTTAGGGTGTCGACACCCTGCATAATGGTGTCAACGCCACTTGACTTGTGATACCTTTTTGGGTGATTTTTTACTACTTTAACCTACGATACCTCAATGGTTGTGATCCTTACTTATAACCATGATTAAAAGACTTCCTATCTATGATTTTATTATGTAGTGACTAAGTTTTATGATGTGGTATTTGATTAATTAAGTTTTAATAATATAATGGTTATGTTCCTATGTATCTTGAATGACTAGCCTCACTAACTCGCGATACCCATATGATTTACTCCTTAGGGAAGGGTCACGATTAGGTTAGGTCAGGGCCCGACTTAACCATATGATTGGATCTAGATGTTTGAACCCAACTTGATTAAAATTATATTTCTTTTGACCCAAGGCAATAGTAGGTAAGAAACTCACTTGTGTGCACACCTCGACTAAGGACTTGGATTGCATGGTAGTATGTTGTGTCCCTTAGATGGCCTTTGACTCTTTGCCGCACCTTCAAAGATTTTTGGAAGTCCTAAAAGGGCGGAATGACATTGGACGGATATGAAATCTAACAAGATTATCGAATCTAAGAGATAGATGTTTGATAGATGGCTAGTGATGTGAACCCCCTGTCATTCTAAGTATTTGTAAAGGTGACATGATGATGATGATTTGTGATTGATTAGATATGATAATTGATTAAGTGTGGAATGATATGGAATAGTTTAAAGTTCGAATATATAATAATTGACTGAATTATTGCTAGAAATAATTTATTATGTTGCAATTCATTATATTGACTTGCGCTTAGTGGAGATTTCGTTGGCCTCTATGGGCACGGGATCCCTATTGAGCTTTCTTTTATGGAGACTTAGTCTGCTTTGTTTTTAGGTTCCGAAGAGCGAAAAACTTGAGGAAGTTTTGGTGTGGGCTTGACTAATCCTGTGTGATCCTGGCTGGACACACCAAAAGTGTTTCGACTGTTATCTTCTTTTTGTGGTGATCAACTTTTGGTTATGTTAAATAACCTTATTTGAACTTTGCACTCGTACTTTTCTTAGGCATGTATAATGGATCTTATGTATGAAACTATTTTCGCACCTATGTATACTAAATTCTCTACTTTTTAATTCCCACTTATCATCCCCAATATGTGAAATGATTATCGATCGGGTTTCAACCCTATAACACGTCGAGTCAAGTAAGCCAACCCATAGTGGTTCGGTGTCTTTAGACCTGGGGTGTTATAGCGTTGGTATCAGAGCACGATTGGGAATGGTTGTGTGAACGTAAAAGCGAAGAATGACATATATGCAATTAGACCACTGATGTGTATTTAAATGCCATCGTTAAGGCACAAATATCATCAATCTTAAATTCTGAATCTCAATAAAAATAACAACGTAGTACTTGGTTGAGACCGGGTCGATCCACGGAGAAATAGAATTTTTAACTTTGAAACTCTTGAGTTTTAATTGAAAATATGAGGATGTGAAATATTTGGTGCCAATGAAACTTTGAAATTTGAGATTAGCCGGTTAGTTCAATATTAAAATACCTAAATATCTAAAACCACTAATAAAATGTAGAAGTTATCACCCAAACACAACCCAAAACATTTCTTCAATTTAACTAAGTTTATTGATTTCGAAAAAGATTACTATGAAGATTAAACACACAAAACTGTCATTAAATAGAAATTAAAAATTACAATAACTTTGAGAATAACAAAATGTTATTTATAGAATTACAAGTTAACTAATGAAAGCAAACAACACAAAAAAAAAAAACAATGCAAACAGTAGATAGCCTGGCTTGGGTGGCTTCTGTGAGCAAACGGGCGGCATAGTGAACCGCTCGGCTAGGCGGAGGGCGTAGTGTGCCCTCAGGCTCGTGGTAGGCGAGGGCGCAGTGACGGCTGGTGCGGTGCGAGCGTTGTGCCGGGCTCCTCGCGAGCCGACGCGTGGCAACAGCGGGCCTACGTGGCAACGGCTAGCAAGCGGGAAGCGCACGGGCGCTGCTGCGTGGCAGAACGCCACCTGCTGCACGGGGGCTCGATCGACGATGTCGAGCGGAGCGAAAGTGTGCGGGACGCCGCCTGGAGGCTACTGGCGACTAGCACGGCGGGCGTCGCCGCGTGGCCCTGGCAGGCCCGGCTTCTGGTGGCGGTCAGCAGAGAGAGGAGAGATACGCAGGGAGAAGAGGGAGGACTGGGAGAGAGAGAGAGAGAGAGAGAGAAGTCTGAAAAGAGAGAGAATGTAGGCATTGAGGGAGAGAGAGAGAACTGTGAGAGAAAAAAAAATAGGAGAGAGAGAGAGAACACTGCGAAAAAAGAGAGAGGGTCTTGGGAGGAGCGAGAGTTAGCATTGGGAAAATAAAATAAAAGAGAACCTTTTCAAAACTGTAAGAGAGGGAGAGAAAACTTAAAGAAAATTTGGAGAAGGGAGAGATGGGAGAGAGAGAGATCGGTTGGGGAAGATTTCAAGAGTAATAAATAGGCTATTATTGGTTTTATAGAAGAGAGCCTAAATTTTGAATTTCAAAAATGTAATAAATAGGCTATTATTTGCATTATGTTCTCCCTTGATTAAGGGATTCTCTTTTAAAGATAATAATAGACTATTTTAAAATTTAAATTTAGAGAGGGATATTTGATTTTGAATTTTGAAATTTAAATTTTTGATAATAAATGTTATTTTCAAAATTTGAAATCAAAATTTAAAAGTAATAAATATTATTTTTAAAATTTGAATTTCGAGATTCCCTCATCTCTCTCTCTTAATTGGCATGTGAGCTCCTTTTGAAAACTAAAAAATACAATCTTGTTCCTTTTGGGATTCAAACCCTGGTCACTTCATTAAAGCTCAAGTGGGCTAACCACTATGTCATCTGCTTGTTCATGTCTTGAATTCACATAAAATAATAGTTAAGTTAATGCGGCAATCAATAAATTATTCAAATGCAGATTAAATAATTGTCGAGAAGCTCTTATTTGAGAATGAAATTGTTACACTCACTTAATCCATGAAATGATGATATTTGAAATTCGAATTTTACAAAATTAGTATTTTTGAAAGCATAATTGATTTATCTGTCATTCCATGTGATTTTATACATAAAAGTGACAGTATAGTGTGTAAATTTCATCTATTATTTATCTAAAAATGTGTACTTATCAACTACCAAGTTGATGTTTAGTTTGACATAGCCATTTGTTTACACTAACCTTCGGGTTTGTACTAGCCTCTAAATTATTTTGTATGGTGTTTTGTATTGGTTATATTACATAAAATGTCACCTAGTCCTCGTTTTGGGAATATTCATAGATGTAAAGAGAATATTCATCCTGATATAGAATAGTTTATGGAAGCAATGTGGGATTCTATGACTCGTTACCAACAAAGTTAAGCTGGAGATGTGGAAGGAAACAGTCATTGTCAAACTGCACTAGTGAAGGGGTTTCTTGCAATTCATCCACTATTAAGAGTAATGGAGAATATGAGGAAGTTGGACATTGGATCCGTGAGATGGAGGAGATGTTCAAATTAGTGTAATGTCTAGAGGAGGGAGAAGGTACTGCTGGCTGCTTATCTACTTAAAGAGAGTGCGGATGTATGGTGGTAAACTATAAAGAGAAACCATTATGCTGAAATGTCCTTGAGGGAGATTAGATGGGATAGGTTTGTGAAATTATTGAATGAATAGTATTATCCTCCATATCTATAGGAACAGAAGGAACTAAAATTTATGATATTAGTCCAAGGTACCATAACAATACAAGAATATGAAAGGAAGTTCAATGAGTTGGGTAGGTCTGCACCTCACATTATTGGAGATGAGAAGAGAAGAACTCAGAAGTTTGTATCCAGATCTAAAAGCAACTTGCGGGAGAAGGTGGTTCCAACTAGATGCAAGACTGTGGTAGCAGCGGTAGATGTGGCAAGTGTAGCGGAAGTAGAATGTGAGAAGTTTTTGAGGGAGTAGAAGCAGAGAGGAACGTTGTTTAATAAGGGCAAGTGATGTGCGCGCGATGCACTTCATTAAACACTCACGGCAACCAACTTCAAATTACCGAACTCACTATTGATTTGAGAATAGTTAAGTGGTGAGAATTAGGTCGATCCATGGAGAACTATATTTTAGATTTGAAAACCTTAGAGTTTTTCATTGAAATCTTAAAAGGAAGATTTGAAAAGAGAATGGAATAACACTAAAACACTCGCAACTATTTGATTTCTCTTAAGATTAAAAGCAAACTAATTAAATTGTAGAAAGAAATTCATTGCTCAAGTTAAACACCTTATTAACGCTAAGTGTTATCGCTAAGATGCAACAAGCTCATTGATTAGAATTAACAAAGGGACACAAATTTAAGTAAGAAAATTGATTCTAGAAAAGAGACAAACAAAACTACACTTACAGAAGAGAGAGATTTTACGAAGAAAACTAGATTTAAAGAAACAATTATTTTATTCATACTTCTAAATAAAAAATATTACACTAAAAGTTTAAAGGAGAAATAATGCTACAGAATGATGACATGAATACATAATAAACAAAAGAAATAAATTGTAACATGGCTAAATCTAAACTAAGAGGAGAAGGGAAAGTAGCGGTGGCCAAGCAAGCTCGCGGCACAATGGGCCGAAGCGGGCGGCACAATGTGCCCGAGACAGCAAATGAAGTAGTATGGCGAAGTCGGGTGGTGCACTAAGGCTGGCATAGCAGAGGCAAGCGGGGCAGAGCTCGTACGCCCAGGCGGGGTAGACAGCTAGGCGGGTACACATCGTGCTGTGACACGTGGCAGGTGGCGCCAAGCGGGAGTGGAGCGTGGGGCACTGCATATCCAAGTGGCAAGCGGCTTCATCCTGCCTTGGGGTGCGAATGATGATGCTTGGAGGGTGTGAAGACTTCTATCGCACTGTGTGGCCACAGACAGGCGCGACTGGCAAGGGCAGAGAAAGAGATAGAGAGGGAAGAGAGAGAGAGAGACAACGATGTAGGAAGAGAGAGAAGTAGAAAGAGAGAAAGGGAGAGATAAAGGAAGATAGAGATAGAGAGGGAAGAGAGAGAGTGTAACGACCCGTTATCCTATAATCGGAGATCTGATTATAAATGGGTATCAAACTATTAAAATTATGAGTCAAATCAGAATCTCAAATAAGTCTGAGAAATAAATGATAAACTGAACTAAACATTCAACACAACATCGAACTGTAAAGTAAAAGTACAGGAATTAAAATTATTATAGTCCAATTCAATTCAGCAAATAAATATATAGTCCACAATTGAAAGAAAATAATAATACGTACATGCTAGAAATAAAAGTACAACTACATCAGGGCATATCCCGAAACAGTAGCTAATGACGCGTAGCCTGAGACAGAACTCACAAATCCTACGTCTGGTGGGAACCCTCACCTGAAAACGCAGGGAGTGAGTCACACTAGAATAGACTCAGTAGGGATCCATCGATCCCCACCTCCCACACACACACACAAACGCAACACAATAGGAGATATAGGCAATCCATGCATAAATAAAGTGATAGATAAACCACACGTCTACAGTAAGAAACGCACAAGAAACTG